>JARYHS010009186.1:32155455-32455684 GCA_031002005.1 Vandiemenella viatica | reverse complement strand
ATATTTGTCGCGTTGGAACCGGGGCAGGTGTGAATTCGAAGGTTACTTGTCAATGAACACAGCACTTAAACTGAGAACAGGTTTATTGAGAACTCAAACATACACGCAGCACTGACTGCCTCTTGGGCAGAATGCTCTTCTATTTATACACAGATAGAACGTACTAGAGATTACAAGAGTAGTTAACAAGTGAAATGTGTAGAAGTTACAAGTGACCTTAGGAAACATGTAGAATCTTCTGGAAATAATAAACAGAATTAAATAATTTTTGTCAGTGGGCGGGATTGAACCGGCGACCTTCGGTACCGCAATTCGTGACGCTACCCGCTGCGCCATGCTGGCAGACGGTACACTGGCGTTCATGCGGCATTGCTCCCTCTCCTGAGGAAAACAGCGTCCCGCTGTTAGATTTCTTTTGGGGCACGCTGAAGTGTCCTGGATCTTGATCTTGTCGTGGGTCCTCTGTATGGCAGTTCTGGAGGGCCCCTCCTGTTTGTACTATTATCTTCCCGTCCGACTTCCTCAGTATCCAAACCGTCCTCAGAGTCCTTGAACAAGAAGCTGGTTGTGCCTAGCTGCTCGTCAGGATTGTAGTAAGGCTTCATGCGGAGGACGTGAACAATGTCCCTTCGCTTTCGTCGTTTCGAAGACGGCTCATAATCCTCGACTTCGTATGTGACGTCTGACCGGCGGCGTATGACACGATACGGACCAAAGTACCGCTTCAGTAACTTTTCTGATAGCCCAACCTTCCGGACAGGGGTAAAAATCCATACGAGATCTCCTGGGTTGTACGCAACAGGTCGGTGCTTGCCGTCATACCGCTGACGGTCCCTCTCCTGGGTGGCCAGTGTTCGTATGCGAGCCAGCTGTCTTGCTTCTTCGACCCTGGTAATGAGCTGTTTTATATAGTCATCCTGAGTGTCGTCCGGCTGGAATGGGAACAGCGTATCCATTGTGGTCTCAGCTTCACGGCCATGGAGCAGAAAAAACGGAGTGAAGCCTGTCGTATCTTGCCTTGCTGTATTATAAGCAAATGTGACCACTGGCAGTATTGTATCCCAATCCTTCTGCTCAACATCCACATACTTCGACAGCATATCGGCTAATGTCTTGTTGAAGCGTTCTGTGAGACCGTTTGTCTGAGGGTGGTATGCAGTTGTCATCCTGTGGACAACGTCGCATCTTGACATGACCTCTGATACTAGTCTTGACTGGAATACCTTTCCACGATCGGATATCATCACACGTGGTGCTCCATGCTTCAAAATAATGTCTTCTACTAGAAATTTTGCAACCTCTGGAGCTTCTGCAGTCGGCACAGGTTTGGTGACAGCGTAGCGCGTGAGGTAGTCGGTGCAGACTATTATCCATCGGTTACCGGTTGTCGACTTCGGGAGCCTCCCCAAAAGTTCGATCCCAATTCGGTGGAATGGAACTGCTGCAGGTGGAATTGGTACTAGATGACCTGGAGGTAATTGCGGCACATGTTTCCGTCGCTGGCACTCTTTACAGTGACTCACATAATGCTTGACAGATCGGTAGAGACCCTTCCAGTAATACCTGCATCTGATTCGGTCCAGGGTCTTCACAAATCCCAGATGACCGGATATTGGAGCGTCGTGGAAATACTTGAGAATAGCTGGCTGGAGATGAGCTGGAACGACCAGAAGCCACTTGGGGCCTAGTGGATCGTAGTTGTTCTTATACAATGTCCCATCTATCAATTGAAACCCTCCTTTGGCCGGTTCTCCTTTCTCCAAGGCGTCTATGGTTCTTAATAACTCTGAATCTTCCCTCTGTTCAGCTGCAACGTCACCTAATTCAGCGAGGGCTGAAATTCCATTCATGCTGTTGTGTTCTATTAAAGGATTCCTTGAAAGGCTGTCGGCATCCTTGTGTTTGCGTCCGTTTTTGAATACCACCGTGACGTCGTACTCTTGAAGTCTAAGTGCCCATCTTGCTAGTCGACCTGATGGATCCTTCAAGCTGGTTAGCCAACATAAAGAATGGTGGTCTGTTACGACGGTGAAAGGTTTGCCGAATAAATACGGACGAAACTTGTTGATAGCCCAGACAACTGCGAGGCATTCTTTCTCGGTTGTAGAGTAGTTTATCTCGGGCTTAGAGAATACTCTTGATGCATAGGCTATCACCTTCTCAGCACCTTCCTGAATTTGCACAAGCACTGCACCGATCCCATAACCGCTGGCGTCAGTGTGAAGTTCAGTTTCTGCATTCTCGTCGTATAAGGCTAGAACTGGTGCGGAAGTTAGAGCCTCCTTAAGTGCCTGGAAAGATCTTTCTTTAGTTTCATCCCAGTAAAACTTGGCGTCTCCCTGCAAAAGTTCTTGCAGTGGACGTGCCATGTTACAGAATCCTTTTATGAAACGCCGGAAGTATGAGCACAGCCCAAGAAAGCTTCTCACATCACGAATGTGCTGAGGAGTTGGAAATTCCATGACTGCCCTTACTTTATCTGGATCAGCGCGGACGCCATCTCCGTTGACCAGGTGCCCCAGGATTTTTATCTCTCTGGCGACGAAGAGGCACTTCTTCGGATTGAGGCGGAGTCCTGCAGTCTGAACACACTTCAGCACCGTTGACAGGCGACTCAGATGTTCTTCAAATGTTTTCGAGAAAACAACAATGTCATCTAAATAACAAAGACACGTCGTCCACTTAAGGTGTCGAAGTAAGTTGTCCATCATGCGTTCGAATGTGGCCGGAGCGTTGCATAATCCGAATGGCATTACTTTGAATTCATAGAGGCCATCAGGTGTAATAAAAGCCGTCTTTTCTCTGTCAGCTTCGTCAACCTCGATTTGCCAGTAGCCTGTCTGCATGTCCATGGTTGAGAAGTATGTAGCTCCTTTCAAGCAGTCTAAGGCGTCGTCGATGCGCGGCAGTGGGTAGACATCTTTCTTTGTGATTTTGTTCAGCCGCCGATAGTCGACACAGAATCGCCACGTACCATCCTTCTTCTTTACGAGGACCACCGGAGATGACCAAGGACTCTCCGAAGGTTGAATAATGTCATTATGCAACATCTTCTCCACTTCCTCTCGAATTATTCGCCTTTCGACTGGTGACAATCGGTACGAGCGCTGGCTAATGGGCGGATGATCCCCAGTATTGATACGATGCTTTATCGTGGGCCGTTTCGTCTGACCTTTTTTTTGCTGGGGTGTGAATACACCAGAGAATTGGCGTAGTATAGCTAACACCCGGTGGTGTTGTTCCTTGGTCAGGCCGGACCCTATTGGCAGTTCCATAGTTGTTTCCTCCAGCGTGTTGTCGGTACTAGTAACAGAGCATGGATCTTCGTTAATGACGTTGAGCTCGCCCTCCTGGACTGGTTCAGCTGTCCCTATGCACATTCCCTTGGGGATAATTTGTGACTGCTCGTGACAGTTGGTGATCCAAATGTCTCCTCGACCACCGATAATGCTTATGATAGCCGCTGGTATGTAGATTTCTTTCGTGAGCCTAATAAACTTTCTACTATCGACAAGCACTTCAAGGTTGCGGTCGTCCGTGTTTTTGACTGGGACTCTTCTCATTGCGAACGGCGGGATTGTCACGTTGTCAACGGCGAATAACTTCCCAGAAGATTCTGTGTTACGTGTACCCGTCGCAACGACTTCTTCAATTTGCAGCTCAGACGTTCCACAGTCAATGACAGCTTGGGATGCCTTAAGGAAGTCCCATCCAAGGATGACATTATGACTACATTCTGTTAAAATGACAAATTCAACTGGCTGGGTCCTGTTGTTGATGGTTATTCTCGCGACACAAGCTCCAGCTGGCTGGACGTACTTTCCATTTGCGACCTTTAGCACAGTTGCCCCCGTATCACGGAACATTGTCTTCTTTAGTGTGCGACGATAATTGTCCGACAATACGGAGAAAGAAGCTCCTGAATCAACCAGCGCCCGGACAGGTTGGCCGTCGATTATAACGTTGATGAGATTTCCCGACATCTTAGTGACTGTCATCCATGGAGGATTTTCATCTGCGGCGGCCTCACCTCCGTAGATGGTCGCCTTGCTTAGTTTTCCTGCGCGCGGCGGCTAGGGGAGCGGCTGGTAGCTCTGTCCGGCGACGATGAACGGCAGCGGCGCGTCGGGGATCGACCTCGTCTAGGGTACGGCGATGGGCTTCTTCCCGTAGGTCGACCGAACTCGTCAGCGGGTGGCTGCCTGGGGTAGAACTGTTCGGATGGCGGACGTCTTGCGGCAAAATAATCGTCAAATACTCGTCTTCTCTCTCTGCAGTAGCGTATGACATGTCCAGGGCGCCCGCAGTGGAAACATACTGGCGCGTTGTCTTCTGTCCTCCAGACGTCCGTTCGTCTGCGGGACGTCATAGGTGCCGGAGGATTTGGTTGTGGCCGTGTCGGCCGGTTCCTAGGCTGCCGTTTGGCAGCTGCAGCATACGTCATATCAGGGCGAGGCCATTCTTCACGTCGAGTGCGATTGGCTCGGCAGACAGGAGCTATTGTCTGAAATACCTCTTTTTCCGCCGCGTCGGCTCCTTCATGACCCACTGGGCTTACATCCATGGCCATGATCTGATGCTCACTCGGTTCAAGAGTCCCAGCTGCCATGAACTGTTGTAATTCTTCTCTCACAATTTGTCGTATGAGAGACGCAAAGTCGTGCTGGTCTTCCACAACTGCCATAGGGACTACGTTGGGAAGTCTGTCATACTTCTTTCGCCCAACCCTCCTTTGTTGCATCTCCTCAATCCGCTGGCACCACTTGATGAACTCTTCCGTCGTAGCGACGTCTTTTATCAGAAGAGCTTGGTACATGTCTTCTGCAATACCTTTCATTAGGTGCGTGATTTTGTCGGCTTCAGTCATATTCGGGTTGACTACGTTGCATAGGGCCAAAACATCCTGTATGTAAGATTGCGTCGGCTCCCCATGTCGTTGGGCCCGGTTCTTCAGTTGTTCTTCCGCCGAGCGGATTTGTCGCTGGTGGTCCCCAAACGTTTTCTTAAGTTCCGTCTGGAACATTTCCCAGTTATTCAGTTTTTCTTCGTTGTTCTCGAACCACTGCTGGGCGGTTCCGTCCAGATAGAAATAAACATTTGCCAAGCACATGGTATGATCCCACCTGTTGTACTTGGCGACTCGGTCGAACCCTTTTAGCCATTTGTTAGGATCCTGTCCAGCGTCTCCAGAGAACACCGATGGGTGTCGAATGTGCAGCTGGCTTGCCGCCATGGGTTTCCTAATGACGCGGACTTTCGGAAGGACGTACTGAGTATATCCTTTGTAGTCCGGTTCCAGTCCGTGTAGGCGGCGACTTTTACGTTGCCTAATCGGAGCCACGACGATGCAGCTGTTGCACAGGGTACCCGGCGTCTCCACCAAACTATGTCGCGTTGGAACCGGGGCAGGTGTGAATTCGAAGGTTACTTGTCAATGAACACAGCACTTAAACTGAGAACAGGTTTATTGAGAACTCAAACATACACGCAGCACTGACTGCCTCTTGGGCAGAATGCTCTTCTATTTATACACAGATAGAACGTACTAGAGATTACAAGAGTAGTTAACAAGTGAAATGTGTAGAAGTTACAAGTGACCTTAGGAAACATGTAGAATCTTCTGGAAATAATAAACAGAATTAAATAATTTTTGTCAGTGGGCGGGATTGAACCGGCGACCTTCGGTACCGCAATTCGTGACGCTACCCGCTGCGCCATGCTGGCAGACGGTACACTGGCGTTCATGCGGCAATATTATAAAAGTAAGTGTACAATGTGCGTGCCGCTAAAACTAAATAAACGAGTCCCAGTACCATCAAGGCAGTTATACGGTGTTGTATCCCTCTAGCCCTTATCCGTGAAGAAGGTTTCCGTTTTTATCTTAAGGAAGTGATTTTTAAGATAGCAGGGCTGGAAGTTTCGCCCACTAGAACAGCGAGGAAAGGAAACAGTCAAAGAGCGCGAGGCACGTTTATGTTCTCAGCGAACGTGAATGAGCACCGTGAGAAGCAGAGAAAGCGTAGAACGACGAAATGAACGAATTAAAGAATCAAGAATTGCGACACAATCTTATAATAGAAGACTGCGAACGCAAGCCGCCCATAAAAATATCACCCTACGAGAAGCGCGGACGAGGACAAGTAAACAGTATAACCTGACAAATGATGCAATCCACTACGACCCGACAAAACAATATAACAATAACAACCATATCGTAATCGGAAAAATGGATAACATCTACCAGTAAGACTGGAGATTTTCTCGGCGTTGTAAATGAATAAAATTTTCTCGGGTAACTAGCCGAGTTAGTCCATCGTTTGACCACGACGTTTCGGCGGTCACAACTCTGCCGCCATTGTCAAGTGACTGCTGCCGGTGCCGCCGTGAGCATTTTCTGCTTTTCCTTTGTTAAGCAGTTGTGGTGAAGTTTGTTGTCATTAGACATTTCCTTCAATCTTACAGATTTAGTCACTTTACTGGTGGTTTGCCTTTTGGTTGCTCTTTGTTTTTCTCAGTTATTAGTTAGAATTGACAGTGGTCTTTTGTGTTTGTCAAAGGTAGTAAAATACTGGCCAAGATTTGCTATTAGTGGGTTAGTCGACTTTCTTGATGTCCTATAGAAAGATTTGGTAATTTCCATAATTCTTTCTTGGAGCATTGGGACACCTGCTGCTTCGTGCAGGTCTGCTGTGGGAAATCGGTTTGGCACATGTAGTGCTCGCCGAAGTGATCTGTTTTGCATCGTTTGCAGACGGTTTATTTGGGCCTTGGATGCATACCCCCACACAGGGCACGCATATTCAATCACCGGTCGTATTAGGCTACAGTATACACTGACGCCGGTGCAGGCTGACAATGAGCTATCCCTGTTGAGTATTGGGTATAACTCTTGTAGCCTAGCTGCAACTTTTCGTCGTGTCTCCTCAATGTGATGTTTCCAGGTTAGACGAGTGTCCAAAGTCACGCCGAGGTATTTAGCTGTGGTTGTCCATTCGATGTCTCCACCATTTAGGTGTAGGTTACGCATGCGATTTTGCCGACGGTCACGCTTCCCCAGGCGCCTGGTCAGCGCGCCGCGCCATAGCCTAGTCACAGCTCGTTCCTATTGAGCTGGAGTTTGGTGGAGTATATTGCCCTAAGGCATTGCCTCCAAGATATTTGGACGGGACAGTTCTTCACTGTCGTTGTGTCTTCTCTTTTGGCTGTAATGTCTTCTTCACTAGATGGTTGCCGCCGCGGCCATCGTTGTTTTTCAGAAATGGCACGTCGCATTATATGTGCTGACGTTAATGCTGCCTCGGGGAGGCAGACAGGTCTTCTTTTGCAGCCAGGTGAGCTGTCAGCTTCGTGAGGAGGACGATGAGCTCGTCCAATCTTCTTTCACGTTGATCGGTTTGGTGTCTGGTGCAAGTACGTTCGCATTCTTCGCTGCTGCCACCGCTGGTTTGCTCTCGACTGGTCTTCTGTTCGGTTATTAAGGTGCTTATATATCACGCGAAGTCCGCGCTACGTCATCCTTTTTCCGGTCGGCCAATGGCTAGTGACGGGAAACGTTGGCCACTAGCAGGAAGCGTTCCTATTGGCGGAAGCCATTAGCTGCTGGTGGGTTCCGCTGATTGCTGGCGCGCAAGAGAGGTGCGTGTTTCCCAGTTGTCCTGCTGCACTCTCATTTTCTGGATTGCTGGGCTCCAGGCTTTACTTAACTGAAATCCAGTATCTCTGTTAACGAGGTCCTTCGTGATACGAATTTCGATAGCTTCCGAAAAAACACTGTCCCAATAACCTCTCGTACGCGCAAGAATTCTTGTTGCTTTGAAATTAAAGCCATGTCCCGTGTCAATACTGTGTTCAGCAACCGCTGACTTGTCGATCTGGCCCAGGCGGACGTTGCGCGCATGTTCGGCGCACCTTTGGTCAATACATCGTGTTGTTTGTCCGATGTAAGCCTTTCCGCATTCGCAAGGAATGCGATATACGCCAGGTGTTCGTAAGGCTATATCGTCCTTGGGTGACCGCAGTATATTCCTAATTTTGGCAGTTGGTCGGAAAATGGTTTTAATGCCACATTTACTTAAAATTCTGCCAATCTTAGCGGTAGTCGTTCCGACATAAGGAAGGAAGGCGAAGCGGCTCGGGTCTTCCTGCTGTCGTATTTTCCTCCTTCCTGCTCGTGTGCAAACCGAGTTTATTAACGCCTCGTTGAAACCGTTCTTGCGGAAAGTTTCCCGTAAATGACACATTTCCGCCTGCAAACTATCCTTGTCACATAGAGTTCGCGCCCTGTGCACCAAGGTTTCCAGTACTGATCTGCGTTGGGCCGGGTGGTGGTGGCTGCGCGCGTTGAGATATAGATCAGTATGTGTTGGTTTCCTGTACACAGAATGACTTACAGTGCCATCAGCTCTCTTTTCGATCAAAATATCCAAAAATGGAAGGCGGCCATTCCTCTCCATCTCCATTGTAAATTTAATGTTTCCGTTGATCCCATTAAGATGTTGTAAAAATTCTTGTAGACTATTGATACCATGCGGCCATACTATAAACGTGTCGTCAACATAACGAAAGAAACAGGTTGGCTGTTTTGGGGCACTTGCTAGAGCATGTTCTTCGAAATGTTCCATATAAAAATCGGCAATTGCTGGGGACAACGGCGAGCCCATAGCAACCCCATCAACCTGCTCGTAATATTCCTCATCGAATTGAAAGTAGGTTGACTGGAGCACATGACGGAACAGTTCCACTTCCTTGGGAGAAAAGTGTTTCGCCAGCAACGCTAATGTGTCCGCTAGTGGCACATTCGTAAAAAGTGACACGACATCGAAGCTGACCATGATGTCGTCTGCCCCCAGTCGAAGATCTTTCAACACGTTTATGAACTCAGCAGAGTTCCTCACATGATGGGGACTTTTTCCCACGAGTGGTGATAGTCTACTTGTTAGATATTTTGCCAGTTGGTAAGTAGGTGAGCTTATAGCACTCACTATCGGGCGTAAAGGAGTACCATCCTTATGTATCTTTGGCAGCCCATACAATCTAGGTGGAACCGGTGCTCGTGGCTGGAGGCGCTTGCTTGTTTCGGCGTCTATTCCTGATTCTTTCAATAGCATTACAGTTTTCCTCGCCAATACCGCGGTAGGATCCTTAGTAAGTCTCCTATAGGCGTCGTCATTTAACATCTGCGACAACTTCTGCCTGTATTCATCCGAGTTAAGGATGACGGTCGAATTTCCTTTGTCTGCAGGGAGGATAATGATGTCCATATCCTCTCGTAGCGTTCGAAGAGCCTTGCGTTCAGATGTTGAAATATTTGCCTTCGGAGGTTTAGCCCTGCATAATATCCTACAAGCTTCCCTCCTAACTTCCTCAGCAGCGTCGGATGGAAGACCCCTGATGGCTTGCTCAACGCCGCTAATGATTTCCCTTGTGGGAATCTCTCTTGGAACCGGTGCGAAGTTTAGTCCTTTGGATAACACGGATATCGTTGCGTCGTCAAGATTTTTTCCAGAAAGATTCACTATAGTTCTGAGTTCAGGCGAAGACTGAGGACGTTGGCTCCCTGGAAGTTTTTCATATTTAGCGCATTGGCGCGCCATCGCTCGTCGTTGGTGTATCAGGCTGCTGGCTGTTGTAACACCGTCAACCCATTCCCAAGCGTCACGGGACAGTATTCCAGAGAGACGCAGATGGCACTGAAGAAGAACCTTGGAGGTTTTGTCCAGCTCGGATCTCGTGAAGTGAACCCTCTCCCTAAAGATGGCGGAGCTTGCTCGTCGAAGAATCCTCTTGACCGCGGCTGATGATATTGGTTTGCACACGAGCAGGAAGGAGGAAAATACGACAGCAGGATGACCCGAGCCGCTTCGCCTTCCTTCCTTATGTCGGAACGACTACCGCTAAGATTGGCAGAATTTTAAGTAAATGTGGCATTAAAACCATTTTCCGACCAACTGCCAAAATTAGGAATATACTGCGGTCACCCAAGGACGATATAGCCTTACGAACACCTGGCGTATATCGCATTCCTTGCGAATGCGGAAAGGCTTACATCGGACAAACAACACGATGTATTGACCAAAGGTGCGCCGAACATGCGCGCAACGTCCGCCTGGGCCAGATCGACAAGTCAGCGGTTGCTGAACACAGTATTGACACGGGACATGGCTTTAATTTCAAAGCAACAAGAATTCTTGCGCGTACGAGAGGTTATTGGGACAGTGTTTTTTCGGAAGCTATCGAAATTCGTATCTCGAAGGACCTCGTTAACAGAGATACTGGATTTCAGTTAAGTAAAGCCTGGAGCCCAGCAATCCAGAAAATGAGAGTGCAGCAGGACAACTGGGAAACACGCACCTCTCTTACAGAACAGCCAGGTACTGCCATAAGCTTCATATGGCATGAGGTGGTTGGAGTTTGTTGTCTTTCGACATTTACTCCTCCTGCACAAGATGGTGTAGTTCTTCGCGGTCGATGTTGTCCTCGCGGTGGCTTCTTATTGTTGTCCTCGCTGTCGGCAGCTAGGGTATAGCGGCCGAGCAGGTGGTGGGGGCGACGAGTTGCGTGAGCAACTCGACGACCCTGAGAAGCTGTGGCCCCCATCCAGCCCCATCAACACCGTGTCCACAGCATCTGTGGGGACGGTGTGACGGGTTGTGCGGGGGGGGTCGCGGCAATGGAGCCCGTTCTCGCGGATGGTCCTTGGCCCTGTTGTACCCGCTGGCCTTGTCAGCGGGCTTGTTGGTCTGACGGTTTGCTTTTTTGTTATCAGGGCAGGAATCCGACTGGTGGCTCTTCTTCTTCTTTTTCTTCTCGTCCTGCTGCAGCCGCTTGCGGCTTGGGCAAGCTCGGTGGCACGCCGCGTGGGGGCCCCCGCAGTTGCAGCAGGTGGGGTCGTCCTTTGGCCTCGGACAGGCCGCAGCTTGATGTTCACTACCGCAACGCACGCACCTAAGCTCGTAGGTGCAGTGCTTTGCGTAGTGATTGAACCGTTGGCATTTGTAGCATTGCAGGACGTCTGCCGTGAGTGCAGATCTGCTGCACTGGGTGCTGGCTGTCCTGGTCGCTGGCGGTGCATTTTCCTCGGGTGGCGGTGCATTTTCCTCAGGTGGCAATGCTGCTGCTTCCATGGTGGGCTCAGACGTCTCCGCCTGTGTGTACGTAAAATGGAGCATGCCCTCTTCTACTATCGAGATTAATAAGTCATGGTCGGCCGGGCAGCGGGCCATGACTTTAATCCCACCGGTGATCGGCCATGCGAACACCGGCTCAGTGAGGGCTCTCTGGAGATGGTCGAGAACCGGGCCGATCTGCGACGGCGGCGCGTAGATTGCCATCACATCTTCGTCTTCAGGATTGTCGTCGTCAGTATCGGTGTCCACACACTCCTCCTCAGCTGCGGCGACGCTAGCCAAGGTGGAGGGGGATGCAGTCGTTGCTTGTGGATCGACTGGGTCGCTTGCATCTCGCCTCTTCTTGTTCCTCCGTCCCATCCTCGCTTGCGTAGTTAAGGACGGCTCAATATGAGGCCCGGCAAAACAGCGGATAGGCGTCAAGACGAACGTCTGTCCTCGCTGGCTGCTGGCAGCCGAAAGGGCGCACGCACCTCTCTTGCGCGCCAGCAATCAGCGGAACCCACCAGCAGCTAATGGCTTCCGCCAATAGGAACGCTTCCTGCTAGTGGCCAACGTTTCCCGTCACTAGCCATTGGCCGACCGGAAAAAGGATGACGTAGCGCGGACTTCGCGTGATATATAAGCACCTTAATAACCGACCGGCAGCAGTCACTTGACAATGGCGGCAGAGATTGTGACCGCCGAAACGTCGTGGTCAAACGATGGACTAACTCGGCTAGTTACCCGAGAAAATTTTATTCATTTACAACGCCGAGAAAATCTCCAGTCTTACATAGTTAACCTCTACGGGGAGGATATCTTCCGCAGCGTCCGGCTGTTGGAAAAACTTCGAAAGAAGAAGGCAAAGCTGCTTTCCACGCTGGCCTTTCTTCAGCGCTGCCGGGACAACGATGTCGTGCCACATTTCGCAGAGATACGTCACCCAATATCATCAGCCGCAGTCAAGAGGATTCTTCGACGAGCAAGCTCCGCCATCGTTAGGGAGAGGGTTCACTTCACGAGATCCGAGCTGGACAAAACCTCCAAGGTTCTTCTTCAGTGCCATCTGCGTCTCTCTGGAATACTGTCCCGTGACGCTTGGGAATGGGTTGACGGTGTTACAACAGCCAGCAGCCTGATACACCAACGACGAGCGACGGCGCGCCAATGCGCTAAATATGAAAAACTTCCAGGGAGCCAACGTCCTCAGTCTTCGCCTGAACTCAGAACTATAGTGAATCTTTCTGGAAAAAATCTTGACGACGCAACGATATCCGTGTTATCCAAAGGACTAAACTTCGCACCGGTTCCAAGAGAGATTCCCACAAGGGAAATCATTAGCGGCGTTGAGCAAGCCATCAGGGGTCTTCCATCCGACGCTGCTGAGGAAGTTAGGAGGGAAGCTTGTAGGATATTATGCAGGGCTAAACCTCCGAAGGCAAATATGTCAACATCTGAACGCAAGGCTCTTCGAACGCTACGAGAGGATATGGACATCATTATCCTCCCTGCAGACAAAGGAAATTCGACCGTCATCCTTAACTCGGATGAATACAGGCAGAAGTTGTCGCAGATGTTAAATGACGACGCCTATAGGAGACTTACTAAGGATCCTACCGCGGTATTGGCGAGGAAAACTGTAATGCTATTGAAAGAATCAGGAATAGACGCCGAAACAAGCAAGCGCCTCCAGCCACGAGCACCGGTTCCACCTAGATTGTATGGGCTGCCAAAGATACATAAGGATGGTACTCCTTTACGCCCGATAGTGAGTGCTATAAGCTCACCTACTTACCAACTGGCAAAATATCTAACAAGTAGACTATCACCACTCGTGGGAAAAAGTCCCCATCATGTGAGGAACTCTGCTGAGTTCATAAACGTGTTGAAAGATCTTCGACTGGGGCAGACGACATCATGGTCAGCTTCGATGTCGTGTCACTTTTTACGAATGTGCCACTAGCGGACACATTAGCGTTGCTGGCGAAACACTTTTCTCCCAAGGAAGTGGAACTGTTCCGTCATGTGCTCCAGTCAACCTACTTTCAATTCGATGAGGAATATTACGAACAGGTTGATGGGGTTGCTATGAGCTCGCCGTTGTCCCCAGCAATTGCCGATTTTTATATGGAACATTTCGAAGAACATGCTCTAGCAAGTGCCCCAAAACAGCCAACCTGTTTCTTTCGTTATGTTGACGACACGTTTATAGTATGGCCGCATGGTATCAATAGTCTACAAGAATTTTTACAACATCTTAATGGGATCAACGGAAACATTAAATTTACAATGGAGATGGAGAGGAATGGCCGCCTTCCATTTTTGGATATTTTGATCGAAAAGAGAGCTGATGGCACTGTAAGTCATTCTGTGTACAGGAAACCAACACATACTGATCTATATCTCAACGCGCGCAGCCACCACCACCCGGCCCCAACGCAGATCAGTACTGGAAACCTTGGTGCACAGGGCGCGAACTCTATGTGACAAGGATAGTTTGCAGGCGGAAATGTGTCATTTACGGGAAACTTTCCGCAAGAACGGTTTCAACGAGGCGTTAATAAACTCGGTTTGCACACGAGCAGGAAGGAGGAAAATACGACAGCAGGAAGACCCGAGCCGCTTCGCCTTCCTTCCTTATGTCGGAACGACTACCGCTAAGATTGGCAGAATTTTAAGTAAATGTGGCATTAAAACCATTTTCCGACCAACTGCCAAAATTAGGAATATACTGCGGTCACCCAAGGACGATATAGCCTTACGAACACCTGGCGTATATCGCATTCCTTGCGAATGCGGAAAGGCTTACATCGGACAAACAACACGATGTATTGACCAAAGGTGCGCCGAACATGCGCGCAACGTCCGCCTGGGCCAGATCGACAAGTCAGCGGTTGCTGAACACAGTATTGACACGGGACATGGCTTTAATTTCAAAGCAACAAGAATTCTTGCGCGTACGAGAGGTTATTGGGACAGTGTTTTTTCGGAAGCTATCGAAATTCGTATCACGAAGGACCTCGTTAACAGAGATACTGGATTTCAGTTAAGTAAAGCCTGGAGCCCAGCAATCCAGAAAATGAGAGTGCAGCAGGACAACTGGGAAACACGCACCTCTCTTGCGCGCCAACAATCAGCGGAACCCACAGCAGCTAATGGCTTCCGCCCAATAGGAACGCTTCCTGCTAGTGGCCAACGTTTTCCCGTCACTAGCCATTGGCCGACCGGAAAAAGGATGACGTAGCGCGGACTTCGCGTGATATATAAGCACCTTAATAACCGACCGGCAGCAGTCACTTGACAATGGCGGCAGAGATTGTGACCGCCGAAACGTCGTGGTCAAACGATGGACTAACTCGGCTAGTTACCCGAGAAAATTTTATTCAACATCTACCAGTTTGCAACGAGAAAAAAATTCAATGGAGAAACACCAGGATTCTGTTGCATGAATGGAAAATTCGATTACCACCACTGGAAGCACCTCCACAGGAATTTCTATATTGCAGGACCAGGGGAAACGCCAGAATCGAAACACATAGTATTAATCCTGATAATCAGTGGCGTAGCAAAGTTAACAAGAGCCCCGTGCAAACAATATTTGAGCCCTCAGGCCAGATGGTCGACCTTTTTTTATTTTTTAACTCTACCAAGTCTAATAAGGTATGCTGGTAGGGGAACCTTGAGCTTTAGGAGACCCCCTGAGCTTGGGGCCCTGGTGCACGGCACACCCTAGCCCTCCTGATAGCTACGCCCCCTGCTCAGAATACCCCTGATCTTTACTGAACTGCCATACCAATTTAAAAGACTTCGATTTCAAATCAAATTAACCTATAGTTTTGCAATTAACAAAGCGCAGGGACAAACTTTAAAACATTGTGGCATCAACCTCAAAGACTCTTGCTTCCTCACGGTCAACTATACATAGCTTGCTATCGAGTAGGAAATTGTAAAAATTTGTGCAGATATACCCCGGATAACAAAATGAAAAAATGTTGTTTATAAACAAGTAATGCATAAAGTTGAATATGTTTTCCATAAAAAAAAATACCTCTTACATTTTAAAGTTTGTCCCTTTTATTCCACCTACCACACAATCTCATATCAACTCCGTGAGCTGAAGCCGGGTACTTCAGCTAGTGATGTAATAAATTTGATGAGTTTTATGTATAATGGTGTATAAAAACAGATTCAGCCTAACGCGGAGTATGTATATTGTGACAGCATAATTTAAATTAGGCGATAAATAATGCCGTTAGCATTTGTGTAGAAATACAGATTTTTTCACAATGATGTAAGACTTATATAATTTTTTTCGGAACTAAAAAAAAACAACTCTTCGTTTATTCGTATAATCAAAGCATGTGTTTCAGTTAAATACCGTATATTAACAAAGACTATATAGTATTATGTTAATTCCTCTTACTACTATTAATGTACATAATGTTCATAGTATCTATATAACAAGCATAACCTTCTATAAATTTACTTCATAATACTGAATTAACTGTTTGACTGATAAACTATATGTAGATATAATCTACTTACTAATATTGGACATGTATAAATTAATGTACAATGAACTCTCACTTAAGAGCAGTGTTCAATAAATAGTAATAATGTATGATTAAAAATAATAAAAACTTTTTCCTGTCCTTCTAAAAACTTGTGATGTATTTTAGATGGAACTATTTATATCAATTGCCTTTTAAATTCAGGATATAATCGATATTGTGGACAAATTTCTTAAAGTTCCCTATGTAATTTTTTAGGTAGATCCGGTACCAAAAAATAATCGGAAATTGACTACTTTCACTTCCGCTCGCGTCTTTATTTTCAAGTGAAAGAGGAAAATTACCTTCGATCTCTACTTGACATCCCAGACACCAAACAAATTATTTTTTTGGTAAATTAATTTGAGCGGTATATAAATGAATGTAATTTTTCTCGGCGCTATTCGGGATTGGAATGCGCGGGTTTAGAATTGATGGTTAGCATCTTCTGCCACCAACAATGTTTGTGATTTGCAGAGTATGGATGTAGATGTAGATGTATGTTTCAGTTTTGTTAAAACATGTTTCTAGCATTAATCATAGGTAAGTAGTAATATGATTTTTTATGTATTATTGTAATTGCTTCTTGTTTTTCTTGCTTTGGCTGGCAACGACTCCAAAAATAATTGATTAATGTAAAAATTTGAATAATAGCAATATAAAATATTGTCCATTTAGATTTATTTTCTTCTAAGCAAGGTATAAAGTTATTTTAAAAATTTTAGTGTGTTTTTTTGAAGGTGGTTTTTATTTTTTAAACAACTATTTTATTATTATTTAATAAACATCCCTGTTTCTTACCTTCCATCAAAAAATTATTAGGTAATATTGCATCTGGTTCTAATAACTGCTACAGAAAATCATTCATTATATGAATTTATTAAATTAACTGTCGTAAATAAATAAATAGCTCCATGCAGATTTAAGCGAATGTAGTAATATGGCTTTTTACATATTTTTTTAGCTGGCATCACACTTCTTTTGACATTGTATATGCAAATAAAATAAAATTGATTTATTTATTTTCATGTATACTTTCCCTGTGTTTTAATACACTTCCCTTTTTGTTATTGTGTGTCAAAAAAATTCATTGGTTACATTGTCACTTGCTTCCCGTAACCATTTCGCCGAAAAATAACTTTCTTCCTTCCTAGGCCACATACAAATTGGTCTCGTCATAATTTGTAATAGCTTCAGTGGGTACATCATTTAGTGTTACCTGGAATGTTTTAAAGTAGTTTATTATTGATTCTTGATCTACAGCAGCTCTGGTTCGCTTGATGTTCTCACTTAATCTCAATTTCAGTTGATCAGATTATCTCTTCAGAAACGATTTCACGCAAACACCAGTCACGTTGTTTTCTAATCTTGACTCTTGCACACCAATTTTGTCAAGATATCTTTTGACAATTAATTGTTAATCAAAATCAGTGAAAGAGAAACCAAAGTCTGCAATCTAATCTGTCAATATTTCTTCATCATCTGTTGATAGAACACATGGACGCGCATATTTTTTTTTTGGTGTTTTTTCCAGCAATTCTACGAGCAATTGTACTTTTAGGCACACCATACATCTCAGCAGCTTTCCTGATTGACATTTCTTTCTTCTGCACAGCATTCAAAGTTGGTTGCAGGTTATCATCTGAAAAGTAAGGATATTTTCGGGCTCCTAACCGCCTATTCTACTGCCTTGGCATGTTATTTAGGCAGAAATATAATTGAAACAATCAATAGTATTTCATTTTGTGACTGCTTCTTGAAGCAAGTGTTACTTCGGACACTGTCCCAAGTAACCCCAAAATTACAACATATAACTTTAAAAAATGTACTTGCTTAGGTTGGCAGCAACGCAAAGAACAAAGCATCCTTGATGCTGTTGAAAAGTGGGGATATAAAACTATATGATCAGCTTTATAATTTCATTGCTTCAGCGCTAAATGTAATTACATGTATTTTTTCGAGAAAATCAATTACATCACATACATCCAACATCAGTTACACCCCTACTTTGATATTGCCTGGAAAAATGTATATCTTGCAAGTAAATTTTCTGTTGCAGTCACCTGTTGTGTTATGGCAGGTTCTCGCTGATGCATTTAATATCAAAGTGTTCCAAAGTATCATCTTGTCCCAAGTTGGACTACATTCCCAAGTAACCCCATTTGACGGTATATTAACTAAATTTGTTTAATATATTCTGAATTACACGCTACGCCTCGCCCCAAACTCTCATACGTCTTCCTATAAGGGCGGGGGGGGGGGGGGCGCCGCGTCCCAGGGTGAGAACAGCAGAGGATGAACGATGAAAGGATGTACTAGGAATGTTAGGGAATTATAGTACATGAATTTGGTCAGGACCGGTTTAAATGTTGTGCGTTAGTATCACGGGCAGTTTGCATACCAAATACAAAATCTATAGGGAATGCAGAGGAGTATATCTAGATTTGTTTGCGGAAATTGCTGATGACCACAATCGGCAGAAAGTTGGACTAAAAATTGTAGGAATACATGTGACGGCTGATAAGCGTTTTGGGCGTATAAGAGAGTACGTTGTCATTGAGTCTTGCATTGATACTGGAGGAAAAATTAGGAGTAGCATGTGTAGGGCAGTACATCTTCATGATCACAAACTAGCACTTGATTTGATACATGAGGTGTAAGAATGTTCTCATTTTTAGGTTAGGAGTCATGGAGCAGAAAAAAATTAATCGGGATAGGTGCTGTACTATTCATGGAGGAAAGAAATATATGGAGACGACACAAGTGACCTTGACCACCGATTGAAGTGACGCCGGGGGAAGAGGAGTGGGAAGGCGTGGCCGCCATATTAACTGTCCATACAGTCACGAGGATTATGAGCAAAAACCTCAAAGGGACGCGAGGATAAACGTGACGCCGCAATCTGATTATGGATTATTATGTAACTCGATGAGACAAATAAAAAATTAAGAATATTTTTTTTTGAAATCCTGCTTAGTTTTCGAGATTTTCTGTCTCAAATGTGAGATTTTTTGGTTGAAATTCAGAAGAAACAATTGGTCAATGTCAAATTTGATGATGGATTCTTGTTTAAAAAAAGACGAGACAAATAAAAAATAAATATTTTCGATATCTTACCTCGTTCTAGAGATATACTGTCTCAAAAGTTAGTTGAAATGCAGAATAAAATTTCAAAAAAAAGTCAAATTTGATGATGTATTATTATGTAACGCGACGAAAATAAAGAATAAAAATTTTCGGCATCTTGTTTAGTTTTGGGGATATACTGTTGTAAAGCGATTCGTTATTTGTAACGATTTATTATATGGACTTTTACAGGTTCGTTAATTTAATTTAATTGCACAGCACAGGCTCCGGTGGCAATTTCCTACACACCCATCTTCCCCCTATCCTGCACCTACCTACATTTGTCCTCTACAAATTTTATCTTTAAATTCTTTCAAAGTTTTCGGTAAATTATTCATCATTTCTCTTGGTAACTCATTCCAATCCCTGACACCCTTATCTAAAAAAGAGAATCTTCCTACACCCTTGTGCCTGAAATCGAGTGCCAGCTTGTGGTCATGGTCATCTTTTCCTTTCCATGCACTACTTTTCATACCTATTGCAATATCTTTCCATGCCTCATCGCCAGTATATGCCCTGTACACTCCCATGACCCTCCTCATTCTCCTCCTGTCTTGCAATGAATCCCATTCCAGCTCCTTTATCATATCCGTCACTGATTGCATTCTGCAATAATTTCCAGAAACAAATCTAGCAGCCCTTTTTTGCACCCTCTCCAACTTCCTGTATTTGATACGTAAAATCAGGGTCCCATACTACACTACCATATTCGAGCAATGGTTCTGACCAAAGTTTTGTAACACAATTCCTTGACTTCTCTCGTACATCCCCTCATCACTCTCTCCAACAAGTGCAGAACTTTGAAACCTTTTCCTACCACCTGTCCTATGTGTCCGGCCCAGTTAAGTTTGTTATCAAAGTAATTCCAAGATATTTACATTTCAAGTCTTCAGCAAGCAATTCTTTCCCCACCTTATATTCATAATTAACCTTTTGTATACCGTAAGTCAGTCGCCACCCGGTACCCGGGAAGATAACCAGGATTGTCGATATAACCCTTATCCCTGGCTAAAGAAAGTTTATTTATGCATAATAGTTAAACTGCAAACTGTTTATTTAAATTACACAAATCCAGTCCAGTACCAGTCTCATAAATCAGGCATCGTACAACTTCACCGAAGATTACTGGTTAGCAGTTAGAACGGAAACTCATCAATACACATGGTTATAATTCGCTTACTGTCCAATCTCTACTAATACGCTACTTTAAAGCACTGCAATGCGCGACACATGTTGAAATACACATTCCTAGCGAGCAACACGTTGCGCAACCATCTCCAATGGTTGCCGGCTTCATACCTTTTTTTTATCATGGCGGTCTGCTAGATGGCTCGACCTTACAGCCAATCACAGTTCTTTTCGTCGCCAATGATCCTGCTGACCAATCATGTGTTTTCTTGTTGCACTTCTTACACCAAAGACCATCCCTCATTTCATTTACTAATCAACACTCTCGTTACACTATCTCCAAATAACAAATTTATGGATAGGTAATATGGCCGCAACCGCCGCCGCGCATGCGCAGTATCATCCGAAAGTTTAGAGGCGGCGTCAAAGAATAAGTGGTATTTCCTCTCCATATATTTCTTTCCTCCATGGTACTATTTGATTCAAACAATGAATGAATTTAACGACAACATGCCCGTGATTAAAAAAAAAACAGGAATGGAAGAAAATTACCTTCAAGAGACAGTGCCATTAGAGTTAGCAATAATTACAAAAATTATGCTCCAACATCTTTTAATGGAATTTTTTGGTTACTTAATAACTAAAGTGACCAGATTTTAACATTGGTAAAGCGGGACACCATTGACCGGGGGGGGGGGGGATGTTTGTGAATAAAAATAGCAACAAAATTTTTTATAGAACGCAAAAATAGTGTTAATATATTTGTTTTAATTTCAACATAAGTACAATTTAAAAATATAATAGATTAAAAAATTATGTATGGTATTATTTTATTCTTTGACATATTTATCCTTTGAGTGATTTTTTCAGTAGATTGCTGTCATTGTTTAAAAGCTCATGAAATTTTTCACAAGACTTTGTTCAATTATATTTCACACACAATATGACTTTCAAAGTCTCAGCACTTATTTGTGACTTTTCTGATGTCCACACTTCATTTGCCGTAGAAAAAAACGCGTTTCAGTCACATCATTAGTTCCTGGCAAGGAAAGTGCGTCTTCTATCATTTTAGTGCATAATTGTATGGAACATGGTTTGTTTCAAAATGAAATATTTCTAACCATTTGTTTTCTATTGTGACTTTTGCTGAAGACCAGGATTTAACTTCTTCCTTGTCAATATATTTTTTTAATAATGATACTTAATTAAAAAGATCATTTTCGGAAATATTGCTATACGGAAAATTTTGAGTGATATGATCAATTGATTTTTGCACATCATTCCAATTAAGTTCTTTTTTAATGTAACACAATGAGAATGTTCAATATCATTATAATGTACCGTCCACTCTTCTAAATAATCTACGCAGTTACTGTAGAACTTTTTAACGTGATTAACGATATCTGCACGATTTATTAAACCTTGTTCTTCAAAGCTGGCTTGTACTATTACGGATAGTTAAAGGAAGAAAATTATTTTCTAAACGCTCTTGAAACTGAAATTTTAAATTATTAACTTCATTTGCTACTTCGATTGCAGAAATTTTTTAAGCATTTCAACGCGCACAGTGTATATATAGAAATAAGAATATATTTTAATAACAATATTTTCGTGTTTGTCTGTACAATATGCAATCATTTTATGTTTTAAATTGTTTTTTTTATCCAAAATATTAATAATGGAACTGGAAATTATTTCAGAAGTTTCTCCGTTCCCTAGCTTGTCATGCATTCTTTCAAAAAATCATGACGTTTCTAAAGAGCGGCGGGACGCGGGACAAATTGTTAAAAATCGGGACTGTCCCGCCAAAAGCTGGACGTCTGGTCACCTTATTAATTACTTACCATGCAAGTAACTTTGAAATATTCTCTCCATTACCTCAGGAACACTCGCTTGGCACCTCTACAAACGCTTGGTTAATTTTGGGTAGCTAAACATTGTCATCCACACGCTTGCGCGTGCGCTTGTATGTTGCCGAGAAGCAAGCATGACGGACGTCGAGGTTGTGTCAACCGTAACCTTTGGCCCAACCTATTTTTATTATTTAAAAAAAAAAAAAAAAAAAAACAAAAAAAAAACGAGAAAGACGGAAAAGAAGATCGCGGATGTTAAAAATCCATAGAAACCGCACCAGGTAATTATTATAATTCAATTAATGATTATTATGGAGACGACACAAGAGACCTTCATCTCGCATTGAAGTGAAGCAGGATGGAGGAGGAGTGGGGGGGCATGGCCATGAGGGGGGGGGGGGAGGATGGCCGCTTCCATACAGACACGGGGAATATGTACAAAAACCTCAAGGGGACTCTAGGTTAAACGTGACGCCACAATCTGGTGATGGATTATTATGTAACTCCATGAGAAAAATAAAAATGAAGAATTAATTTTTTTTTTGATATTCTGCTTAGTTTTTGAGAAATTCTGTCTCAAATGTGAAATGGTTTTGGTTGAAATTCAGAAGAAAAAATTGGTCAAAGTCAAATTTGATGATGGATTCTTATTAAAAAAAACGAGACAAATAAAGAATAAACGTTTTCGATATCCCACCTAGTTCTCGAGATATACCGTATCAAAAGTGAGGTGTCTTGAGTTGAAATGGAGAAGAAAAATTTCGCAAAAGTCAAACTTAATGATCGATTCTTATGTAACACGACGAGACAAATCGAAATAAAGAATACAATTTTTCTATATCTTGCTTAGTTTTCGGGATATACTGGGATTGGGTTGATATGCAGCCTGGACCAGAAATTAATTCTGCCAAAGCTACAATGAGTTACATGCAGAATGGATATTTCAGTTTTTTTACTACCACTTGTGGTTAGGTTGAAATGTGGCCTAGACCAGAATAAAAATAGTTATCTTGTTAACATACATCGTAAGCTTAATCGGAAATGGCTGGAAGTAGTTTCCATCGCGATATACGTTTTGTCACTAACTTGGTTCTCATGAAATTACTAACAGTAATAGATAAATTCTTTGTCCCTCGTGGAACAACAAAACCATTCTGGTACAGACTGCATTTTGACCTAACCACAATCTCCATTAAATTGCCGCTATAGAATCAAACTATGTAGACATACCCACACACGCGTATTTGAATCGCAAACTGTATTTGCAGTAACAACATCTTTTGCTTCATCAAGATTCCTAGATTGCATAGCATAATTTAACACATTTAATTTCATCATATACTGTCAGCATAAACTGCAACGTGACGAAAGAATGCGCAATGCTAAATTCACTGAATCGCGATGTAAAACATACCCCTTTAAATCTCATTTTCAACACACGTTTAAAAAGTAATGCTAGTCTATTATGTACAAAATAGCAAGGTATGTTGATTTTCTACACTACGCCAACAAAATTTGAGAACAAAGTCATCCCATTGAGAGCTATGACTAAATATTTATAGAAATGAGCCAAAGTTTACAATTCCCACTGACCACTTCAACAACAATTATTAGAATACAACTTACCTATGAAATGATATTCCAGGTTCTTTCCTCTCTTGCCTATTTGTGCAACCGTATGCAACACAAGAGGGCATTATAAAACACTTATGCACATTACAAAATGAAATAATCAGAACATCAGACACAGTGTGAACTCGGCATTTGTTTGTGTTACAATACCTCTGCTGCCGCCATGCGGGAGAGTTTAGGGCCTGCTTCACAGATTTAACGTCACTTCTCCTCCATATATTTCCTTCCTCCATGGAAAATACAGACTTCAAAGAAACTAAATATAATAAATTTATACCTAAAAAAAGAATCTTGTTTTTTCTTTAAATGTTTTCGAAATGTGAAAATAATTTTTTTAATCTCCATTACAGGTCTATTTAAAACATCACTTAGACTACGCGAAGCATTAGCTATTTTTTTATCTTTATGATCTTCATTCTTCGGGTCCCAAATGCAGGTTTCTGCTTGATATCATTCGAGAAATTGTAAAATATTCAGTTATTCATATTTTCTTGCAGCAATTATTCTACAACGAAAAGAAACGCACGTTTTGTCCGCCGTCAGTGCACAAACAATACTAAGTTCGCTCAAACGTGTAGCCGCTTTGCAAGCACTTGCTGCAAACGCCTTTGATTTGTGCCAAAAAACCGACACTCGATCGGATCGGCCACAAGTGCCTGCAAGCTTACACAAGCCAAGCCAAGCGCCCTATCCACACGTTGCAATATGTGCGAGTTTGACAAGGTTTTGCAAGCGTGTGGTCCCGGCACTAGAGATAATCGTTTCCTCTGAAAGACAAAGAATTACCAATTGTGGATGAAGGTTTACTATTATATAATGATGAGTTGTTAAAATACAAAAAAATATCGAAAATTAAAATCGGCTATCTAATACTTAAGGCTACAATACACATCATTGCGTCTATTGACTCTTGATTTCTACTAATACTTGTAAGCACACTCAAATGTTGTCAATAATACCGATTTACATTTTTCGCCATAAATAAATTTAATTTTTGCCCGAAAGAAATATGAAGTTTTTTGTGGTTTGTTGTTCAACAGCAATGGAACGTCTTTGTCGTTTTATTCCTTACTGTTCTATTATTGTCTCTGATTTGTAACATCTATCCTGAGATCCTGGTCATAACACACTGTCACGGTAGCAAGATTTAAGAAAAATGGCATCAACAGCAGTAGAAGAAAGATCGGTATGGGAAGATGGAGAGGTAGGTTTGTGGAAAATGTGTGTAAACTGATAAAGTAATACAGGTATATCGTTACAATCGATGGATTAAAGTTCGGTTTTTCACAGATGATCTTTACAAAAGCCATGTTACGATGACGAATTGAAATTGACCTTTGTTAGGTTGAGGAGCTGTTGACGATACATTATTTAAATAAATTCCTGAAACCCGGTTTACAATTAGGCAACATGGCTTTAGGCAAGGATATTCTTGCGAATCTCAATTGGTCGGATATATGCAAGATATTTCAGATGAAGTGGACAAGGGAGGCCAAATTGATAGTGTTTGGAAAAGTGACCCATAAAATGGTAGTAAATAAGGTAAAAACTATTGAAGTGGACGAGAAAGTGATTTGCTGGGAATAAGAATTTTTAAAAGGTAGAAAACGGAAAGTTAGGGTAGGAAATGCAGTATCAAAAGTGGAAGTAAATATGGGAGTGCTACAGGGTAGTGTATTGGGACAATTCCTATTCATTTTTCTAATGAGTAATTGTGTTGATTGTTTACTATCAGAAATTAGATTGCCAATTATATAATGCTATATTAAAGTATAAACACTGTATAGGACTGAGTGATAGCACAATTACTGTGACTCTTCAAGGAATTGTCGTTTTGGTCTCAAAACTGTTTCACGCATTCGTTGGGTGATATTATTTGATATATGTTGCTCTTAGAGCTGTAACATTTATCCATTCTCTCAAATTTCACTTGAAAAGTGCCATGAAGTAAGGTGGGAGAAGGCATATAACAATGTGTAATGATAAAGCTATCGGTCCTTCAGGGATATTATTTAGTAATATGTTTCTACTACCTGGTGCCCACGACTTCATTCGTGTTCGTAAGGAATTTGGATTAACTGCTATCGACATCTAACCAACATAGTGCATGATGGTAGACTCGATGCTATTACCACACACAAACGCCAGTCATCTGCGCTATGTTGTTCAGGCAGCAAAGTAAAATATACCGACACACATATCTTTGGTCGAAATACGAAATTATCCTTGATCGGCCAATTTCAACCACCATAACTCCCACACAATAATAGCGCAATCACTAGGACTCGTCAAGGAGTTGCAGTTTTCATCTGAAAACTGTTGCACATGTTCGTTTGGTGGTACTGTTTAATATATGTTGCTCTTAGAGGTGTAAACTGTATAGATACCTCACAAACGTCACTCGAAAAGTGCAGTAATGCTATACCGCGGGCGACTGGGAGAAAGCATATTGCCATGTATAATGATAACACTATCGTTCCTTCGACTATATTATTTATTAACTTTTGTTTCTATTACACCCACGAAGATAGTGTATAACGCACAATATTCACGCAAAATAAAAATTAAAAAACTGCTGTAACAGTACACACTAAGTGATGAGAGGACGTCATTTGTTATCATATGCGACTTCCAGTGATAATAATATTACGTGCAACAAAATGCATCAACAACCAACCAACAACGATGCAAACCAAACCAACTTTATTACAAAAACAAAATTTATAGTCCATTAAGCTACAAAAGGAAGTGTCTATGCCCACTTGGGTCCAGGCTGCATTCCAACGTATCCACAGGAGCCACTAATGATTCTGTTTGAAATTCATGATAAATGTTTAATAAATCCTAATTGCTGGCGAATTATGCTTTAACAACAACAACCAAACGCCATTTTGGTACAGGCTGCATTTCAACTATAAAAAATAATTTCCTTCGACCTAATGCTGGAACAAGCATATTGCCGCACTTTCAACCTAAACAAAAGCTATGTTAATATTGCCGCAACCTACTTTGATAAATGCCATAGAATTTTAACATCTTGGAAATAACATGCGGATATATTTCTTGATGATGTACGAGTTATCGTTGGACGTCGCGTATGTGTACATAAATGAGGCAACCAACGTTCGCTTACAGTTTAAAGTGTTTTTTTTTTAGTGAGCAATGTTTTCCATATTTATACTTTTATAACAACATATTCCCAAATAATATTATTCAAAGAGCGTATGTATGATCATTATACTTTGCTATAAGGCTTCTCCCAGTCACACACGGTGTATCGTTAAGGCACTTTTTGAGTGAAGTTTGTGAGCTATCTATACATTTTACACCTCTAAGAGCAACATATATTAAAAAATATCATCAAAGGAACATGTGCAACAGTTTTCAGACCAAAATGACAATTCCTTGACGAGTCCCAGTGATTGGCGCTATTGCCTCCCACACTACCACAGTTACCAAAATTCGGTCAACGTTGCGATCGATGGGTCACTCTGTGCTACTACCACACACAAACACCAGTGATCTGTGCTAGCTGGTTTTGGTTGAAAAGTGATACACCATGACACACAGAAATATGAAAGAGCCGCAGGTCAATCAATTTCAATCACCATATCTCCCACACCTCCATAGCTACCAACATCTAACTACTATCGCACACAATGCAAAACACGGTACTACTACCACACACAAACACCATTGGTCTACGCTATGTAATTGTTGCATAACAGTGACATAAACGAAGACATGTCTTTGGTCGAAATACAAAAATATCCTTGATCGGACTCTTTCAACCACCATATCTCCCATACTCCCAAAGTTGCTGAAATTTGGCCAATGTTGTGATTGAAAGGTGACTCTGTGCTACTACCACAAACAAACACCAGTGAACTGCGCTACATAGTTTTGTCTGAAAAGTGATGCATCATGACACGTGCGTCTTTGGCAGAAATATGGAAGTACCGCAGGTTGACCACTATCAATCACCAATACTCCCACACCCTCATAGCTACCGACATCTAACCACCATTGTGCATGATAGGAGACACGATGTTACTACCACACACAAACACCAATTGTCTATGCTACGTAGTTGTGGCAGAATAGTGACATATGCAGAGACACATGTCTTTGGTCAAAATACGAAAATATCCTTGATCGGCAACTTTCAACCACCATATCTTCCACAGTTACTGAAATTTGGCCAACGCTGTGATTGAAAGGTGACACTGTTACTACCACACACAAATGCCAGTGTTCTGCGATAGATGGTTTTTGCTAAAAAGTGATACACCAAGACATATGCGTCTTTGGCAGAAATATGAAATTCCGCAGGTCGACCACTTTCAACCCTCATATCTCCCACACCCCCATAGCTACCGGCATCTAACAACCATAGTGCATGATAGGAGACACGATTCTACTACCGCACACAAACACCAATGGGCTATGCTATGTAGTTGTGGCAGGAAAGAGAAGTATAAGGAGAGACAAATTTTTGGTTGAAATATGAAAACTCCCTGCATTGACCAACTTTAATCCCCACAGCTATCGGCATTCGGCCAACGTTGTGCACGACAAGAAACTCCATGCTACTTCCACAAACAAAGACCAGTGATCTGTGCTAGGTAGTGGTGGCTGAAAAGTGAAATATACGAAAACACACATCTATTTTTATATATACTAGTGATCGCCCAGCGATTGAAATTCGACCGTAATTCATTAAGTTGTTTAGTTTCTTTCATGAAAGAGTAGTAATCTAGTAATTCTCTGCATATATATATTGCCACAACCTACTTTGACAGTTGCCTTAGAATATTAACAGCTCCGACATAATAATATACTGCACTAATACAGGATAGACAGCAGGGTAGTAGGGAATATTTAAAACAGCTAAACAAGAACTTAATAACAGCAAAGAAAGTGTCTAAAGATGGGTTTATGAAGAGTATTTTCAGTGCAGGAGGACAATTGACTGATGCATCTAGAAATTTCTATGGCTATTTCAGGAAACTGAGGGGAATAGAGGATGTAGAGAAGCTTATAGATAAGGATGAAGAAGAAGTTAGTGAGGATTTGAAAAAAGCAGAGATTTTAAGTAACTGGTTTAGTGACAGCATTAGGAACAATGAATCAGAAATGGTAGGATTTATTTCGGAGAACGAGCTTAACAACACAATTAGAAATGAAGAAACTAAAAAATTTTAAATTCATCCTGAGGAAATCATGAAGGAAATAAGAAAGCTGAAACAACATAAAGGGGCTAGTGTAGTAATATTACTACAGATATCTTAAAGATAGCCGGATGTGACATTGTACCTTCCCTTGAAATATTATTTAAATTGAGTCTGGATACTTGCTGCTTACCACAGGACTGGAAAAGTGCAATGGTAGTTTTTTTTTTCTGTCGTCAGTCTTTCGACTGGTTTGATGCAATCCTCCATCCTTTCCTATACTGTGCTAGCCTCTTCATTTCTACATACCCCTTACAGCCTACGTCCTCACTTATCTGTTTCATATATTCTAATCTCTGTCTTTCTCTACAGTTCTTACCTTCGACTGTTCCCTCCATTAACAAATTAACCAATCCAGCATGTCTCAAAATATGACCTGCCAGCCTGTCTCTTCTTTCCGTAAGCTTCTTCCACAAACTTCTTTTCTCGCCCATCATTTCTTACTTTGTCTGTCCATTTAATTTTCAGCATTCTTCTGTAGCGCCACATTTCAAATGCTTCAATTTTCTTTCTTTCCGGTATTCCTAAAGTCCATGTTTCGCTACCATATAGAGCTGTGCTCCACACAAAGAGTTTCAAAAAGTTCTTTCTGATTCCTAGATCAATATTTGAAACTAAAAGATTTCTCTTTTTCATGAAGGCTCTTTTTGCTAATGCTATTCTGCTTTTGACATCATTCCTGCTTCGGCCATCACTTCCCAAGTAACAGAATTCGCTTACTTCTCCTATTGCATCCGATCCTAATTTTATATTTAATCTACTAGTATTGGTATCATTTCTGCTACATTTCATCACTTTTGTCTTGCTTTGATTTATATTCAGTCCAAAATCTTCCTTCAGTATTTTGTTCATGCAATTCAGTAACTTCTCAATATCCTCAGCCCTCTCTGCTAACAAGACAATGTCATCAGCAAATCGTAGCATACTGATTTTTTCTCCCTGAAAACTTATGCCACATGGACATTTTTCTTTGACTTTCTTCATTGCTTCTTCTACATACAAGTTGAATATTAATGGGGATAGACTACAACCTTGTCTCACACCCTTTTTAACTGATGCATGTCTCTCGTGATTCTCTACTTTTATTATAGCCACTTGATTCTTATATAGTTTACAGAGTATTCTTCTATCGGGATACTTTAGACCTGACTTCTTTAAAATTTTGAACATCTTGTCCCACTTAACATTATCAAAAGCTTTTTCTAAATCCACAAATACTATAAAAGTATCTTTGTTTTTCTTGATCTGCCCTTAAAGACAGAATTGCTTCCCTTGTACCGGGATTTTTCCTAAACCCAAACTGATCTTGACCTACTATCTCTTCTACTACCCTTTCCATCCTTCTGCATATTATTCTGGTCAGTAATTTTGAAACATGTGATGTTAGACTAATGGTGCGATAATTCTCACATTTGTCGGCTTGTGCTTTCTTTGGAAATATGAAGATGATATTTTTATTAAAATCAGTAGGAATTTCTCCTGTTTCATAACTTTTTGATATCAGCTTGAATAATCTTTCGATTCCTTCCCCTCCTAGGGATTTAAGAAGTTCTGCAGAGATCTCATCAATTCCAACTGCCTTATTTGCTTTCAAGTCATTCAGAGCTTTATTAAATTCTGTCCTCAAAACAGGATCTCCTAAGTCATCAATGTCGACATCATCTTCCTTTTCCATTACACTATTGTTCAAGTCGTCCCCATCATAAAGTTTCTCAATGTATTCTTTCCATCGGTTAGCTCTATTTTCTGAGCTTAAAAAAGGTTTCCCATCGGCAGCCTTAATGTTCATACCTCTTTTCTTCATTTCTCCAAAATTCTGTTTGATCTTTGCTTCTACTTTACCTACAACCATTTGCTTTTATACTTCTTCACACTTTGCTTGTAGCCATTTTTCTTTTGCTATTTTGCATTTCCTATTTATTTGATTTCTAAATTGCCTGTACTGTTCTCTTCCTGCTTCATCCTGAGCATTTTTGTACTTTCTCCTTTGATCCATCAGCTCCAAAATTTCTTCTGTAATCCAAGTTTTTCGGGCAGATTGTTCCCTAAAGCCTAATGTTTCTTTACCAGCTTTCATTATTTCGGTCTTTAATGCGTTCCATTCTTCCTCGGTTGAGCTCCTTTCAGACCTCTTAGACCTAAGTCTACCATTTCTGCAAATTTTTCTCTCGTGCTAGATTGTTTCAGTTTATTCGCTTCCAGTCTGTTCTGCTTATACTGCTTCCTTATTCGCTTAAATTTCAGCCTGCACTCCATTATTATCAAATTATGGTCAGAGTCTCTATGTCTGCTCCTGGGTACACTTTACAGTCTAGAACTTGATTCCTGAATCTCTGTTTGACCATGATGTAATCTAGCTGATATCTGCCTGTATCCCCAGGACGTTTGCAGGTGTAAATTCTTCTTGCATGGTTCTTAAACAGTGTGTTTGCCACTACTAGCTTATATCTTTCACAAAATTCTAGCAACCTGCTTCTTCGTTCATTTCTTTCTCCTAGACCAAAACTTCCTACAGTATTCTCCTCTTTTCCTTCTCCCACTATTGCATTCCAATCACCCATGATTATTAGATTTTCTCCCCCTTTACATATTGGATTAATTCTTCAATTTCAGCGTATATTTTTTCTATTTCTTCATCATCTTCCTGTGACGTTGGCATATACACTTGTACTAATGTGGTTGGGACTAATTCTAACCTCATTAAAATAATCCTGTCACTAAACTGTTCATAATAACTCACCCGTTTCCCTACTTTCTTGTTCATTACAAATCCTACACCAGTGACTCCATTGACAGCTTGTGTGCTAATTATCCTGTGTTCCCCAGACCAGAAATCCTGTGCATCCTTCCATTTAATCTCACTAATCCCAACAACATCTAACTTAAGTTGTTCCATCTAAGTTTTCTAACCTACCTGCCCTATTCAGACTTCTAACATTCCACGTTCCGACTCTATCCATTCTGATGACTCCACCCTGAGCAGTCCCCACCCGGAGATCCGATTTGGGGACTATTTTACCTCCGGAATATTTTACCCAGGAAGAAGCCATCATGATATATGTAATTTGAGAGGATTACATGTCCTCTGGATACCCTTTGGGTCTTTATTGCAGTGGTTTCCCGTTGCCTTCTGCATCCATCATTTCTGATTCATCCGCCTTTAGGGGCCGTTTCCAACCCCAAGGGCAAGAGGGTGCCCTGAGCAATAGTAGTACGAGTACATAAAGGAGGGTTGAGAAATAGAGTTGAAAATTACAGGCCAATTAGTTTGACATCAGTGGTAGGTAAATTAATGGAAAGATTGATATGCAACCACATTAGAAATATATGTGAGAAACATAATTGGTTTTCAAGTATGCAGCATGGGTTCAGGCAAGGATATTCATGCAAATTTCAGTTGGTGGGATATATGCAAAATATTTCAGATGAAATGGACAAGGAAGGCCAAATTGATAGTGTAGCACTAGATCTGTCAAAGGCGTTTCACAAAGTGAGCCATAAAATGGTAGTAAATTGGTAAAAACCATTGGAGTGGATGAGAAAGTGATTTGCTGGGTATAAGAATTTTTAAAAGGTAGAAAACAGAAGGTTAGGATAGGAAATGCTGTATCAAAGGAAGTGGAAGTAAAAATGGGAATGCTGCAGGGTAGCGTATTGGGACCATTGCTATTCGTTATTCTAATGAATAATTGTGTTGATTGTTTACTATGAGAAATTAGATTGTTTGCAGATGACATAATGCTAAATAAAAGGATCAAAACGATACAGGACTGTAAACAGTTGCAGAGTGATCTGGACAGGATGTCTAGTTGGTTTCATAAACATGGAATGAAGATGAAGATAAATGCAAAGAAGAGTCAGCTTATTAGATAGACAAATAAAAAACAAAAGGTTAATTATGAACATAAGGTGGGGAAGGAATTTCTTGCTGAAGACTTGAAATGTAAATATCTTGACATTACATTTGATAACAAGCTTAACTGGACAGGTGGTAGGAAATGGTTTCATAATTCTGCACTTGGGGGGGATGTACGAGAGAAGTAAAGGAATTGGGTTTAAAACTTTGATCAGACCATTGCTCGAATATGGTAGTGTATTATGGGAACCACATTTTGCGTATCAAATACAGGAGTTGGAGAGGGTGCAAAAAAGGGCTACTAGATTTGTTTCTGGAAATTACTGCAGAATGCAATCAGTAACAGATGTGATAAAGGAGCTGGTATGGGATTCATTGCAAGACAGGAGGAGGATGAAGAGGGTCATGGGAGGGTACAAGTTGGGTTGGTAAACATGAAATGAAGATAAATACGAAGAAGAGTCAACTTATTAGATACACAGGGGATTCTACGATAACCGTCTCATGGCCATTTGATGATGGATTCTTTTGTAACTCGACGAGATAAATTGATATCTCGCTTAATTTTTGCGATATTGTATCTCAAAATTGACGTGGTTAGGTTGATATGCGGCCAGGACCAGAAGAAAAGTTTAGCCCTAGCCAAATTTGATGAATGTGTATGTAATTCGACGAGAGAAATTGAAAATAAAGATTTTTTTTTTCCATCTCTCACATAGTTCTTGAGATATTGTATCTCAAAACTGAGGAGTTTAGGGTGAAATATGGCCTGGACCAGAAAAAATTCAACCAAAACCACTATATCTACATGGTAGAAATGCACTATAGTTATTTTCTTCCTAATGGTTGTTGTTAGGTTGAAATATGGCCTGGACCAGAGGAAATATCACCAAAAGCATAAGGAACTATACCTATAATTGCTTATTAACATGCTATATCTCAAAAACCAACAGAGATATCAAAAAATATTATTCTTCATTTTTGATTTGTTTCGTCAAGTTCTACAAAAATACATCATCATATAGTTTCACCACGGTAATGATAGAACAGCCGATACACAAATGTAAAACTAAAAAGGTCGATTAAGATTATGTGGTGGGGAAAGAATTGCTTGTTAAAGAGTTGAAATGTAAATATCTTGGCATTACATTTGATAACAAGCTTAACTGGGCAGGACACATTGGTCAGGTAGTTGGAAAAGGTTTGAAAATTATGCACTTGTAGGAGAGACTGATGAGAGGAAGAACCAGAGAAGTAAAGGAATTGGGTTACAAAAGTTTGGTCAGACAATTGCTTGACTATGGTCGTGTAGTATGGGATCCACATTTTGCGTATCAAATACAGGAGTTGGAGAGGGTGCAAAAATGGGCTGCTAGATTTGTTTCTGGAAATTATCGCAGAATGCAATCATTGACAGATATGATAAAAGAGCTGGAATAGGATTCATTGGAAGTCAGGAGGAGGGTGAAGAGGGTCATGGGAGTGTACAAGGTGTATATTGGTGATGAGGCATGGAAAGATATTGGTGTAAGAATTAAAAGTAGTGCATGGAAGGGAAAAGATGACCAAGATCACAAGCTGACACTCGATTTCAAGCACAAGGGTGTAGGAACATTCTGTTTTATTGGAAAGGGTGTCGGGGATTGGAATAAGTTACCAAGAGAAATGATGAATAATTTGCCAAAAATTTTGAAAAAATTTCAAGCTAAAATTTGCAGCGGGCAAGTGTTGGTGGGTGCAGGAAAGGGAGAAGATGGGTGTATTGGGAAATTGCCACCGGGACATGTGCAACATCACAATTTAATTAAATATAAACCTCATGATTCAGAGAATAATAAGTGATTTTGTTATTGCAGGAACCACTGGGTGAAGATGTTCTTCGTATGTCAAACGATGAACTTACCGGTCGAACTAGACTACTTGAAAATGAAATTAAGATCATGAAAAGTGAAGTTATGCGCATCTCTCACGAACTTCAAGCACAAAATGAAAAAATAAAGGAAAATACCGAAAAAATTAAAGTTAATAAGACTTTGCCGTACCTGGTTTCTAATGTAATAGAGGTAAGTGTGAAATTTGTTACTGTATTCACAAAATACTTAACAACATCTTTTATTTGTAACAAATCTTGTTGCAGTTAGTTCTAATTTACACAGTATATAACTCTAATAAAGCTAGTGCAGTGAAGATTTTTTTGTTAGCAAGGTAAAAACCACCTTAAAAACTATGTTTAGCATGAACATATAAACTAATGAGCCGATCTCTCATTTTATTGAAACTAATGTCTAGAAGCAACTGATTATATTGTGATACAGTGAGTCCTTATGAATTCAGTTGCAGTTCATTTTCTATTAGCTTCCCAGAAACCCAAAGAAACTTTTCGCAGTACATAAGATGTTAGGGATGAGAGGGAACATTCTCCACCTGCCCAAAATTGGTACTGACCTGTTGAAATTTGTTTTACCTGCTTCGTTATAATGTCCTCTTAAATGTTTTGCACTCTTCTTTTTCAGAAAAGTCGCCATGGATTAAATTAAAAATGCTGAAATGTGAGAGTGACGCCCAGCTATTAGATGTCGCCCGTGCTGCAAAAGCAATGAAATATTTTGAAATATTGGTTAAATCCTTTGTTGTAGTATTTTCTTGCCGTTTTGGTTTCACTCTGTTGTAAAACGTCAAGAGAAATTAACAGATAGAAAATGTTTATCCGATATGCAGTGCAATAAGCAGTCAGAGAGAAACGATTACTTCCATTGTAAATATGCTCCGTTTTCTTAGATGGATTCCACAGAACGAATTTCCTGTAAACTTTTTACTCTTTTCAAGCTAACCACGACCACTATGACAAAATGAACCTGTTTAGGTTGATATTGTCCCTGTACTGACAATTTTTGTAATTTTTGCAGTGCTGCTAACATTTCAAGGTTGCGAAGCGTCACATATTTTGGCATTTTTAATTTAATTCGTGGTGACTGTAACACATGAAGAGAACATCATCACGAAGCAGTTGAAACTTACTTCAACAGTTCAGTACCAGTTTCGGTTTTCAGTATGCCAGTACTACTCTAGAAAAGACAGTTGTGATGTGGAAACTGTTTTTTAATACCCAATTTAAAATTGATTCATTGGCGAAAATGTGGAAATGTACCCATTTTTCCACATCATGTGGAATTTGAGATGGATTTCTTACTAATAGATAGTGTGGGTAAAGCTCCTAAAGTGGGGCGAAAGTTCTGGGCCCTGATGGAATTCCAGTGAGAGTTTTAGGATTATGGAGACCACGATTTTGCAATAGTCAAATACCTGCACCACTAGAAACACTTCCCAATGTTCATTTAGTGCTGGTCTCGAAGTATTGTGCTTGCAAATAATTTTTGAAAATGTATTACAACACAATTACTGCTTGAAAATATTACATCTTGCAGTTGACTGCAGCAGTATTATGACATCAATAATCAGAGAAGATTAATGATGTTATAGTAGAATCAAGATTTTCAGGCATTCCCATTTTCAAGACAGGAAATTGGAGGGATCCTAGGAATTACTAACCCATATATCTAGCATTGTTTGCAAGAGAGTTCTGTTTCATGCTATTTGCTCAATCATTATGAAATTCCTAGACAGAAACAGGTTTTATACTGAACCAATACAGATTTCAGAAGAATGGAACATGTGAAACATGGTTGGCTCTGACTTCTCATGACATGATTAATGTTACTGATGCAGGTACACAAGTTGATTCAGTGTTTTGATTTTCAGAAAGCTTTTGCCTTTGGACCACAACCGTCATTTAACGAAAATTTGAGCATACATTATATTGGACCAGTGTTGTGAGTAGGGGACAGGACAAATTTTCAGAAAGTGTTTTAAATTGACCATTGTGGATATGTATAGCCAAGAAAAATAGTAATTTACTTAAACAAAGCTTTGTAAGTACATAAAACTGTGTAAATGTTTAAATTCCCGCACAAACAGTATATCACAAATCTCATAGCGCGTGACGTCATACGTGTTTAAAGCAAATTGACCTCCGATGTGTTATTCCAACAGTATTAAGCGATTTTAAGAGTTTCATGAAGTTATAGTCGTAATTGAACGAAAGATTTATCGTTGGTGTGTAGTACCTAAATGTAACAATAATTCTATATCTTCTGCAAACAAATTATTTATTGATGTACCACAAAAAGCAGAAATACGAATCAAGTGGTTGCAACTTGCAAGTCGTCAATACGACAGGATTTGAATGCTTAAGATTTCGAACGAATTTTGTGTTCCGTTCACACCTTGCACTTGATAGTACATATACCCGAATCGCGACAGATTTGGGCATATCCTATGGCATTGTCACCGTAGGATTGTCTTGGCGATCTAAAAATACGAGAAACCAAAACTAAGTCTCATAGGTACGTACAACTCAACTTTCATTATGAAGATTAGCCCATTTGCACTCCGTAGAGGTTATGTTTTCTTTCTTTTTTTTCAAAATTTGATTATTAGGAAACTAGTTGAAATACATCGTGTTCACCGGGAAACACTCCCCGTTGCTAGTACTACAACAAAGAATCGGCGAGCGAGTGGCCAGTTTCCCATATAGTTCGCCCGTCAACCACGGAACTACTTAGAAATAATTATGTATAATATATATGTATTAGTATGTTAAAGCATATAAATATTACATATTATATTAACTTACCTTACAAAAGATGCTAAAGTGTCGCTCCTCTTGCGTAATACACATTTGACATCTTTTAAACATGTTTCGAGGCACACACTAGATTTCACTTCTCTCCATGGATATTATTACTTGATAGATTTTGTTTTCAAGTTCTTCCTACGTGTGAGGATTTCCTTCATACACCTTTCCATTAAGCTATCCTCAAACACAGAATTCAGAAGGGTTTAAATCGGGGTGATCTGGCGCCACAAGCCAAGGCTGATTTCATGTTTCTCTTACCTTTTTTTAACTAAACGCAGAATCATTGTTTTAGCTGGCAGTAAAGCGCCAGGATATTTGCGACGTTATTTACTGCGACACCTTTTAAAGTACTTTTTCTTCATATACGTATCATACAGGAATATTCTTTGTTCCACACTATAACTTGCCCTAATTCAACTCACACACGATAGTGATTGGCAAGAGAATGAGATCACAAAATAGTTAAACTGCAAAGAAAAATTTACACACAATACAGGTTAGAAAGAGACTGAAGTCACAAACCAGTCAAACTGCAAAGAAGTCTGTCTTTACAATGGAAAAGTTTGTATTATACTGCTTCATTTGATTGTCGGTTTTAATCTTGCCGGTCATTCATGCTGCCATTCGGCAGGAGCTGGCCTTTCGCAGTGAGATGCCGTCAGAAAGACAGCAGGTGTGTAGCGGTTCCAGGCGAACACCCTGTACTTACACAGATGCTTTCACACTTCGAAACTCAGCAGGACTACAATCCAAATTAGTGACAAAGAAATTACAAACCATTATTATATTCACTCTCAGGAGATTTCGACTGTCGGGTTTAGTGAAGTAACTACCGGATTCATGCAAACAATGATTTAAAGAATCTGCAACCACATCCCTTATCACTCAGTATTATAACAGTTCTGTGACAAAAAACTCAAACGTAGAAATAGTTAAAAAAAAAAAAAAAAAAAAAATATTCAAAAAAAAAAAAAAAAAAAAAAAAAAAACCACAACGTGGCCCCATATCGTTTGTTTCCTAGTGTATGACGTCAGGCACTGTGATTGGTATTTTGTTTGACGTGAGGAATAGGCTAAAAATTAAATTCTATTTGTTGATTTAAAAACATAAATCATTATTTTATGAAAAAAATATTGGATGATGTTTCCAAATTTATAAATATTATATCCAACTAAATTTCATTTTTTATTTTTTTTAATACCTGTCCGGTCCCCTATTTATAAGAGATTTCCTAACTGGTCAGATGCAGTATGTTTCTGACTGGGAAACCTCTTCCAATCTAGATATGTGGGGCATCCCTCAAGGAAGTGTAATGGGATGTTTCTTTATATAAATAATCTAGGAGACATTAACAGCATTTTGAAATTGTTTGCTTATGAAACAGTTTTCTATAGGGTAGTCAGATGCTCTGGTAATTGCTTAGAAATTCTGCAAGATTTGGACTTTATTTCAGAATGAAGCTATGAAATACAACTTACACTAAATTGCAAGAATGGAAAGCAATGTGTATAACTACCAAAAAAGTACAAAGTAAACAACTCAGTTGTTGACACAGTTGATTCCCTGAAATATTTGGACACAACAGTAAAAAGCAGTATGAATTAGGACCTGCGCATTGCTTCCGTCATTGGTATAATGCGCCTACAGGAGATTGCGATTCTGCTGCAACAACATTCACTAATGACATCATAATACTGCTTTAGCCAATTGAACTCTAAAACTAATTCTTCATGACTCTCACTGTAACACGAGGTTACAATTTGTGCATCTGGTCCAAAACCTGCACTAATGTTGCCTTTAAAAACTCAAGACTCCAATCACCCCTGCATTAATACCTTAACTGTAACTACATCTACATCCACAAAGCGCACTTCAGAAATATAGTGGTTAAAAGAGGGTGCTTTGCACCAAAACTAATCTTTACTCAGCACTTTTCAATCCCAAATGGCATGATTGGAAGAAATAATGCAATTAAGTATTAGTACTGCATCTTTTTTCTCTTTTTTTTTCCCCCCCCATCATTGCAACCCAAGTAGGCTGGTAGATGAAGTGTTTCATTGTACTTGAAAAATGAAATGTGCTATTCACATGTTTGCCAACGAAACTTATGTTGTCTGTCTGCCAGACCAGTCCAGTCTACATATCAGTTCTGTGATGCTTTCATCAGGGCTATGGCAAGTAGTTGTGAATCGATGGCTCTTCTCTGTAATTTCAATTTGTGTCAACCAATCTCTTGCGATATGGATCCCAAACTCTACAAGAGTAAGCCAAGTGTGGAAGAATGAGTGTTTTGTACACTATCTCCTTTGGATGAACAATACAATTCTTCAAATTATGACCTGTGAACTGCAATCTAGAATTAGATATGGGATTACTGGAGATCCGATTCCGCAAGGAATTTGTGTCGTGATACTGCAGTAGTCAAATGCAAGACACCACTAGAAAGACTTTCCGTAGTTTATTACCAGTGTGTAAAGTATGTGTTAAATTTTGAAACTGCATAACAAAATTTTATTCTCAGAACTGCGAGTTGGATTAAATATTATTGTATTTTATTTCTATAGTTAGTTTCTGTGTTTATTTGAGCTAGAAAGTAGGTTTTTATAGTTTTCAAAATAATATTTTATGTTGCATCAGTTTTCAGCATTCGCCTGGAATAGGATTGCGAAAGTTCATATCTAAATTATTTTCAGGTAACCTATTAAAGTTGAGATTTTCATATTAACTAAGGCTAACGTTTGCTGTAAGATCTAGTGATCTGTAAAATTTCAGAGAGATAGAATTATTTTTATTGTCAAGGTCAAATTGGATGATGAAACCATATTCGAAACAGGAAGTTTGGGATTTTCCCACAGTTCGTGAGAGAGCAGTCAGTCGCCAGGAGTCTTCAAGAAGCGGCGAGCGCGATGGGGTATAGACTCGTGCATTCAGTTAGTCGGCCTCAGTCTGTCAGGAACCGCGAACTCGACAACATGTAGCTTAGCAGGCCTGCAAGTTTCATATCTAGCACTACTGTGCAAATTTTATTTTGGCATAATGTAGGTTCATGTATTTAAGTTTACTACTATGCAGTTTTGAAATAGTATTTCGCCATATGGGGCCTTGGGATTTCTTAAGTCTCGGTCACTGGCTAACTAAGTGCCATAACAGAAGCGTGTGACGAACTTTAACAGACTTCCAAGTGATAATCAATAATACAGTGAACTTTGGGGTGTGGTCAGGCTCGAGTGGTTAATCGAACTTGCAAACGTTACTTCTGTTACTTTGTCTGATTGCTTATCCGGCTAATGACTTGACAACTTTTTAAGAATATAGTGATTTTAATTCCAACTAACTTGTGAACATTTATTTTTTCCATACCTTTCCTTGACTTAAGGTAGTAAAAAAAATTTAAGTCAAGTGGCGACCTTGTATCATTAGTAGAAAGCCCTAGCTGGACTATCCAAGGCTTATGCACGGTCAGAGTTAAGACAAAAGCTTTATGCAGAACCCCACTGCAAGCTAGGTTCTTACAAGTGTCATGCTGATCTGGGGTGTATCACAACATAATTTCTGCTTGTATTACAGTGGAATTATGGATTGAAAATAAAACATCTAGTGATTGAATACAGCAGTATTATGACGTGGATGCTACTAATCTTTACTCTACAATTAAGTATTACTATGCATTTTATTTCTCTAATCTTATCACTTGTCATTGCAACCAAAGTAGATTGATGGACAAAGTATTTCATTGCACTGCCAAAAGCATCCAGATTCAATTTCAGGATAATTTTCTAGGTTCCAAGATGTCCAAGAATTTCTCACTTGCCAGAATGTTAGTAGTAATTCATTTTGTTCATTAAAAAATGGTTGCGAAAGGAAAAAAGAAAGGTCCTGGGGGTTGTTTAAGGAAAGAATTATTCATGCCCATTATTTACTGGATGGGACCAGTTTCAGAAACTTTGTGAGTGATATATTTTTAATGTTTTATGGGAATGATCAGGTACCAGATTTCCAATTGAGAGATTAACTGCAGACAACCTATTTCTCATGGTATCAATTTTGCGTACATGCTCTGATTCCTTGCGAGTGAAGATCCCACAAAAGTCTAACCCATACCTTTAAAATTTTGAATTAGGTGATGATATATTTTGTAGTGTGTGATGCCATGATATTTGTTACAAACATTCTGGTAAGTAAAGAAATGTTCAATTTAGAAAAGGTTATGATATAAGTAATAAACAAACTGGAAAAAATTTTTGTAACATCCATAGTCTTTAATTTCCTGAGAAGTTTGTAAAATACTATTGCAAGGAATGTATTTTATGGTAGGATCATGACTACTACAATTTGGTGAAGACTCCAAATTTTCAAATACACAGTCAGAATGTAGCTGCCGAGCTACAATTTTGTGAGTTTGAAAAAATTTGCAGAGGGAGAAAGAATTTGTTGTAGTTGCTGAACTGGAGTCCGAGGGCTTGAAAACAAACATGACAATGCGAGACCCCACACGGCTCGTGTCACCCAGAACCTCTTTGTATTCTTTGCATGGCATGTTGTGACCGACCCACACTATTCCCCAGACCTCGCGCCCTGGCCTATCACCTTTTCACCAAATTAAAGGAGTTTTTGGACAGGAAATGTTTTTCCAATGATCAGGAAGTGAAAGAGGCAGTGGAAAATTGGCTTTTGGAGGTGGAGCGGAGCATGTACGGAGAGGGTATACAAAAACTGGTGCCCAGGCTGAAGAAGTGCATCAAACTTGATGGTGATTATGTGAAGAAATAAATACATGTTTTGTAACAGACCCTGTAAATTTTGGTTGAAATATACTCATTTTTCGAGTTTTAACAGCTTTTGTAACCTTTTTTTTTCTGGATATCCCTCATAGCATTAAATGCTGCCTGGTCCATGGAAGCTAACATTACTTTACAACTGGATTATTTGGGTAATTTAGTAGAATCATAACCATTTTTTTACTACAGATAGTTTACACTGTTGTTTGTAGTTGGTTGAGGTATCGCTTTGTAGAATTGGTTATTACACCATTTTTTTGAATTGTGCATTAATTTAATCTTTTGGTAATAATAAGCCACCAGAATTTTTATTACAATTTTCATAAATTAATAAGTGCTTTAAAATGGCATTTAACTCTACGATTTAAACTACCATGAAACCCCTGTCGCAAATAGTGCAATATTATTCAGTTCAAAGTGCGGGGTGAACAATCAGTATTCATTAAAATATTATATTATTAGATAGTTAACAAATAATATTAATCAACAGCAAGCTTATGTGAAAGAAACAATGAACAGTTTAATAAAAGAGAAAAATTTTATTTTTTTGAGCCATAATTTGTTTGGTACCAAACCTGTCATTTGATCAAAAAATTTGGGAAGTTATAAATTATAATTAGTCTTTGTATTAAAAAAGAATGCTTTCTTCAATGGTAAATATCAACTTTTGTTGGGCTGGGCATGTGTGGCAGTGAATTTAACTAATTAAAACCACATTACAGACTATGTACATTTATCTTTGTTCAGCTTAATATTCTTATCATTAGTTTTAACTTCATAAGTATCTTTTTATAAATTTCTTTATTTACCCACTGTACACTGTTTTTCTCTTGATTTGAAAATGGCACCACATTATCATTAAAATGTGATCATCAGAGAGTACACGATCAGTACATTTGAAGTGAGTATGCAATGGGCTGAAGAAATGGAGTAGCATGCAACGAACTTTTGGGCTGAGAGACAAGAATCTGCAATTAATCTTGTTTTGACAGTGTAAAACAAAAGAAAATTGATGAATATTTGCAAACACCATAAATTTATTTTTTATCACTTTTCTTTTGCTCAAATTAGTACATATGTACCTTGATTTGAATATGTAAATTAGGAACTACAATTGTATTGATTTCCATTAATCACCATCATTATTTTTGAGGACCATCTCCAGTTTCCCCACATGCTGTTTATGAGTCTTCCTGTTTTTCCGTCTTGGTGGTAATAGACGATCCTCTTCCACTGTCTCCTGTCTGGAAAAGTTTCCCTGTCCATAATAGATTCCCAGTTCCAGGCTCTTCTATGTCCTCCTTCATTTGGTCTATCCATCTTCTTGGTATTCTCACTGGTCTTTAGCCCGTTATCATTGTTTCCGAATAAGCTTTTGGTAGTCTTGTACTCATCATTCTTTTAACATGCCCAAACCATTTAAGTCTAGATGACCTAGGTCTCTTCCATGGATTCCCTTAGATCTAGGTTTGCTCTAATCTCATCATTCTATATATGATAATGTCTTGTTTTGTGGATGGCAGTTCTAAGAAACTTCATTTCTATTAATATTACAATTTATTTTTTATTTTTTTTATAACTGCTATGGCCATTGCTGTATTGACATTTATTCTTTAAGAAACCTTTGAGTCATATGATATGTGCACACCTCTCAAACCATATGACTCGTTTCCTAGCATATGTATAAGGTGTAAAACCAAAATATTGTATATGTTTTTGTTAGTCATATATGTTTTTCACTCGTCGCAGCCTTCAACTTTGGTGAGTGATGAGTCATTTTCCCTTTCCTTTGTCATTTAATAAACCTTGTGTTGTTGAATTCACATATTGATTTTATCTCTCCATTTTCATAATTTGTCTAATTATAGGGAAATCCTTTCCAAAAAGTTCTGGAGTACAAGGGGTCAGAGGCAGTACTCTATAATCTGACAAATTCTATAAACTGATACTACCTTGCAAAAACATTTGTCAAGTTATTGTCAGTGAACTGTACTCATTTTCACTATTGCATAAATAGAGGATGCTGTGGTAGTTCAGTAATACAGTAAAAATAAATAAGTAAATAAAAAAGAGTTGCTTTAGTCCTTTTTATAGAAGGTGTTAAAATTAACTCGTTCTGTAAATTGAATTTAATTACTACTAATGTGTTCCATTATATAATTGGATTTTATATTTGATTTGGATTTGTTGAATACATTTGAAGCTACTTATAATTTATTTTAGATTTCCTCTTAGACAGAACTCAGTTTATCATACTCATTTATTTACTGTCTGCTGCTCCACCTGATGGAGTCAGAAAATGTAGAGCTAACAAAAGTTCATAATCTAACCCAACTAAAAATTAATGTGCTACTAAGCACCTTTATCTGTTTAGCCACATATGTTATTTGTATTATCTTTCCAAACTCATTTTGATCCCTGATGTTGATTCATTACATAATTTCTATAAATATTAGTGTATTAGTGACAAGTTATTAGTCAATAAAAAGAAAAACCAAACATTTTGCTGATCCATGCAATTGTCAATGTGCTCTAAAGCTCAAAAAACAACCACCACCTCAGGTAATCCATATGATCATATTTGAAGGTAAATCCTAGTTAAAATAATATTGGCGTACTTGAAATGCTCTGATAAATCCTACTTTCTTTCCCCTATGGTATGGTATTTGTCAAATAACAAATTATGATCCATCTAAAACCTCATTGAGATGATAGTCTCAATTTAATGCTTTGCAATCAAATGCTGCATTTATGCATTACAGACATTCTTCAGAAACACAAGCCTTAAGTTATAAATCTTAGTTTAATATTGCGTTATTTTTTTACTCCATGACTCATTGAAACACAGATCCTGTTACAACACAATTGGTAGACTGTAACCCCTGAGGAACAATCATGTTTCGGGTGTGGCAGGATGGCACAGAGACAGAACGTCATGGAATAGCAGAAATTTAGGTTTTTAGTCCTTTGTCATTAGAACATATAATACAACTGTATGTCAGAGCCTCTTTCCAATTGTTTGAGATGAAATTCCACAGGAAGAGGTGTTTCATTGCTAACAAAGCAGGCTTGCATATAAATATTAAAAAGCCACTTTAGATTAGCATATCCTGGAATCTATCAACTGTAATAAACCAGTTATTCAAAATCTAATTAATGGTGGTTTGAGACATTTTCTAAAGTTAAAAATGAAGAGGTTAAAAAGCAAATCAAACATTCAACACAGTTGTTGTTGGGTGTGCTGTGGCAACACAAAAAACATTAATATAATTCACAGTATTTATGAAAAATCCTTTTTCATGCTGGAAGCTAGTAAAATATGTAGAGTGTCAGTAGGTGTGCACATGTCAAATTAAAGTTTTAACTTGATAATTAGGTATTTTCCTAAGTTTCAGGTTTCGTAAAATAGTACTCTGATGATATAATACCAATTTTTACCTGCAGAAGTTGTTTCATTTCTTGCAGTTGTTGGATGTAGACCCCCAAGATCAAGGAGAAGAAGATGGAGCTGTTGTTGATCTTGATTCACAAAGAAAAGGGAAGTGTGCTGTCATTAAGACATCTACTAGACAGGTGATTTTGATAACATTTATTATTTGTTGACTGTATGATATTTAATAAGATATACAAAATATTAGGACAGATGTGCACATCACAAGCTCATACAGTATTATGTACTATATGACCATCTTCAAGAAAATTTTATTTATGCTGATGACATGATGAATCCCAACTTTTCTTATGCAGAAACAACTTTATCCACTGATCTGGATCTACTTCAAGAAATGGTGCGTCCATCTAAATCTTTAGAAAATAGTTATGTTGACATTTCATCTATGGAACAGACAAGCACACCACAAACCAGAAGTCAAATTCAGAGGCAGACTTTTGCCATATTGTAACACACCAAAGTATCTGGTTATACCACTGGACAGAACTCTTTCAAGCATCACTTCTCAAACGTGGCTGCTGAATTTAAAATGCGAAATAATATTCTTCAGAAGGTTGCAGGTACTTCGTGGAGAACCAGTGTTCTGAGCTCCACAGCATTAACTCTGTCATACTTTTTTATTGAATACTGCTGCCCGACCTGGATCAACAGTGCTCACATGAAGAAGATTTATTTGATGAAAATGTGGAATGTCTTGTTTGAAAATTAGGTATGGTAGTGAAATGGCTTACAGAATAAAGTGCATAATCTTTCTTATGATATACTATTTTCAATTGATACTAACAGAAAAGGCTCAATATGCAGTACCAGAGCTTATAATAGTGAGAGTTCCTTAACTTGAAGTGGTGTATTGGGTGATGACTTAAAGTTTTCCACACCTATTTAGTTATATGCACTGTGTCCAAGTGGGTTAGCAGTAAAGCTTGGGCTTGGCAGTTGACAGGACGAGAGTTCAAATTTCCACATGTTTTTGAGTTTTCTATGGTGTACCAAAATCACTTGAGACAAATGATGTGACAGTCCTTCAAAAGACCATGCCCAAAATCCCTTTCGTTCCTTGTCCCCAACCCTCTCTCGCATCTAATGAACTTAATGTCAACAAGGCATGCAGCCTAGGAAAAAAATAAATAAATTTGGTTATATCCTGGTCGAATCTCATCTATCATTCAAGACACATTACAATTATTTGACAAATACAACATGCTTTTTGTTGCTTCTCACACTTCACCTTTATTGTCCTCGAAACTGTAAGAGAAGGGAGTTTACAGATGATAATCTGAGATTTTTTTTTTTGTATCAGTAACTTCAGATAATAAATTTGAAGATAGTGTTTCTAGGCCCATCATATTGTTACACTTTTTATCTCTCTCCTTTTTCATAGATATTTACATATGTTTATTTGTAAAATACAACTATTAATGATGAAACATAGACTTCGATAATTGCAGAAACAACAACAGTCTCAACATTTGAAATTTGGTTTTATCGCATATTGGAAATAGTTTATAATATACAACCTCAGGAAATGATGGATGAAGATGTTTTTTCAAAGAACTTGACAAAGTGAGGTGGAGAAAGTGGTCCAAATTCTAAAATATATTGGTTGTTTAATTGATTGCTGATGATTTTCGTAAGAGGACAGACACAAGTATGTGAAACAAATAATTGAGGGTGTATGTCGTAATAGATCTGTGGAGCTAAATAAATTGCCTTAGTTAAAGACTTTGACATTACTGACACACTGGTGCAGTCTGGTTAATAAATCATTTCAGATAGCAAAAAAAAAAAAATCTATGTAAATAACTTCCTTGAAAACAAATTTTGTTTCTGAACTGAAGAAAACTACAGCCACATCACAGTGGTTGTTTTTTTAAAAGTATGATATATGTTAAAATTAATTGAAGCCACGGCTCCAATATAATCTCGGTTGTTAGAGCAAATTCTATTTTACTGTTATTAATTTTAGCATTGTTTTTTCCATTAGAAATTGTTTGGGAATTATTTAAGCAAAATTGTTTAGCCAATATCTGCTGTTAATTCTGATTGTACTGTCTCTTTTCATTTTTTAGACTTACTTCCTACCAGTAATAGGCCTGGTTGATGCGGAAAAACTGAAGCCCGGTGACCTTGTTGGTGTAAATAAAGATTCTTATTTAATTCTTGAAACTCTTCCAGCTGAATATGATGCTCGTGTTAAGGCAATGGAAGTAGATGAACGACCAACAGAGCAGTATTCAGATATAGGTGGTTTGGACAAGCAGATCCAAGAGGTAACTGGATTTAAATGTTTAGAGATAATGAGAAATGACCAATTTTATTTATCTTGAAATGATATAAAATTCAATATAGCTTCACATTTATTTTTGCTTTATAAATAAAGTAGTAAATGTTTATTTTTAATAGAGTTCCCTTGGTTGCTATTGATGCTATATAGCTTCCCAGTTTAAATTGTGCTAAATTCTGATTTTGAGATGCAAGCAGATATTTGGGGCTACTTGATCTTTAGCAGTTAGTTTTTGGTTTTTAAGAGTTCATATTTTTATTTATAGAAATACTACTTTTCTTTTAAATGCCGCATTTGTTGTGATTTAAAGAGAGAGAAATTGAGATATAATGTCATTTAAGAAAATTGTAATAAGAAACTTCAGTTAATTCGTACTTCATGAAAAACGATGTTCTTACTTTCTTCTTCAGTTGATTGAAGCTGTAGTATTACCTATGACACATAAAGAGAGATTTGAAAATCTTGGCATCCAGCCCCCAAAAGGTGTCTTGTTGTATGGGCCACCTGGAACAGGTAATTATTTAAATTTTATTGTATGTATCCTACACAAATCTTACATGAAATGTCGTGTTAATTATATAGCTAATAAAGGATTATGGATGATTATTTACTGATCAAATTAGCATTGAAATTTCCTCGGTTGTTTGGTATATTTCTCCTAAGCTAATGTTCTTACATTACAATTACAGATCTGCTCATTCTTTTTAAAGATTGATGTAGAAGAAAATAGTTTGTGATAATTCTATGTTAATAACATCATAGGTAAAGAAACTCTCACTTACTAAATAACTCGGAACAGTGTTGACACAACAAAGGCGCAAATGTACAAAACATTGAAATTTTTGGGTGCACACCCTTTATCAATAAAAGAATCTGGTATGCTCTGGTTGGGTGTGCAGCACAAACTGCTAGTGGCTGAGAAGGTGGACAGGGATTAGGGTGGGTTCAAAATTGGAAAATAAAGGTTATCGAGTTAAAAATTGAAGAGAGTTTACCAGAAATTTGCAAAAGGAATAAATAAAAAGTGAAGGAGACCTACTGGATGGCCTTTTTCAAAGGCAGCAAAGGAAGACATAGAGGCAAAGGGAGTTGATTGGGAGTCAAGTGGTGGAGGAAGAAGTTGATTTGGTCACTTCATGCAGTTGACTTACATCGTCTCACGGCATTTCTTCCTGCTGTATTATTGCTGACCTATGTATCTTGTTTTTTGGTTCATGAAGCAGGTTAGTTTAAACTGCAAAAATATACCAAAATATCCTGACTGAATGCAACAGATTCTGGTAGAAGTTGGGTCACATCAGGAAGGGGAGGAAGTGTTTTTTTAAATTAGCAAGCTATTTCAGATGAAGTGTGTAAGGGAAGATTGTTTGATAGTCTGGCACTAGATATCTCCAAGTCATTTGACTGAGTCATAAGTGAAATGACACCAATACTAGCAGATTAATTATAAAAATAGGATCTGATGCAATAGGAGAAGTGAGTGAGTTCTGTTACTTGGGAAGCAAAATTACAACCGATGGCCGAAGCAGGAATGATGTTAAAAGCAGAATAGCACTAGCAAAAAGAGCCTTCATGAAAAAGAGAAACCTTTTAGTTTCAAATATTGTTCTAGGAATTAGAAAGAACTTCTTAAAACTCTATGTGTGGAGCACAGCACTTTACGGTAGCGAAACATGTACTTTAGGAATACCGGAAAGAAAGAAACTTGAAGCATTTGATATGTGGTGCTACAGAAGAATGCTGAAAATTAGGTGGACAGACAAAGTAAGAAATGAACAAGTTTTAGAAATGATGGGTGAGAAAAGAAGTTTATGGACGAAGCTTACAGGAAGAAGAGACAGGCTGGTAGGTCATATTTTGAGACATGCTGGATTGGTTAATTTGTTAGTGGAGGGAACAGTCGAAGGTAAGAACTGTAGAGGTAGACAGAGATTAGAATATATGAAGCAGATAATTGAGGACGTGGATTGTAAGGGGTATGTAGAAATGAAGAGGTTAGCACAGGATAGGAAGGGATGGAGGATTGCATCAAACCAGTCTAAAGACTGACGACAGCAAAAAAAAAAAAGTGGAAGGAATCGCTCATGAGTTCAAAGTGTTACCAACATTCCAGCCGGTAAAATGTCACTATGTCAGGAATTAAAAACAATGGGGTACCAAGGTTGAGATGTTGTTCATGAGCCAAACATTTCTGTAGATAACATAGAGCGATGCATGAGGTGCTATAATAACTGGCACCAATGAACAACAGATGAACCGAAGCAAGGGATTTAGAGTCAACCAGATGGGTTTGGTGAATACCTGAAGAATGTTACTTGCCATCATTTGTAGTGCCAGCAGTTCAGGGGAAAGATATTATGGTATGGAGGTATTATTCGTAGTTAGAGAGAGGTCCCCTTACTGCACCTAAAAAAACCTAAATGCAGGATACATTTTAAACCATTGTATGTATCAGCATAACAGTGCATCCTGTCTTCAAGCTGTCTCTGTGAGGCAATGGTTTTTTGATAATAACATTCCTGAAATGGAACGGCATGCCCGAAGTCCTGAGCTAAACCCAATGAAACAAATTTAGGATGAGTTAGTATGTTGACTTCACTCCAGACTGCAATGTCCAACTTTCTCCGGTTTCAGCTCTCGAGGAAGAATGGTCTGCTGTTCCTCCACAGACAGACATTTCATTGAAAGTCTCCCCAACAGTCATAAATGCAAATGATGGATCCAACCCATATTAATGCCCAATAATAGGGTACATGACAAGCGTAAAGTCATCAAAGTGCAGGTTGAATGGTATCTAGATACTTTTGATCAAATAATGCATGCCATCATACCCGCAAATTTAGCTCAAGGGTATGAATAATGCTTTTCAACATTCCCTCTCTCTGTCAACTAATCTTCCTGTATAACTGTGTTCCAATCCAGGTTTCTTACTGGTATACGGTTTTCCATGGTTTCCTGAAATCAGTCCAGGCTAATGCCAAGATGGTTCCTTCAAAAGATCACAGCCATATTTCTTCCCGTTACTTGCTCTGAGTCCTTTCCCACCTCTAACGACATTGATGAGACATAGTCATAAGGAAAAATAATCTTTGACGCCAACCCTCTCCAGTGTCTAATGACTTTGACACGGACATGGTGTAAGCCTAAAGAAGAAGAAAACTCCCTTTTCTCCTTGAATTCTAGCTTCAGCTGTTATATACACAGAAAAATGAATGTTTTTCATGATTGTAGAGGAAATTGCTTGTTGAAAGTACAAAATGTAAATTTCTTGGCATAGAATTTGGTTCTAAACAAATGGGTATCGCACATTGGGGAGGCGTTTTAAAGCTCTGTTTCTACATCCACATTATTGATACCAATGAAAATTATTGAACACATATAATTTAATGTAGTGGATTGGGATTGATTGGAATAAGGTGGTTGTGCATGAAGCATAAATTGGCAGTGAGGGCTGCAAAGGGAGAGGTGGAGAAACTTTTAATTCATTGATATTGAGTTGGAGTCTGGAATTACAGATTAATAATACGGATTGAATTGTGTAATTTGTTTTTCCTCTCATCTAATTAGATTTTTTGTGATTTACCATTTGTCTCATCATCTAACATTTGTCTTTAATTCCCATTTTTAGGACAGCAAGCGATTAGTACACAGTGGTTCGATACTGATCTAAAGTAAATGAATAGTTGCATTTTTCACTTTGCCAACTTTTAATTGTAACAGTGCTGTTTATTACTTATTTATTTATTTTACCAAATCCATTAATTTTTGCTTTGAGTATTTTTAAATGCATACCTGATTTTTTAAAAAAATGTAATGAAGCATAATTAATTTGATTGCCTATTCAAATTTGAAATTCAGATATAAAATCCCTCAACACCAAAATCAGTTGGGCAGCTTATGAAGATTGATTAACAATATAAATCTGTTCCATTTATGCTTCAGTTTATGACTTAAGTTATGTTAATTGTGTTAATCATATTATTATTATTCTTTAACATTGTAAGAAGTGACGTAGTACTTTTTCTGTCCAGGCAAAACACTACTTGCTAGAGCTTGTGCAGCTCAAACAAAATCCACTTTTTTGAAGCTGGCTGGCCCTCAGTTAGTGCAGATGTTTATCGGTGATGGTGCCAAGTTAGTTAGAGATGCATTTGCTCTTGCAAAAGAGAAAGCACCAGCTATAATATTTATAGACGAGTTGGATGCTATTGGTACAAAAAGATTCGATTCTGAAAAGGCAGGAGATCGAGAGGTGCAGAGAACCATGTTGGAGTTATTGAATCAACTCGACGGATTTAGTTCTACAGTTGATATAAAGGTAAATGTTTTTAAATGATTGATTTTTATTGTTTTTTTTATGATTGTTTCATTCTCTTTCTCTTGTTCTCACTGTTAAGTATTATTTGGGAGAAGAGATGGCAGTTACTACCAAGTTGTGCATCTAAGAAATTGTATGTCTCAAAACTGGTGTTTAAAATTTCACCTCTTAACTGTTATTTTGCATTTCTTAAAGTAGCATATGGTGAATAGGAAGTGAAAAATGTATATTACGTAATGACACCCAAAAAAAAATCCTGCTATATGCACACTGCCTGTTACCTATTCTGCTTTCTAAATGTTCAAAATTCTTTTTCCGAGCCACCTTGGACCTTCACGTGTTGGCAATTGTGGCAGGATGAACTTCATTACACATGAGTCATCTGTTCTTGATGTATTTATAACTTTAATGTATTGGATAAAGGAAACAAAGAAAATGCCGCGAGGCACTGAAAATAAGATAGGATAGGGAAAATAAACAGTTACCCGTCACTTACCACAGATGAAGGCAGGAGGGCGAGACACGTAAAAACACAAAAACGAATTGCACAATATTTCGACTTTAGTCTTAGTCATGTGGAGCGAGACATATGGCAGGGGGAAAGATGTGGTCACATGTGGCGGGTTGGGAAGTGACCACATCTTTCCCCCTGCCATATGTCTCGCTCCACATGACTAAGACTAAAGTCGAAATATTGTGCAATTCGTTTTTGTGTTTTTACGTGTCTCGCCCTCCTGCCTTCATCTGTGGTAAGTGACGGGTAACTGTTTATTTTCCCTATCCTATCTTATTTTAACTTTAATGTATTCAACAATTTATCTTCAAAGCTCATTAAACCAAGTACAAATTTTTAAATAGACTTCTGAGTGGGGCAGGTAGTCGCACAATTAGTCTTCAGTTTAATTATTATAAGATTATACACTTGTACTGATGAGTACTTGAATAAAACTTTAATACAGCTCACTGGTACTAACTGACTGACATGATCTAATCACTTGGATGCCAAAGTGGCAGTTTATAAAAGCAATGAAACATTCTTGAAGTAACACAAGACCTTGACAGTGTTACTGAGAAAACTGAACATCATGAAAATTGAGATTTTACCGGCATACTGCTTCTATATAGTTTTCACGGGTGTTCAGCTGGATAAATTCTGCTTCACAATGTTTCAACAGCTTCCTTCTTCTTTTGGTGAAGTATATAGAAGGGAATTGGTAAATAACTGTTATAATATACTGCAAAATTATTTTTGATATACTACTTTACCTGAAGAAAAAATAAACAAAGAAAGCTGTTGAAACATGGATTACAGAAGAATTTATCCAACTGAACATACGTGATAACTGTGTAGCATCAAAACAGTGGTAATTTGTTATACAACAGTGTACCAATAGCAAATTCTTAATGAAAAAATCAGACTGACATAAAATGATTACAAATTACAAGGAAAGGGAAAAAAAACTCATCACTTAGAGTTGGAGGCAGCGACGGGAGAAGAACATATATCACAAACACACAAATATACACAATAATTTCGGTCTTAGACCTTCTTCATGTTAAAGAGAATCAGTCATGTGGTTCGGGAGGTGTGCACACGCCGAAGATTGTTACATGGCTGAGTGGATTATCAATATGGCGATGGGACTAAGATGTTATATATAAATATGTAAATCGCAGAAGGTGATAGAACGTTGCCTAGTTTGACGAGTCTCGTTTCCAATTGTAATGATATGTATGGATATGGAGACAACCTCATTAATATATACGCATCCTGGCTGATCATCTGCAACCATTCATGTCCATTGTGCATTCCGGCGGACTTGGACAATTCCAGCAGGACAATGCAACACCCCACACGTCCAGAATTGCTACAGAGTGGCTCCAGGAACACACTTCTGAGTTTAAACACCTTTGCTGGCCACCAAACTCCCCAGATATGAACATATCTGGGATGCTTTGCAATGTGCCGTTCAGAAGAGATCTCCACCCCCTCATACTCTTACGGATTTATGGTTAGCCCTGCAGTATGCGTGGTGTCAGTTGCCTCCAGCATTACTTCAGACATTAGTCAGGTCCATGCCACGTCGTGCGACGGCACTTGCTCACTGGGGCCCTACACGAAATTAGGCAGGTGTGCCAGTTTCTTTGGCTCTTCAGTGTATAAGACTTTAAACAAGATGAAAACTGTGATTCATGTGCCATCTGAAGTGAGTCTCTTGTCCATCCTTGTATGTATTCGGTCTGGCGGTTTGGTTGGTTAAGACACCTGACTGGGGAATGGAAGGTTCCCAGTTAGAAAATCCTATTATCGGCCGAAAATTTTCGTACTCTTAACCTGGCCTTCCCCTTTTACAAAGCATTGCTTTTTTCATACATAATATGTTACGATGCTCCATGGTTCGGATTCCAAGTAAAACTGCAAGTCACTTTTAACCAGTAGGATTACTGGATTAGGTTAAGATAGCCATGACAAAAAGCACATGCACAACAAAACAAAAACTTTTGCACAACAGCTGAAGCCTTTGGGGATTTCATGGCCAATAATGCTATATACTCATTTACTATTTATTATGATTTTCGCCCCTCGATCCAGCCAATTAAGAACTGTGTGTCACCAGCACCCTGTTATGCACCGGTGGCCAGTGTGAATCGTGAGGTGTGTGTGTGTGTGGGGGGGGGGGGGGGGGGGTAGGACTTGTGTCCTGCCAGATTCAAACCCGTTTTTTTTAGTCTCAACATACTTAAAGGTGGCTTCCCAAGGCCCATGATTTCATGGTCTTGCCAGGCCAGCTCTCACCAATGGGCTGAGGGAATAGAGCTGTCCATAGCAGTACATGCTGGCCTCTCGTGGTGCCCCCTTAATCTGTCGCAAGTCAGTAACTTCAACGTGATGCAGAGTTGGCAGCTGCAGCAGAAGTGTACAACCTTTCCTCTCCTGCTTTACAGTCCTCTGTGTGGGCGAATGTGTTACTTCTGACTGTACTCTTGTGTTGTCAACTTGTGCATGATTAATATGGATTGGTCAAATGAAGTCATTTGTTACCTTTTAAATGCATAAGAAAATTAACCAAAGGAGTACAACGAGGAAGTGCCTCTTCTGTTCATAGCGGTGATGGATAACATCTTACCGAGCGTGGTGGTGTAACGGCTAGCATTCTGGCCTCGCATTCGGGAGGACGGCGGTTCGAATCCCCGTCCGGGCATCCAGATTTGGGTTTTCCATGGTTTCCCAAATCACTCCAGGCAAATGCCGGGATGCTTCCTTCAAAAGGCCATGGCCGAATTCCTTCCCATTCCTTGCCCCCATCCTTTCCCGTCTCTAAAGACCTCGCTGTTAGAGAGACATTAAGCAGATTAAAAAAAAATGGATAACATATTAAAAGAACTAAAGAGAGCAATCAATAGAGATCTACAGGCATTGGTGTTTGTGGATGATGCAGCAGTATGGGATGAAACTGAAGAAGGAATACAAAACAAACTGAAAATATGGAATAATAAGTTTGAAGAATATGGAATGAAATTGAATATATATATAAAAAAAACTTTAGCACTAAAAATAAGCTGAAAGAATACAGACTGTCATTTAAGTTGAAGTTGTTGACCAGTTCAGCTACCTGGGAAGCATAATTGCTAGTAATGGTAGAAGTGAGTTAGAAATAATGATTAGAGTAACGAAAGGAGCCATCTTCCACAGTTCCGTGTGTGACATGAAAGTTCCCAGAAGAACAAAAATTGTCTTGTACAAATCATATCTCATTCCTATTCTCACATATGCTTTGGAAACATGCACACTATCATCAAGGGACCTTAGCAAGATCCAAGCATGTGAAATGAAGTTTTTTAGAACGGCCCTCCAGAAAACTATACTTGACCACATAAAGAATGATGAGATTAGATTAAACCTAGAGCTAAGGGAATCCATGGAAAAGAGACTTAGGTCATTAAGTCTTAAGTGGTTTGGACATGTCAAGAGAATAACTAGTACAAGACTACCAAAAACTTATTTGGAAAAAATAATAGTGGGCGAAAGATCATTGGGAAGACCAAGAAGAAGATGGACAGACCAACTGAAGGAAGACATAGAGAGAAGGGGCTGGAACTGGGAATATATCACGGACAAAGAAACTCTTCTGGATAGGAGACAATGGAAAACGATCGTATACAACAACCAAGGCTCGTAAACCACACCCTGGAAACTGGAGATGGTCCCCAACGATGATGATGATGAAGAAAATTAACCAATACTGCAAATCTTAAAAATAGAAACTGTGTGTATGATATGTCGAGTAGAATTAAAAGTAAATTAAATGGTAAGATCCTAATTAAAAGAGAAAGGAACAACATAATGTCAGCATATAGGAAGATACGTAGTAAAATTAAATAATCTTCTTCGGGTGGCCGGCGACACTCGGGATGGCAACAATGGGGGCGGCAATCTCACAGTTTTTGGACCCGGTTCGGAAATTTCCTAGATCCACCACACTGGGCCTGTAGTTAGACAGGGGGCGGCATAATCGGTATTGCGCGCGGGCACTCAAACAGCTTGCTGCGGGCCTGGGCAGGGGTGCAGGTGATATTAGAAGCCTGATTGGTCTTGACTGGCTCTTATTAAATGACAACACTCATGAGTCTCATCTCTTCTTCTTTTTCTCTTTGTTCATTAAACAATATGTACTGAATAACTGCAAAAACAAAAGTATCTGCAGAAACACCGTTCTTTATGTGGCATATTGGAAAGGCAACTGAAGTGACACTGGGCAACATGTAACACGAACCTGACGCAGGCTGTCTGAGGTGGCATGGGCTTACCTGTTACTCGTGCTAATCTATAGTCGGCCTAGCTTGGCACAACCCACAAAATCATGGGTTGTGGGAAGCCACCTTCACCTAGAGGGAGAAAGTCTGTTTTTACATGTGTCTGAAAAAAAAAATTTGTAACTTTTTGTGTTCTGTGAAATGTTTATGATGCATCCAGGCAGATCCTGGGATGGTTCCTTCAAAATACTGGATTCCTTTCAGTTTGTTGTCCGAAATAATTTTGGAAATAAGGGAGTTGGGTAATCGCACTACATTGATGTCAGAAACAAATATAATAAAATACTTTTGCCATTAATGTTTTATGTTGAATAGTGGGGATTTTTAAGGAAGTGTGAGCAATGTGTTACATTAACTGTTTTGTTTCAGTATTTGTTAACTGTCATCATAAATATATTTTATTTTGCGGATGACCAGACCAATTTAATTTACAGTCCTCACTTTATGAGCATCAGTCTCATTTCCATTATGAAAAATGTAGTTAACTAGCTAACTTTTCAAGTCCAATCCAAGCTGCGTACAGTGAAATCATATAAAAAAAGTTTAGTAAACGATTTTTTTTTTTTTTTTAATCCCGATTTCAAAATGTATTATGTGATTGTTTCCATGAAAACAGATTTGATAAAAAAATCTTTCACTACTTTTGTATTAATGTACATTATTTTTATTATTTATTCAGGTCATCGCTGCTACCAATCGTGTTGACATTTTGGATCCTGCACTTTTAAGATCAGGTCGGTTAGACAGAAAGATCGAATTTCCTCATCCTAATGAAGAAGCAAGAGCTCGTATTATGCAGATACACTCCCGTAAAATGAACGTTAGTAAAGACGTTAATTTTGAAGAATTGTCAAGATCAACTGATGATTTCAATGGAGCACAGTGTAAAGCTGTTTGTGTTGAAGCTGTGAGTACATTTTCCATATATTTTTAATAAAATTATTTTATGCTAAGGAAAAAGGATTCAGCTTTTAGGCAATATAAATAACAAAGGGTAAGGAAAATTACTTTTCACTCATCAAAGTTTATGGCTGTGGCGAGTGGAAAAACGTGACGAACATTTGGTTTTACACCTAATTCATGAATAAACTGAAATATAGTATATGTTTTTGTTCGTCACACATGGTTTTCACTTATCACAGCCATCTACTTTGGTGAGTGATGAGTCATTTTCCCCATCCCTTGTTATTTAATAAAATTATTTATTGCACTAATTCACCCAGATGTCTATCAATGTGACACACACAAGACAGCTTTCCTTATTACGATATTGCTGTATTTCAGTTTTTCCTGAAAGAAAGAAAAGAAAAAACAGAAAAAATGCTGGATCTGAAGGAATAGTTGTAGAATTACTGAAATAATATGGAAACAGACACTGCTTGGGAAAGTAAGTAGTTTTGCCATGGGAGTTGTGCCTGTGGACACCATTGATAGGTGGGGTTTCACTAAACACACCCAAATATTAGTGGGAAGATGGTACTTGGTGTTATTATCTAAAGCTCAAAGGGAGGGGAACCTGCTTCCAGTTATGATGGGTTTAGGAACGTTATTTTTTTAGGTTAGAGGCTGCTTAGTGAGGGGATAAAAATTGGTGATGAAGAGGATGCACTATAGGAAAAAATGTATACATGTAATAATACTGTAACCAGAAAAAAAGTCTTTACTTTTCAGATGTTTCAGAAAAAAAATGAGTTTGGAGCACTGTTAATGATCTATAAAAAATGAATATAGTGTTTTTAAAATTTGTGTCTGTTGGGGTGAACAGGATTCACGTAAAATCCACTAGTTGAATACTGATGATTGTTTTGAATAATGTACAGCTTCTGGTCTTGGGGCTAAAATAAGTTATGTTTCATTTTGATGTGAAGGCAGCTGAGAAATTTAAGATGTGTGTCCAAAAAATTAGTACCCTTTTTTTGTTGAACTCTGCACAAAAACTACTGGTCAGATTTTGATGGGCTATCGAATAATGTATAGCCCTGGTCCCGAGTGTAAAATATGGTATGTTTCTTTTTAATGTGATGTTAGAAAGTTGAGAAATTTAAGATGAAAATGTCCAAAAATTAATATGCATTTTTCGTAGAATGTGATTTACTCCAGAACTACTGGTCAGATACTTATTGTGATTTCAGCATATAATCGGAATCATATTATTCAGAGTAACTAAGTTACAATTTTTTCTGATTGGAAATATAATTGGGACAAGATTGGTTAAAACTCGTACCTTAAAAGTGTACGTAAACCAAGTTGTGAGCAACATCTAGTCACAATTACCAAAGAAATATCTCTAGCTCATTAAACAATAAATGGAAGAAAGTTGTAACCAGGAGGCTAAAGAATAATGCTGTGAATATTACAAAACCAGTTATAAAAATGTCTGTAAACTGTTGGAATATAATGAAAAAAGTAAAGGAGTTTGACAACTTAAATATAAATACACAAATGACAAATACTAATGGGGGTAGAACCAGGATTAGAGGAATTAGTGCAAGACAATGAGAATTTCCTCAATGGTTATAGAGTGTGCTGCAGAGATGAAGTAGGAATTGGTGGAGGATGCTACACCTTCTTTCAAAAGCATATATACTCATGACTTTCCATGTCACAAGTCATATTTTTGCACCATTGGCTCCCACCATATTCAACCTAAAGACAAACTTTGATGAGGAGGGAAATCAGGATGAGGCATAGATTGGGACCAAAACAACAACACAGTTTCTGTCTTGTCTTTCCTTGGCCATACTTGAAATAATTAGCTAACTCTTTTATCCAGCCATTTCACTCTTATTCGCAAACACAACCTTACAAATTCCTCTTATAAGCACCAACAGAAGAAAACTTCATATACAATAATCACACTGTTTAAAACATGCTCTGTTACATTTATTTATGATCTATGCAAGTTTGATTGCTTCAATCAATATGTTGTTATGCCTGCTAGTCTCTCCTCATGTCCTTCACTACACAATTATCTTACTCTCACTATCTCCTGGGCAGCACACACACATACCTTAGTACATGTCATGTATCTAACTGCATTCCCTAAACTATCCGCTGTCTCTGCTCCCTCTGCGCTGGTTTCTCGCTACAGGTGCGCCAACTTCTACAAACCAGACAACTTTCCAGAACATAACTTTGTCTGCCCAAAACTTATACAGTATTTCATTTCCAACACAGAATAGAACCACAAAGGTAACAAGGATAAACTGGAGTAATAGTCACCTCACACATTCCCTCGGTCAAAACTATCTTTATCTATCTCACAACTTCGGTTACTCCACTGACTCCTGTCATTGCTCTTATTTATCTATTACACATCTCTCTCACTTTTACAGTCTGGTATATTTGGGAGGGATACTGATTGTAGATACACATTGGGAAAATCACTAATGCTAAAGAAATAGATAAAGCTGTTGAAATAATATGATGGTTCAACTGAAAAGATTAAGGTTAATGCTGAAAGTATCACAAAGCCGGTAATGAGTGTTACTGGTGAACCTGTAGAATTATAACGAATAAAGTGATATAGTTCGAAAATTTAATGGAGATGTATGAACCACAAGTGATTATAGGGGTGGAGTCTTGGTTAAAAGGAGGAGTACTAGACAATGAGGTTTTCCCTGATGGTTACAGAGTGTTCCACAGAGGTAGAGGAGCAATTGTTGGAGGGGTATTCGTATTGTTTAGTGAAGATTACTACAGTTTTCTGGTGTTCATAGTTCATGACCATGAGTTACTAGAGTAGATTTCTGGGGCGATAGAAGAAAAAAAATCAGTGTTAGATGTTTACCGTAGTGCAAGAATGGATGATGAAGCCCTTGTGGAGAAAATAAATTCATATTCACAGTTTAGGGATGAACGAAGAATGGTTATTATTGGTGGGGATTTAATTTACCAGGTTTGAACTGGGTAGGTAATAAGATTAATAGCAAACGGAACAGATTTGCAAATACCTTAGTAGGGGAAGGAGGCTTTGCACATGTGATAAGAGCTCAACAGAAAGGGCCCAAATATGTTGGCCAGAATTCTAATAAAACCTGATGAATATCTTGTGAGGTGTCAAGTAATAGAAGTTATAAATGATCACAATCCATTTCCAATGGATATTAGAGGATTTATTAAACCAATGGCCAAAATTTAATTATAAATTATAAAAAAGCACACATTTTAGAAAAGGAAAGGTTTGGCAAATGGTAGGATGGCACAAGTACAGTAGACGCAAAGTGGAAAGAGTTCAAGGAGATAATAAGAAGGATGAGGAAGTAAAATAAAGAGAAGTACAGAAGCTACATACTACAACAGGAAGGTGAGGAGGTTAGAGAGGTTAGTGGAAATTGAACACTACAGCAAGATAGTAGAGAATACTTAAAACATCTAAACAAGCAAATTGGGTATTTGTATTTGTCTCGTTTGTTGTATACATGTCGCAGCCTAATTTATATATGAAATTTAGGGGAATGATGATTTATTTTCCCCATTCTTTATGTGTGATAGAACCAGATGTCTGATACGGAGCATTTACTCTCTTGGAAAAATATTGTGTTGCCAACTGTCAGTGTGTGTTAAATGTATTTTTGTTTCTGAAATATATAGCTAAGGAGGCATAGATTGGGAACTGTCCCCAGCATTTATCTTGATGATTGCCGAAGACTGCCTAAAAACTGCAATCTTGACTTCTGGTATGCGGGTACGGGGACTCCATCCTAGATCCCTGCTCCAGTGTGGTGCCACAACATGCGCAGTGACACTGGCGGGTTACCATTATTATTAAAAGGAAATGCAACACTCTGTGTACTGCCTGGTTAGCTATTCAGTCTTATCCTTTGCAAGCATATTTCAACCTGTGGTAATTTTGAGAAACATAGCACAATTATTTGTGCATCCTACTACTCTTGTTGGATAGAACTATTGTGAAAGGGACTGTTATAATTGTAGATCATTTGATGTAGGTGGCTCTCAAATATTAGGAACCATTTACTCAGTAGTAGAGTTTATTGGTTTTTTTTAAAAAAATAATTAAATTGTTTTCAGTTCCTGGCATATATTTTCAAGCAGTTGAGACTGGTATCTGTCTTTCCACAACAGCTATATAAAGGATTTTATATTATTTTATTATTGTTTTAAAATCTAATGAGTATAAACATGTTTTGCTCTTAAAGCATGTATTCTGAAACATATATCTTTATATTTTCAGGGTATGATAGCACTTCGCAGAAATGCATTGTCTGTCACACATGAAGATTTTATGGATGCAATCCTAGAAGTGCAGGCAAAGAAGAAAGCAAACCTTAATTATTACGCATAGGAAGTTTTTGATTGCTGTGATTTACAGCTAAGCCGTGACATTATATACTGTGTATAAAATTGATTTAAGTAATACAGCCTAAGTTTGGAAAAGAAATATTGTGATGTCTAACTCTTTATTGACAATTGTTATATAACCTTTTAAATTATTTATTTAAAACATAAAACATAATTTTATAACATCTGTTAAAGATGTTACATTTGCGGTAAGCCTCTTTGATACTTCTTAATCCTATTATTTTTTCTAATAAAATGTTATTTGTTATATTTCTGTATTTTGTTTGCTTAAGTATTGGAATACCATTGGTTCTATTATCATTGTTAGTTTGTGGTTTATAAGGTCTGCTGATTATCATTAACCTCTGGCAGTTTCCAGCTTCAGGTTGGATCAGGAACCAAGCATGTCCTGACTTCTTCCTTGCACCATTTCTCTTTTGATTCTGTCCAGTTCATTCCTCAATCTTGCACACTCTGTTATGCCATAGACTATCCTTGGGATTTCTTTCAACCAAATTCAGATTACATGATTTCCTTTGCATCGGTTAAGGGTACTTGTTTATAGCTTTACTTACATATTCATTTTACAATTTAATATTTGATCTAGTCCTCCACCTATGTTATGTCATCAATTTTCTACTCCTTTAGACCAGGTGGGATATGTATAAATTGTCAAATTTGGTAATGGAGCAGAAAGAAATTGATATATTAATGTGGGAAGATAACATAGACCCCCATCACTATTGCAATGAAATAAAAAAAAAACTACAGACACAAAAAATACACAATATTTCAGGCTATGCCCTTAACTCACAAATATAGAAATTGAAATGGTTTGTTAGTTAAGAATGTGTGTCTGTGGTCAATCCAGCCACAAGAACGGTATTTGTCAATTTAGCTCAAAGTGGGGAGTGACAAAGTATCTTATGTTATCTGAGGGAAATAATTTAATCATAAGTCATAATTAAAGGAACATATTTTACAACTTACTGTTTGATCTAGTCCGTCTCCTATGTCGCTCTGTCATCAATTCTCTACTCCTTCAGATCAGGTGGGATATGTATAATTTGTCAAATTTAATAACAGAGTATAAAGAAATGGATATATTAATGTGGAAAGATAACATAGATCCCCATCACTATGGCAATAAAATAAACAAACTACACTAATAGTAATAAGTTCCTAAATAAAATTTCTCATTTAGATTTATTCAATGTCACATTGTTATAAAAGTAAGATTAATGATATCAAAATTAATTTATCAGTAAATAATATATTTTGTAATTTTACAGTAAAACATGACTGAAAAATTAATTACTATTTGAACTTCATGCTACGCACTTCAGAAAACTCACTTGAATGATCGGTTTTGTTACTTTCATCTTGTTTACGATTTACGCTCCGGGAATTCCCGTGTTTCATTTCGTTAGTCAACTATTGTCACTTTACACTTATTTTGCTAGCAGCTGTTAGTTCAAGACACACTTGGCCGATGCTAGACTGCACCGACAGTTGGCCGAGTTACTGCTCACCCCTCGTCTTCACACTTGGCCATAGCTCGTCCATGTAATGGACATGTTCCTACTCGGTCTCCAGTCTTCCTTTACATTTTCACTTGTTGGTTTCACAGAATCAGTATTCAAAATATTCCACAAAAGTGAGTTGTTTAAGCATACTTTATAATCTAAGAAAGTAATAAAGTACATTAAAATACTTTCTTTACCTGACTCGCGTTGTCACTTCACTGACATTCAAACAAACGCAGTCTTCACAAACCATCTTTGAAAGTCTTTCGTACACTGTACTGGATTGAAAGAATCTCGCAATCACAATGAAATGTCAAATGTCCATCACTTCGCACATGATTTGTTTTTTCTGTTTATGGTTATTTTAGGTTCATTCGATATTTTTTATTAATAAAGAATGAGATCATATCATATATATATTTTATTTTAAATACAGGCTGTAAAGATGCTGTACAGAATTTCATGTAGTCTCAAAGACCTAGTCTCACAGTTTCTTGCAGGCTGCATAGTGCCATCTAACTTACTCTCATAATCCTTCCAAGAAAAGGAGGCCTATAGTTAAGTGTGGAATTACAACCACGGAGTATCCTAGCCTTAACAAATCAATGCTTTTACAGAGGTAAAATTCAGTTTTAAGGCACATAAAAGTTGCAACCATGACGGACTTTAACAGAGGATCTTCCGTACCCCAGTCGCATGCAATAATCATCTAAGATATTAGACCAAATTTATAAGTAATGCAAAATATGTTTTCAGGCATAATAAAATAAATGTAATCTTTTTTCTATACAATGTACTTTGTTTCTGCTATTCCAAAACACAAAAAATACGGTGCTACCTTTGTCACAGTATCTGTGTCATGGTATCTGATGGATGATGAAATGAAATTTTACAAATTCTTTAGAGTGTAGAATAGTGCAGTCTACATTTTACAATCATCTTATGAACATGGAAGTGAAGTTGAAGAAAAGACATTTTTTTAAAGTAATCGATAACACAAAAACATTTGACCATAAAGGACCAAAAAATTTCTGAACTACCTCAATGTGTTTCTCCACATCCACCAGCTCGACACTAGAGCACATCGTTAAGAAGTAAACCAAACTACTGACGGCGGGGGTATTGTTTGAACTAACTTCAATCGATTGACACTAATAAGGGTGCGTCTATAAACCACATAGCTCCATTTTTTCCTCCTGTGAACCCTCCCCCCCCAACGTAGCCTGACATGGCTTTTGCCTCAACCCCCTCCCCACGTAGCACATAGCTTTTTCCCCTATTGATTCCAGAAGACATTTTGTACTGTTTTCTCTTGTCAGACTATCGTAAATTACATACGGAGATAGTTAAATGACGGAAATAAATAGTCACATGCTGTTGTGTATTCTGTTCCTCATTTTAACTGTAACAAATGTGAATGGGAAGCTACGTGGCTTGGCTCTGAAACCCTCCCCCCACATAGCCCAACTTAGCTTTCCAGCCCACCCCTCCCGCCAGTGGCAGATCCAGGTTTTTGGTTTGGGGGGCTTGAGTGGATTTTGTTTTGGGGGGGGGGGGGCTTGAGCAGATTTCATTTAGGGTGGCCTTGAGTTGGGTAAGGGTAGGCTTTATAGTCATGCCACCCTTAAAAAACCAGTAGATCTTAAAAAAAAAAAAAAAAAAAAAGTCTCTTAAGCTCAAAAATTATCGATATCGGGGGTGAACCTAAATACTTTTGGGCTTGAGCCCCCTAGCCCCCCCCCCCCTCCCCTCCCAGACCAAACCACGTAGTTTATGAATGCTCCTTAATAAGAGAAGTGTCATTGCAGTGACTGTGTGGACCAGTTCTCGTAATTAACTGTAGAAGCGTTTGTAACAAACAACCGGAACTTGATAGCATTATTTGTAGCACAGAGGCGGATATCGTTATCGGTACAGAAAGTTGGCTAAAACCGGAAATAAGTTCCGCCGAAATTTTTAAAGATAGCATGAATGTTTTTCGTAAAGACAGATTACATTCTCATGGAGGTGGGGTATTTATAGCTGTGAGTAAATCTCTCCCATGTAATGAAATAGAAGTCAATACGATCTGTGAAATCATATGGATTAAACTCAAAGTTGCTGGGTCAAAACTCATCATAGGCGCCTTCTACCGTCCACCCGATTCCGACATAGCTATCGCCGAGGAGTTAAGAAATAATGTAAACAGTATAGCTAGCCGTTTTCAGGATCATGCTATGATTCTAGGAGGCGACTTCAATCTGCCTTATATTGACTGGCGTAATTACGTTCACATTACAGGTAGCAGGGATAAGGCAGCTTCTGGATTAATTCTCGAATTGTTCTCAAATAATCATCTCGAGCAGCTAGTTAATGAACCTACGCAGTGTCATAACGGTAGCGAAAATATTTTAGATCTGCTGTTTACCAACAGGCCAGAATTATTCACCGAAATTTCAACGACCACAGGTAATAAACGATCACAAAGCGGTAATTGCAACTATCAGACTAATGACCAAGCGAAAAAGGAGAAAACGGAGGATTTTATACAAATTCAGTAAGGCCTCTAAGGAGTGTTTTAGAACCTACCTGAGAAATAATTACCATAACTTCAAGTCAAAAAATGACACCGTTGAAGAGATGTGGCATCGATTTATACGAATAGTCAGGGAAGGTATGGATATACATATACCGAAGCAGATAATAAATGGGGAGGATGATCCACCGTGGTACACATGCGAAGTCAAAAGATTACTCAAAAAACAAAGGAGGATACATGCACGCTCGAGAAGGAAGGAGTGTCGCAGTGATTTAGAAACCTTAGCTGAGTTAAGAGGACGTATTAAGAATGAAAGAGTCTCACAGGAAACCCAAAGAAATTCTGGTCGTATGTACGAAAAGTCAATTGTACCAATATCAATATACCAGCACTAATTCGTGAAAGTTCAGAGGTTAATGAAAGCCGCGATAAAGCTAACGTTACTAAATACTGTATTCAAAAATTCATTTACTGAAGAAAATAAGGATAGTGTTCCCGTTTTTTCCCACGCCGTGTCGAGTTGGTGATGGAATCATTATGGATAGATACTGCAGAAAGCAATTAGAGCTCCTGAAGTGGGGGAAAGTACCGGGCCCAGATGGAATTCCAGTAAGAATATTTTCAGAATATGCGGCGGAAATCGGGCCCATTTCTGTCTGATATATTCAGTAAATTATTAGGAGAGCGAAAAGTACCTTCAGACTGGAAAATCGCGCAAGTAACTCCGATTTTCAAGAAAGGTGATCGAAGTGATCCTGGAAACTATCGTCCAATATCTATAACATCTGTTTGTAGTAGAGTTATGGAGCATATTATATGCTCGAACATTATGAAATTTCTAGACGATAATAATTTGCTTACAACAAATCAACACGGATTTTGGAAGAAAAGATCATGTGAAACACAGCTGGCCCTATTTACACACGACGTAATGAAAGTTATTGATGCAGGTTCACAAGTAGATGCCATTTTTTTAGATTTTCAGATAGCCTTTGACTCTGTGCCACACAACCGCCTTTTAGCGAAGCTACGAGCGTACGGTATATCGGATCAGCTTCGGATTTTCTAACTGGTCGGTCGCAGTATGTCGTCGTTGAAGGAGAAAGTTCTTCTAGTCTAGATGTTACATCGGGGGTACCTCAAGGAAGTGTAATAGGACCACTTCTTTTTTTTTTTAATTTTTATAAACGATCTCGGAGACAAAGTGAAAAGCCTTTTTAGATTGTTTGCTGATGATGCGGTTATTTATAGGGAAGTAAGAACTTTGGTCGATTGCTTAGAAATTCAGCGCGATCTGGATGTTATTTTGGCTTGGTGCGCTGAGTGGCAACTTACTCTAAACTGTAAAAAGTGCAAGACAATGAGCATAACTAACAAAAAGAATCCGATTGTTCAGAATACGAGTTAAACAATTCAGTTATTGATATGGTCGATTCTATTAAATATTTGGGAGTAACAGTACAAAGGAACATGAAATGGGACTTACACATTAATTCGTTGGTAGGTAGAGCTAATTCTAAGCTGCGATTCATAGGTCGAATATTGAAAAATTGTAATGAACAAACAAAGGAGATAGCGTACAAATCTCTTGTGCGTCCACATTTGGACTATTGTTGTGCCATTTGGGATCCGTTTCATAAGGGGTTGATCGAAAGTACAGAGAAGAGCCGCTCGATTCGTGACCGCTTGCTACAGTCCTTATGAAAGCATCACAGAACTGATTAGAAGACTAGGCTGGGAGTCTCTGGTAGATAGACGACGCACATTTCGTTTAAACTTATTGGTAAACATGCGTACTCCCACTTTCACTCACGAGTGTAGTGAAATATTTCGTCCACCAACCTATTTGAGCCGGAATGACAGGATAGATAAGATTGGAGAAATAAGGTGCCGCAATGATTCTTATATGAATTCTTTTTTCCCTCGTACCTTTAGGGATTGGAATGCACAACAAAGAGATTAGCTTTGGTGCTGATCACCCTCTGCCACCCACAATTTTGTGAATTGCAGAGTAGATATGTAGATGTAGATATTAGTCTAGTGAGGCCCGACCTGTATGCGTTATTACAAAATCGTTTGTATGGCATATATCTTTCAATAGGTAAACAAATATTAAATTATATTAAGTTTTAGTGAATCTTGCGTTATTAACAGTAGTAAAGTAAACAGTATTAAAGAGTGAGTTGTTAAAAAAAACTGCATGAAACTACTTGTAAATTATTTCTGAGTTATTTGCAAAAAAAGATTTATGAAATGAGTTCGCGTGATCATAATGCCGGTATAAAATTCAGGTAGTTCAATAAGAAAACAAGCTATCAAAAGAAAGCTTGTGCTTTAATTAAAGATTTTGGTGTTAGGAAAAGCCGCAAACATTATTTTTAAATCCCTGCGTATATCTTCCAAGCCATTTATATTCTTATTTGATCATCATTAATAGTTTGTCGTCTTTGTTTTGGTAACTATTATAAATCTTCTAAAATAACATTTTAAAGTTCAAAATTAATTTATTTATAACTTTTGCCTTTCTCGTCAACCATAAGAAGTACCTACTTTCGGTTCACATACTTTGCACAAAGGGCCTTGCGAAAATCTGTCGACCGGTGCCTCACAGTGGTTAGGGCTGCCGCTGAACACTAGTTCTTTTGAGGTTTCAACAGAGTGAGCCACAAAATGATGCTAAAGAAGGTAAGAACTATTGCAGTGGAAGAAAAAGTGATGTGCTGGGTAGAAGAGTTTGTAAAAGGTAGAAAGCAAAAAGTTAATGTAGAAAAAACGGTATCAAAAGAAGTGGAAGTGCAAATGGGAGTGCCAAAGAGTAGTGTATTGGTAGCACTGCTATTCGTTATTCTAATGAATTATTGTGATGGTTTAGCATCAGAAATTAGATTCTTTGTGGACTCCAAAATGTGATATAATACGATCAAAACAGGAGAAGACTGTGAATAGCTGTAGCATGATCTGGATAGGACATCTAGCTGGGTAAGTGAACATGAGATGGAGATAAATGCAAAGAGGGATCAGCTTATTAGGTACACAAATAAAAAAAAAAAACTAAGCTTGATTGCGATCAAATGGTGGGGAATGAGTTGCTTGTAGAAGACTTTAAATGTAAATATCTTGAAATAACATTTGATAACAAACTCAAACTAGGCAGGACACATTGGGCAGGTAGTAGTGAAAGGTCCCAAAATCCTTTAAATCTTGTAGATAGTGATGAGGGAATTTACTATAGGAGTAAGGGTATTGAGTTACAAAACTTTGGTCAAACCATTGTTTGAATATGGTGGTAAAGTATAGGACTCGCATATCAAATACAGGAATTGGAGAAGGTGCAAAGAAGGCCTGCTAGAGTTGTCTCTGGAAATTACGATATAATCCAATCCAGGAGCGGCTCTAGACATATAGACACTGATATGTCACTATTGGCTAATCAAGAATAAGTAAATATAGTGAAAGAGAAATAATTGTTTAAAAATGCGGCATTCTGTAGCATTTTTTTTAATATACAATTTCTTGTGTCGGGTGGGGAAATATTTAACACCATCTGTTGGCCAAATCGATGAACTATATCGTCGTCGCAGTGACAAATACCAGATGTCTCAAATTGCGCATGCGCACTTGCAGTTTCGCAGAAATTCGGAAGGGAAAGCACGAATTTAAGCCTCGTTCACATCTACAGATATGTATCGGCACAGACAAAAAAAAACATGATTACGTACATTATATATAGGCGTATTCACATCTACCGTGCATGAGCGGAGTTTGTCCGTGCCGGCACCGGCCAGCATTGTCGGCGAGAATGTTTTGTCTGTGCCGGCACGGGTCTGAGAATGTCAGTGTGTCTGTGCGGTTATTATGAACATAGCACGGACAGTTTACTACATGATCTAATTAAAAAAAAGATCAACAACGAAAAATTAATTGAATTAGTTAGAGAATATAAATTTCTATACGACATGAATGACAAAAGATATAGTGACAGTAAACGGAAAGATGACGCACGGAAGGAAATAGCAAAAAAGCTGCAAGTAAATGGTAAATAGGTATTTATTTATGAAAATAATTCTTACAATTTGTTTACATTGCTTCTGCAGATCACCCAAAATACAAAGCAAGTTTGTCTCTGATATCAAAAGCGGTAGATTGACTACTCCCACCTTGACTTGGTAATTTACTCAAATTATTAACGGCTGTATTTTCACCGACATGGATGTGGTCATACTTTATGAAGTAATGTGTAGAATGCATGTAGTCAATATTACTTTATCAGCATTTTCAGGTTTGAGCTGGATTTTTCTGTTGCACAAACGGAACTTTTGTGTTAATTGTTCAAAAGCATTTTCTACTACCATTCTTGCATGTGACAACCAATCATTGAAATTTCTTTTGCACTGAACACGTGTTTGCGGCTGAGGATAGGGTCACATTAGGTATGTTTTTAGAGGAAACGCTTCGTCGCCTATAATATAATGCGGCATCCGTATTTCAGTACCGGGTAGGTATTTTTCTTTTGGTACATTCAAAGTATTTGTCGCCAGACATTTTCCGATACCTGAATTAGAGAATATTCCCCCGTCACTGTTTTTGCCATATGCTCCTACATCCACACAAATGAACTTATAATTGGCATCGACGATCGCCATTAGCACAATTGAAAAAGTTTTTTATAGTTATAATGAAGAAAACCACTATTAGCTGGTGCTGTTATCACAACTTGTTTGCTATCTATGGCACCAAGGCAGTTGGGAAAGTTCCATTCATTCTAAAATTTCTCTGATATCTTTAACCAATTTTCTTTGATAGGTGTGGGCATATATTCCACTGTCATTTCTTGTATTATAGTATCACATACTTCTGTTACTATATAATGCACAGTGCTCACCCCAAGTCGATAACTGTACGCTATAGTTAGGAATGAATCTCTGGTTGCCAAAAACCTGCAAAAATAAAGCATTATATTTTTGTTACCGAAAAAGACTGCAAGAAATCGTGGAATTTATTATGAGATGCATTCCGATGTGCCATGAAAAAACAGAGTGAGTTATAAGCGAACAAGCTACAATACCTACAAGAAAATAGAAATATGAAGACGAGTTGTCTTTTCTACTGCCGTATTTTCAAGAGAGAGACTATTTGCACCATCCGCGCTAACCCTGAAGACAAATATAGTGATGCTGAAGAAAATTGTTCTGATGGAGATGATCGAGCAAGACCGGATTTTCCAGAAGTTTTCAAGAACAAAAATCTCCACTTCCAAAGCAAAAGTTTGCGAAGCAACTGTGACCCTGCCATTACATAGTACACCAATGCAAAAACGGTCTTCACTTCGCGAACAATGAGTCCACGATCAATTTCCGGTGGAACACCAGTAAGTGAGCAAATGAAATTTATATTGGGATATAAATCGAAGACCAATGACAATCAGCAATTTTTTAATGGTATCATCAATTCAGTCATTCCCTCCTCGAGACAGAGCAGTAGCAAAAGCTAAAGTATTTGCCGTGATATCTAATATTCTAGGCAGAGATTCCAGTCCCTATTTTAACTATGGAGATTCGCCTACATGGTCTGAGTCTAGCGTTGCCAGGTGTCCCGATTTGCGTGGGACGTCCCTATTTTCGGTGGTCTGGGGACACGTCCCGATTTACTCTCGATCGGGACTCCAAATGTCCCGATTTTTAACTAAGTTATTAAAAGCAATCACTTGTCGCAAAAGAATGAAATCGCGTGTCATACATCGAGACGCATCACGCCCAACCAGCAATGCTATTCACGGTTCATGATACAACTGATCTCACTAACCAGCACATTGTACAAAAAAACAGTTTAGCATATCACATGGTAGCAAAAATGATATACCATAACACCAAAAATGTAATGTACACAATAAAAAGAAGAAAGTGTCAGTTTAATAACATCGTTGAAAACATTTTTAACCCTGACAAAATTGGGCAACCAAGAATCAAGAAGAAGAGACAAGCGCTTATATGTCATAAAAACATACCACTTGGTCCTTTATTCAATTGTGAATAAAAACTCGATTATACTTTGTTTAACGATTCTAAAATTGCTGTGAAATTGTCACTTGTAAGAACAAAGGACAGTGGGATTGCACATAATGGCTTAGGTTCGGCATCTACTCAAGAAGCGATCAAAGCTCTTCAAGATTGATACATTCTATAGCAGGGGTGGCCAACCTAAATGATCTTGCAGGCCACTTTGGAAATTCATTATAACTCCGCGGGCCGCATATAAAATTATATGTCCTCATATTAGATTTAGAACCACAGACATTTTTTTTGGAGTGAAAAATTGAAACATAATGAGTTATTATTATTGTGTTTACATTTATTCTTAGATGTAAACATATATAATATAGTAATGATGATACTAAACGCACATGTTAAAGAAATATAAAAAATATTTTGTAAAAGAGTGATTAATCTCGCGGGCCAGAAAAATGTACAAGGCGGGCTGCGGGTTGGCCACCCCTGTTTTATAGTGTTGCTATAGACGCCTTCAATCACGGTAGAACAAAAATTGTAATACTTTACAAGCCAACTACAAATTCAAATACTTGAGTTTTATGAAGACGCCACGCATAAAAATTTAGTGACACGATTGAAGGAACCAAATATTGATTGTAAACATCTTAATAGTTACTATGCAGACAACGCAAATGTGAACAATAGGTGCTGCAATTCAGTTTGTCCAGTTTCTGCACCATGATAATAATCAAATTATATCAGCGGCATGTCCTGTACACATTTGAATAACAGTGTAAAATATGTTCTTTGTATGAGTAAATTTTAACTGGAGAATTTCATCATGAAACTGCCTAGTCATTTTTCATACTATATCAAACGCACTCAAGCTTTAAAACACTTCTACGAGACGTATGAGTCTGAATATTTGCTGTCATGGCATCAATACCGGTTTCAAACGTCGCAACTGAAAGGAACTTTTCCCAGGCTAACATAATTTGGTTTACGGGCTCGAATAATCACTCCAGTATGACAAAGCAGAGATATAAATGAAGTTACTAAAAAAAAAAAGCTATCATAAAAGCAATTAAATCTAATACTAAATATAATTTTAATAAAAAATAAATACTGTATCCTTATTAACAGAATAAATAAATACTAAAAATATTTTGATGCTTGTCATAATCAGTAGGTCTGACTGTTAACATAATGTTTAGTAAATAGATTCATAAGCTCATATCATATGATAAACAGACACCTGCATAAATTACCCCTGTCCTCTATAAATTATAAAAATAATGTCAATTGTATAAAAACCTATTTTTGGAAGGTCTTCCCGATTTGTAACCCCCAATCCCGATTTTTTTGACCTCATGTCCCGATTTTTAACAACCTGGACCTTGGCAACACTATCTGAGTCCCAAGGATTAGAATTACAAAATAATGTTCTTAAGGCACCATCACAACAATCGCCATCAACAGAAACAATAGAACTGAACAAGTGTTACAATAATAACAGTGAATCTGAATATAACAATATTCAAGAAGTTCGTGATACAGACAGTGAACATTTAAATTATATGACAACATATGTTCCCTAGTGAAGCTAATTTTGATATGCAGATGTTAATGAAAGTATCCAAATCAAATTTTTGTGCCAACATTAAGCAAATGAAAGCTTTTTGAGATTTATTAGGAAAAAAAAAAAAAACTCTTACCTCAAACAAACTGCTAATTTTTCTGTAGGTGATAAAGACTCCTTGACTTGGTATCTCTCTTATTTATCACTGGTGTAATTCTGGTTACAATGTTTTCATACTCATACCTACTCATCCTAAAATACTTTAAAAAAACCTTTCCTCATCATCTACAAGCTCCTTGAATAATGTTAAAATTCTCCTTATTTTTTTCGTTTTCGGTTCGTGGGAGGCACAGCAAACCTTCTTTTTCTATGATGCTCTTCTGCATAAACCGACTCTTCTTTCTGAACATTTCATTAGTAGTTACATGTGCGCACCACCGTTAACAGTCAAAGAACTCCTCCAATGCTTAAAACAGTCCTCCGACACGGCCCCGGGAATAGACGGAATACACTACGTGATGCCCACAATAGCACTTTGTAGTATCCCTGCCAGCTTATTGATAAGAGCAGAAAGGGTAACTTCCATTGGAGCCGTGGATAAGGATCGACCATAGTTCTGATCTGAATATTCGTCATAGGTCTCTATTGCAACACCTGACAGGTTTTTATGGCTCAGTACATTCAAATATTAATACAGTAGAACTCCAATTATCCGAACTCCGATTATCCGAATCGCCGATTATCCAAATCCCTTTTTTAATTAAGATGGAAACGTACTGCGATAAAGCTTCCCCTCTTTTATAAAAACCAACCCAAAGTTCGGATGACTGCAGCATTGTTTACTGAGTGGTAAGGCGAAATTTTAATCCCTGAAGTGCAAAAGCTCAACAAAAAAAAACCTTGGAAAAGAAGGCATTTTTAACATATAATATTTAATTCAAATAGACTCTTTTTTGGGAAAAATCCGACTATCCAAATGGGGTCCGGTCCCAATTGATTTGGAGTTACGGCAATTACCTATTAACACATTTATTCACATGAGCAATGAGTGGTGAAATAGGTGAATATTTAAAATGTTGCATTGGCTTTGAAACAAAACATTATATATATAGGGGCCAAGGACTGGGCGAGCATGTAACTTATGGGCATCTCACAGCCCAAATTAAATGGAATATTGATAATCTCCCCGACGACTACGCTCACATGAATATGCCCCCCTGACTATCCACAACCAGCTATCGCAGTAGAGCCCACCTTAGTAGCAGATGCCAGGCATCATCTTCTTCTCTGCAATCGCCGCCTCTGCGGCGCCGACGCCTCCCAGCGCCTTCGGTGTTGATGTGGTATGTTGACTTTCGTAGAGAGACAGACAGACCCCTGCTCCCAGGGTTTAAATAGTTACTTCCCCTTCCTATCATCACTGAGTAAAGAGGGCAATACTCCTCACTAACCTGTTGTATGAAGTCATTTTACTAGCTTGCAGTAATGACAGGCACTTGGCAACTGGCTTGCTGATATGCGTGCTACCTCGCAGGTCATAGCTCTATTGCTTAACATTTTCATGTTCGCCCGCCCTGGATACCGGCTTTGAAATTAATATGTAGTATTTGGGCAAGTGATCGCCTAGATCACTACAACTTCAATTCCTCACAAAATGCTTCAACGACATCTGGACGCCCCTCCCGATTTCTCAGGAGTGGAGAACACAGATTATCCTACCAATTCTGAAACCCCATAAAGATCCAAAACACCCAGGGTCATATAGACCAATCTCACTAATGTCGTGCGTATCAAAAACGCTGGAACGCCTAAACAAAATTAGGCTAGAATGGTGGTTAGAAAGAAACAAGCTCCTTCCAGCTACTCAGTTCGGCTTTAGGAAAGGAAAAAGCACCATGGATAATTTGTCAATTCTAAATACAGATATTAATATCATGTGCACACAGAAGCAGTGCCTCGGTGGAGTGTTCTTGGATATTTCGGCAGCATATGACAATGTGGTAGTACCCGTTCTGATGCAGAAACTCAGCAAGCTGGGAATCCCCCAAAAGCTCTTATCAGGAATCTACTCCCTAATATCAGAAAGAGTGATATATATATACAGCGGCCAAAGAAAAATTGATGGGTCCTCACTTGGTGTTTAAAGGACTCCCGCAGGGAGCAATACTAAGTCATCTGTTGTACTTAATATATACCCACGACCTGGGGAAACTCTTTTCTCCCAAAGTAAATACCCTCCAATTCGCAGACGACGTAGTAATATATATAAAGGGTTCAACTATGGAAGTGGTACTTCTCATGTTGAATGAGGCATTGGAGGAATTCAGTGCCTGGTTATTTAACAATGGGATGGAAATCGCTGCTGATAAGTCAACAGTAGTAATATTCTCCAAACGAAAAATCATCATCATTAACAATGTGTTGCTAGGACCATACAGCTTCCCAGTGAAAAATCAATGTAAATTCCTAGGAATGATACTCGATAATCGTCTTACCTGGAGAGAGCACATAAAACAAGTGATAGCCAAATCTGATAAAAGACTCAACATCTTAAGGGCAGTAGCGGGAACGAGGTGGGGATCCCATCCTAAAAGCCTCCTACTCTTATACAGAGCATTAATCAGATCGCTAGTAGACTATGGCTTCATCTTTGGTTTAATCCTAGACTGCGATTCCGCCACTGACCGGCGTTGACGTGACGTTGTTTTGACGTATTCGCTGTCTACTACCAACATAATTAGGTTTATTCCTTTTAGTGCTATTGTGACCGAGCGTAGCGAGGTCACAATTATTTAAAACTGTACAATATCAACGTAAACTGATATCCCGAAGGTGAATCAGATGCAGGCGGCCGCTGGTAAGCGGCCGCAGATGTCCGATAACACAACCAGATGTTCAGTGTTTGATGTATTATCGGATTTCTGCGGCCGGTCACAATAGTAAATTATCTTTATGTTGGTACATCGGCAGCAAATACCTCAAAACGACGTCAATATGACGTCACATCAACGCCAGTCAGTGGCGGAATCGCAGTCTAGGATTAAACCGCATCTTTTACGTTAACGGCAGGAAAGACGCACTACGGAAGTTGGACAAATTGCAATACCGCTACCTCAGAACATGTGCAGGAGCCATGAGGTCTACACCCACGAACGCACTACTAGTGGAATCCGGGGACACGCCTCTACATGTAAGAAGAAGTCAGCTATCCGAAAAGTTCCTAGTAGACAAACTAAACCTCATAACGCGTCCACTGAGGCAACGGATGGAAACATTAAAACAAGCGGTAGAAAAATTTGCAAATCAAAATCCAGCGACCCAACACGACATACCATTACTGAAAGCTTACAACTATTGGGAAGAAATCAGTGAATAAATAGAGAAATTCGAAATACATCCTATTTATCAAGCACCATTCCACCTACGAACAATCGACACCCAAATCCATCTCCTAGAAAAATCGGCGAACACGGATGTAAACGAAAACCTCAACAGGAAACTAAGCACCTTAACCTTGAACGCAACACACATCTACACAGACGGCGCCAAGGTCAGCCCATGAAGCAGAGTAGGATGCGCAATATACTGCCCACTAATACAATATCATGCATTATACTCGTTACCGGAGCAAACGTCAATTTTTCTTGCAGAAGCAAAAGCGATATTAGAGGCATTAGTGACAACCGTGACCAAACCAAAGTAATAATCATCACCGATTCGCTGAGCGTAATCAAAAGCATTGAAAAGCCCAGTTGGAACACAAGGATGGCAAGCACAATAGCAGACATCCTTCAAGAAATATACACCAACAACATAAAGGGCATCACCACAAGGTTCTTGTGGGTTCCATCCCACAAGGGAATCAATGGAAGGGAAAAGATGACCATGACCACAAGCTGGCACTCGATTTCAGGCACAAGGGTGTGGGAAGATTCTCTTTTTTAGGTAAGGGTGTCAGGGATTGGAATGAGTTACCAAGAGAAATGATGAATAATTTACCGAAAACTTTGAAGGAATTTAAAGATAAAATTTGTAGAGGGCAAATATAGGTGGGTGCAGGATAGGGGGAAGATGGGTGTGTAGGGATATTGCCACCGGAGCCTGTGCTCCATTGCAATTAAATTAAATTCAACGAATACGTCGACAAGATGGCGAAGGAAGCTATAGTGGCGGGACATGAAGAAGACTTAAAACTTCACTCCTCAGAATTCTACCAAACCATCAAACAGCGAGCAAAAGAACTATGGAAAACGGAATGGAGTAGCTCTTTACAACTAAAAGGTACACACTAAGGCCGTATACAACCAGATATCCCCGCGAAGCCTTGGTATTACAAATGGAACGTCAGCAGGCGGTATATCACAAGTATCATTAGAAGTCGCTTCCACCATGGTAATTTTCCCAAGCCACTTAAATCGAATACAGCTCAGAGAAACTCCACAATGCGACTGTTCAGATACAGCAGTAGACGATTTAAACCACGTTCTATTTTCCTGCCTGAAATATAGAACACAAGACAAAATGCCGAAAGGATTAAAAACCCTCGGTATTCCTTTCCCAACGAATGTAATTATCTTGCTAGCCTCCAACGTCAAAGACATTTATAGGACATTAATGACATATTATAAGGATGGAGACATACGGTATTTAACTGAATTCTCCCCATCTAAATCTTAAAACGGCGCCATTTATACGCCCAAAGATTACCTCTTTAAAGTATGCTATAGATGCAGTTTCATTGTAAATATATAATGACTAAAATTAACGTCTTACTGGTAGTTAATTTAGATAAGACATAACTTAACGAAAAAAAAAATTATTTTAGAAAATGATAGGCAAAGTTGCATTATAGGTACATTTAATCTCAGGGCGGCGGTGACACAGGGCCCGGTGAAACATGTGTTTAACAATACCACCAACAGATAGCGCCACGAGAAAATAAGGTACAGTCCACAGAAAGTAAAAATAGACCCATACAATACCACCAACAGATAGCGCCACGGGAAAGTCAGGTACAGTCCACAGAAAGGAAAAATAGACCCATACAACTCCCCCAACGGATAAAACGAGTAAAATGTGCGTATTTTACCGGAAACAAGAGCACGAAAATCTTAGGTAACCGGTCTGTTAAATCTTAAGGTGAAAGATGTAATTCTCACGAGTGTTTTATAATTGTATTTCTCCATGCACACACGCAAAATAAACGGTATTCCATTTTTTAATCGACATTTGCTGTCTGTCAGCTTTAAAAATAACTCCATACCGACAATTCCAGACTTGCAATAAACCTAATATCACACACCTAACTATGAGAACCATACAGCACCGATAAACGGAGTAATTTGGGCGTATTTTAGCGTAAAACATTAATGGACCTATTGTGCAACCGACCCGTGTAGGCAATGTTGGCGACTGGCGAGTACAGAGCACGAAAATCTTACGTAACCGGTCTGTTAAATCTTAAGGTGAAAGATGTAATTCTCACTAGTGTTTTATAATTGTATTACTCCATGCACACACGCAAAATAAACGGTATTCCATTTTTTAATCGACATTTGCTGTCTGTCAGCTTTAAAAATAACTCCATACCGACAATTCCAGACTTGCAATAAACCTAATATCACACACCTAACTATGAGAACCATACAGCACCGATAAACGGAGTAATTTGGGCGTATTTTAGCGTAAAACATTAATTGTGCAACCGACCCGTGTAGGCAATGTTGGCGACTGGCGAGTACAGAGCACGAAAATCTTACGTAACCGGTCTGTTAAATCTTAAGGTGAAAGATGTAATTCTCACGAGTGTTTTATTGGACCTATAATGCAACATTGCCAATATAATTTTATTACATTTTTGTTACCGTTGTGAGAAAACTGTTTATTTAATATTGTGACCTGTTCGAACTTTTAAAAATATGGCACATTGGAAATAAACTAAAAATTGAAATCCCCTTATAGAGGATATCCTGTGTCACGAAGACGGTAACTTCTCAAGTTTTTTTTAATAAAAAAATCGATATAGAGATTATTAAGGCTGTAACAATATAACAACTGATGTGTGATCGTATAGCAACTAAACAATGATACTCTATTTCTTTAGTTTCTTTTTTTCGTTTCCATGATAAACCATTTCAAGTGAATACTTTTCTGTCATCGATTATCTGCTTTATGTACCAATACAGTTTTACTCGATTTAAGAGTAGAGTTTACCATGAGTAAGCTGAATAATTAATGCATTAAACAAATTCGTAATCAATAAATTCCATCGCTGTTTAAATTTTTTGATTTGAAAATTTTAACGACAAAATCCGAAATTAGCCTGCGGAACACTGATGCTGATTTTATATTTCGTGACCTTAAAAACAAAACAAAACAAAACAACCTCGATGTCGTCGACCAGTCTGTATGGTGATTTAATGTCAAGTAGACAGAGTGATGGTTATGTCACAAACCAGCAATGCGGCAGGCAGGGCAGGTGTATAATGTTCCAAGAATTGAACTTTGTGCGTAGGGATTACTGCTTATCGCAACAGCTGGCAAATTGAAGAGAAAATAAATCTGCAGGTTGTAGTTTCGTTTATTTAGAGTTATTATTACTAATACTTCATTGTTAGAAAGCTATATTCACTTTCACGGTGTTTAATGGTTACTAATTTACTGAAATCACGTTCGCTTGGCAATTCTGTATATGGATACAGATACTCTTTTTAATTTCGGCAATAAGTTTTAGTGTTGTTTTATTTCCACGTTCCTAGTTATTGGTTGTACTGTAATGATTCTTTAACGAAACGCGTTTAGTGACAGTTAAAACACAAGACAATAATAATAATATTAAATATGAGTACCAAGTCAAGTTAAACTAGCGGTATAGGAGTCATTGTTGATGACAGTGTTTCTAAGTTTTATGGGTTCAGTTACAAATCTCGATACATCAGATGTATTCTTGCACATGCAGTATGAGTTTTGATCTTCAAATAATGTGATTTTCACATAGGTTATGACGTAACCTAATTGATATTTTGTGGTTCTGTATAATGCAGGAGGATTTTAGTATTTATTTCAATTTACATTGCTTTCAGGAGCACCATATTGCCAATTTTATTATTCAGCCAGATGTTAGTAGTTCCAACTGTATTGAGGTCCTTTATGATCCCAGTATTATATTTATGTGTTCAACATTTTGTAAATCATAGTTGAGGACTCATTTTAAATGATTTGAAATGTTTTTTTTTCATTAATCAACAGGCATGCCTGGAAGTGTAGAAGATTGTGTCATTGTGACTGGTTTTGGCCCATTTAATGGGCATGAAATAAATGCAAGTTGGGAATCAGTGAGATTATTACCAGAAATTGGTACTGAAAAAGAACTTGGCATAAAATTGATTACAAAACAAATTCCTGTTGCGTATCAGGATGTTGCCAAACTCATCCCATCATTATGGGAAGAACATAAACCTCTGGTTTGTATTTGTTATTATAAAGTTTACCAATAGTTTTATGAGAAAAATCTTTTGAAGAAAATTTATTCTTTTAAGGAATTATAAAATTATACACTATTATATACATACAAATTATAGCAATCATTTCCACAGATGATTTAAAACACAAAGCTGTTTGTGTGCACTCAGATGGTTGTCTCTCGGCGATTGAATGTGACGGAAACAGATTCAACTTTTACCTCGTACATCATGAGATCTTTGACACGAGGCACTAGGTGTAGGTATTCCTGTAATACACATACTTTGCCTTCTAAACTTTAAAAGTTTATTCACCTTAAAAAGTAACTGCCACTTTTGTTAATACATGCTTTCTCTCTCTATTTTATAAACTCAAATATTATTTACACATAGCACGTATTTTTCAATTTGTCTCATTGTATTCCTATGTACCAATGATTATTTGCATAATATCTTAATAAATTAAGAATCAGTAATTTGAAGAGGTGATCGCATTAGTACACTAGGGGGATACATGCATAAAGTTGAATTTATTTTTACAAATTTACAATTATTAGAGGTATTGTAGGTATGGCATGCCCCTAGTTTGTATTAAAAATTTCCACATTGGTTTGAGAACTTTACTTGTAGCTATTTCTAGCATTATTTTTGCACTTATTAACTAATGGTAATTTTGCTATCTGTTACATTAACTGCAGGTTTAGATGGCACTAATTTGTGATTTGTTGCAACTCGTTAGAACTTTATTCACGCTCTCCCTATAATTATTTTTCTGTTGTCCAAAGGCCGTTTTCTGTCATCCTAACCATATTGACAGTAATATTCAGCTGATTATTGTAATACTTACATCTATATGAGGAAAATTATTCATAGTCAGGACAGTATTTCTCAAAACTGATAAATTTAGCTGAGCTGTCCTTTTTTCTTTTCAATTTCAGCCCACCCAGGGTTGTAGAAGAACTTCATTCTTAGTTTTATTTTCCTTGGTCACAATATTTCTTCATTCTTTCACTATGTTGTTTCCTCTTTATTATGCCCACAAGGATATTTTTTGTCTTTTTTTACTAATTATAGCACTTATTACATTTCGACTGTTACCCTGAAGTGTCTGTGAAAAAGAAATCGTTATCATTGATAGTTTTCATCCCTTGGCTGGTTTGCTGTGGGAAGGTTAATAAATCAGAAACTTGGATTTGTGAATCCCAGTGGTGGGATATGTGAATGATATTTATGATGAAATGAACAAAGTAGGAATATTGGTGGTGTGGTAGAGAATCTCTCTGACAGTATACACACAGCAAATAAGGTTAAAAACATTAAGATACATCAAGATATTTCTTAATGGGTGGAGGAATTCTTAAGTGGTAGGAATCAGTCGGGTAGAAATGCAATATGAAAAGAGGTTAGTATATTTAGACCATTTCTATTTATTATTCCAACGAATGATTCTGCATTAGTTGACATATTGCTACACAAAATGAGAGAGGTCTGTAAATAACAACAAAGGGATATGGTCCAGTGTTTTAATTACACAGTTAGAAGGATAAAGGTCTTGAATGATAACTTGACTGAGGGAATTGTTCATTGATGACATAATATATAAATCAAGATAAATAACAAAAAGGTGAGAGGAACTATAATTTACCATAGGTGTCAGCAGAATGATTCAGAAAAACCCCACAGAGAGTAGTGTTGTAATTTTTGTGTATGAATCTTTCCTCAGCAGGAGAGCATAGAATGCACTTCATATCTCAGAACTGAATTATACACAGAGTAGTTAAGAGTGCCACCAGTAGTCACAACATAATTGCATTTTTACTTTATTGAAAGTATTCCCAGCTAGAATCAGTTAATTGGCAATGCCATTGGTTGAAAAGTATACTTCATAGGAACCCTCATTAAAAAGTATAAGATTATCATGTTGCTTCAATTTTTGTTTTTAATAATTATTGAACTTATTCATTTTAAAAAAATTTAGATTGTCTGCTCTGTGCAAGGCTGTTGTTTGAAAACAAGGCCCCTGGTGCTCCATCTGCTACCAGCTCGCTATGCCTGTCGTAGTGCTAATGGGAAGGCAGAAATGTTGCCATTTGTCCATAAAATGTGTAATATGTTTTTTCTGTTGTAAGTGTATTTTTGTTTGTCCAGTGTGTAGTTTACAAGGTGGAGATTGGGAACAATCCAGGCAATCACCAAGGTGATTGCAGAAATCCGTCAAAAAACGACAATCGCTAGCCTAATATGCTGAGGCTGGGATTAGAACCTAGATTGTAGGTGCCAGATTCATTTTAATGGCACCACAATATGTTGCGTTCATGACTGTTGTTTTTTTGTATTTGACAATCAACAAGAATGCTAGTGGTAGCAACCTGGTAGTATATTACGACATTCGCAATGTTCTCCTAGATGGTTTGCACGTTAAAAAAAATGGATTGTTAAGAATTAATAATGAATGAACCCCATTTCCCGTTTTCATGATGAAAATGAGATATGTCAACTAATAAAAGCTGTACAAAAGATATCTCAGTGATGTAATTCCCTATTTTCTCCATAAGCAATGACACATTTTTGCAGAGGCAGATTCAACATAGCATACTTAGCAAAAGATATTTTTGGCATATTTTGAGTATATTGTTTCCTAACATTCACCCAGGCCATTGGTAACATGTAACTAACAGATTGCAGTGCCCTTAATGTCTAGGAAATTTTCCTTTTGTGACGCTTATCAGTGATTAGTGAAGTACTTATGATTATAAATAACTCAGTTCTTTCGATCAAAACATATATGGTTTATTATATATTATTTGAATCTACTAGGGACTACAATGAAATTGGTTACTCTCAGAAGATGCAGGTTTGATTTTTGGCAATGATATCTCAAGCATTCAGTCTACTCATCTACGCTGATAACTAACATCTCTCGAGTCCTTATCTCCATAGCAACTTATATCTTATTGCTTTTCTCTTTAAGAGTACATATATTATTAATTTCTATCTACTCTCAGGAAACAAAAATATAATCTTCTTATGAAAATATTTGTTCTGTCACGTCACATGCCTCCTCTAGTTTACCATGGCTTTACTTAAAAAGACATCGGTAAACATATAAGAGTAACCTTGCATCTCGAGATCCCCATTTCTCATATTCGTAGTAGATTTTTTTACAAAACATTTTACAACACATTCTTTTCTTAATACTAACAACATAATGAAATGAACTAAAAAACATGTCCGAAAATTCACACAAATGAAAGTCCTGTCATGGTCGCCATGTGACGCGTGTCGATGCTTTAGTGGACTGATTATAATTATTAATAACTCAGTTCTTTCGATCAAAACATATATGGTTTATTATACATTATTTAAATCTACTAGGGATTACAATGAAATTGGTTACTCCCAGAGGATGCAGGTTCGTTTTTTTGGCAATGATTATCTCAAGCATTCAATCTACTCATCTACGCTGATAACTAACATCTCTCGAGTCCTTATCTCCATAGCAACTTATATCTTATTGCTTTTCTCTCTAAAAGTATATATATTATTAATTTATATCTACTCTCAGGAAACAAAAATATAATTTTCTTGTGAAAATATTTCTGTTCTGTCACACTTTCCTTGAATTGGTTATTTGGAATATGCCATAAATCCGTAGTTTTAAATTTAATAATTTTTCTCCTCAGGTTTTTGATGTTATTAATTTTCTTGATATTGATGGGAAGTTTACAATTATAGATGGAGGTACTAGTATCAGGCAGTGGAACAGGTTTGGCCAATGAGAACTCATGTTTTACAAGCCCTACGATGTAGTTTAAAACTATCACAGTTACAGGCCGGGTTACACAATATTCAAAATAACAATATTGAGAAATGTGGATTTTTTTTTTTCCTGATTTCTAGGCATTTCTGCTTCTGACATAACTGACTTTTTGTAGTGATTCCGCCACCATTTCTTATAGTCCAAAACATCCCCAGCTTAAATAAATAACTCTCAGGTTTTCTGCCGCTTAATTGATTTATTTGATTCTTTTAACGACGTTTCGGCAACTGCCATCGTTGCCTTCATCAGGTTAACTCTTAAATACAAAGACAAGACTGTGACTGACTCTCGAGCCAGTCCTGGCTCCTATAAATAGCCTGTTGCCTAAGGAAGCTTCACGCTGCTCTTTGATTGGTCGGCGATGCACATGGCCTCGGACGGGGTCAAACCGGTTTGGTTGCATCTCTGCATCTTGTGGCTGCATCCCGTAGCTCAGCAACTGGATGGCATTTATTAGCTCCATGGCAGTATCTTGAGTGGTCACCCATTCAAGTAAAAATCACGCATAACATTGCTTAACAGTTGGCATGTGCGATCGCCCATCCAAGTGCTCACCACGCTCTTCGTTGCTTAACCGGCGGCATTACACGAGGGCTCTGGAACTTACCAATCATGACGGCTTAACTCCCATTGGTAGACGTGTCTGCTCGGAAGGCTGTGTCTAACACGTTGCTGTTTTAGGTCTTTTACGACTGGCTTCCAAGCCTCGCTCAGGAAAAGACCACCATCTCTGTTAATGCTGTTGTCACTTATTCGAATTTCCAGCGCTTCTCTGATCACTGAGTCCCAGAAATACGATATCTTAGCCAGAACTTCAATATTGTCGAAGTTGATGCTGTGAAAATTTTCTTCAGCATGTTCTGCTAATGCGGACTTGTCCAATTGTAGTAACCGCAGATATCGTTGGTGCTCATTGCGGCGTTCCTCGATAGTTCTTATGGTTTGTCCGATGTATACTTTGCCGCATTCACAAGGGATCGAATAAACTCACGGGACTCAAAGGCCAAGGTTGTCTTTCACCGCGCGTATCTTCAAAGGTGGACGGAAGATACTCCTTACGCCATATCGTGCTAAGATTCTTCCGATTTTTCCAGAAGTATCCCCGACATAAGGCAACACGGCGACGGTTTTTGGAGACTCTTGTTCAGGTGTTAGTTTCGGTTTCTTGGGGAGAAAGACCTGTTTAATATGTTCTTCAGAATAACCATTCTGTCTGAAAACTTGCCATAGGTGCCTTAGTTCATCACTGTCCGAAATGGCTCGCGCACGATGGACCAGTGTTGTCAAGACAGTTTTCTGCTGAGCTGGGTGATGAAAACTGGTAGCCCCCAAATACAGATCTGTGTGCGTAGGTTTCCTGTAAATGCTATGCGCCAAAGTACCATCTGGCTTGTGTTTAATTAGTATGTCCAGGAATTGCAGCATGCCATCTCTCTCAATCTCCAAGGTAAAACATATGTTAGGATGGATTGAGTTCAGGTGTTCCAAGAATTCTTCGAGCGCTGCAAAGCCGTGTGGCCAAATTATAAATGTGTCATCCACGTATTGAAAGAAACATTTTGGTTTTAATGGAGCAGTGTCCAGAGCCCTTTTCTAAAAATCCTCCATATATAAATCGGCTACCGAAGGAGAAATTGGCGAGCCCTTAGCCACACCATCAGTTTGCTCGTAGTATCGCCCACCGTACATGAAATATGTAGAAGTGAGCATATGCTGGAATAGGTCTACAATTCCTTGGTGGAAATGTCATCATATTCTAAAGTCTCCTTGACAGGCACCCGTATGAACAAAGACACGACATCAAAGCTCACCATGAGGTCTGGATTGTCTGTATGAACTGGGCAGAATTCGAAACATGATGTATGCAATAACCTACCTGTGGACTCAGTAGGCGTGTAAGATATTTCGCCAGTTGATATGTGGGAGCACCGATTGCACTGACAAAGGTCTTAAGGGCACGTTCTCCTTGTGGACTTTTGGTAGGCCATATAACCTCGGCGGCCTGGCTGCACAAGGTCTTAGATTCTTGATGGTCTCCTCAGGCAAACCAGATTTCTTGAGAAGGGCTTTAGTTTCGATAACCACTACCTCATGTACAAAGTCATGGGTAACAGCTAGTAATGCTAAATAATAGGATCAATACGGTAGAGGACTTTGAATAGCTGCAGGGTTAACTGGACAAAATATCTAGCTGGATTGTTATATAGGAATATAAATGCAAAGAGGGGTCAGCTTAGTTACACAGATAAAAAAATTAAAGGCTAATTAAGATTATATGGTGGGGGAAAAAATTGCTTGTTGAAGACTTGAAATGTAAATATCTTGGCATAACATTTGATAACAAGTTCAACTGGGCAGGATACATTGGACAGGTAGTAGGGAAAGGTTTTAAAACCCTGCACTTGATGGAAAGAGTGAGAGGATGAACCAGAGAAGTAAAGGAATTGGGTTACAAAACTTTATGCAGACCGTTGCTTGAATATGGTGGTGTAGTATGGGACCAATATTAGGGCATGGAATACAGGACTTAGTGGTGTGCAAAGAAAGGCTGGTAGATTTGTTTCTGGAAATCATCACAGAACACAATCAGTAACAGATATGATAAAAGAGCTGGAATGGGATTCATTAGAAGACAGTAGTATGGTGAAGAGAGTCATAGGAGTATATAGGGCATATATTGGTGATGAGCTATCGAAATATATTTATGTAAGAATTAAAATTAATACATGGAAGGGTAAAGATGACTTTGACCACAAGCCGACACTCAATTTCAGGAACAAGGGTGTGGGAAGATTTTCTTTCGCAGGTAAGGGAGTCAGGGATTGGACTAAGTTACTGAGAGAAATGATAAATAATTTACCTGAAACGTTGAAAGACTTTAAAGTTGAAATTTGTAGAGGAAAGAAATGGGGGGGGGGGGTTACAGAAAAGGGGGAAAGTGAGTTTGTAGGGTAATTGCCACTGTAGTGTTCACTACACGCAATTAAATTAATTAATTAATAACAATTGGAAACTAGTGATTTTTTTGGGTTGTGCATTAGTGGGGGGGGGGGGGGGCATTAATTGTGCCATATTGGAATAGATCTAAGGAATGGCAACACAGAAATGAGAGACCATGTAAACATTTGGAATGGGATTGTCACAATTTAAATGCTTTAGGGTCTGACTTTTAATCTGAGGTACATATAATGAATGATATGTCACCTGGTTCCGGAGCAGGAAATTAAAAATATGTGATGAACACACAAATTTTTAACCATTGTCGTGTTCTGAGAAGTTGAACACAACAGATAGTTGAGTTCGTCCTTGATCAATCACTCCTCGTTTAGTTTTACCAAAAATATCTGATCGAGTGATCAAAGATATTACGTTCCTACTATTTCTTATTGCTGGTAATGAACAGGTAATCATTGACAACAATTGAAATTGAAAGAATAGAGTGACTTTAATAAATTCACTGAACAAACACATGAAATACTTGAAATCTATGCATAAAAATGGCTCTCATGAAATTGAAAATCATTACTAATAAACTCTGTCACTTGGAATATCTTTCTAAGTCAGCAGAAAGGTAGATAATGCATTAGCTTTTACCTAGAAAATTCTGCCTGACACCAGCGAGGTGTTCAGTCATCAAGATGGAGAGATACTTCCCCAAGTGCATCCTACCGAATGTGCTCTCGATCTGAAAAAGGTGGTGGGGGAGTCACTTGAAGCTCTTACCACAGGTTTAAAGTCTCTTACTAAGGGCTTTAGAGCTTTCATAATGGGGAGCTAGTTTCCCAAGGGGAGAGTGTCTGCTTAACCTTGAAGCTCTGCTGTGTGGAGCAAAATTAAATTACTTGTCTGTAGGCTTGAGAAAATTATTCAGAGTGAAAATTACTATAACCTAAAATCCCTTAATATGCTACCCCTTTCCCCTTTGGGAAGAGTCGAACCAGGGCGTTAGCCTTTGAGACTCTTACCTGGTAGTCTGCAAAATCTGGACTCAAGTGCTTAAACAGAAATAAACAGATCATTGACATCTAGAATCTACTAATTACTACTTGGATTGTTGATTACATAAAATTCTCTTAAAATGATTGGATACTTGACTTAACATATTGCTTGCATATTTCTAAAACTAATACAGTTAATTGAACCTTACTTACACTAAAGACACATTTGAAAAAATACATATATAAACTTATCAAAATATTTATTTCCGATTGGAGCAAGAGTTAACAGACAACTGATCGGTATCAGGAGATTGTCTTTGTCCGACAGACAGATGAGGTCTCTCAAATACCACAATATCCTCATCATTGAGTTCGTTGTTTATGTCTCTATTGATGTGAATAGGTCATTGACCTCTTATACAAGATAACTCGGTACCAGTAAATTGGTTTACAATTGTGGTCTTCACACAAATTTGATTGCAACATTCACCTGCAGTATTACACCAGAAATATTTAAAACAAGTTCTTAAACAACTACAATGTCTACATACACAAAATATTATGATGCAAAAGATTAGAATTACACAAACATACGATAAGATCGAATAATGTGACAAAGCATTGAAAAAGCATTTCTCTCCTGCTGTTCAATTTCATTTTGAAGCTGATCAGATTTGAAGCTGGCAATATGCAAATCAAGATTTTTGACAATGTTTTCCATGGGCAAGTTTAACTTTAATTCTGAAATATTACATTTCTCTTTGTTTATGATACAACAATCAACTTCTAAATTCAGATCAGGTACAATGTCTGGACTTGTGACATTCATTCTTATCATTTGCTGCGATCTGATCAAGATCTTAGCTCCATAACCTCTACATCTTTGAAAGAATTTTAGCTTACCAGTTCCGCTGAAAATTGCATCCGTGGGCTGGTTTTTACCATATAAAATCGTCATACCCTCTTCCTTGGGTGCGACGAACAGCCATTCGTTGTTATTTAGTTTAGTAAACAAACTCTCATTTAAAGAGACCAGTTTTCTTGTACAATCACTGGGGATTGATCTTACTGACTGTAATAATTTTACTTCACACGGCACATTTTCGTAGGAAGTTGACAGTACAAACTTCAGTTTACAAAAACTAAGATCAGATGTCAACTGCTTACATTTTAAGTCGTCATGATTTACTTTAGCATACAATCTGCGAGAATCATCAATGATCAAAGTATCCTTTTCTGGCGAGATGAACAAATAATTATAATTATTACCAACTTCAATTGGCAGTGGAAGAATTCTGTAAATATTAAATTGATTGTTATTTGTGAGAGGTACGTTAAGAATGTAACTCAAAATATGTTGAGACAGGAATACTTCTAGACTGATCATTTTTAACAAGAGATAACCATTTTATTCTGTAAGTGGAACAGGAAATCTTATATCTTTAATATCATCACTGATTAAAGTTAGATAACTAACAACTTGGAATGGATTAATGATAAAAGGTTGTAGAATTCCATACTGTGCATTTACAATGTCACCTCAGCCATTGTTACTACCTTTGTACTTCAAACATAATGGAATGTTGACTGTTCATTTGTTGCAGTCATTACGGCTAAGTTTTGAATGGAATGGCCAGCACGATTTGAAATTCCCTTATACCTAATGTTGTCTCTCTGTCATCCCTGAAAATAAAGCGTATACGTATGTAATAATTCATACTCTGCCCAGGTCAATTTTGGGACTGTTTTAATTTGTTAATATGCCAGAGTATTTCTTGAGACATCTCATCCATTCGTGTATTGTTACATTCAGTTTGATTATTTTTGCAAAAAGCGATAAATTGAAATGCATAATTGGCTGGTGTGAATTATTAGCAGAAGGCTGTGTAGTAGTTAATCTTGCCAGGCTAAATAAACCTTTAAATAAATAAATAAATAGTTTCATCTGAAAAGCAAAGTAAAATTTTAGTAAAGTGTACTGTTGCAATCTCTAAAACAAAGTGCGTAACGATAATAATAATAATAAATACAAACGTGTGTGTCGTAATATTAGGATCAACTGCACTCAGTGGAGATTTAAATGCCGGGATAAAGATCATGGTATTTCCTTTATTTTGGATATTTGCTACAGCAAGATAATGTTCCTATATACCGTATTTAAATAGAACTTATCTGTAGCTATCAACTAACCTTTTTTTTTTTTTTAACTGCGTAATGTCTCTTAACAGCGAGGTCTTTAGAGACAGGAAAGGATGGGGGGCAAGGAATGGGAAGGAATTTGGCCATGGCCTTTTGAAGGAAGCATACCAGCATTTACCTGGAGTGATTTGGGAAACCATGGAAAACCCAAATCTGCATGCCTGGACGGGGATTCGAACCACCGTCCTCCCAAATGCGAGGCGAGAATCAACTAACAAAAACTGTGAAAGATCATGTCACCTGAACGGATAGTTGCCAAGGATTCTTAATATATTCTCAGCAAAAATACTTTTGCATATCTGTATGAAAAGCCAAGCATAAGGTAATATCTAGAAAAAAATAAAGATCTTAGATAACATTTTTGCTTTTTAATGATAATATTTGCTACTGGCAAAATAAGGAATAAAAAGCATGTACTTTTTCGAGAAGCGATGGGCAGCGTTCCAAATTTCTGAATTTACTGTAAGTCTCAATCAAGCAGCTACCTCATTCTACTGTTGAAGAGGGGATATAAGCCTGAAAATTTCTTTGTCCTAGTGTTTGTGTCTGTTTTGTGCATTTGCACCTGAGATAAGTGGTGGTTCATTATACTATCCTAATTTGTAATTCCTTTTTGCTACATAGTGCCTATAACTTCATTGTTTAAGGAAATGAGTCACAACTTTCCACCTCCCATTGTGTTCCCCTTTTGACAAAGGGCTCGTCCCGAAAATTTCTGTATCATTTATATTTTTGTCTTTTCTATACGTACGCGCCCCACATCCATCATCTAAAGGTAAGTGGTGGATCATTTCCCTATCCCAACTTAATTCCTTTTCGCTACTTAGTGCCTTTAATTATATATATATATATATAGATTGTTAGGAAACAAAGGTGCTAAAAGCGGATATATTGAACATTAGGATAGGATAAAAAAACCACCGCTTACCAAAGAAGGGGATTCCTGTGGCGTTGGTACACGAAAAAAAACGATCACACAAAGAATAGAATTTTCAAGCATGGCTCTTCCTCAGTAGAAATGAGATGGCTGCACGCAAGTGCTGCCGGCAGCCGACTGCGTGAGCCACAATGTCGGTGGCTCATGGTGGGGGAAAAACAACATGACAGGAAGTGAGGGTGGGGGTAGAAGAGCACAGGCTGGAAAACGATGATGAATAGCAAGTATAAAGCAAAACTGTACACAAGGACCCGTCGCAGAAGGGCAGCATACCTCAGTTAATGGTTCCTAAAGACCACCAAGTAATGGACACATGTGCAAACAACTGAAAAAAAAATACAGAAATTTTAAGTTAAAACTAAAAATAAGCTAACAATAAACAATATTCGAAGTCACAATCTATAAAGATAGACTCTGGTGAGCAGTGGTTCTATGAGAATAGGTGGAAGTGAGGGGGATGGGTGGGAGGAAAATTGGTGCTATCTTAAATTTAGACCTGGAGATTGTCTGGTCCTCAGTTGGTACTGATAGGCCAGTTCCCACCTTCAAAGTTCTGAAATACTGCTTTTATCAGAGAGGACTCTGATGGCGCGGACCGAGAAGCAGATGTTAAAATTGTTGTTGCCATGTATAGTGGCATGATGAGATATAGGGTGGTCAGGGTTCTTGGTGTGTACTGATTATCGGTGTCCATTCATTCTGATGACCGGTGGATTTGTAGTGAGTCCAATGTAGGAGGCTGGGCAATGGTTACAAGTGAGTTGGTATATAAGGTGGGAGGATACAAACGTGTGCAATCCTATGATGCGGAAAGCTTTCCCCAGTTACGGGGTTGGTTAAAGGTGGAAGGAGGTGCATTACTGCATAATTTGCAACGGATCTGTTTGCAAGGAAATGAACCTTGGAGGCTGTCTTGCAGGTGGGGACCCCGTGCTTATGGACAAAGAGTTGTGTGAGTGTTTGGAGGCTGCTGTGAAGCAGGCTCTGGGTGTGGTGATGGGAGGATTTTAGGAAGGAGGTTTTCTCACTCTCAGGGCAGGCTCGAAAGGAAATCGTAACCTTGTTTCAAGACTCGGTTAACGGATTCCAAGCATGGGAAGTAACGGGTGATCAACAACAGGGCTATGGTGGGTTTTTAGAGGATTGTGGATTGTTGATAGGTTGTTGATGTTGGCACGAGAAACCTGTTTGTGAACTCAAATTGGGGTGGTAATTGCGGGAAATCAGGGCTTCAGAGATATTGCTGGCATATTGTTGAAGGGCTGTGATTGGAACAAATGTGACTGCCTTAATGCCTAGGCTGTAGGGGAGGGAACATTTGATGTGATGACGGTGGCAGCTATCATTAATGAAGGTACTGTTGTAGGTTGGTGGGTTTGATATGGACCAGCTGTGTGGATATAGCCATTCACTGAAGGGAAGGTCGACATCCAGGAAAGCGGCCTGTTGTAGGGAGTAAGTCCACTGTGAATTTCAAGGAGATTGACAGTGTTAAGTTTATTGATGGAAACTGAGTAGGTTGTCTTCCCCGTGGGTCCAGATTATGAAAAATATCATCAATGAATCTGACCCACAAGAGGGGTTTCAAATGGGCTGCAGCTATGAATGATTTTGTCTAGGCGGCCTAGGTAGAGATTTAGCGTACGAGGGAAGCCCTATGACGTCGCCCATGGCAGTGCCGCTCACTTGGTGATAGAATTTTTCTCCTCAAATGAAAAAAGTTGTTGTTTAGTATAGTTCCGCCAAGGTGAGCAGGAAGATCTGGTGGGGAAGGCTATTGGGTGGACGGATGCGGTCTAGAAAATGTTTCCATTAAGCAGTGGGGAATATTTGTGTATAAGGAGGTCACATCTACCGTCACTAGAAGGGAGTCAGGGGAAGAGGGCTGTGAAGTACAGTCGAGGAGAGGAAGTGTTCGGGAGTCTTGGATGTATTGGAGGAAGCTGGCTGACAATGGGCTCTGTAGATGCTGGTCAAACCAGGGCAGAGATCTCGCTCAGTGGGTGAGCCCTAGGCAGCAACTATAGGACGACCTGGGTTGCCAGGCTTTATGAATTTTAGGAAGCAGGTATAGTGAAGGTGAGCATGGCTTTTTTGGAGTGGGGATTGAGTCCTTGGAGAGGTCCACTAACCTGTCTACACACTTTTATTCAATCATTCACTGCAGGTGTGGGATCATGATTGAGGGGTTGGTATAGTGTTAGTATCAGACATCTGACGCAGTGCTTCACTGACATAGTCGCAATGGTTCATGACCACCGTAGTTGAACCCTCGTCTTGCTGGTTAGAATAATCAAGTATGGATCAGAGGAGAGTTCCCTGATGGCCCTGGTTTCTGCACGTGTCAGATTGGTACCACAGGGTAGTGATTTTATGAACTAGGAGAAGCACATAGGCCACTTTCCTGGATGTCGACCTTTCCCTCACGAATGGCTAAATCCACACAGCTGTCCATCAAACCCACCAACCTAAAACAGTACCTTCATTATGATAACTGCCACCCTCATCACATCAAACATTCCCTCCCCTACAGCCTAGGCATTGAGGCAGTCACATTTGTTCCAATCAACAAGCCCTTCAACAATATGCCAAGCAATATCTCTGAAGCCCTGATTTTCCCGCAATTACCCACCAGATTTAGTTCACAAACAGGTTTCTCGTGCCACATCTCAACCTATCAACAAGTCACAATCCTCTAAAAAACCCACCATAGCCCTGTTTTGATCACCCGTTACTTCCCAGGCTTGGAATCCGTTAACCGAGAATGAGACAAGGTTACGACTTCCATCGAGCCTGCCCTGAGATGAAAACCTCTTTCCTAAAATCCTCCCTCACCCACCCAGAACCTGCTTCAGCAGACCTTTCAAACCTCTACCAACTCTTGGTCCATAAGCATGGGGTCCCCCCCGGCCTGCAAGACAGCCCAAGGTTCATTTCCTTGCAACAGATCCCATTGTAAATTATGCAGTATGCACCCGCCTTCCACCCACCTTTACCAACCCGTAACTGGGGAAAGCTTTCCCATCACAGGATTCACCACTTGTACATCCTCCCACCTTATCTACCAAACTCACTTGTAACCATTACCCCGCCTCCCCACACTGGACTCACAACAAATCCACTGGCCATCAGAATGAATGGACCACCGACAATCAGTACACACCAAGAACCCTGACCACCCTGTATCTCATCATGCCACTATACATGGGCACTAACAATTTTAACACCTGCTTCCTCGGTCCGCGCCATCAGAGTCCTCTCAGATAAAAGCAGTATTTCAGAACTTTGAAGGTGGGAACTGGCCTATCAGTACCAACTGGGACCAGACAATCTCCAGGTCTAAATTTAAGTAGCACCAATTTTCCTTCCCACCCATCCCCCTCACTTCCACCTACTCTCATAGAACCCACTGCTCACCAGCCGTCTATCTTTATAGATTGTGACTTCGGAATTTTGCTTATTTTTAGTTTTAACTTAAAATTTCTGTATTTTTTTTTCAGTTGTTTGCACATGTGTCCATTACTTGGTGGGCTTTAGGAACCATTAACTGAGGTATGCTGCCATTCCGCGACTGGTCCTTGTGTACAGTTTTGCTTTATACTTGATATTCATCATCTGTTTCCAGCCTGTGCTCTTCTACCCCCACCCTCACTTCCTACCATGTTGTTTTTCCCCAACCATGAGTCACCGACATTGTGGCTAACGCAGTTGGCTGCACGGCAGCGCTGCGTGCAGCCATCTCACTTCTACTGAGGAAGAGCCATTCTCGAAAATTCTATTCTTTGTGTGATCGTTTTTTTCGTATACCAAGGCCGCAGGAATCCCCTTCTTTGGTTAGCTGTGGTTTTTTATCCTATCCTAATGTTCAATATATATATGTAACAATGAAAGGAAAGAAAGGGAAAATACACCCAACAACTCACCAAAGTTGAAGGGTGGGGGGCAGCAGCAACACAAAAAGATTTTCACCCGAAATATTGTTTTTTCTTTGTGTGTCGTTTTGTGTTGCTGCCCCACCCTTCAACTTTGGTGTGTGTTGGGTGTATTTTCCCTCCTTTTCCATGTGTGTGTATATATATATATATATACATTGGGATAGGAGAAAAACCACCGCTTACCAAAGATGAGGGCTCCAGCGGCGTCAAAACACGAAAAAAACACACAAACACAAACATAATACAAATTTTCGAGCTTAGCTCTTCATCAGGTTGTAGGATGAGGTAGCTGCCCCGCGGAAGCTAGAGCCCTCATCTTTGGTAAGCGGTGGTTTTTCTCCTATCCCAATGTCTAATATATCCGCTCTCAGCGCTTTTGTTTCCAAACAATCTCTCTCTCTCTCTCTCTCTCTCTATATATATATATATATATATATATGTGTGTGTGTGTGTTTGTGTTTGTGTGCGCGCGCGCGCGCGCGCGTGCGTGCGTGCTAAGTAGTGAAAAGGATTTGCAAATTAGGATAAGGAAACAAACCACTGATTATCCCAGATGATGGTTGTGGGCCGTATAGACATAAAACAGGCAAAAACGCTATATAGGAATTTTCGGTTCTTAATTTTATGGAGGGTGGGTATTGTAGGAGACTGCCTCAGAGTGATTGTTGGCGAAGTACATGTTGGGGATCTATTCAAACAGAGGACAGTAGAGGGATAGTGATTTAAAAATATTACGAGAGCATTGCTTAATATTAAAACTGATTTCTGATGGGTGAAGAGATGTTTACAATTTTTTTCTACCTCTTCCTCAAAGACGTGTGTGTGTTTGGGGGGGGGGCTTAAGTTTATATGCACTTTTTATTCACCTACAAACATATATTCATTGTCGACTGACTGCGTTCTTTGAGGAAACTACATTCGCCACTCCTGACCAATCAGCCACGAGTACCACTTCGGTCAGTATGTATCCCAAAATCACTCCAGGCGAATGCCGGGATGCTTCCTTGTAAGTATCATGATCGAATTCCTTCCTTCCCATTCCTTGTCTCCAGTCCCACCCCACCTCTAATGACCTCGATGAGGCGTAAAGCCATAAGTAAAAAAAAAAGGTGATGTAGGTGCGAAACCATCCCTTCTGCTGAAGAAATGTTTTAGCCAAAAGTTTTATATATTTGTGTGCTTTTCTGAAAGAAAAAAAATTCATCTTCTGTTGTGGCAAGTGTTGGCCTCCCCCTCTATCCTTAATTCTATTAAACTATAAGAAGAAATTCAGTGATAGTTTTGTAATTTTTTAAGATTGAGAATGCAACTCAAAGGAATTGAAAATTATCCCATGGAATGTGCTAACTTGCTTGACATTTTGTTTTGTTTTGTTTTTTCCATATATATTCTTTTTCAACAAAATGTTATTAATTTATTTGTGACATAGAATGGTGTAATCGACCAATGATTCTGTTTTCAGATTGTTTAGTTTTATGTCTAATCTTTCAAAACTAAATGCTTTTTATGTGCACATAACTATTAGTGGCTTCCTATAGCAGGATGTACTATAAATTTTAACTGATTGGTTCCTTTCTATTCTTAGGAATTATCTTATGATGTTCATCAAGCGCTAGTTCTTGAAACTTTAAGCCTTGGTGTTAATGGAAATTAATGTTCATTTTATTAATGAAAATATTACAGCTGGTCATTCATGTGGGAGTATCTGGACTGGCAGACAAAATAACTCTGGAGAAAACTGCACATAAATCGGGTTATCAAAGGAAAGATATCTTTGGTCAACTTCCACCAGAAGGAAAATGTTGCCTTGGTAGTACTGATAAAGTGTGTGCATCTTTAGATGTTGATAGCATTTGCTGCAAGTTAAATGACAACAAAAGAGGAACCATTTCCTGTGTTTCATCAAATGCTGGAAGGTGATTTTTTTTCCTTTTTGATTGCTTTACATGAGGACAAAGATGAAAAAATCTAAGATTTTTTTAAATATGAAAAAAAATGCTAAGAAAAGTTAGACAATTGTGCACTGCAGCCAGGTAACAATTATTAATAAAGGTAAAGCCAAATCCTCAAATTATCATCCCTAATTTATTTCTAAATTTTCATAATCATTCAGTTACCAGACTTCAAAACTAATGGTCCTCATTTAACACTTTTTATATTCTGTTTCTTTTACCATAATCAGCTTTTAATTTTTACTTATGTAATTTAACTTATCAGTAACAAATTAATAGAGTTTAATCTTCAGCAGTTTAATTTTCTTTAAAATACAATAAAATTATTGTTATCTATAATTAGGTAATGGGGGGAAAAGTGTGTATATTTAAGATACTTTAATGAGTTTTGAGCATTAGTTAATAAGCTATAGAGAAGGAACTAACTGTTTTTTAATTTCTGTCTGTCAGTTCGGATGAACGAGATTCATGCTAGGATTATTGGTCAAATTTTGATGGGGTTTCGAATAATGTACAGTGCGAGCCCAAAGGGTAAAAGAGGGTAGGTGTTATATTGTTGTTACACACAAAAGCTGAGAAAGCAAGACAAAATGTCCATAAGTCAGTAGTTTTCATAGAGTGTGATTTGTGAAAAAACTACTGGTCAGATTTTGATGTGGTTTCAAACAGTTAACAGCTTATGGTACCAGGAGTAAAATAGGGAGTTTAATTTTTATATGAGGTCAACAAGCAGAGAAGTTATGATAAAAATGTACTCAAATTGTTATCTATTTAAAGGTTAGTTAGTTTTCATGGTTGAAATGTACAGTATAATGAGCTGTGTGCAGACAGTGTCATATATTCTTAATCAAAACTGACATTCGCCACTAACATGCTCTGTGATTCGGGTATCATGTTAAACTGTAGTTCTTCATTGCTGGTAGGATTCCTGGGATATTTTAGATAGTTTAAGCAGCCAGTAAGAAACTCTTCGAGTGGGTCATTAATGCCATATGAAAAATTTAGTTAGAGTTATACCAAAATGGCTCAGTGCATTTTGGTGCCTCACACTAGATTCAATGGCGTACCTATTGGAGGGCTAGGCGGTGCCATGCACAGGGACCCCAAGTTCAGCTCAGGGAGCCCCTGCAAGCAAACCTCACATCTCACGAGACTTGGTACAGCTAAAAAAAGTCTCCCATTTGGTCTGAGGAGCCTCAATAATTTTGTACTGGGGCCCTTGTTAACCTAGCTACACTACTGACTAGATCAGGGAGATACTGTGGGAAAGGATCCATGCATACTGGCTGAGCTGATAGGTGGTTTTTAGAGAAAGTCCGATTTATCAGCTTGTTTTACTGATGGTTATACGTGAAGCCTGATGGTTTTTTCTTTACTGTGATTGCAAATTATCATCAGTCATTTAACTCTTTTCTGAGAGTTGTTATCCCATCTAAATTTCTCTCTGTTTTTGGACATACTTGACTGAATGTTGACTGCAAGTAAGTAGGTCAAATCATATGTGCGAGCATTTTGGGATATGAAACTGTTTGCCATTTAGTCAGGCGTTAAATGTCTAGACCTCAAATGAAAAATACAAAAAAGAAAATGGATAGCTGAAATTTGGCACAGACGTTCCTTAGTACCTAAGAAACAAGTACTGAAAAGTCCCCACCTCTGGGGTGTCCGTGTCATAGTATTTTTCAGATCAAAAGTGCTTATAAAGGGATTGAGTACCAAATTGGTATAAAATTGTGACATTTAAAATGTTAGACTTAGTAACCCTTTATTGCACCCTAGCTAATTAGGATAGGCTAATTACTGCAAAAAAGTGTAATATTGGCACTATTATTATTTAAAAGTAAAAATGTAGTCACATTTTATCATGAAGGCAGTACAAAACATAACCTTTCTTTTCAATATCTCTGCATTGTGGAAAAACTGTCAATGTTACCCCACGATCAAAGTTGTAGTACACCCTTCAGCATTAAAATGGTATGTTGTTCATCCCTCTGTAACATATGGTTGTCGAGATACGCGCTGAAACAAGCACACGAGTCAATGCTGGGCTGAGAGCTCCACGCGCCGTTCCCACGGGCATTATGGGTATAAACCTGAAAAAAATAAAATATAATGTAGACCTGAAAATTGGAACAGATGTTATTTACTGCCTAAAGAACATGTCTTGAAAAGGCTCTACCCTACCTCTGAGGTGTCCTCTTCATAGTTTTATCAGGGCAAAAGTTTTTAAGTGGGGCTTAAATGCCATAATCAGTACAAACGTCTTGTAGCTCTTAAAATATCAGTTTTAATATCATTTCATTGTGCTATAAGTAATTGGGAAGCCTAATTTTTGAATGATCGCGTAGTTATGGGGGCAATTATTGTACAGAAGTTAAAAATAAAACTCACATTTGGTCTTGAAACATGTACAAAACATGACTTATTTTGTAACAAGGTCAGATTTGCTAAAAACTATCAAATTTATCAAGACCTATTATCAAAGTTGTAGAACACAGTTTCAGCATTTAAATGGTATATTCATTATGTTTTTGTGACAAATGGTTGGTGAGATATGTATCGAAACATTCAAAACAACATGCAGAGCTCAGCATAAAGCGCCGTTCCACTTACCCTTCCTCTTCGAACAGTGCCCTGCAATTTTTTGCTAGGAAGAAACCTTAAAAATTATGAAACATTTTGTAAAATTATAAATTATACAATTTTTTATTAAAATCTTTGAATGAAATTTAAGATTCAGCTTCATCATCATACTCATCATCTGAACCAATATAGGTGACATTATCGCATGCAGATCCTTGGGAACGTTCACAAATTAGTGAACACTCCAACACACAACGCACATGTTCACACCTATTTCCGTAGATGTTCTTACAATTGCAGGACACCAAATTAAGGAGATGATCCGGAGCAGGTGGAAGTCGAGTAGTCACTGGCACGATAGCTACATTTTGAATTTTCTAGCCCCAATCTTAAGGATCTAAAGAATTTCCTAGCCATTCTTGAATCTGTAAGTATACTCATAGTGTATGCTGCTTGCATGCTGCAGATATTGTTGGAATGGACACAAGAAGGATGCAATGACTGGTTGTGTTGCGATCTTCCGACTGTATTTTATTATCCGAAGTTCGTCTTGATTTTGACACTGAGATTTAAAATTGTCATAGAGGGCAACAGCAAACATCTCTCCTGTGGATATTATGTCTTATTTCTGTGCGCTGTGATGTACTAATGTTTTCTATTTGTCACGCAATACTGTAGAACCCTTCAATAACTTCCAGCATTGTTTATTTCCTTTGCCGAAAAGGGCGCACCCAGCGAATGATTCACAAAAGACTGCTTAGTTTTTCATGTTTGTGATGGGTTTGCAGACTTCTGGCATGTTGAAGACCTTACTAGCAGTTTTGCTTGTGACAGAGTGAACTACATTTATACACCTGCTTTCACTAGCTCTTGCTACCAACAATACCAGGACATCCGTATCATTAGAAATGACCGCTACCTCTTGACCCTGTCGAAGTACAAATGATGCAATGCTGGCCTCTGCGTCTCCTTTACACTGAGTGGCACGATGACCTGCAGTCTTGATTTTGTTTACAAGTAATTTGACAAGCTGATTTTTGTTATAACAGTTTTTCAGAAACACATTTTGTAGTTTAGTGACAACCATGTTGTGATGAGCGAAAACATTTGCAGACATTTCCCCGCCGGCTTGTCAACGACGCTTCTCCCTTTTATTTGTTGTGTTTTCATATCCATCAAAAATGATTGTGACGAATGAAGCAAACTTTTTAACCACAAAACCATAAATTTCACACAGTTGACCAAAAATAGCTGGTCTAAGCCACACTACAGCATGTAGGAGATAGCCGCTGTCTATAATTACAAATTGTTTCTTGACTGAACCAGTCACTCGGAGCGTCACATGATGGAAAATGTGACAATATGGAAACATTCGTACATACCAATGCACAGAAATAAGACATAATATTCACAGCAGAGATGTTTGTCATCGCCCTCTGACAATTTTAAATCTCGGTGTCAAAATCAGAACGAACTTCGGGTAATAAAATAGTCGGAAGATTGCAACCCAACCAGTCACTGCATCCTTCCAGCTTGCATCCCTTCCACCATCTGTAGCATGCGAGCAACGTTCACTATGAGTATACTTACAGATTCAAGAATGGCTGGAAAATTCTTTAGATCCTTAAGATTGGGGCTAGAAGATTCAAAATGGAGCTTTTGTGACAGTGACTACTCGACTTCATCTCCTTAATTTGATGTCCTGCAATTATAAGAACATCTGAGGAAATAGATGTGAACGTGTGCGTTGTGGGCTGAAGTCTTCACTAATGTGTGGACATTCCAAAGGATCTGCATGTGATAATGCTACCTATGTTGGCTCAGATAATGAGTACGATGATGAAGCTGAATCTAAAAATTTCATTTAAAGATTTTAATAAAAAATTGTATAATTTTGCAAACTGTTTCGTCATTTTAAAGGTTTTTTCCTAGCATAAAATTGCAGCGCACTGTTAGATGAGATTAGAATGATGCAGCCCAAAGAGGAAGGGTAAGTGGAATGGCACTTTATATTGAGCTATGCACGTTGTTTTGAATGTTTTGATGCATATCTCGCCAAACGTTTGTCACAAAAGCATGATGAATATACCATTTTAATGCTGAACTGCGTTCTACGACGTTGATGGTAGGTCTTGATAAATTTGATAGTTTTTAGCAAATCTGACCTTGTTATAAAATAAGTCATGTTTTTACCTGTTTTGAGAACAAATGTGAGTTTTATTTTTAACTTCTGTACAATAATTGCCCCCATAACTACGCCATCATTCAGTAATTAGGCTTCCCAATTACTTATAGTGCATTGAAATGATATTAAAACTCATGTTTTAAGAGCTACAAGACGTTTATACTGATTATGGCATTTAAGCCCCACTTAAAAACTTTTGCCCTGATAAAACTACGAAGAGGACACCTCAGAAGTAGGGTAGGGACTTTTCAAGACATGTGCTTTAGGTAGTAAATAACATCCGTTCCAATTTTCAGGTCTACATTATATATATATATTCCAGGTTTATACCCATAATGCCCAGGAAAGGCACGTGGAGCTCTCAGCCCATTACTGACTCCTGTGTGCTTGTTTCAATGTGTATCTCGACAACAATATGTTAGAGGGATGAACAACATACCATTTTAAAGCTGAAAGTGTGTACTACAACTTTGATCGTGGGTCCTGACCTGGTAACTTTGACAGTTTTTCTGCAATGCAGAGATATTGGAAGAAAAAGGTTGTTTTGTACTGCCTTCATGATAAAATGTGACTAAATTTTTACTTTTAAATAATAATAGTGCCAATATTACAGTTTTATGCAGTGGTTAGCCTATCCTAATTACCCAGGGTGCAATAAAACGTTACAAAGTCTGACATTTTAAATGTTACAACAAATTTATACTAACTTGGCACCCAATCCTATTTTAAGCCCTTTTGACCTGAAAAAGACTATGACGCAGACACCTCAGAGGTGGGGGACTTTTCAGTACTTGTTTCTTAGGTACTAAGGAACGTCCGTGCCAAATTTCAGCTATACATTTTATTTTTAGGTTACCCCTAAAATATGTCTAAAATGCAGATACTAATTGTGAAGTATAGCCAAAAGCGTTATTTATTTCAAAAATTTTCTACCAGTACTGAGAAAAAGTATAGGGAGCTCCATTGTGCTTTTTTGTTGTTAAAAACTCATTTTAAATGATTGTTTAGCTCTGCAAAAATGTTTTCATCTTTAGATTACTTAAAGAGAGGAGTTTCTCATTTCCACCTTTTTTTTTTTAATGTATGTTCATTGACTACTCTGATACTGATTTGCATCAATCGTTCTTAAGGCACTCAAATTGGATATATACAAAATTCCTCACATTTGTTCCAGTACTATTTTTTATAAATTCAAAATAAATCCAGAAAAATAAGTAACTCTTGCAATCAAATGACTCGGTGTCTGGACAATGTTCTTGCAAGGATGCTGTGTCCGGGTATTCAATGCCATTGTTTTGGCCAAACTTCGTCAGTCACCTTCTGGGACGAAACTGCACTCTCTATACGAAGCACAACTAACATCAGAAGACCACAACAAGTCTTACCAGCCTGTCTGCTTGCTAATTGTGCTTGGCAAACCAAAAGAGCGAGTTACATGTCTCTGACAAGGAATATTACAAAGGTTGACAGTAGGATATGTAAAGATTGCAACAAGTGCATTATCAGTGGCCAATGGTGTCTGGCCACTGGTCTTTGAAGTTGGGAAACGGGATGCCTTGGTACTGGCCCAGAAGTGTGAAAACTAGAAAAGGTTGCTTATACTGCCAATAACAAAGCAACAACAATTACTGGCAGGAAGAATGGAATAACAGCAAAATGGCTGGAAGAAATGTTTTCTTTCATAGAAAAGAGTTTAAGGACAAAGTTAGTTCAATCTGGGATTTGTGCATTATATTATAGGGCACACAATAGCTACCATCAGAATTGGAACATTGTGGACTCTGATAGTTTTAATTGTGGTGAGGAGATGCCGGAACATGTAGTATGGGAATGCCAGATAACAGCCAGTTTCAGAGTGCACCTACAAAATCTGCTGCAAGGGAAAAGAATATTCAACAGACTATGACATGAGCTTGTGGCACATGTTGGATGTGGCAGCCCATCTAGCTTAAAAAATCTGGAAGGAGAAATTCATAGAGAGGATTTCATTGACAGCAAAATAAGAGGCATCTAAGAGCAGCAGAAGAGAATGCCAATACAACCAGCCAATGCTCACTGAAGACTTCCTGCTTTGTACTATCCTTCAACAGAAAGTCTGACCATCAACAAGGTTGGATTAATAACCAGGATCCTACAACAACAAACATCAGTTGTTTCAATAAACTCTGCATTCTCAGGAGGAATGTTGTCTGATTGATTGCTGGGGTCCTCTTGATATTCCAGGGGGTCAATTCTTGATAGTGCAGGCAGCTCACTTCGCAGCCTGTTCCAGAAAAATCTGTCTTCAGAACACAGTTGACCATGTAAATGAATAGATGCTAGTATCGATTGTAACAATTTCCTGTAAAATTGTCAACAAGTTTTTATGTTATTCTATTACCAGCAAAAATAATTTTATAGTCTATAAAATAAAACTTATTAAGACTGAAGGTTTACTTATTTAAACAAAGACACCAAGAAAACATACATTCGGCATGTATTAAATTTTATAACTAAAGAGAAGTAATGTTTCACGTGTCCAATGTGAGTAGCGGTGTGGTAGCTCAGTGGTTAAGGTGCTTGCCTTGGATTCAGATCCCTGTGAGACCAGGAATTTTTGCGGGTTTTGCTTTGTTCATATGAGATATGCCAGGATGTATGTAGTTGAGATTCCATATTAAGCTGTCGGTCCAACCATAACAGAACAGAAAGCATGGTGAGTCAAGATGCTGTCATTCAGTGGCTGAACTACACCACTTGGTCTCCCAGTCAAATGGTGAACACATTCCTTTTTTGTATAAAGTATCCTTAGAAAATGTCAACAGCCAATAATTTTTGATTGAGTACATCGTCTTTATTCATTAAACTCAAATTATAGTTGATAGTGAAATTGTTTGCAAGATAATGCCTTGTCACATTAGTGAACATAAGTGTGGAATTTATTTGTTGACAGTTTTGGTCAGTTGAAAGTCTTTCAGAAGTCCTATAAAGGCTATTGTACATTTTCTTAAAAATTTATCAAAATTGAATAATATCCCTGCCAACATGTTTGGAGATTTTAACAGATTTCCTCTGCTAGAACACTAAATTGATGTGACATTGTATGATTAATGTTGGTTACAGATCTTTATTCCAGTCTTGCATTACAGCTCGGAGAGAAAAATACTTACCTCATATATTTGGAAATTTTAATTGTGAAGTTGGAGTACACAACTCCTTGTTTAGTTATTATGATCACATATGTACAAGATTATAATACCACTACCTAAGTATAATGAAACTACCTGAGATAAAAATATAAGTAATTAGTTGAGGTATTCATGATACTGATAAATTTTTGTTATGGAATACTTTGTCTACAGTACAAATTGGCTGATGTACAACATAATTACAAGTGCTTATTTAGTTATTTTTTGTGTCAATTCCCAAATCATTTAAGTACTATCACCATCTTAACAATTTCATATTTAGGGCTGTGTGCTGATATGAAAGCATGAGTGGGACATTAATGTAATTGCAATATTAAAGCAACATTACAAACATTGTGCCATTTTTCTGTCTTATAATGAAGTTCATTTGATCTGATTATGAGCTTAATTGTTGATACCCCTGCACTCATAGCATCACTTAGTGTTTAAAGATGCAAACCTACAATCTATAGCAATACCTTCACTTTAACGTCTTTCATACAACATGGTTATCCATGGCAGGCACATTTGTTCTGACGAATATCTCTCCAGATATACCCAAAACCTGTCTTCAGCTCTCATATCATGAAGCTACCTGTCTGACATAGTACACAAACAAATCTCTTATGCTACATACCTTCCATCGTGCAACTACTCCAATGTACCTCTCGTTCATAACCACATGCCGTTTTTCTCACCCAGTTCTTTCCTAATCTTGAGTCCATTAACCTAATCCTTCATCGTGGGCATGATCTGCTATGTTACTTCCTAGTGATGCACACTATTCTCCACAGAATCATATCTACTGCTCCACGCGCACGTTTCAGCAGACCACCAAATCTAAAAAATATCTTAGTTCATAAATACTCAGTCAGTAACTCTCCCAAACCCAAAACCACAAGGATCATTCCCATGTAATAGACCACACTGTAAAATATGCAGAATGCATGCTGTTACCACCACCTACATACTCCAATCTGATCACAAAGGAAATCTTCCCCATCATTGGACATGTCACTTGTACCACAACACACCTCATATATCAGATTACATGTCTCCATTGTATTTGCTCATAAATGGGCCTCGACACTAACCCACTCGCCATCAGAATCAATGATCACAAATAAACAGTGTACACCACCAATGAAGCCCATCCAGTGGCAAAATGTACAAATTCCCACAAGCTAAACAATCTCAACAACTGCTTTCTACTGATACCACTACTTCCACTTAACTCCACTGATGGGAACTAGCCTACTAAAATTTCTTTGACACCAGACATCCTGCAGTTCTCACTCTCCAATCAGTCTCTCCCAGTAGACCCAACACTAATTATTACTACTGTCTACATTTTGTAGCACTTATATTGTATCTTTCCTACTTAAAGTTTACTAAAAAGTTGTTTAATACCTATATCTCCACACATTAATTATGTTAGTGATTTTCCACCACTTCCAGTGATAATATACCTCTAACATTGTCGATTCAGTGCTTTTCCCCTGCCCTCCGTCGCTACTAATGCCAGCCTTGCCATGCAGCCTTCATTCACCAGCTGGACGTTGTTGTGTACACTTCTTACTCTGTCTGGTGTCTCAATTCTTACTACTGCAAGAATAAGGTGTATTGCTCAAATATTGCATCATTTGTATTTGTCTTTCTGTGTTCGTGTTTCCTAGCTACTGTCATTTGTGGTAAGTGTTAGGTCTTATTTCCCTATCCTTCCTTAAAAACAATAAGAACATATACAAAATTGTCTATAATCGTGATGAAACATTTTTAAATTATATTAGAAAATATTTGCAAGCCTTAAAACATAAATTGTAAAAAATTGAACTTCAAAATCCCAATCAAAATATTATGGTTTACACACCATTCTAATTACAATTTTTTTAATGAAAATTTCAGATATTCTATTGCTTTTAATCGGATTACAGTAAGTTTAAACCATTCTCATCCATCAAAACAAAACATATTTATGGGAAAAATATACAAATTCACATTTAATTAAAATTTATATCTCTCTAATGCTAAGCTAATGATACTGAGGAAAAAGGAACTGGCTTATTGGGAATATAAGTAACAGGGGGAAAATGACTCATCACTCACCAAATTTGACGGCTGCAACAAGTGAAAAACGTGTGACAAACAAAAGCATATACAATATTTCGGTTTTACACCTTATTCAACTGGAAGGGAACGAGCCATATGGTTCTGGAGGTGTGCACATGCCAAAGTTTACCACTTGATTGGCTTTTATAACTAAGATGATATATACGGTTGTGGTCATGCCACTTGTACAACCACCCATCTCATATACCAGCTCGCCTGCTTCCACTGTCATAGTTCCTACATTGACCTTACCTCAAACTCATTATCCATCAGAATGAATGGAAAAACAGTTTACTCCCAAAACTTAGACCTTCCTGTTGCTCTCACCAGGCCCTTACTCACAACTCCCACAACCTTAATAATTGCTTCACAGTCAGAGCCATTAAAGTACTTCCAGACACTACCTCTCAATCTGAACTCCAAAGGTGGGAATTGGCATATCAACACATCCTGCAGACTAGACATCCTCCAGGCCTTAATTTCCGTTAATATCTTACATTCTCACCCTGAACGCCCATCACTGGCCAGCACAATAGATTCGTATATATTTATAGACCTTATTTCAAAAGTTTTCAGTTGTTTTATTTATTTATGTATTATATTTTTAATTACTATTATTTTTTTCTCATTTTAATCTTTCTTGTGGTTTATACTTGCGGTTATTTTATTGTTGCTCCCCCCGCACCTCCAACTGTCAATTTCATTCTATGAGTGGCTGTGTCGAACGCAAGGCTTGCGCAAGGTCAGCCACCTACTTCACTTACTTCTGTTAACTCGATAAAGGGTTTTAACCCGAAATACCGTATTTTTTGTGTTTGTGTTGCTGCAGCCCTCCTTCCTACAACTTTGAGTGTTGGGTGTATTTTATCTGTCCTTTCCATATAAATATTGCCTCGCGATAGTTCTTTCCTTTCATTGTTACCTAATCTGATATATATAAATATATATATCACAGGTGGTGATAACATTAACATATATAACAAAAGGGTATGAAGTGTTAAAGCAAACAACAATAAATAAATAAATATGGAAGAAATTTGTTAAAATTATTACTAGTTAAATGATAGCTAGTTAAAATTGCAATGGAGTACATGCTCCAGTGGCAATTTCCCTACACACTCCTCTTCCCCCTTTCCTGCACCCACCTACATTTGCACTCTACAAATTTTAACTTTAAATTCTTTCAGCATTTTTAGTAAATTATTCATAATTTCTCTTGGTAACTTTTTCCATTCCCTGATACCCTTATCTAAAAAAGAGAATCTTCCTACACCCGTGTGCCTGAAATTGGGTGTGAGCTTGTGGTCATGATCATCTTTTCCCTTCGATTAATTTCATTTTAATTCTTACACGCCACCAATATACGCCTTGTACACTCCCTCCTCCCGTCTTCCTGTGAATCCCATTCCAGCTCTTTTATCATATCTGTTACTGATTGTGTTCTGTGATAATTTCCAGAAACAAATCTATCAGCCCTTTTTTGCACCTTGCCCAACTCCTGTATTTAATACTCAAAATGTGGGTCCCATACTACATTACCATATTCAAGCAATGGTCTGACCAAAGTTTTGTAACCCAATTCCTTTACTTCTCTCATACATCCCCTCATCACTCTCTCCAACATGCGCAGAATTTTGTAACCTTTTCCTACTACCTGTTCAATGTGTCCTGCCCAGTTAAGCTTATTATCAAATGTAACACCAAGATATTTACATTTCAAGTCTTCAACAAGCAATTCTGACCCCACCTTATAATCATAATCAAGCTTTAGTTTTTTATTTGTGTATCTAATAAGCTGACTCCTCTTTTCTTCATCCCATGTTTACCAACCCTATATACAGGGTGTCCAGAAAAGGACTCCCTGATTTCAAAATTAAATATCTCGAAAGCAAAGATCGATAGAGGAATGCAGTAAACAGTATGGTTATCGTGACAGCTGTAAGAAGTGTATACAGCAGTTTGAAATAATAGTTACAAAGTTGTTAACAGATGGCGCTGTAATCGCCATATGTAATGCCTAAATAGTGATCCGAAGCTCAGGGCGATCAGTTCCACCATTGAAATGTGCCAATGGTGAACATTTTGAAAACATTGTGATGTGATTGTTTGCAAATATTGTTTTCATACGATTATTTCACTTATGTATGCTGATATGAGCGTACAGCGCCATCTGTTAGCAGCTTTTGTAACTATTATTTCACACTGCTGTATACACTTCTTACAGCTGTCACAATAAACATACCGTTTACTGCATTCCTCTATCGATCTTTGTTTTCGAGATATTTAATTTTGAAATCAGGGAGTCCTTTTCTGGACACCCTGTATCTTGTCCAGATCACACCGGCACCAAATGTGAGAATTGAACATAGTATGTGAGATAAATTACTCCCTTGTTCCATTAAGTCCTCTAATGATCCTCAAAACTGCCTGACTATTACCTTGCCACCATTCCTTCCAGTTTCCTCCTCTTTTCCCTAATTTTTGAAACTTTTCACTTTCTTCAGCTGTTAACAACTTCTCTAATTATACTGCTCCTCTTTCTGGTTGTGACATTACACTCACTTTTCTTCACATTAAATTTCATACCATATTCATCCTCACTGTCCACCTATTTATAAATCTGCCACTGAACTTACTTTTCTCAGACCATTAGATCGTTTGCATAAAGTTATCACCTTCATGTTTTCCTCTCCCATCCTTACTGTCACCTTCTCCAATGTATCATCCATGACTAAACTGAAAAGTAGCAAGTACACTTTTAGTGCATATAGTTTTCTATACTTTTGGGGTATCAAACCAAGTAATATTTTAAGTCTTTAAAAACACCTGTCTTCCCAAAGACCAAAGTACACGCTGTCATGACATATCTATGCTTGGGTTTCAAACATTACTCGTTAACCTGATCACTAAGCCTTATTTATGTCTGATACCTGTTAGTCAAAGATGCAAGAGTTTGTTAAATGGCCACCAAGCTATTTATTAATTTACCCTCTAATAGCTAACAGGAGATACAGTCACTGATGTTATGAATTTCCAATATATTCTTCAAGTTTTGATGAAGTTAACACTGGTATCAGGTTACACTGTTGACGACATTCAAAAGGCAGTATCAGACTTCAAAAATCACAGATGAAGAAGCAGGTTATCCCACATGGTACATCACTGATTAGAAGCATACACTCTTACATACTTTCTTCTATTTATAATACCAAATTAGAGTGAGCTTTACGATAGTTTTGAAGGTATTGCAAGGAAAACACTGTTCGCCTGTACCAACTGCAGACTGAGTCGGCATAAAGCTTTTAAAATATAACTATAGGGGCATTGCTCACCTGATGAAAACTGGAAAATGACTGAACATCCTAATATGGCTGACTCCTTAAGTACGTAATTTTAAATTTGTGACATCAGCTCTTAAGTTTGAAATTTAATACCTTTACCTTTTAACCTATAATTTAAAAATGTTTCTCAGTACCATCTACTCTGAATTTTTAAGACTTGTTTATTCCTCAAGAATGCTTCTACTGTATTCTTATTTAGTTTCCCGATGTCAGCATTTGGGTTCCATGGCTGGTAATTCTTATAATAATACAAATTAGAAAACATTATTTTTTCCTTCTCGAAATTTTTAACCTTTGTGGAACCGACTATATGATTTTAACCTACTTGAGTTTATCTATCTTTTGAACTCATTTTCTTTCTTTTATCTCTTTTATTCTGGATTTTGATTTTCTTTCAGCTATGAAAGATCATACTAATAATTTATTTAATTAGCCAAATTTATGTTCAGGACATTCTTGCCACTACGACTATAAAAATCTACCCTTTCCTTTAATTAATAATTTCAAATTTTATACTTTGATTCCTCTACGCACATGGCCTGATATGACTAAGAATCGAAATAACTCCTTAACAAAAAATTTTTTAGAACATAGAAATTACTCCTTAAAATGGTCGTTGTCATAAGTTCTCTCTGTGAAAATGGATGTAGTAAAATCTGTTATACTTGAAAACCAGATTTATCTAAAATTTGTCTTTCACGAAGGTGGCTTCAAAATCAAACTAAAAAGTACTTTACTGTTGATAAAATTCTCCCAATTGTTGTTTCTATACAACTATATGAGATTGGCTTCCTTCTAAATGGTTTTGGCAAGTTTACCGACATATTACAGTGCCATCTATACCTGATATATGGTTGCAGGTGTTCCTAATGGATTATGATACTTTAAGACACTGATACAGCACTGCACAAGAACCCTTTACAGCAGATAAAACACACACCAACATTTTGAACATAATGAGTTCATTCCACTATGAATAAAATTACTACTAGGCACCCCTCTAAAATTATAATATTCTTCCAGAATTTCATTTTTAATGTCTTGTAGCTCTGATAATATAGTAATAATTAATCCTGATCATGTGCTGGTTATCAATATGTCTGTTTCTTTTTCTGTTCTTTAGGTATCTATGTGAATTTATTTACTACTCATCCCTAAGCATCAATGATTCTCGAACATTGTTCATTCATGTACCTGATTTGAATAAACCTTACTCAGCAACTGAACTTGCAGAAGGAATAAAGGAAATTATAAAAATCATCATTCAGGATATACGGTCTGCAAAATAAATATCAAATTTAAAATGGTTTTATAAATGGAATATATTTTTACATTATTTACAACTGGTGTGTTGGTGTAGGATAGTTATAAATATTGAAAAAATATAACCTGTAATTTGAAAGTATTATTTTATGAAAAGTGTTAAAAATTATATTAAAAGGGCTTATAAAACTTTTATATTTTTGTGTGCAAAACAGTTCCATGTAATGGTTATTTGTCCATTTGAATTACAGTAAGATAAAGAAATAACAAGAAAATATTGATATTACATGGTACATATTTTAATCAATTGTTTGAAACCTATATCTGGAACAGACTTTTCATCTGCTATATCATGAAAAAAAAAAAAAAAAAAACTTGACTCATTTACAGAATTCAAATAAATAATAAAGAAACATTATTGTAAACTGTTCAAAATGATAAAATGCTTATATTAAGTGATTATTTGTATTTGAAATTATTCACAAATTTGGAACTTGGTTAAAAGAGGAGCCACATTGAATTTAATGTCTCTACAATAAGGTTTACGCAAAACTCCTGCTGCATGAGTGAGCTGCAATGCACAATCTGGATGTGCCACTCCAGGTAATTGCGTACATTCGCGTTCGAAGATGTCTGCTAACCCATCAAGTAGTTCAATGAATCCAAATGATATTGCAGCTCGTTTCAGTCTATTTAACTCCTGAAAAGAGAAGAACTACTTCATTACTGTGCAAGTTCATGGTGTATCCTACTTATGAGGTAAACACATATTATTAACTACCACACAGTGCCTCCCCTCCACCATTTCCTCCTTGTGTTTGTTTCTCTTACGATGTATAGACTTCATATCATTGTGATTATTTTCCCTCTTTTGTAAGGACGAACACGACATTTAATTAAAACCACCTATGTCCTAGCTAGTACTTGAACCGGCGACCCTTGCAACATGAAGCAAGCAAACTATTCGTACGCTGCCAGGGTCAGGGATTTCCTCTTTCTCTTTACATAACACAATATTTATCACAGAAAGTGTCCACATTGATATTACTTTTTTTACCAAATGAAATGCCTGTATTTCTAAACTGTAAAAGCTGAATTACAGATAAAATGTCCACAATTGACACTGTAAGTTATATTTAAAATGTGCAGGCTCATTACTAACATTTATAGAAAATGGAAAGAGCTTATAATGATGCGAGCTCTTCGCCAAACAGAAATTTAATTTCAATTTGATTTTTAATTTAATCTTTGTTTATTGATTGTAAACCTGCCAAGTAATACAAGCAACAAATAATATTTATTCTTAACTATTAAATAACTGATAAATATTGTTTCAGACTAGTCATTTTTAAGATTTATGATACAGTTAACAATTAAGAAAATTTGATTTTAATTAAGTGCATCATAATTATTACTTTCAAAACATATTTACATTCAATCTTTCTCTTGTGCATTCTTGGGAGATTAGTATTAAATTTTCAACTGCCCTCGCATCTGCCATACATTTGAATACTCAATTTTTCTTCTTGCCTTTATTTATTATCTTGTTAATGATCAAGCAGATCATAAATTTAATTCTCTCATACATATTTTTTACTTTATAAACTAAATTAGAGTAATGAGAGAAATTAAATACAACACTTGTTGAAAGAAGGATATGATGGAAAGAAAACAGAAAATCACAGAAATGTCATAGGAGTGTTACACCCATGCTTCATGAGTAACCTCAGATGCTGTAATTTTATTTGCATTTATTTCCCTTTTTTTTTTTTTTTTTTTTAAAAAAAACATATTGGCCTTTGTCACCACACGGATTGTTTATAAATATTTGGAAGAAGAAACAAAGAACTAACAGTAGATGGAAGAAATTTACAGGGAAACTTATGAACCAAATAAGAAACAATACATTTGATATTCCACTATTTATAACATAAAATTAATTAGTACTCTAATAACTCAAGAATGACTAATCCAATTTGTATGCATTTATTTAGAAGTGGCTTTATTATTTGATTCCCCCCCCCCCCCCAATATCTTGCTTTCAATGGAAAGTGGCTTTACACCTCATCGATCTCGGTCATCATAGGTGGGGAAAAAATGGGAGTCAAGGAATGGAAAGGAATTTTGTCATGGCCTTTTGAAAGAAGTATCTCAGCATTCATTTGGAATGATTTGTGGAAACCATGGAAAACCCTAATCTGGATGCCAAGACAGGCATTCGGACTTGCGTCCTCCAGAATGCTAGGTCAGAGCATTATGTCACCCACCACACTCGGTAGCAATGCTTTAGAAAATTCCTCCACAGCATGTACCCGTCTTCTGTAAATAACCAATAAAGAGTGTTTTACATTGCAACTGTCCATCAATATACTTAAACCTGTCAACCACTGGTCCAATAGACATGCATTTCTAGGTAAATTATTTTAAATTGTGATGTATATGATAAAACCTGAGGATATAAAGCATAACTTTACCAGTAACAAATTTATTGATGTAAGTAAACATAAGTAGGTACATGCTTAAATGACTGAAGCATTCTGAATCCACATTGTGTATCAAATGAGAACTATGGAAATGTGATGAAGTTGAATTAGTTTGAATAATATAACAACCACAAAACTTCTAAAATTTGTAATACCAATTATACAGAAAGTACATCATTTGATAGCAGACCTACTTAATATAAAATGACAGTAATTTGGATAGAATGTGAGCACCAAATTAATACTGAAATAATGGTGGAATTCTATTATATTGAAACAAACATGAATCGTGAGTTTGGTCTGGATTTGTACACATCTTTCCCCCTCCTACATGAGTAAGGTTATTAAATGAAATATTGTAAAGTGTGTTTTTGTTATTTTTTTGTGTTTATCTGTCCCTCCTTCCTTCACGTGTGGATTATTTTCCCTGTCCTATCTTATTTATATTAAATTTATGTTTACCAACCTTATAAAATTGCTGGGTTTTTTCAGGAAGTTTACGAGCATGTCTTAAAATCTTCTGTATGTCAGACTGCAGTCCTGCCTGCCTAATCCACACAACACAGTTCTGGGAATAACTCCTTTTCTCTACAGGACGTACAGGAAATGGAGGCGGCAGTTCCATATCTCCAGCCATAGCACGGTAGTCATCAGCTGAACCTAAGTTATTCAAATCTCCTAACCATGGAACCACATTTACACCTGGTTCAAGAACAGTTAACATTAAGTTTGACTTTTTTTTGCTGTCTGCCCAAGAATATACAATGCCAAACCAGTCTTTGGCTAAAAGACAAAGGGCAGCCATGTTTTCCACTTTAAGTGCTCCATGAAGTAGCACACAAAATGAAGGTATTTTTCCTTCATCAATAACAGATTCCTCATCTGAGTCAGCTTCTGATTTTATAACAGAAGAAATCCCTAAGGAAGAAGAAACCACATTAATTAACCTAATAACCAAAACTGTAAACTAATACAATAGCAGTTAAAGGAACATTTGCTTGTGTATTCAATCTTCTGTCTACATAATTTTTTCTATTTGTTTTTACAAACATAATTTATGATCGGAAAATTGAATCAGGCCTTAATCTTGTTTACTTTCATTCCACGTACAAGTGGATTTTACATTGTTTGAATGGAGGATCATTCCTCACCCAACACACAGAGAACCACGTTCCATGAATCCTAATGATTGTTATATGTCCATTGGTTACCTGAATTGAACGTTTTCAACAGATAGTTATGTAGGGCTTGTTCTAAAAGGTTAAATTTGTCAGCAATTGTTTCCTATTGGTCTTTCAGCAAATTAATACAAAAAAGGAGAAAAATATAGCTGGAACATTTACTTACCATCAACGTCCTCAAGTTTTCCTGACGGATGGGGTAATACTAAGTGGCGAGAGATTGCCATTGGGCTACCTACATCAGCCACATCAATAAAACCACACACTTCTATTGTATCAGAGATGTTCCTTTTTATATATTCAAAATCTGTGGCTTTGTTGAAAGGCTGAAACAACAAACTTGAAATATTATTCTCCTGCATATACAGCATTTAATTACTGGAACTAAATAATTACAATAGTCAAATTATATCTAATATTATAATAAGTAACTGTTGGTCATATGTCACGCTTTTCGCTATATTTTGGTTATGCACGTTATGTAATAACATTTCCAAGTATCCGTGAGTAAATTAACTGACAGAACAATGAAATAAAAGTATGTATTGCATTTAAATTGACACATCAAGCATTAGATGCTTATATGGAAAAGAAAGGGAAAATACACCCAACACTCACCAAAGTTGAAGGGAGGAGGGCAGCAGCAACACAAAACAACACACAAACAAAGAAACAATATTTCGGGTGAAAATCCCTTTTTCAAGTTAACAGAGTTGGTTGACCTTGCATTCAACGCTTATATTTACATAATATTCTTTTGATTTGTAGAAGTATTCCTTAAATTTCTTGTCCATAGATATGTTAGTGAAAGTTTTGATTAGATTGTTACTTAGCATGGGTCAGAATTACAACTGGCATTTGACGTTACAGCAGAAGATATGAATAATTTTTTTTAAATTATTTAAACTTTGTCCTATTATTGAAATTATTAATCTGTTTGAATGGAAATGTTGCACACTGATCGTGATCTGTGCATCCTAAACTATAATTAAAACAAATATTACGTGGCATAATGTAAGTTTATAAGATTTATTTTAATTTCCCTTTGCTTTCACTGTGCAGTATTACTGAGGCTATTATTTCAGCAACACGTAACTGTGTCTGCCATTCAAACATTTTAATATCGGTCTGAATCATGGATAACAAAAAAGAAAGGTGTAAAAATCCTTGAAGATTTTTGATCAAATTTATATTGTGATGCATTATTGCCACTAAAATGTGATACAGTACTTGTGTTAATAAGTGTGAGATTGAAGTATTGTTCTTCTAGCGGCAAGTTTAGCTTAGTACGTGGTTAGGTTGAAATGCATCCTGGGCCCATATGGAAACTGAAACGTTTTGCTACAGCTCCTGGCACGAGGAATTACATTGAATTTTATTTTATAATAGTTACATAAATTAATTAAGCAATTGCTAAAACATGAATTGTCAGAACACTGAAAGAAAAGTATGTATTTTGTTTAAATTCGCATATTAATTATCTTTTTTTTTTACTGAAATCATTACATGGTTTGAATGAAAGAATTGATCGCAATATGTAGCCTAAACCACAATTAAATATTACGTGGCATAGCGTAAGTTGTTAAGATTTATTTTTAGCATCCTTCATTCTCACTGGGATCATTATTTCAGCCGATATAAGCTGTCTCGGCCACTAAAATATTGATCTTCATCACAGATAATAAGAAAGAAAGGTGTAAGAACCTGTGAAGATTTGGGATCAAGTTTATATCGCGATGCATGATGACACTGGCATATGATACAGGGAATGTACTGTGAGATTGAAGCTTTGATTTTCTAGCGGCAACATTAGAGGAGATTGTGGTAGGCTGAAATGCAACCTGGACCAAGTTGACAACTGAAGCTTTTTGCTACAGCACATGGGACGATAAATTACAATGAGTTTTATTTTATAACAATTCTGTTTAGTTGAGCAACTGCAGAGAAATAAATTACCATAACACTCCGTTAAACCAGTCATTTTTGATGGGCTCTGGGGCTAGTAGATATATAATAGTCAAATTATGATAGATAACAATATGGAATATTTTAAAGAAAATCAATGGTAGATACATCAGACACAGTGATCAATGCACTATTCCATTCCTGAAGAAATTGGTATGAAGTGCAAAATAAATATTTCTTATCCTCTTGAGTAAAAGTTACAGAAATAAATCCAATAGTGTCCACAGTTAGCTTAAAAGAAAACAATGATTAATACTCTACAAGAGCAGCAATTTTATAAATTAAAACTTGCTAGAGAAAACTGAATATTGAAAACCAGCATACATTTACAGTTTTATTTGTTTGTAACTGGAACACATGGCTGTTACTTTCGAGGTGAGTGTTGAAATCTGTATTATACATAGGGTAAAACAAGAGAATACCTCAATTTTATTTGAATTTATTTACAAAACTGAAATAGTTGTAAGCTTGGTTAAACTATCACTTCAAAGATAACTTTTTCAATGTTATAAATACCATACATTTGAATGTGACTGTTACAAGAATAACACCAAATTGATATCAAACTCATTCCACAGTCTTTGTACATGTCCTATGTTATGGTTTTTTCATGGCTTCAGCTATCCTTTTTTCAATTAGTCAATTTAGCTGGCATTGATGGTAAAGATGCTAGATCTTTTATGTTCTCTTATTTAAAAAAAAAATAAAAAAATATATGCATAGTGCTTATTGTGAACCTGTAAAAAAGAGCCCGAGTGTGGTCTTCTCAGAGACTATACCGTCATTACTTCAATTTCTTGTTTAAGTACCTGCAAACAGTTAAGCCTACCTATATCTCTTGCCAGGCAAATATGAGTTCAGAACATCTATCTGACAATTATTTGTAAATAGTTTGTTTAGGAGATATGGTACTTCAAATTTAGGGCCTTCTTTTGCAATCACCTAATATTTATCTGTTTATAGCCACGGTGCATGACAGTTACTGTCAGTATATATTTACAGTTTTTAGGCGCTATAATTAAAACAATGAAAAAGGAGTGCTTATAATTTTTTCATACCAGTCCATATGTCACACCTCATAATTACATTGCTTTTGGAACCATTGCAATGAATTTTCACAGGAAGATGTGTTTTACTCACACCAAAATATATCCATAGATAAATGCTAAATACTTTGTGTATGTGCTGTCCGTCCAAAAGAAAGAAAAAAGGAGGGGGGGGGGGGATGAAAAATGTTTTTTCGCGAACTTCATTGAAAATGTATTCAAACATTGTGCTTTGACTTATTTTCATTTAATTATATGTCATCCAATATGAAACCGGATTTTTTTTTTTGTAAAAAAAATGCACATTTACTGTATCAAAATGATACAAAGTACCTTATTCGAAATATTGTCAAGTGCTAGATACACATTTTCCCCATCTCTCTGGTAATTTACGAATGACATGCCAAATTTTTTTAGCTCTTTTGACGCAAACCAGTCATTAAGCCAGTTTTGTACATTTACATAAGAAGTAAAGCACTGCTCCGCGAATGTGTGTCCCATCTATGTAAAGAGAGAATAATTGGACAGAGCTAAGTCAGTTGAATAAGCCGCATGCATCAGCAGGGCCGCTGTAAGTGGGCGGCACATCGAGGGGGCGGCAAAACGAGCGATCGACAGTCGACGCCTCGTGACAGTTTCCCACTCCATTGTCGCCGTGACGAAATTTGTGGCGTATTATGTAGCGGGTGACCTTTTTTTTTTTAGCTCAAACAGCTGCTTCGGGTGGCCAAGCAACACTCGTAATGGCAACAATGGGGGCGGCAAATAATGTTCGAAGGGACAGCAATCTCCAATCTCACAGTTTTTTGACCCAGTTCGGAAATTTCCAAAATCCACCACTGGCTGTAGTTAGGCAGGGGGCGTCATAATCGGTATTGCAAGCGGGCGCTGAATCATTTCCTTGACCGGTTTTGCTGTATGTGATGGTGCAAAATCACTTTGTTGCCTTTTCTGGTATTCTGATCATTTTTTCCCGTAATTCTTGATTCAAATTAATCATTTGCTGTCGATAACGTTCAGTATTAACAGTTTCACCAGGTCTTAGTAGCTCGTAATAGATCACACCACTTTGATCCCACCAAACACAGAGCACTGTCTTCTTTCCATAGTGATTTGGCCTTGAAGTTGATGTTGGCGGTTCACCTGGAGTTACCCATGATCTTTATGCTTATGGTTCTTGAAATATATATACACTTTTCATCACCTGTCCACAATTCGATGCAGAAATTACTTCCTTTTATACCTGGTGAGCAGCATTTCACAAGTGTTTTTTTTTTGTTTTTCTTCCTGTCTTTCATTCAGTTCATGTGGAACCCAATTTCCCATCTTCTGCATCTTTCCCATTGCTTATAAATGTATGGAGACAGCTACCCACGTTACATTTAATTGATCTACAGGCTGTGTTGCATTCGAGCATCATCTTCATCCAAAATGCTTTCAACTCACTGTCTTCAAACTTCTTCGGAGATCCTCCACGGTCTTCATTTCTTACATCAAAACCACCACTTTTGACTTTAAACCACTCAAACACTGTGATTTACCAAGAGCACACTCACTGTAAGCTTCAACAAGCATTTGATGCGATTCTGCAGCTGTTTTCTTTAAATGGTAACAAAAAACCAATGATGTCCACAAATCGTAGTTTGTAGGATCAAAACTTGACATGTTATTAAAAACTACACTGTCTTATGAAACTTGTATTGTTGTGAGCTGAAAATCTCTGTCAGCTGTTGACAAAAGAAACTGGCGACTATGCCGCGATCTGATGGTAACTGCATTGATAGCTAGAGCAAAACCATCGTCAAATTCCAGTTTCATATTTACATGCCTCGTAAAACTTAAGAAGCTTAAGATACGCGTGCCTTATGAGCACTTGAAATTTTTCCTATGTGTAACTGGAGAATGTAACCGTTGATTCATAGTGGGTAGAGAACAATAGCCATTTACTGTAATATATTTATCTTTGGTCTTCTAAATGTAGCTAGGGCAAATGGCAATTACTGTGACTAGCTATGTCAGTTATTTACTGGCGTACAGTTGTCTATTTTACATTTGTCCATCCTATTGACTGTTGGCTCTGAAAACCATTCAGTTGTGAGAATTATTTGACACTAAAATTACAGTTATATATTGTTTTACGCCACTGCTCTTTTACTTAGATTTAAATTATGCATGGAAAAAGAAGAATTGGAGAGCTATAATATATATGGGAAATCTGCTGGCTTAATTACACTTTTGTTTAGGATTTCAAAAAGATAATACAGGTAGGTACTAGGGTAGCTGTGAGCAGACACCATGTTAGGAGACTGATCTGCACTCTAACCTTTCAGCTTTGTTGATGAAAGTCACACAGCTGGAAACTGCTGTAAGAGATTGCAGCATGTGTGGCAGGGGCAAATCTGTGGTACCAAAGTTGTTTTCTGTACACAGGGACATGATGCAGTGACTCTCATGTGGTGTCTAGTTCTCAAAGCCACAGGCATAAAAAAAAGAGCCAAGAGTGTTCCACTAGATTAATGTGTTGTTGGAGACTGACTGGGGAGTAGTGGTTTGGGAGAGAGTATATTAGCCTCTTACAACCAAATAGTCAATCTCTCCTACAAGTGGTGTACCCCGTTTGCACGGACTGAGGCTCTAGCAACTGAAAGATTCCTGGTATAAGGCGTCATACTGATTACCAATGGCCTACACGAGGGTGGAAGAATGGGGATCAGTCCAGGACGCCCTCTTGCCCCTGTGGCTGGAAACAGCCCTTATAGGCAGATGAATCAGAAATTATCAATGGACACAGAGATACAGAAAGCAACTGGAAGCCCTGCATTAAAGGCTCAAGTGCATCCTGAGGACATGTAGTCCTCTCAATTTGAATACAGAATGATGGCTTCTTCTTGGGTAAAATATTCCATAATTAAAATAATTTTACAATCATATTGCTGGGAGGCACTGCTCAGGGAGGAGTCATCAGAATTGATAGGAATATTCTACAAGCGGAGCATGGAATGTTAGAAGTCTGAATGGGGCAGGTAGACTAGAAAACTAAAAAGGGAATTGGAACGATTCAAGTTAGATGTTATTACGGTTAGTGAGATTGAGGGGAAGGAGGCACTAGGTTTCTGGTCTGGGGAACAGGATAATTTCTGGAAAGTAGTCAATATTGTAGCTTTGCATCTACTATAATCATTTCTTGAAAAAAAAATGTTAAATTTTGCATTTGTATACGCTAATTGACCCCAAAACGCCTGCAGCTGTCATGTCGTCTCTTGTCTACATCTACATATATACTCTGCAATTCACAAAATTGTGGGTGGCAGAGGGTGCTCAGCACCAAAGCTAATCTCTTTGCTGTGCATTCCAATCCCTAATGGTACGAGGGAAAAAAGAATTCATATAAGAATCAGTCCGGCACCTTATTTCTCTAATTTTATCTTTCCTGTCCTTCCGACTCAAATAGGTTGGTGGAAGAAGTATTTCACTACACTCATGAGTGAAAGTTGGAGTACGCATGTTTTCCAATAAGTTTAAACGAAACGTGTGTCGTCTATCTACCAGAGACTCCCAACCTAATCTACTAATCAGTTCTGTGACGCTTTCATAAGGACTGTAGCAAGCGGTCACGAATCGAGTGGCTCTTCTCTGTACTTTCTCTATACTTTCGATGAATCCCTTACGAAACGGGTCCCAAATGGCACAACAATAATCCAAATGTGGACGCACAAGAGATTTGTACGCTATCTCCTTTGTTTGTTCATTACAATTTTTCAAGATTCTACCTATGAATTGCAGCCTAGAATTTGCTCTACCTACTAAAGAATTAATGTGTATGTCCCATTTCATGTTCCTTTGCACTGTTACTCCCAAATATTTAATAGAATCGACCATATCAATAACTGTATTGTTTAACTCGTATTTCTGAACAATCGGATTCTTTTTGTTAGTTATGCTCATTGTCTTGCACTTTTTACAGTTTAGAGTAAGTTGCCACTCAGCGCACCAAGCCAAAATAACATCCAGATCACGCTGAATTTCTAAGCAATCGGCCAAAGTTCTTACTTCCCTATAAATAACCGCATCATCAGCAAACAATCTAAAAAGGCTTTTCACTTTGTCTCCGAGATCGTTTATAAAAATTAAGAAAAGGAGTGGTCCTATTACACTTCCTTGAGGTACACCCGATGTAACATCTAGATTAGAAGAACTTTCTCCTTCAACCACAACATACTGCGACCGACCAGTTAGAAAATCCTTTATCCATTCACGTCCGCAAGCAAAGTGGCAAATTGCTTATTTTGTTGATAAGGTTTTCAATTTACTGTTGGCCTCAGTGTTTAAACATCTCATGTAACAAGAAAACAGACTGTTTATTTATCTCCTGCACTAGGAAGTTATGCGGAAAAGATTGTTGAAACCTGCACGACGTAGCCCAAAATATTTGTCTACAGTCATCAATATACTTCTACAACTACTTTGACATAAGTTTTTACTTAATATTTTATTATATTTAATAAGCTATGTACCTCAATATTTTGTTCTCTCTTAAACCTATTTTTTTTTATCAATAAATGAATTATCACTTTCCAAGATCAGTATTAAGTGTTCCCATAAACACAACAGCTTTATAACCTGTTGAAGTTAGTCAGACATGATCTATATGACTATGTATGTTTTCGCGGCGGCAATGCTTTATAAAAATTTCTCAGGTTTCAAGCCGCGTCAAAATTGAGCCATCTGGCGACGTTTTGGAAGCTTGCACTGCTTCCATTGTCAAGCCCCCGCTTAACATTACTGAAGTCTGCCGCATGGTACTCTTTTATATAGCGCCAGCAGCCAGGAGCGGAGGGGAAAACACGTGGAGGGGCGGTCTAGTTGGACCCTGCTCACTTGGTGACGTCACGATCGGGTCACTCCTATGCCCTAATATGGCTCGATTCCGTCTCGTTTGTAATAATCCAATTACTGGCTTCCAAGCTTGGCTTAAGTTGAGGCCTTGATCACGATTAATAACATTATTGCTAAGCCTAATCTCAATAGCCTCCTCCACAACAATGTCCCAAAAGTTATTTGCGTAACAAAGCCGTGTCGTCGTGTCGAAGCATGGCTCGTGTCCGTTGTCAATGGCGTGTTCGGCTAAGGCAGATTTTTCTTTTTGTCCAAGTTTAAAATGTCTGATGTGTTCTTTGCGTCTTTCATTAATCGTCCTTAAGGTTTGTCCTATGTAAGAAGTGCTGCATTCACATGGAATTTTGTACACTCCAGGAGCCTGAAGATTGAGACAATCCTTCGGAGTTCGCAACAGCTGTCCAATTTTTGGTGGAGGTCGAAAAATCGAACGGATGCCCTGTTTGTTGAGTAACCTTGCTATTTTAGATGCTACTGCTCCACAGAAAGGTAGAAAGGCACGCGGCTTTTCTTGATCTCTGTGATCTGTCTTGGTTCTGTTGTTTAATCCGATGGTTGCACGTCGGATTTCTTTAATGTTATAACTTTTGGCACGAAATACACGTTCCAGGTGTTGCAGTTCCTCCTTTAAATGTTCATTGTCGGACACCACCTTTGCCCTATGGACAAGAGTATTGAGAACTCCTAGTTTCTGAGAAGGATGGTGAAAACTTTGAGCATTAAGATAACGATCGGTGTGTGTAGGTTTTCTGTAAACGTTGTGCCCAAACCTTCCACTAGGCTTCCGACACACTAGAACATCTAAAAACGGAAGTGATCCTTTCCTTTTGATTTCTATCATGAATTTAATATTGGGGTGAATCCCATTAAGATGGTTCATAAATTCATATAATGCCGGAATTCCATGAGACCACACGAGAAACGTATCGTCAACAAACAAACATTTAGGCTTTACAGGAGCCGTGTCAAGAGCTAAATGCTCAAAATGTTCCATGTAAAAGTCAGCTACTGCGGAAGACAACGGGGACCCCATAGCCACGCGTCTGTTTGCTCGTAATATTCGCCCCGGTACACACAGTACGTCGATGTGAGGGTATGTCTGAATAACTCCACAAGTTTCGGATCAAAATGTTCACTAAGTAGTTCAACAGTTTCCCCTAAAGGCACACGCTTAAACAACGACGTAACATCCAGGCTGACCATAATATCGTCACGTTCTAACCTCATTCCTTTAACCAACTCAACAAAGGCAGCAGAATTTTTAACATGATGTGCACACTGACCTACCAACGGATTTAACAAACGCGTGAGATATTTAGCCAACTTGTACGTTGGCGAACCTATAGCACTCACTATTGGACGCATTGGAACAAGCTCTTTATGTATTTTTGGATGGCCATATAACCTTGGTGGTCTTGGGGCTCGGACACTTAGATTCTTCACCGTTTCTTCCGCCAATCCGGATTCTTTCATGAGTATGTTTGTCTTCCTGGTTATCCGTGCCGTGGGATCGAGGGGAATCAGGCGATTTGCGTCGTCATCTAAGACTTCACGGAGTATCATCAGCGGAGTGGAACAAGCAATGCGGAATATTCCAACGGACGCAGCAAAAGAGGTTCGCAGGGAAACGACGTGCATCTTGACGAGGGCCAAACCACCTAAGCCCAGTATGACTAGAGCTGAACGAGACGGCTTACGTGTTTTACGTGAAGACTTCGAATTAATGGTTTTACCAGCTGACTAAGGAAATTCGAATGTGATCTTAACCGACGCTGACTACCACCAAAAAGATACGTGAAGTCTTAGATGACCTTCCAAAAATACATAAAGAGCTTGTTCCAATGGGTCCAATAGTGAGTGTTATAGGTTCGCCAACGTACAAGTTGGCTAAATATCTCACGCGTTTGTTAAATCCGTTGGTTGGTCAGTGTGCACATCATGTTAAAAATTCTGCTGCCTTTGTTGAGTTGGTTAAAGAAATGAGGTTAGAACGTGACGATATTATGGTCAGCCTGGATGTTACGTCGTTGTTTACGCGTGTGCCTTTAGGGGAAACTGTTGAACTACTTAGTGAACATTTTGATCTGAAACTTGTGGAGTTATTCAGACATACCCTCACATCTACGTACTTTGTGTACCAGGGCGAATATTACGAGCAAACAGATGGCATGGCTATGGGGTCCCCGTTGTCTTCCGCAGTAGCCGACTTCTACATGGAACATTTTGAGCATATAGCTCTTGACACGTCTCCTGTAAAGCCTAAATGTTTCTACATGTTTGTTGATGATATGTTTCTCGTGTGGTCTCATGGAATTCCGGCATTATATGAATTCGTGAACCATCTTAATGGGATTCACCCCAATATTAAATTCACGATAGAAATCAAAAGGAATGGATCACTTCCGTTTTTAGATGTTCTAGTGCGTCGGAAGCCTAATGGAAGGTTAGGCCACAACATTTACAGAAAACCTACACACACCGACCGCTATCTTAATGCTCAAAGTTTTCACTATCCTTCTCAGAAACTAGGAGTTCTCAATACTTTTGTCCATAGGGCAAAGGTGGTGTCCGACAATGAACATTTAAAGGAGGAACTGCAACACCTGGAACGTGTATTTCGTGCCAATGGTTATAACATTAAAGAAATCCGACGTGCAACCATCGGAGGAAACAACAGAACCAAGAAAGATCACAGAGATCAAGAAAAGCCGCGTGCCTTTCTACCTTTCTGTGGAGCAGTAGCATCTAAAATAGCAAGGTTACTCAACAAACAGGGCATCCGTTCTATTTTTCGACCTCCACCAAAAATTGGGCAGCTGTTGCGAACTCCGAAGGATTGTCTCAATCTTCGGGCTCCTGGAGTGTACAAAATTCCATGTGAATGCGGCACTCCTTAGATAGGACAAACCGTAAGGACGATTAATGAAAGACGCAAAGAACAAATCAGACATTTTAAACTTGGACAAAAAGAAAAATCTGCCTTAGCCGAACACGCCACTGACAACGGACACGAGCCATGCTTCGACAAATCGACATGGCTTTGTTACGCAAATAACTTTTGGGACAGTGTTGTGAAGGAGGCTATTGAGATTAGGCTTAGCAACAATGTTATTAATCGTGATCAAGGCCTTGTAAGCTACCTTAATCTCTATTGTCTATATTCAGTCAAAATCCGGCGAAGTTTGAGGTTAACATTCAGTACCAGATACCATAGTTTCAAATCGAAATAACACCATTTTAAGTTCAGAAAAGTAAACAAACAACACATAACAACCATAAATAAGAAGTTTCTAGTAAAATATAAACCATAAACTTACCTAAATGAGCGTAATCCATAATAATCCTGAAGCAAAATACACAGGTTTGTTTACACAACCATAACACTAACATTCCGCTAAATTAAACACTGTAAAGCACTGTAATAATTATAATTTCACCATTTGATATTAAATTCACTAATAACTCACAGTTCCAGACAAATTTAATGCAGTAAATATGATTTTAAAGCATGGAGTGAAGTTTAATATTTAATTTCAGCACAACTAAACAGTTTCAGAGCTTTAAAAGTAAATGTAACGAAGTAAAATAACCGGCCAGTCAATATTCTTTAAGTTTCCGATAATTATTAACTAATAAAAAGAAAATATGAGTAAATAAAAGTCCACTTTGTGATGGCGTCATAGCAACGAACTTGAAAAATTTAATTTCTCCCCAACTAACATCTTTCACGTACTAAAAGTACTTAAATTTATTAAAGGTTCGATTTAAATTTCGTTTTAGGCCACAATAGACTTTAAATAAAAAGTGAAGTTTCGGTTGCACAATCTGGGAAAACAGTAAATTTTAGAAATTCTATAACTTCTGATAGCCTTAACTGATTTAAAAGATTTTTACACCTGTAAACTCAGCAAAGGCTGGGGAACACTTTGAAAATAATATTAACTTGAGATTTTAAAGTTTTGCACATTCACATTTCGCATGTGACGTATCGCAATACTCGAAACAAATGTGCTGTTAAATTAACCAACTTTCAAAATTCATTTTCACCGGTCTGGAAGCTCTAAAAACAAAACCAAACACACCACTACACTTGTCTCGTTACACTCTTCATCTTGTGATTTTCCGGTAGCACTTAGTTAACAGATTCTTTTTCTAGATAGACTATTGTCTAGGTCAGTAGGCCATTTTGATAAAAGTTAGCCATGACAGGATGGGACGATCAGTTCAACAGATCGGTTTGAGGAGACCACACGCATCTCGTGTGTGCTTAAGTTTGAGAAGGCCCGGGGTTGCGGTGGCTTATGGATAGGCTGGACTTTGAGCAGTATGGCTGACCGACGCCATTTTAAAACAGGCGGGGCAATATCAAAATTCTAAAACTTTACGACATGTGTTCATCTTAACTTTCAATTTCATTCGGGGTGGTGAGGTCTGTTCTGTTTCATGACTTGTGATCTTCGGCAAATGATTTTCTCCGATTGCCATTGCTAACTGTGACTTTTGTAACTTCTGTGAAAAATTTTAAGAATATATACTTCAGTTATCTGGATGCAGACTTTAATTTCTACTTTAGTACCTTTCTTACAGGAGGTTAATCTGTAAGTGGCGACCGCAGTAATTATTACATTTAGCATTCTACAAGGTTTTACACGGTTATAGAACTTTTTCCGAACTTGGACAACTTTTTGGATGACTTCAAGTTTAGGTGGACAAGCCGATACCCTAACCCCGATATCGAGCTTTGACTCTAACAGCCTCAATTTAAGCCACGCTTGGAAGCTAGTAATTGGATTATTACAAACGAGACGGAATCGAGCCATATTAGGGCATAGGAGTGACCCCATCGTGACATCACCAAGCGAGCAGGGTCCAACTAGACCGCCCCTCCACGCGCTTTCCCCTCCGCTCCCGGCTGCTGGCGCTATATAAAAGACTACCATGCGGCAGACTTCAGTAATGTTAAGCGGGGGCTTGACAATGGAAGCAGTGCAAGCTTCCGAAACGTCGCCAGACGGCTCAATTTTGACGTGGCTTGAAACCTGAGAAGTTTTTATAAGAAATGATCTACATGATCTGATACATGATTTAAAGTACATAATGCATCTAAAAAAATATTAATTCTTTTCAAAATATGTCCACTATTTTTGTAACATCGCTACTGTTAAGAGTGCTCTGTGCATCATTAAAAATTTCTGAGATTTATTTATTATTTTCCAATAGCATATGGCTAATGCAAATACAGTTATGTTTTGATTAGTTTGGTTATACTTTATCATCACAATTATATAACATCTCATCTGAATGTAATCTTGGTTGTCCGGGTTGAACTGCGTCAATCTGTCGAAACCTAACGTTTCGACCATCATTTTGTGGCCTTCTTCAGAGTACTGTCGCGGCTGGAACTACTGCCGCGTATATATAGCTCCCGAAGAACACGCTAACCGTTTGGAGTGATGTCACTCAAACTACCACTGCCAGTGTAGCCAGTCTGATGGGGGCCTGCGTCCCGCGTTTTCCTAATTAAGCATGAACATATTTGGTCAAGTTGTAGCCCGCCGTCCGCATTCATATTATCTCGTCTTTTTTTTATTTCCATCGCTCCTCTGACGCACCGGGGCCACCACCTGACACCACGACTGTACTGCCTACCCAAGATACACAAAGAGGGGGTACCTCTACAGCCCATTGTGAGCGCATTTCAGTCTCTGACACATCCGCTGGCAAGATATCTGGCGGATAAGCTAAAGAATCTGACTAGCTCTACTTTTACAGTTCGAAATTCTGATTTTATAAACAGGATCAAGGACAGACGTCTGGAAGACAGCGACTTACTAGTTAGCTTCAACGTCACGTCACTGTTCACAAGCGTGCCAATTGATGAAGCCATCAGTATCATCAGGGAACAACTAGGATATCTCAGTCCACCAGAAGAATGTGCGTCACTGACTGAATTCTGTCTTAGGACCACCTTCTTTCAATACAAAGGAGACTTCTACCAGCAGAATGAGGGAGTAGCGATGGGTTGCCCACTGTCTCCAATTGTGGCCGACGTGTTTATGGAGACGTTTGAGGCTGAAGTGGTCAACAATTACATTCTGAAATCTTCTTTGGGGCTGCGTTACGTGGACGACACATTTGTTATCTTGCCTCATGGGCAAGAATCCCTCCAGGTTTTTTTTTACACTTAAATAGTGCCAACGATAAAATTAAATTCACCATGGAAGTTGAGGTGGAGAAACAACTTCCTTTTATGGACGTGATCATGAAATGGAAGGAAGATGGTTCCCTAGAGCATGGAGTTTACCGCAAGCCCACGCATGAAGACTCTCACCACCATCCAGCAGTGAAATGTGGAATTTTAAAAACATTAACCGTCCGAGCTTCAATAGTCAGCGACGAGACGAGCATAGCCGCTGAAAGGGTTATTTTAAAGGAGATGTTTCTGGCCAGCGGCTACAGCTTTAACGTCAGCAATAAGGCTTGCACCTCGAGCAACACCCTGTTCTCCGACACCGGAAGTTGAAGCCAGAAGACGAACAGACGGACCCACGGCAGTATTACCCTGGGTCCACAGGGTGAAGGATAAAATTGGCTGTCTTATAAGAAGAAAAATATCCGTCCAATATACAGAGAGCCTAGGAAGATTTCTGATGTGCTTTTAAAAGTTAAAGACCAGAGGGAGAAGTTGCAGTCAGTAGGCGTATACCAGATACCCTGTAGCTGTGGCCAAGTGTATATCGGCGAAACTGGACGGACAGTCAAAGAAAGGCTGTGTGAACACACAAGACATCTTAAAAATAATGACATCAGCAAATCAGTTGTAGCACAACATTCTGCTGACAGTGGGCACGCAATTTTATTCAGTGACACTAATGTATTGGTTCAAGAAAGCAGATGGTGGCCCTGGCATGTCAGAGAAGCGTTGGAAATCAAAAAAGACCAGATAATATGAACGCGGATGGTGGGCTACAACTTGACCAAATATGGTCATGCTTGATTAGGAAAATGCGGGACGCAGGGCCCCATTGAACCGGCCACGCTGGCGGCGGTAGTTTGAGTGATGTCACTCCAAACGGTTAGCATGTTCTTTGGGAGCTATATATAGGCGACAGTAGTTCCAGCTGTGACAGTACTCTGAAGAAGGCCACAAAATGATGACTGAAATGTTAGGTTTCGACAAGACGTGGTTCAACCCAGACAACCAAGATTACAACAACGACCGCGGAAGTCTGCGCACCCATCTTATTTGAATATTGTTATATTGTTGCAAAGATTGCTTGTTGTTAGTTCTTTATCTACTTATGTGCAATGCAAATGAGCCATTTTTTTAACTTTACCATCATCTCTGGTAATATTGGCTCTAGAAATCAATATTTAATTTATAACAACCATTCTTTCCAGGCTATATAAGTTTCTGAAATCTATCCTCTAAACTCAGTCTAAAGCCTAACTTTCAAATATAAAGCCGAGAAAGACTTCATTCTTATATAAATTTTCTTAATTATAAGACAATATGCGCATTTGTCAGCACAAAACTACACTTTCAGTTATTGAGTACGTATACTTTGTGGTAAATTTTGACATTCTGGAAATCTGCTGTACTAAAAATAAAAGTTTTATGCGAAAAACTTTCCCAGCATTGTCACCTCAATTTTGGGCAAATTAGCATTGTTCCCTTTGGTAAATCCAGTATTCATTGCAAATAGTGTTTTACGCACTGTTAACCAGAACTAAGTAATATATAGAATTAAAACCTTAAATATATATCACACAGATTGGCAACGGATGCTTAGCTTACACAGAAAAACTGGTGTGTGCTGGAATGTGACGTTACACGCTCTGAATACCATTTCACATCACGTGACTGCATTTTTGTTTTATCAAAAATAATATTTTTTTAACTCTTATTGAGTACATAAAGTCGATTTTTGGTATACTCACAACTAGTGTTGTAAAAAAACTTTTTTTTTCTGACCTGGGGGAAAAAAAAACACTTTTCTTTCATAACTACTCAATTCAAATTTGTAAGGCACTTATCATTTAATATGACTGTTTTAGAGTTTATGCTAAGTACTTATCTTAATTTTGAAATCTACTATATTTTTCTGGTTCAGTAGAAAAGAAAATTACAAAAATATTGGCAACATTGAATGAAGTTTTCTTTTACGAATGGGGACTTCCCGAAGGGGGTAGGTTGCGCGAGAAGGAATCCCCGTTCCCCATTGTTTGGATTGATACTCGCTATTTGAACTAGTGCTGCCAGCCCTATGAATTTATCTGTAGACCTATGGATCTTTTCAAAAAATTAGGAACTTTAAATTTATCTACGGTTTTTGGCCTCTTTTTATTACTTATTGTGCTTTCCTTATATATAAATAAATAAATATAGTATTGTTATTCTCTCAGGTAGTGATACTGAGTCATTAAATTGTCAGTAATTATGAATCGTTTCCTTTCAACCATTGGCGTAAACCAACGATTGAAAAAGAAATAAAGCTCCTGTTTTGTATGATAATAGATTTAATTCAAACTTAGAAGACCGTAATACAGAATTATCGGCACATTCTTTATGCACAGTGTGTACTTTGCTCACAATTTAAAATTGCAATCTCAAAATCTTTTGCGTACTATACAAAATCAACCAGTACAGTCTGAATTTATGGATCTAGAGGAGACAGAAGAAGAAACAGAAAATTCTGACACAAACCGAACTAGTGTTGGTAGTGCTGATACTAGTGAATGTTGTACTGACATAGAGGATGAATAAAATTATGTTACCCATATACATACATTTATGAATCATTATGTAAGACATTGTATGATTCAGCCTAAGGTTTAAAACATACATGTAAAATGTACCATAAATAAAACTATAATTTATCAAATATACTGTTTTCTGGGAAAAAAAAAACGAATTTAAAAAAAAACAAGGGTGCTAAGGTTCTTTTTCGTGTTTTTTTTCACAAATCTGAAAAAAAAACATCTTACTCAACTTTTTCAATTAAAATTTCATAGTTTTCTCTTTATTGTCAAGTACCCCATTAACATAAAAGCTGTCGATAGATTTACTGATGTAGGATTTGAAATGAAAAAGAGAGTAGGAAAATGGGTGAGCAATTATGAACAGTTTAGTGACAGGATTATTTTAATAAGGGTATAAACTAAGCCCACTTCAACCACACTGTATATGCCAATGTCATAGGAAGATGAAGAAGAAATAGATAAATTATATGCTGAAATTGAAGAATTAATTCATTATGTGAAGGAGAGGAAAATATAATAATCATGGGTGATTGGAATGCAATAGTGGAAGAAGGAAAATCGTTCAATTCTTTAGGAACTTTTGGTCTAGGAGAAAGAAATGAGAGAGGAAGCAGGTTGTTAGATTTTTTTGAAAAATGTAAACTCATCATGCAAACATATTATTTAAGGACCATGCATGAAGGATATACACCTGGAAATGTCCAGCGGTTACAGGCTGATATCAGATAGATTGTGTCATGGTCAAACAGAGATTCAAGCATCAAGTTCTAGATTGTAAAGCATATTCAGGAGTGGACATAGACTTTGAACATAATCTGATAGTTATGAAGTGCAGGCTGAAATTCAAAAGAACAGATTGGAAGTGAACAAACTGAAATAATCTACCATGAGAGAAAATTTTTCAGAGATGTTAGACGTGTGAAATAACTGTAAAGAAGTTCAACTGAGAATGAATAGAATGCACTGAGGAGAGAAATAATCAAAGTTGATAAAGAAACATTAGGCTTTAAGGAACAAGCTGTCTGAAAACCTTGTATAACTGAGGAACTTTGGAGTTGAATCGTTCAGAGGAGAATGCACAAAGATGCTCAGGAAGAGAACAATACAGACAATTTAAAAATCAAATAAATAGGGAATGCAAGATAATCGTTGGCATGGTGCTGATTAAATACACATGTGGCATTTGTGTGCATGTAATAAAAGAAAATGTGTCCAGTATTTTGTGTTCCAAGTGTAATAGTTGGATACAACAGTAAAGATTTTAAAAAGACAGCGGTTGAAATTATAATAATAATAAAAAAACAACTTCAAATGGATCTGTGATAAATGCATAATGAGGTTAGTGTTGTGGTCTCCAGTGATATTCGGGATGGAAGACAATAATCACGATGATCCTGTTGTATCTAAATTGGAGTGTGTTTTTAATAAACATTTTACTCCTTTTAAAAACAGTATTGAAAATAAGTTGAAGAATATTAAAAGTAAACTAGAGAATATCTCTAAACAGAATTTCAACATGTCTAAACAATGTGCTTTGCCTGAAAAAAGAATCAGTGCCATGGAAAACATTCGATTGTAGTACTTCTAGCACTGATAAAATTATTTTGGAAACATCTGAAAGAAAAAGACGAGAAATATGTTATTGATTTCAATGTTCCCAAGTCGAAGAAGTTGGTTGGTAAAGAGCGATTGGATGATGATTGTGCAACTGTTGCTAATTTGTTGCCAACTAAGCTTGCTGTTGATGTATCTAACATGAAGTTGCACAGGATTGGTCGCCAAGCAGACGTTAAAACTCGCTTGCTGCTAATAAATGCTTGTTCGGTCGCAGATGCGACAGGAATACTTAAAACTTGTCAGCAAGAAAGATAAAATACATTTCAAACTGGACCTGACTAGTACACAGCAAGTCCAATTGGAATTTACACACCGAGTTTGAGACTATTAACGCTAACATCAATGACATTCCTAATTGTAAACTACTTTTTGTGTCCCCAAGGAGAATTAAAAATTTGATTTGTGATCTGCTAGTGTACTACCACAACACCAGAGTACTAAGAACTAAATTAGTAATTTTCTAACTACATCAGCCACTTGTCAATATGATGTATTATGTATCACAGAGTTGTGGCTTCATTCATCCATTATGGATGGTGAAGTAGTTGATAATAGTTATTCTATTTATAGGAAAGACAGAGACTCAACGACTAGCACTCATCAGCGTGGTGGTTGAGTTTTTATTGTTGTAAAGTGTTATATTACTGTTGAACCAGTTGCCATAAATTATGATCATTTGGAGCAAATTTTTGTCAGAATCAAAGGTCATGGTGGTGACATTATTGCCAGATGTGTATACATTCCACCACAGTCTTACACTCTACTCATTTGGAAACCATATCCTACATCAGAAATAAGCATCCAAATTGTCAACTTATGGTATTTGGGGATCATAATATTTACAGTAGCTTACCACAAGTAAAATGGATGCCTTCAACATTCACAATGATCTTGGTCGGATATTGGACTTGTGCTTTAGTGACCTGGATGTCTTGATCGAAAACTACTATTACTGCTCAGGACAGATATCACCCTGCATTAGCCACACTGCTCAAATTTTAAGTAAATCTGAAATGATGCACCTACTTAAGCCTTCAGAAGTTCTGACTTTGCTGCACTGAATAAATACTTCATGGGTATCAACTGTATTGATCTATATGAAATGGACAATATCAATGACAAAGTAAAATGGTTCAATGAGATAGTTTGCTGGGGTTTGCTCCATTGTGCTTTAAGAAAAAGGCTAATTATCCATGTTAATTTTCTATGGAATTGATATGTAAAATCAAACAGAAGAAAATCGCTCACAGAAATTACAAGAAGAGAAAAACCAGGAGTAATTATACTGCCTTTAGTAAATTATGAACCAAATGTCAAAATCTCAGTGCATCTTGCCACAATAATTATTTTGACAAAATTGAAGAAGATTTGAAATCTGACACTAACAAATTCTGGAGTTTCATTAAAAATAAATGATATAGTGATGTTGACACTTCTTCGACTATGACATGGAACAGCGCGACTGTGAGTAATGGTGTTGAGGTCAGCACTCTGTTCCCACTATACTTCAAGAGCATAAACAAAAAACCATCAGATTGTCCACCTGCTCCTACTATTTATGACAATAGCAGTAAATATTCAGAAGCAGACATCTCTAAATTTGAAGTCCATTTTGATGATGTATTTCATGAACTTGCACAACTGTACATTAATAAAGGAGTTGGATATCCAACATTCTGTTGAGAAATTGTACTATTTGACTTTGTGAGCCTATCACTCACATCTTCAATAAGTCTCTTGAAACAGGAAATTTTCCCTCAACATAGAAACTATCATACGTTAGACCCATACATAAAGCAGGTGATAAATCTGACATCAGCAAATATTGGTCAATATGCATTCAATCATCATTTGCTAAACTTACTTTTGCATTTAAAAATATCATAACCTCAAAACAGCATGGATTCTTTGTCGGAAGATCTACGTCAACTAATCTCTACCTCTACATTAACTTCAAACTTAATGCACTGAATAAAGGTCAGGATGTGCACTCCCTATATACCAATTTCAGCATGGCCTTTGACATGGTTAACCATGATATTCTAGTTAGTAAATTAAGTCATTAAAGGATACAATCCAAAGCCTTGGACTGGCTTCGCTCGTATTTATCTGACAGACGTTTACAAGTACGTGTGAATGGTCATTTGTTGAATGAGTACACTGTTACCTCTGGTGTATCGCAAGGTTCCCATCAAGGACCTATTTAGCATATTCATAAATGACATTGGTGAAAATTTTAAAGCTGAGTATCTGCTATATGCTGATGAAGATCTTCAGAGCAATATAAAATGATCATGACATTGATATGAGAGTGGAGACTTTCCCGGCGTATTGATGCAGATATCTGAAATAGACCTGATGAAGATAACCGAGCAGGTTGACGAAACGTCGTCATTTTACTATCTGGCTGCACTCCCGTGAAGAATTCACTGCATGACATTGATATTCTACAACGAGACAGTTCCGAGTTAGAGGTATGGTGTCAGGTAAATAATTAGCACCTTAACATAAAAAAATGTGCTATCATGGTGTTTTCCCGATGACACAACCTGCTGCATGTTAACTACTCATTATGTGGAAACAGTTAACTCAATAAAAGACTTGGGGGTGATAACTGATGATAGGCTTACTTTCTCTGATCATATTAACTACATAACTCTACAAGCATTTCATGTGATGGGACTCTAATATAGATCTGGGAAAGAATGCAAAAACATTAATTAACTGTTTCGACTTTTCTCTGTCTTTGTCAAACCATTACTGGAATATGGTAGTATTGTCTCGTCACCATTTACAGGTCAATAAATTAGCTATGTCAAAAAAGTTCAGCGCAATTTCTTGTTACACTATCCTCATGACGAAAACATTACAGACGTTTGTGATGTGTATCTCTATTATAACATTAACAGCCTACGAAGTTGGAGGCAATTGACAGACCTATGCTTCTTTTACAAAGTTGTCAATGGACTGGAAATACTCTAGCAATTCCGATTTAATTGCTCTAGGGTAGATCTTCGAACAAGAAGACTGCTGGATGCCAACAAGAACTATGTTGCTTTTTGACCAAACCACAGAACAGTAAGTCTGGTTAACTTATATGTAACCAACATCAACTTTTTTGGAGGATCTCGTGCTGATGTTGATGTTAAATATTGTTTCTTTTACAAAGCCGATTGACATATACATAAATAAAATAAAAACGACTACAAGAAAAGCGTGAAAAAGTAGAAAAGGAAATGGTCATAACATATATGAAAACTGGACAGAATTTTGGAGAAATGAAGAAAAGATTTAAAACATTAAAGCTGCTGAGGAAAACCTCTTTTTAACTCAGTGCACTGGGAAGAGAATGTGATGTCGAACTGATCACTTAAGAGATCCGGTTTTGAGGACAGAATTTGATAGAGTTTTGAAAGATCTAAAATCAAATAAGGCAGTTGGAATTGATGAGATTCCTGAAGAACTTCTGAAATCCCTAGGAGAAGAAGAAATCCAAAGGTTATTCAAACTGATATCAAACAGTTATAAAACAGGAGAGATTCCAACTGATTTTAATAAAGGTGTCATGTTCACACTTCCAAAGAAAGCACAAGCCGACAAATGTGAGAATTATCACCCCAGAGGTATAAAATCACACGCTTCAAAATTTCTGACCAGAATAATATACAGAAAAATAAAAAGGATAGTAGAAGAGATAGCAGGTGAAGATCAGTTTGGGTTTAGAAAAAACCCAGTGCAAAAGAAGCAATTCTAGCATTAAGATTATTACTCAAAGGGCAGATCAAGAAAAACAAATATACTTTTATAGCATTTTTTTTAATTCAGAAGAAGCCTCTGATTATATTAAATGGGACAAGGTGTTCAAAATTTTTAAAGAAGTGAAGTGTATTGAGATAGAAGAATACCTTATAATCTATACAAGAATCAAGTGGCTATATTAAAAGTAGAGAATCATGAGAGACATGCATCAGTTAAAAAGACGTGAGACAAGGTTGTAGTTTATCTCCATTAATTAATATTCATTTTTGTTTGTTTGTAGAGAAGCAATAAAGGAAGTAAAGAAAAATCTGAATGTGTCATAAGTGTTCAAGGAGAAAAAAATCAGTATGCTACGTTTTGCTGATGATGTCCTAGAACAGGGTGAGGATATTGAGAAGTTACTGAATGGTATGAACAAAATACTGAAAGAAGATTTTGGACTAAATATAAACCAAATTGAGACAAAAGTAATGAAATATAGCAGAAATGATAGTAATAACAATAGATTAAATATAAAAATAGGGTCAGATGTGATAGGAGAAGTAATGAATTCTGCTACACAGGAAGTAAAATTGTTAGCTGAGGTAGGAACCAAGTTAAAAGCAGAAAAGAGCCTCTATGAAAAAGAGAAATCTTAGTAGTTTCAAATATAGATCTAGGATGCAAAAGAACTTTTTAAAAATCTATGAGTAGGGGCACAGCACTTTAAGGTAGCGAAACATGGACGTTATAAATACCAGAAGAAAGGAAAATTAAAGCATTTGAAATGTGATGCTAGTAGAAGGATGCTGAAAATTAAGTGGACAGATAAAGTATGAAATAGGTGTGTTTTTGAAATGGTACGTAAAGATATATGTGGGATTGGTTAATTTGTTGGTAGAGGGAACAGTCAAAGAAAAGACAGAGATTAGAAAATATGAAGCAAATAATTGAGGATGTGGGCTGTAAGGAGGATGTTGAGATGAAGAGGTTGGGGCAATATAGGAAGGGATGGAGAATTCCATCAAAGCAGTTGAGGGCCTGATGATAGCAAAAAAGCAACAAATGTTTTGTGACGAACATTGGTCGCCAATACATTGGTGCTCGGCCTTTTCATCCTCATCAAACCAAGTGGTTGGGGCCAAGGGATTCAATCTTGCGGAATTGCAGTTGGCTGTGAAAACTCGTCGAAGTTGCTATAATTTTATATTATACATTAATAAGTGTCATTTTAATTACAATTTAAGTGGCCAAGGATTTGTCAGTTGTCACATGTGCAGCATTTAGTATACTGCAAGAAACTGACGAGAAAAAGAAGAAGACAAATAGCCCAGACTGCTAAAAGCAAACCATGTTGATATTTAAACTCCATCAGCAATACTCTCACTTTTGTATTTGCTTTCTTCTCTTTGCCTTTCACGGCAACAAGATTTAAACAATGATTCCATTTTCTTCTACACATCTTGTACTTTAACTTTTAAAAGCTCACTTATTTCCCTCCAAGCGTCTAATCTCTTGTTTGTTTTTATATTCATAGTTCGTGTATCCCATAAACATTATCGTTCTTGATAAAAGTTGATCAGTTTTGATTCAGTTTCATTATTCCACTCCATACTCCAGTGTTTTTCATCACAGAAATTAAAAAAAATAATGAACCTACGACCCATTCAGCAAGGCAAATAAGCTATCTGTGTTGATCATAGTGCCTGTTTTTGTTTAGTAATAATGGTTTCTAGTTTGTTTCTTACAGGTAATTTGGTGAACTTTAAACTATTGAAATTTTCTCGAGCCACAAAATAATACAATTCTGACCATCCCATGGCAATAATAGCAAATAAGAAAACAAACCAACGTTAGTTGGGCATCTACACCAGGAGAGGGTCCCAACACTTGTTAAAGCCAGATATATGTTTCAAAGAAATTTTAATAACATTATGAGTATTTTCCTAAATGATAGATTGCAATTCCTAGATGGCAGTGTGTTTATAATCATTAAACCCCCTATATAATGAAATAAACCATTTTATTTGTACAAATGGATTAAACTCAAAGTAGCTAAGAGAGACTTTGTAATACGGATCCTTACCAGATGCTGAAATTTTGAGAAATAATGTTAATGATGAAGCTGCATGGATTTTGGATAGTGCAATAATGCTGGTGGAGTAATGGAACAACCATTGACTGAGGTTAAAAACACTTAACACAAGATCAACTGACAGTATGTGCATTGATAGGCAAAGAATGAACAATTAACGGTCACCCGAGGAGATATCAACAGCCCATGGGAAATTAAATGTACAGTAAAAGCTCCTTATTCGTGGGGGATATGTTCCATAAATATGCCGCAGATATGGAATGGTAATTTGTATGGGATTACAGGGGATACATTCCAAGGTTCCGAAAAAAAAAAAAATTAAAATCAATTTATTAAGAGATTTTAAGCAATATCTTTTAATTATTATTATCAGGCTTAGGCAATGTTTTAAAGAATTTAGTAATGTTTTTTTGTTTTGTCACTTTTAAAACATCTTTCAATTCAGATTGATATTCAGCTGCTGCATTAAAAATTTGTCTTTTAAAAAACAAAACTTCTTCCATAGACAGATTAATTTTCATGAAGAAATCACAAAGCTCATTTGTCATCCGTAGACCTCAGGTTTTTTAAATTAAATGTCACCATTTCAGTGTTCGTTGAAACCTCTTCTTCAATGGGTTGGGGATTTAACATTGCCTCCAAGTCGATTTCAGTCAAATCTTCATCTTGTGAATTCTAGCAACTCTTGAATGTCGTTTCATTCTATCTGTTTAAAATAATCTCATCTTATTCCATTCGCTACTTGAGCAATGTTTGCACTTAAAGTTTGAATTTGCACGGATTCTCCATCATTTCCGACAGTGAAATCAGGCCACAGTTTTTTCCAGCATGATTTCAAAGTGTATGGCTTCAGTTCTTGCAACAGTGTTTGCAGATGCAGCTTCTCCAACAATTTTGATGCTACACAAGGATTGTCACACCTTGAATTTATTGAATCAACCTTCTGATGTTTGAAATCCTCCACTTGTAAGTTCATCACCAGGTTCTTTAAAATGCGCTTCGTTTTCTCGCGGATCATAGGACCATTTAAGGGTTCTCTGTTTATGGTCTTCAATCCATAATGATTACACAGCTTCCACTTTTTCAGTTGCTGGATCACGAGCAATTTTTGCCGAGGTTGAAGCTATAGAATTCTGTATTTTGTCTTTGGAGTTCTTAATGAATCGTACAGTTGATTCGTTAACATTGAAAGAACCTGATATGGATGCAAATGACTCTCCAAGGCATAAACGGTCAAGGTTTTCCATTTGTACTCTAATTGGCAACACAACTTTTTTCCGCGTAGGAACTAATTTTTCTTTGCCTTTTATAGACATTATAAATTGCGAACAAAGCAGATGAGACACGTGTTATTATTGCAATGACTGACCAATTGAAGTAATAGTAGATTCAGAGCCGATTGTGGCGGAGCGGCTTTTATCAACGATACCTACACGTTAGTAAAGTATACCGACTCCGCTGAATGTACTGAATGGCTCCGCGAATAATAAAAATTTCAAGCAGCGAATACAGAAAGTTGTCAGAATTACTTTATCCACAAATACAGAAAGTTGTCACAATTATTTTATCCGTGAATACTAAAACCGCAAATAACGAAACCCCAAATAAGGAGCTTTGACTGTACTTGTATTTGGAAGTATACAGTTTGCCAACACAGGTTGAAAGAGCAATATGTCTGCCTGAGTCACTCCTGATGCTCTGGCAGCATGCTTTACACTGGTAAGTAGTTTCTACCTGATGCAGCAAGTTTTCTCTCTCCAAAGTGTGAAATGATTAAACACTATGACTAGGAATATCATCAAGGAATTTAGTGTTTTCGGTTTGAAGATTTAACTTCACTGCAATGGAGCACATGCTCCAGTGGCAATTTTCATAGTCATCTACTAACCCTTCTGTTTACCCTAGGGCATTCCTGAATTAACTTTCACCTCTTAAGATACTACATTTCGTATGACGTTTGCTTCCAATCTTTTAAGAATTCCTTTATTTGACAAGTCGGCTGCTCCAACAGTTTTCACCTTATTTAACACCATTTAACACTTTCTGGCCTCATGCTCCACTGATAACCTGATCACAGTGGGAAGAAACTACTTTTTATTTGCCACCAGAGTTTGAGGAAGCAACACTTCATGGCCTCTCGGGGCAGAGGTAGAAAGGCAAGACTGTCAGTGTTAGTAATTTTTTTTGCTATTACAGAAATGTCTACAATATTCCCCTTATTGACTGGATTAATTACTTTAAAGAAAGTACTAAAACAACTTATGAAATTGTTCTTGAAATCTCCAATTGTTATCTGGAATGACTGGTTTTTTTAACCAACACAGTATTTTTTTAAATTTAAATGTTACTAACATGTGTGACTTATTCATAAATATCTCAACAACTACAGGGATTATTATTATTATTATTAGAAATTCAGGTGACCTCACCATTATAAATTACATGCTTAAGTAAACTGTATAGTAAAATGTCTAATTACCAAATCTATTATTTGAATTGGTTTATCAATATTAAACAATGGTCAAGATTTCCTTCATACCTCTTTCAAGATTAACAAATCTTAGAGTAAATCACACACATTGTAAGCTTCATCCTGGTAAAAATTATGCATAATGGCCAAGTCATCTGAATTTTTCAAAAAAACGCTTTGTAACACTAAGAGAAACCTTTTTATTTCACACACTTTAGAATGTATACTTGGCTCAGAACAACATTTCGTAACTTCTTTTCATGCATTCTCTGTAATTTCTCCAATTATCTTATCTTCAACAGTAGTCTGATTACCAATGCAATGTAACAGGATACCACACAAAGTGTCATTGAATTTTAAAATGTCACGTACTCCATTTTACAATACTAACATGCCTATGTTATACAATTGCCTTCTGAAATTCATTGTTGAGTTAAAGTCATTAAACATATCCAAAAAATGTGTCTATTCACCTTTAGTAGTACATTTCATGAAATATTAATTATGGCCTTAGTTTTACTTAAATATTGGATACCTGTTTCATGCATGTGTTATAAGCAATGAATGAATGGTCTGATAGTTTAATGGTTAAGATGCTGACATTCAAAATTTAGAGTCTCTGTCAGAAATCCTGCTTATGGCCAAGAATCATCATGACATTTTCTTTATTCATATGAGTATGTCAGAATCATTATCATTAGTGTCAGATCTTTGAGATGCTTTTAAATTTTAATGATGTTGTCCACCTCAGATGGCTGATTAGGATCGTCAAGTTCCGATAGGTAGGGTGAGGAAAGGCGAGTGAAAGCTCATTGCAAACTAGAGAATAATAATAATAAAATCCAATGCAATCAGACAGTGTGGTTGTGTGCATTAAGGTGCCACTACACTGGGTCAGGGAGGTACAATGGAACCAGGTTTGAGTCCCGGACTCTGTGCCCTGACCGTCATGACTGCGATTTTTTGGATGATTTCCTGCAATCATCTAGGGATATGCTGGGATGGGCCATAATCTCCAACTCATAAACTACACATTTCACAAACAAAAATACACTTATCATACAGAACACAAGTTACACATTTTGCAGACAGATGGCAACTTAATTTCCCCTCCCCCCTTGCTTCTGGTTTACATGTTCCAGACCTATAAAGTCTAGGTCTACCATAGTGGGATGACCAGCTCCCCTCTCCACACCCCCCATTTCTAATAATTCACATTGAACTGCTTGAGTAATCAAGCAGCTTATCTTCAGGTGGTCCTTACGATGGTGGAATGAAAATAGGGCATTTTACTACGTGTGAGACAAATTCTAAAAATGCATAAATAAGCAATAGAAGCATGTTGATTTTAATTCATAAAAATATGAAACATAAAAATTATTTCACTTGAAATATTCAACATTTTTGTCAGTCACGAAAGTGTATCCACCATAATGAATGTTTGAGTATCTTCAATTTGAGTTTCCTGCAAATATGTTACAATGAGGCGACTTAATACCACACACTGAGAATACTGTGAAGCGATACAGTCTCTAGCCATAAACATCCCCGCTGTGGATTCTAATTGAGTTTTTCAACAAGTGATGATGTGTCATTGTTGCCTACCATTCTTACAACTATAACTATAATAAAAAAAAAAATCTGAATAATGTGTTGTAATTCTTAAATCATACATATAAGACAAAAATGTAACGTACACTGGGTAAATAAACACATTTTTGAAAAGATATGATTACTTACGAAATTTTGAGGTTAAAATTAGTGATTACGAATATTAATATAACAAAAAATAAACAAACGTGCAAAGTTTGCAATGTTGTTTAATACAGTTAACTTCTCTACCATGCCTCCTCAACAAGAGTTGATGTTTATCATGGAAGAAAGCATTTTCTCATAAAACAGAGACTAATTATAACTTCACAAATTTTTGATTCAAATGACACCTATCATACAAATGAAGACGCACAAAAAATAAATTTAACTTCTTCTTTTATTAAACTGTTTGTTAGATGGCAATTGATTTCATGCATAACAGATTGGTAAAATATTCTTTTTTGTATAACGGCGTCAGGGATTGGAACAAATTATCAAGTGAGATGATGAATAATTTACCGAAAATGTTGAAGGAATTTAAAATTCGTAAATCACAAAAGTAGATGGGGGAAGACCTTAACACTCAAATTATATAAGACAATTAAAAAATAAAATACAAAAGGAGTAATTATATGAATAGGGGTGTTGTCACCGGAGCGTGCGCTCCATCGCAATTAAATTAAATTGACAAAGTTCTTACGGCATTAACTCAGAAGGAAGAATTTAACAGCTTCTAAATGCTATGAAGTCAGGCGTTGATGACACTTGTTCCATCTAATTTCAGTGCATTTTAATTACAAAATACTTAGACTAGCTCCCTTTCAAAACCGCTCTCATCTCCACTATTGAATTTGTTTTACGGTTGACATTTTTTAGTTGATTATCTAGTGACATCATGAACCAAAGCAGCAAGTGTTTTCATGCTGAAGTTTTAAATGTAAGATTTGAATACCATTTTTAAAGCACTTATTGAATTCATAGTATTAAAATAAAAATTCTATTGGCTTATTATTGCCAAAGGAATAAATTAATGCACATTTCAAAAACTGGTATAATACCCTATTCAATGAGTCATATCCACCCAGTTGAGTCTTCCTTCAACTGCCATCATAATTATATACCCAGTAGACAGTATTTTATATCATATTAGACGGAGTGTCATTAAAAACTCTTACATATATAAAGTTTTCTTATACCAATTTTTTTTCAGAATTCACAAAATTCAATGAAATTGTCTGTTTCTGCTGTGTCAATGCCATAAAATTTGAGGTTGATAATAGATAAATATATGAAAAATCACCAATATTGCAGTTTAATTATGATTTACATTTAATACCTTACTTTTATTTGATTATTCAACAATTTTGAAACACATCAGTGGATGAATTTTGAAATGAGTGGTACAATAACTCAGTGTTAAAGGTGACTGCCTTGAAAACAGATGCTTTTTGGTTTGAATCAAGTGGGTACAGGAGCCATTTTAACACATACACAATTTAATCTCCAAGCATTTGCTTTGTTTATGTGAAGCACCTTGTTTAGTATCTACATAAAACTATAAATCCAATCAAGATGGAGGTGAAATGCATGTCAACTTCAGATACTATCACCAGGTCATAGAATCACATGAATTTAATTTCTAATGTCATAAGTGGCTAAATTTGCAAATCTGAATTAAAATTTAGAAGTTAAATTTAGTCAAGGTTGGTAACCTCCATATATAATGGAAAGTAATATCTTCCAGCTCAAAATTATGAGGGCAGATTGGAAAGTAATGCATAATAATTTTTTTCTCCCCTGGTATTGCAGCTGTAATGTTGAAATTTCACAACGATATAATTTGAAGTTTGCGCTATGGACGGTATTTTGTTTTCATGTGCAGCTCTAGCGAGAGAAGTGTGAACTATGAAACGAACATGGTGTGCATGTTACTGTCGTCCACGTGTGAAGAGCAGTGAAGTGTTGTTCGATATTTGTGGGCCAAAGGGCATTCACCGAGTGAATTTCACAGGGATATGCATAGCGTGTATGGGGACAACTGTCTGGAGCGTAGCAATGTCTCCAGGTGGTGTGCATTCTTCCAAGAGGGCTGAGTGAACGTTAGTGATTCGCCATGCTCCTGGCGGCCTGGAACAGTTTCAACTCCGCAGAATGTCCGCAACATTGAGGCAGCAATCTTGAAGGACCGGCATGTGCACCTATGAACCTTATCACAGACATTCAACATTTCCTATGGTGCAGTGTACGACACTGTTCATAACACGTTGAAATTCCGTAAAGTTAGTGCTCGCTGGGTGCCTAAGAACCTGACAGACAACCAGAAGGGCCTGCGATTGATGACAAGCTTGGATCACTTAACGCATTACGCCACAGAAGGCCATGAATTTCTGAAAGGAATCATCACTGGTGATGAGTAGTGGATGTACCACACCATGCCTGAAACCAAGCAGACCTTTATGGAGTGGAAACATGCTGGTTCCCCAGTATGAAAAAAATTCAAAGTGACTCAATCGGCTAAGAAAGTGCTTGTGACAGTGTTCTGGGACATGTTTGGCGTGTTATTGGTGGACTTTGCTGAACATGGAACCACTGTGTATGCTGCAGCCTACATGAAAATGTTGGTTAAGTTGCGTCATGCCCTTCGTGATAAACGCTGCAACATTAATTCTAATGGTGTCAAACTTCTTTATGACAATGCATGGGAGAAATGTGTTGAGAAAATTGGTGACCATGTAGAAAAGTAGGTCAAATATGTAAGTTAATTTGTGATTTGTTTGGTTGTGGTAAATATTAAACATTTTGGGAAAAAAATTATTGTGCGTTACTTTCCAATCTGCCCTCGTATTATATGCTACAAAACACCATCATGTATGTGGTTGTCATCTAGTAAATGCACAGACTATCACCAACATTGGTCTTCTGTTCTGATATGGCGGTAAAAACTTACTTATGTGTATACCATCTTTCTAGAACAACAGGATGTATTCTACAGTTGATGATCATCAGTGTCAAAATCAATAATGAGAGTTAAGCATGTATCATGTTTTTTATGGCATATAAAGTCACCCAAATCATAAATATTTAAGAACAAAGCACCTTAAACCTTTGGAGTTGACATGCATTGCGTGCAATGCATCAATAGAATTTTCTCCTGATTGGTGTGTTAAATTTTATTGGTGTACAAAATTAAATAATTCTACCACTACTGGAAGTTCTCTACAGTTTTGATGATTATCAGTTATTGCGTGCATAATCTTTTAAATTTGCTTAGCAATAACTTCCAAACAAAGAACAGGATCAAAGCAAAATTTATTGCCTTATTTAAACATGCTGATCTCTATACATAATAAAAATGTAAGGCATTAGTATCATATATATTGCATTGATATTAATGCCAATTTCATTCTTTACCTTTCTGTGGAGTTTCCTCCATGGTACTCACTCGAGTGGGGCTTAACACCCATTATGGACATTCAGTTTTGAATAAAAATGTTTGACTTTATCAGGGATCATGTTTGAGATTGACTTGGGGATAAAACAAAGAAAATCACCAATATTGTATTTTTCTTATGATTTGAGGGTGAACACATCTACATGAAATTACCTCTTTCTGGAATCATGGTAAGTACTCTACAATTTTGGTGACAATCGAGGTGTGAGTCTCTGAATATCACTAACTTACGAAGTATGGAAGTAAAATTTAACAAATTAGTCAAATTTAGTAACTTCGCTTTTCATTGAGAATCTGTGGTATATAATGTGATTCAGATCAAAGATATTGAGATGCAGAGCACAATTCATATTTTGAATTACACAGAAAATCATCAGTGTTTACTTGTGATTTTAGGTTAAAACTTTGTCTAACCTTAACTGTGTACAAAAATTTCATCTTCCTAAAACTAGAGCAGGTATAACAGAGTTTAGACTGTCACCAGTGAATGAGTGACACAATCAGTTAAATTTGCATGCCAATAACCTCCAGAATAAGAAAAAAGTAAAATTCAGTTCTTCCTGCTCCACTGTTGCTAAGATTTAATGTAAGGTAAAGCCATGAGGTTCCTACAGCTACTGCCACTATCCTCAGGATATGCAGAGGTAGAGTTGCACATTACAATTACAACCTTTCTGTCACTAGGAGGGATGTGACAGAATGGGGCTTAACATCCTCTATGGACATTCAGTTTTGAATAAATTTTTTTGGCTTCATCAGGGATCAAACCCTGATCATCTGGTGGCAGTCAGATGCTCTAGCACCTGAACTAGTTACAAATTGATGGTTGCACTGCTGTGCACCCAAATAATTAAGTTCAGAATGAAAAAATAAGAGATCTTTTACATATCTGAGAAAGCATAAAAGCAATCTTTTATAACCTATCTGAAGGGTAAATACCAGTCATTCCAAGATAAATGAGGCACCCTTGAAGAGATATAACATCATTTCATATTTGTAATTAAGTGAGGGTATATAAATAACAATGGATAGGGAAAAAAACCTAGGTCTGTGATGAAAATGCAAAACACAAGATGAACACAACTATACAATATTTTGGATCAGTGCCTTATTCATTTAGAGATTTGAGCTATTTAGCAAGAGAAGTGCGCACACAATGTGGCCTACTAAAGCAGTTCCCCTTTCCTTAATTTTATCGAGTAAGGGGAGTGGTCTGGTGGCTCAGTGAGTTAAGGCACATGACTGGACTATGAAAGGTCCCCAGTTCGAATCCCAGTCATGGTTGGTATTTTTGTTGGCCTTAAAACTGACCTCCACATCTAGCAAAGCTTAGCTTTGTTAATATGAAGATGCTAGGATGCTCTACCATTTGGATTTCACGTAAACTGTAGGTATTCTATACCTGGTATCATCACCAAGTTAGATTAGGCAGCTACAACAAAGACAGCCAGTAAGAAACTCTGTCACCAGGTCTTTGAGACATGCAAAATTATTATAATTAGGGATGGTTGTACACTGAACTAAACCATCATAAAAAGGCAAGATCCAAAGAGATACATGCATGAAGTAAAAAGATTGCTAAAAAAAGGACGATGTAGGCTGTTCCAGAACAGAGAATAACAAGGACCTAAAATGCTTAACTAAGTTAAGAACTTTAATTAAAAAAAATGCAGTACATAAGGCATATTTCCATTGTAATTAGCTTTCTAAATTCTTCATAGACACCTAAAAACATATATGTCATTTGCAATGACAACAGTGTGTGTTATTTAACCATAAATATAATAAGACTGTAATTGAAAAAAAAAAAGTCTATACATTAAGATATTTCTGAATAAATTAGTTTTTATAAGCTTCAGATAAGTAATCAACTATTTTTAACATTTGTGTCTGGATGAATGGGATTCTCGTTTAAACTACTAGTGAGATATCAGTTTTGAATAATTTACAGGTTCCAGGGGTAATATAGGAATGTTTCATTTTGATGTGAAATTGGAAAGCTGAGAAATTTAAAATAGAAGTGTCCATAAATTATTATATACTTTTTGTTGAATTCAATTCACACAAAAACTGCTGGTTTGATTTTCATGAGTTTTAAATAGTGTACTGCTGACAATCTGGGGAAGTGGGAGGGGGGTTGGGGGAAGGGGGGTTGGGACGAGGTAAATTAGGGTGTGTTTAATTTTGATGTGAAATTGGAAAACTGAGAAATTTAAGATCAAAGTGTCCACAAATTAGTATCAATTTAAAGGTAAGTTAATTACAATTGAAATTTTTATTGTAATTTTATCATACAAGTGGTATTGTGTTATTGGATAATGGAAACAAAGAAACTGCCACGAGGCACTGAAAATAAGATATGTGATAAGTGACGGGTATCTGTTTATTTTTCCCTATCCTATCTTATTTGCATTGTATTATTTGGAGGAATTAAGTTTTCTTCAGTTGTGTTAACTGTGACATAATCAGTTTAAGAGAGAAGTTTGTACATTAACAGTTCATGTGAATCAAATTGCAGGCAACAGCTAGTATACAATGGGTGTGAAATTAATGAGAGTCACAACAAGGTTGACATACTTAAAACTGAATTTCATAATTGCTACCATTAATCCTGCTACATTGTTGTTAAAACTGAATTTAAAAATTCATTCATAAGAAAATACTATTGAAATACTTATTGTGTGGATATAGATTTGTTACAAATAGAGACCTGCATATGTTACTAAGAATTAGAGCTTCCGAAGTGGGGGGAAAGCATCGGGTATCAACAGTATCCCACTGAGAGTATTACCATATAATGCAACTAAAACTGAACCCTTTCTGACTGTCATATACTAAAAATTGTTAAATAAGAAAAAAGTACCTTCCAACTGGAAAATTTGGCAGGCTATTTGTATTTTCAAGAAAAGTGATCCATGAGACCCCACAAACTACCAAGTGAGCTCTATAAATTAAGTATGTAGTGGAGCTGCGCAGCATATTACATGATCAAACTGTATGAAATTCTTAGCCGAAAACAAATTAAGGGAATGAACCAAAAAGGATTTTTCAAACAAAACTGGACATATTAGCCATATTTACTAATGACATGATGGAATTTACTGATGTAGGAATGGAAATTGACTTAACAAATATTCAGTGAATCTTTTAACCATGTAACACTAAGCATCCCACAAAGAAGTGTGATGGAACCACTTTTTTAATTTTTATAAAAAAATCTTATTTCTTTTTTCTTATGGCTTTATGCCTCATCAAGGTCATTAGAGGTGGGATGACTCTGAGGGACAAGGAATTTGGCCATGGCATTTTTTGAAGGAAGCATTCCGGCATTCACCTGGAGTGATTTGGCAAAACCATGGAAAACCGGCATCCTCCCGAATGCGAGGCCAGAACATTAGCCGCTCACCCACCAAGCTCGGTATCTTAGAGATAACGTTAACAGCAGTTTGAGATTGTTTGCTACCTTGAGGGAACTAAAGAATTCTGTTGATTATTTCGAGATTAAACGTGATCTCATCATCGGAACATGGTGCGATAAATGGTAAATGAAACTGTAAAAAGTGCATGGCAATCAAAATAACAAAAGGACTGGGATTATCTGGTAGACAGGAAACAGTTTTCAATTTAATTTATTGGTAACATTCACTTTCATTTATGACTAGGAAATCACTTCACCTACTAATGTATACAGGTTCCCATGATAGAAGAGAAGTGCAAATGGACTATTTGGAAGACTTACTTTGTACCAATACTTTTTTTCCCCTTATGACTGTATGCCTTGTTGATGTCGAGGTCATTAGAAATGGATTATACCGATACTAACATATGGTTCTGAAGTATGGGTAATCAAAGAGAGAGATATTAGTATAATTATTATAATTAAGGCCCCAGAGATAATCTATGTAGCCTGGACCAACAAGACTTAACAAGTTGCGGAATGAGTGTGAGAGGATAGCTGTTAAGGAGAACAGAATTGAAAGATCAAAGCTTTACTGGTATGGACACATGAAGAAGATGGTTGATGAAAGGATCCTAAAGAAGATGTATAAATTGGAACTGGAGGAAAAGAGGGCTACAGGAAGACACTGAGATAGATGATTTAAGGGAATAGAAAAAAGTGTAAGAGGAGCAAAATGGACGGTAATGAATGAGTTGGAATGGTGGAAGGACACATTGTGGAGGAATGTGTACCCAGCAGATCTGATCGGAGGATGGAAACTTTCTAGGATGATGATCAAAGAAAAGAAAAGGGGGACATTCAGTGCCATACTGATGCATTTGTGCATTTTCTTTCCTCATGTTAGGGATTGGAATGTACTGAGGAAAGATTAGTCTGCCATCCACAATTTTGGAAATTGCAGAGTACAGCCATAAATGAAAGGATAAAGAAAGATGGGTTTGGAAAGTGTAAGTGTCGGTAATTAATACTGATAACAAACACAACACTGAAATATGGGACAGTAGACATTTTCAGGTATAGCTTTTAGTGAAGAAGAATTATAAATTTTTATATTTAGTCAACTATACTTTTGCAGTGCTGAAGAAAGAAGGCCTTTATAGGAAGACTACCAAAAACATTATTTTGAATTGAAACTTGTCACTTTTTTTATTTGTAAATATCAGTCTTAGATACCTGTGGGGCAGGTGAAAGCACAATGCGTGATCCAAGATTTCCACACTTCAGGGTGCCCTGAAATGATGCAAAGTTAGCCTCTGCTAGTTTCTGAAACATTGATTGTACTGAATTGATAGTCAGTGCTTCTTCAGGTACATGAACACAGCTGTCCAAACCAGCCAATTCAACAAGGCGATTGTAGAGAGGTAGACCTAATTGCAATGAAGGGTCATCTGGTGATGCAATGCACATTACACTCAGCTTGCAAGGAAAGGAAAATGGTAAGGGAAAGGGCGTACTAAGGTCACGTTGACCAAGCGTACTTAATGAGTGTTTTAGAGACAATGGACCCACACCAGGGCTGCCATCAGTCACAAGAACCACCTGAAAAAAAAAAATAAAAAAAAATACAGTTTTAAAAACTGAAAACATATAAGGGTATTCATAGTATGGATAAAGGTAAACTATGACAATAATGTGATAAAAACCATTAAACATGACAATAAAAGGAACAAGAAATAAATTAGTGAGAGGGGATAAAAAGAAGTAAACAATCAATAATAAAAAACAATTTTTTGATTTATTTAGTTTTAATCCCTTCCATCTATTCCTTCCTCCCCCTAACTTTTGACTGCATTCTTCTGCCTGCAAAGAATGATCTCAGCTCATTCATCAAGCAGAATATGCCAGTGTTCATCACATCAGGCTTACCTCTCATTCACTTGCCCAGCAGACTCAGCGGTTGCCTGAAATAATGTGTAGACGCATTTATGTTGTCACTGAAATTGCCCTGCAATCAGTTTTACCAAGTAGTGGATTTATCCTCTCTTTGCTTGTGCAATTAACAATTCATTATAACAAAAAATTGATGGAAATTACGGTAATATAACCTCACAAGTAAGCATCTATTGACATGGTCATTGAAAACAAATGATTGCACTAATAATAAAGTGTCTATTACTACAAATAAAATACATTCATTTCAGTTGGGTGAAAGGGAATCCGGTTCCTATTCTGGAACACAGCAGCGGAACTGATACAAGTCGGGGCCCCTCATCTGAGAAGCTTGTCGGGGTAACCCAAAAGGATCCGGAGACTATAGCAATTTTCCTGGCATTTATTATTTTTGCAAAATATCTAAACATGTGATTTTAACAACAACAAAAATATTCAGCAAATATATGGTGGATTGAAAGATGGAGAATTTCATAAATCTTAATATGTCATGAAATGATCAAATTTTTTAACTTACTTTTTTATCGTCTTATACCATTTGAAAGACAATTTCAGAAAATGTATAATTAATGCTATCCGGAAACCAATTATTACTGTTTTTTAAGTTTTGTAATTATACATTTCTTTTTCAGTTAATTCAGTTTAATATAAATCTGTTTACATAATCCTCAGCACACAAGAGTTTCTCATACTTGATAATGTTAGTTTTGGTATTAATTTAATTGTGTTGGAACATATGCCTCAGTGGAGACTTGCTTCGCTTCTTCTTTCAAATTTCACTATTCTTTGAAGACATTTTCACCACCCCACCGACCTTTGCAGTTTACAAATTTTAATTTTAGATTCTTTCAGCATTTCATATAAATTATTCAGCTTTCTGCTTGGTAATCTATTCCAATCCCTGGCACTCATACCTAAAAGAAAAAATTTACATACCCTTTCAAATGCGGCTTGTGGTCATCGTAATCTTTTCTCTTTCCCTTACTACTCCTAATTCTTCACCACTATCTTCACCAACTTCCCCTCTTTCAATGAGTTTCAACACACTTCCTTTATCATATCAGTCACTTCCTTTATCATATCAGTCACTGATTATGTTCAGCAATAATTTCCACAAATTAATACAGCTATCATCCTTTGCACCTTGTCCAACTCCCGAGTTTGATACCCATAATGTGGATCCCACACTACCCCACCATACTTGAGCAAAGGTCTAATTTCTCTGGTATACCTCCTCTTAAACCTCTAGAGGAAATGCAGAATTTTGAATGCTCCTCCTCCTACCAGCCGAATTTGTTCTGCCCAATTGATTTTAATAACTAATATTATGCCAAAACTTACATTTAATGTCTTCAACAAGCAGTTCCTTCTCCATCTTATGATCATACAAAAACTTCATTTTTTTCCATGTGTAAATATAATGAACTGATGCTTTGTGGCATAGCCAGCTAAATATACTGTCCAGGGCTCCCTGATTCTGGTTCACAATCTTGCCCAGTTTTAATCCTGTTATTTAACATTATATCATCTACACATATTCTAAATGCTGAGTAAACCATCCACACTATTATTCACTAGAGTACTGAACAGTAATACAAGTAGTTCAAGTACACTACCCTGTGATATTCCTGTTTCATAGGATGCTGCATTTCCTATGGCAATTCATTGCTTCCTACCTTTATAGAACATATTTACCACCATTTTACAGTTCACTCTGACAAATGTATTGGAAAGATCCAGTGCTATATTGTCAACTTGGCCTCCCTCTTCCATTTCATCTAAAATATTTTGCACATACCCCATAAACTCTCTTAAATTCATATTGCTAATTTTCAAACTAGTTTCTTTAAATGCAAAGGTGACTGATGATTCAAATCTTCATGCTGTATTACCTGACAGGGTGTTGCACTTCCCCATTCTCCTAAAATAAGTCTATTAACACCATGTAATGCTGTTTCCACACATGTCTTGTCAAATTCTTCTAGCTGTTGCAGCTTTGACCTTATTGTGTCAAAATCTCGAGTAAATGGTGAAACAATCTCATACAAAGATGAGAAAGCAATCTGAAATAAACAAAAATGTTTCATTTATTTTATTAAGAAACATAATTTTTTTCAACTGTTGATCAAATATTTTTATCTTGCTAAAGTTCTATCATCTTTATTTCCTTATACTTTACATCACATACTCTACTGCACAATGGTTCTTACCAGCGCAACAAATTCCAGTTTGCTGTGTACAGCCAAGTAGTCCAACAATGTATTAATACCATGAATTGCCAGATTTTGTCTAGTATATTGTTCACCACTCTCAGGCAAGGTAACAGGCCTTGTCATTGACAGTGACACGTCTATTACTATTACAGTCGGCATTATTTGTAACCTAAACAGAATTTTGCATTAGATATAGTTTAACAACACCGTTTGCTAATGATTTATTTAATATTAGAGCTTTCTTAGTATATGTATTTAGTAAATGTATGGATATTTTTTAAAGAAACTAATATAACAACAATGGACACTTTAAAACAAATTAAAATTATTACAAAAATTTTAATCAAAAACTTAATTTCTGAAACATTATTATTCACTTAAGACTAATATTTTAGTACATACGTATGTACATTTCTGGTAAATAGTTTAACTGCATGTGGGTTTTACAAGTAGCTTCTACGTGTTTATAACCAGTAAACTTGAAGTGGCTTTATATATTTGGATGAATTTCATATTCAGATAATTTTTTACTTTATAAATTTAATAAGATAGGTTTCATCCTAGAGAAAACATAATCCCAGAAAAATGTGATTTTACAAACAAAAAAAATCTAATGTTGTTTCATAACACCATCTTGGTTCCCAATTAGTGGTAAGCATACCCCCAGGGGTATGTGAGGTTGTCTCAAGGGATAAGTGCAATTTCTTGGCTACGGTAAACATTAAGATAGTTTTTTTTTTAAAGTATTGCTCGTGTCAAAATATATTTTAAGATAATCAAACTGTGTGTGTGAATTATATTATTGCAATGCTGTGGTTGTGTGAATTACTCACCTGGGATGAATGTAGTGGCACAGGCCCGTAGCACAAACTCAAGAATTTTTGCCAACATTTACAAAGAGGTTGGTAGTAAACACGAGAACCTGTCTTTATATACTGAAGTATGGTGGCTGTCCAGGGGAAGAATTGTTTCTAGAATATTTGAGTTGAGACATGAAACTGAATTCTTGGTTGAGCAAGGGCATCATGAGTTCAATAAAATGCTGATTGTCCCTTTATGGCTTCAAAAATTGACTTACTTGTCAGATATTTCCAACAGATTGAATGCACAATGTCAGGGTACAACTATATCTATTACACAGGAGAAAGTTGAATCAACTGAAAAAACGGTCTGTCTGGAAGCCTTTGATTGAAAAATGTAAATATGACCAGTTTTTGAATTTGAACTTTTTCAACTTCGAATGAAGATACAAAATCAACCTCTTGCAAAATCTGTTAACAGAGTTACAGGGGGGTGCACATTGAGTTGTGTGGTGCAGTAGGGGCAGTGCAGAGCAGGGCAGCACGAAAACAGAAACTGTGTTGGGCAGTTGCCCGTGCATATTAGTGCACAGTTTGGTGGGGCAGTTTACAAAGCATTGTTGTGTTGTGCGAGAAACCAACAAAAAAACGCGTAACCAAAAACATGTCGATGCAAAAACTCTATTTTTGATTTCTGAATCAGACTGGGATGCCGAACTTGGAAAATTATTACTTTATCAGAAGCTGAGTTAGATAAAAGTATCGAAAAGTGAGTATATGAAAAGAAGAAACTCTCATCTGGGTTCTGCAGTGACGAGAATTCTCAAAAGATTTATTTCCGGATGACTCAAGCGAAGATTCACAGCATAATCTAATCCGTTTTCTCGATGATGCTCAAATACCTTTTGGAACTGTAGAAAATCTGGCACTATTTCCGTGGTTATTTATTTAATTATTTAATGTTTGATGGTACATGACCTTTATAAGAATGTATTTCTCTTTTATTTCATATTATATTTTTAAGAAAACTACATAATAGAACACAAGAAACACTTGGAACAAAAAAAGCAGTGTTCAACAAATTATTCGGGAAACTGTCTTCACACGAATCCTCCCTCTCTAGTTAGCAGTTGGACGAAGGTTGCCTTGAAGAGGGAGAAGAAGCAGAAGAGCTCAATTTAGTCGGACGTGTATCATGGTAAGAAAAAAGTGTTTCTAGGGGACACTGTTTGAAAGATGCAGTACAAATAATAAGGAAACAAATAATGTAATAATAGCCTATATATCAATCTTTTTTTAAGTTTTATTAAAAATGAATTCAAAAAGTGAAAATAAAAGTGAAAATTGTAAGTGGTCAATTGCATGATAAGTAAATGCTGAATTTACTCACCACTTGTTGGCTCATTGGTGATCCTTGTCCAAATTTCTTGTTTAAATTTAATTTTTATGTATTTAGTATAACTGGTATTGTGAATCGTAGGGTGGTTATGCACCAGTTTAACCAATTTTTCTTATTTCATAGTTGAAAATGATTTTAAAGTAAAGCAAGATTATAAATAACACAAGAAGTGTTACGGCAAAAAACCGGCACGAGTGAGCTGCGTGGCCCAGTTTTGTGAACACAGCGTGGGGCAGTCCACGTGTGGCGCAGTACTGCCCTGCCCTGCTCTGTGTCTCAATATGCGCTTTTCCACCCCAAAAGGTAGAGACACAGAAACTGTGCTGCGCCACCTGTGTCAACTGCGCGTCAATGTGCACCCGGCCTCATGCAGCTATTTTCAAAAAATATCGCTGCAATGGAACTGGATAAAGAACCCTTTCGCAAACCATTTCATCTGTGACCAAGAGCAACTAATAGACATTTCATGCAACAGCAGATTCAAGAGATGTTTTGCAGAGCAATAACCAGTATATTTTTGTGTTGAACTAAAAGAGTTTATCATGCTAAAAAAGCAGTAATAACATTTTTACTACCATTTTGAATAACATATTTTTGCCATTTATGGATTTGTGGATTTTCCTCCAAGACAAACATAAAAACCAATCACCATTGACTTCAGCTTGAAGACGATTTAAGGTTGAAGCTCAGTTAAGAGCAACCAAATTTCTAGGATGTTTGCAAAGACAAATGTGCACTTTTCTCCCATTAAACTTAAATAAACATTTACAATTTTAATTATTACTAAAATTGTTAGAATAACAATTCTGGACATTTGTTGTTTTTTGTGATGTTTGATATTGGATTAAAATTTAACACATCTCAGAAAATTTGTTTTATTTTTATTTATAATTTTAGCTATAAGGGGTACGCAAGGTTGAGCTCATTCTTGAAGTGGTACTTGGGAAACAATAATTTGGAACCACTGTTGTAGATGTTTGAGGTAAGCATGAAGTGGCTTTATTGTTTTGGATGAAATTTCATACTAAGATAATTTTTTACTTTCCAAATTTAATAACATAGGTGTCTGTGGGAAGGGTGATGACGTGATGTACCAGAGAAGTAATGGAACTGGGTTATAAAACTTTGGTCAGACCATTGCTTGAATATGGTAGTGTAGTATGGGAATCACGTTTTTGGTACCAAATACAGGAGTTGGAGGGAGTGTAAAAAAGGGCTGCTAGATTTGTGTCTGTAAATTGACACAAAACAAAATCAGTAACTGATATGATAACGGAGTTGAAATGGGATTCATTGGAAGACAGGAGGAGAGTGAAGAGAATCGTGGGAGTGTGAAGGTATATATTGGTGATGAGGCATGGAAAGATACTGGTGGAAGAATTAGGAGAGGTGCATAGAGGGGAAAAGGTGACCATGACCACAAACTGGCACTTTATTTCAGGCACAAGGTTGTAGGTAAATGGATTCGAATAAATTACCAAGAGAAATGATGAATAATTTACCAAAAATTCTGAAAGTATTTAAAGCTGAAATTAGTAGTGGACAAAGGTAGGAGGAAAAAGGAAAAGGGAAAAATGGGTGTGTAGGGAAATTATCACTGGAGCACTCAGTCGCAATTAAATTAAGTGTATTTTTTGTTTGTGAAATGTATAGTATATATGAGTTTGAGATTGAGGACTGTCCTAGTGTTCATTCAAGTGCTTGCAGAAAACTGCCTAGTAACTGTTGACACTGCTGGATCCAGATTTGAAGCTAGGATCATTGTACGTGCCCAACACAGTGTGGTGGCACTAAAATACACAAAGCCATACTGGCAGGTTGGTGGTTTAGTCTCCTGTTTTAATTTGTCTACATACTATTATAAATCTGTAAGTAAATTGCGTCTGACTGAGGGTTTGGGGAAGCATCATGCAAAAGCGACTGCACCAAGAATGGGGTTTGTACAGTTTGAAAGCTTACGATATCTTATGACTCTACATGAGCAGGAAACAGAGCAAGATATATAATTCATTTATACTGAGAGCAGATAGGCACCTCAGATCACACTGCATCGTAAATGAACACTCTTCTATGTGATGCCTACCAAAGATCATGTTACAATTTGACAAACACTCCAGTCTTTACATTCTGTTAATATTGTTTTTTACTATATTTGGTTATTTAATTCTTTAGTGTTCTGAAGTATAATATGATAGAACACCCAGAAAATGTCAATGACAGCATTACATGAAAGATTAACACTACAATAAGAGTAACAACATTGTGGGATTTAATTTACAATAAAGGTTACAAAGATATTACATTACCAGGTGTGTAGCTACTATGGGGCTAAGCGGTGCAGTCTACCAGGGCCCTCTTGCTCAGGGTGCCCCCAAGCATACCTCTACCTCAAGGGGCCCCTAAGCGCACCTCTAGGGGCCCTCATGCGCAGTTTAGAGGGCCCACAAGCCTTCACGGCAAACTTAGCTCTACCGTCGTCTAAGAGGCCCCTCACTAAGGGCCCTCGCTGCTCAGTGGGGGCCCCAACATCTGCTCAGGGGCCCCTAAAGAACAATTCAAGGGCCCCATCCTCAGTTCAGGGGGTACCAGCACACAAAGCAAAAAAAAAGGTCGCCCGTCTGGCCTGAGGGCCCAAAATAAATTTTTTGCACCGGGGCCCTTGTTGACCTAGCTACGCCACTGTACATTACAAATGTTTTAGAAGAAAAACAAAGGCAAATGCATTATGTAACGCACCCTTTAGTTCACCAAAAGCATTCCCACTAGCCATCCCCAGTAGTAAAATATTCTATAGATCGATTTTGAAGTCGGTTAGAAATTTTGTGTAAGGTATTTGTCAACTTCAAGGGATTTTCCTGCATTCGTTTCCACAGTGAGAACTCATCATTAGAATAGTTTAAAGTGCATTCATTATATCAGGAAAAATTTAGATTGAGAAATAATTCAGTTTGTTTACGTTTTGAGACGTGATTAGAAAAGTAAAAATTTAAGATTTGAGATATCTTTGAATTGAGTGTAGCTACACCTGAACTTTTATCACCGGCTATGGTCAGCATTGTCCCGAGTATTTTGATAGTAAAATTATCTAATTTGGTAAAGTTTAATTAGTGGTTTCAATTAAGAGAAAAAATGAACTTTTTAACTAAAAGGAATACAGATTTGAAATTTATATCAGTAGATAGCCTAAATTGAGACAATTACGAATATATAATGGTTTAGGTAAAAAGCTGAAGCATTTGTCTGGTAATTAAGTTTTTAAAGGTAGATTGTCGTTGATTGTTGTAGAAGCGCGTAAAAATTCCGCCAACTGCTGACGTAGAAGACTTTAACGTTAAGCATATAGAAACCCTTTTGACTGTTACATTAAATTAAAACAAATAGAATGTGATCATATGAAGCCCTTGTATAAATTGTAAGTTAAACTATTTGGTACTTTGGGAGATATTAATTAAAGAAAACAGTTACTGACGTCATAGGTGTTCAAAAACTTGTATAAACCCTGCAGCCATCTTAGATTTGTCTCAGTCTTGTCTCATTCTTTCGCCGGATAGGTACCAGAAGGCTACACATGGTCACGAACTTAATTGTTCACAGTTTAGGCAAAAGTGTTAACCCCCCCCCCCCCATTAACATTTACGCCTGACAATTACCATGTTTCACCAAGATCCATGTGAGTAAAGCAATAGAAAAATACAAATATGTAAATGGGGCGATTCAGGAGGAATAGTAAATATTGAAGGAGGTGATAGGCCTAGTATGAACAATATTGTGTAAAAATAAAATAGATATTCGTGTGATTTCCATTCGTTTTGGAAATACAGGTTCTGGATTTTTTTGCACAAAATAAACCTCAGAAAACAACCAAGAACACACAAATAACTTATTGAAGTACTTTATTTGTGCAAAAATACATTATTAAATGTTAAAAAATCTCACCATTGACTTCAACTGCCCAGACAGAAGAGCTCCATGTACTGTTGGAAAGAGAGCTGCAAAGTATATTGAAGTCAACGGTAGGATTTTTGAACATTTAATTTAAACTTTTGTAAAATATGGATGTGTTTTAGCACAAATAAAGTATATCAATAAGTTACTAGTGTGCTCTTGATCATTTTCTGGGGTTTGTTTTATGCATAACATTCCAGTCCCTATAGGAAATCATACACAAGGTTATATGAAGTTTTTAATGCAATATTGTTCATACTACCACCATTCCTCCTCAATCATACTGTATAAAATAGGGAATGGAAAGATTAGAGTGGACCCACCATTTACCAAAGTTGTAGGAAGAAAAGATACAGCAACGAAAACACAACACAAACACATTAAACATCATAATTTCGGCTATGACCTTCCTTGTGAAAATAGAAAACGAAGCACGAGTATGAACAAGCACCTGCAGTTAACCACATCAGTTTTTCACCGTTACATTCAGAGCAGACGTAGTGGGGGTGACAAAAACAATATCATTGAAAATATTAATGATAAGATAATGACAAATGAATTATGTAAGTGGTGAAATCTTATATATCTTATATATATATATAAAAATAGACGTGTTTTTTCCTATATTTCACTTTTCAGCCACCACTACCTAGCACAGATCACTGATGTTTGTGGGTGGAAGTAGCATGGAGTTTCCTGTCGTGCACAACGTTGGCCGAATGCAGATAGCTGTGGGGATGTGGGAGATATAATGATTAAAGTTGATCAGTGCAGGGCGTTTTCATATTTCGACCAAAAATTCGTATCTCCGTATACTTCTCTTTCCTGCCACAACTACATAACATAGACCTTTGGTGTTTGTGTGTGGTAGTAGAATCGTCTTTCCTGTCGTGCACTATGGTTGTAAGATGTCGGTAACTATGGAGGTGTGGGAGATATGGGGGTTGAACGTGGTCGACCTGTGGCAATTTCATACTTCTGCCAAAGACAAAAGTGTCATGGTGTATCACTTTTCAGCGAAAACTATAGATCACAGATAACTGGCGTTTGTGTGTAGTAGTAGCACAAAGTCACCTTTCGATCACAACAGCGGCCGATTTTCAGAAACTGTGGTTGTGTGGGAGATATGGTGGTTGTAAGTGGCCGACCAAGGATATTTTCGTATTTCGACTGTCTCCGCATATGTCACTTTTCTGCCACAACTACATAGCATAGAGCATTGGTGTTTGTGTTTGGTAGTAGAATCGTATCTCATGTAGTGCACTATGGTTGTTAGATGTCGGTAGCTATGGAGGTGTGGGAGATTTGGGGGTTGAAAGTGATCGACCTGTGGCAATTTCATACTTCTGCCAAAGACAAAAGTGTCATGGTGTATCACTTTTCAGCGAAAACTATAGATCACAGATAACTGGCGTTTGTGTGTAGTAGTAGCACAAAGTCACCTTTCGATCACAACAGCGGCCGATTTTCAGAAACTGTGGTTGTGTGGGAGATATGGTGGTTGTAAGTGGCCGACCAAGGATATTTTCGTATTTCGACTGTCTCCGCATATGTCACTTTTCTGCCACAACTACATAGCATAGAGCATTGGTGTTTGTGTTTGGTAGTAGAATCGTATCTCATGTAGTGCACTATGGTTGTTAGATGTCGGTAGCTATGGAGGTGTGGGAGATATGGGGGTTGAAAGTGATCGACCTGTGGCAATTTCATACTTCTGCCAAAGACAAAAGTGTCATGGTGTATCACTTTTCAGCGAAAACTATAGATCACAGATAACTGGCGTTTGTGTGTAGTAGTAGCACAAAGTCACCTTTCGATCACAACAGCGGCCGATTTTCAGAAACTGTGGTTGTGTGGGAGATATGGTGGTTGTAAGTGGCCGACCAAGGATATTTTCGTATTTCGACTGTCTCCGCATATGTCACTTTTCTGCCACAACTACATAGCATAGAGCATTGGTGTTTGTGTTTGGTAGTAGAATCGTATCTCATGTAGTGCACTATGGTTGTTAGATGTCGGTAGCTATGGAGGTGTGGGTGATATGGGGGTTGAAAGTGATCGACCTGTGGCAATTTCATACTTCTGCCAAAGACAAAAGTGTCATGGTGTATCACTTTTCAGCGAAAACTATAGATCACAGATAACTGGCGTTTGTATGTAGTAGTAGCACAAAGTCACCTTTCGATCACAACAGCGGCCGATTTTCAGAAACTGTGGTTGTGTGGGAGATATGGTGGTTGTAAGTGGCCGACCAAGGATATTTTCGTATTTCGACTGTCTCCGCATATGTCACTTTTCTGCCACAACTACATAGCATAGAGCATTGATGTTTGTGTTTGGTAGTAGAATCGTATCTCATGTAGTGCACTATGGTTGTTAGATGTCGGTAGCTATGGAGGTGTGGGTGATATGGGGGTTGAAAGTGATCGACCTGTGGCAATTTCATACTTCTGCCAAAGACAAAAGTGTCATGGTGTATCACTTTTCAGCGAAACCTATAGATCACAGATAACTGGCGTTTGTATGTAGTAGTAGCACAAAGTCACCTTTCGATCACAACAGCGGCCGATTTTCAGAAACTGTGGTTGTGTGGGAGATATGGTGGTTGTAAGTGGCCGACCAAGGATATTTTCGTATTTCGACTGTCTCCGCATATGTCACTTTTCTGCCACAACTACATAGCATAGAGCATTGGTGTTTGTGTTTGGTAGTAGAATCGTATCTCATGTAGTGCACTATGGTTGTTAGATGTCGGTAGCTATGGAGGTGTGGGAGATTTGGGGGTTGAAAGTGATCGACCTGTGGCAATTTCATACTTCTGCCAAAGACAAAAGTGTCATGGTGTATCACTTTTCAGCGAAAACTATAGATCACAGATAACTGGCGTTTGTGTGTAGTAGTAGCACAAAGTCAGCTTTCGATCACAACAGCGGCCGAATTTCAGAAACTGTGGTTGTGTGGGAGATATGGTGATTGTAAGTGGCCGACCAAAGAAATTTTCGTATTTCGACGAAAGGCATGTGTGTCCGCAGATTTCACTTTTCTGCCACGACTACATAGCATAGAGCATTGGTGTTTATGTGTGGTAGTAGAATCGTGTCTATTGTCGTGCACTATGGTTGTTAGATGTCTGTAGCTATGGGGTTGTGGAAGATATGGGGGATGAAAATGGTCGACCTGCGGTAATTTCATATTTCTGCCAAAGACGCATGTGTCACGGTGTATCACTTTTAAGTGAAAACTATCAATCGCAGATCACTGGCGTTTGTGTGTGGTAGTAACACAGTCTCCCATCGATCACAACGTTGGCCGAAATTCGGTAACTGTGGGAGTGTGTGAGAAAAGGTGTTTGAAATTGGTCGATCATGAATATTTTCGTATTTCATACAAAGACTTGTGTGTATCCGTAAATTTTACTTTGCTGCCGGAACTACACAGCGCAGAAGACTGGTATTTGTGTGTGGTAATAGTATCGAGTCTCCCATCGTGCACTATGGTGGTTAGGTGTCTATAGCTGTCAATATGAATTCTTTACAATTACGAACGAAGTCGTGGGTACCAGCTAGTATTAACATAAAAACATATACCAATGATGATAAAACTACAGATGCAAATTTTTACCAGGGTGTGAAGGTAAAGAGGACAGTGAGAATTATCTATCTCGACTCCAGACTGTGTTGGTAGACCAGTTCCCATATATACAGTTCAGATAGTGCTGTGGCTTCAGAGAGTAATCTGATGGCTCTGACTGTGAAACAGTTGTGGAAGTTGGCATGGGTAGGACAAGGAAGTCTAGACTTTGGGAGTAATCTGTTTGTCTGTGACTATTTATCCTGATGGATAACTGATTTGTAGTGAGGCCAATGTCAAAAGTCAGACAATGGAGGCAAGTGATCTAGTATATTAGGCGGAATGTAATGCTGGTGGCATGGCCTATGATGGGGTACATTTCAACAATGGTTGGAGTTGGTGGGTTGGGTAGATGCATTTTGCATGTATATGACCTATTAAAAGAGAAGGAACCATGGGGTGGGTGATTATGTGTGCACAAGAATATTTTTCAAGTTTAGTGTTGTGATGAGGGAGGTTCTAAAAAGGACAGTGAGGATAATGTGATGCGTTTCCCAAAAAGTTCTGAGAAAGTCATAGCCATGATGTTCAGGGATTCCAAGCCAGGATAGAACTGGGTGAGAAAGACAGGATTACAGTAGATTTTGGTTTGTTGTTGTTGTTGTTTACTGTTCAGGATGAATAATGACCTGGTATATCTGTCAGGGGGCCAATTCTGGGGGTTAATTATGGTGCATAAAGAGGTTATCTAAGGTTCGAGAAAACATCATATTGCTTGTAGCAGATATGTCTGCCTTAAATGGATAGGCTGTACGATGCTGTGATTTTTGAAAGTTCTCACATACCCTGCTTTTCTATGCGATTCAGGTTGTTGGAGTGGAAGGCAAATGGACAATGGATCAAACTGGGATGGGAATAGGCATTTTTGGAGACTGGGTTCAATGTTACCAGCTATAAGGTGCAGGTATTGCTATAGAATTATGTAGGTGGTCGTTAAACATGATGAAGTTTACAGCAAAGAAGGTGATGTAGATGTGAGATAAGACCATGTTAAGTTTAGGGAGTGGATTTTTTTTTAAGGGAGTGTTGGAAGTCAAGGAGGTTTTCACACTGTACCAAGATTGTAAAAATGTCAGCTTCATATTTGAACCACACAGTTGGTTGTAAGGTAATCTTTTTTAACAAAGGACTGTTTAAATCTGCTCAAGAAAAAATAGAGTAGGAGGGTGCCATGCTAGTGCCCATGGCAGTGTCCAATCTAGGAGGGGACAAAACAGGGCACTTGCCATAAGCGGCGAAGTAATGTTCAAAGTGACGACAATCTGAGAGTTTTGGCCACGGTTTGGAAAATTTCTAGATTCCCCACTGGCCCATGGTACATGTATCTTACCTGAAGCCAAATGTGAGAAAGGAAAGCATAAAATAGGCCATTGATTTAAGGTATGCAGTGCCGGGGGAGAATGTGGAAGAATCATATCCTATTGTTTAAGAGTGATGGGGGATGTCAGTGTAGAGAAAGGTGGATTTTATGGTTAACAATAAGGAAACTGCAGGTAGGGTGTTGGGATTTTTGACAAATGTTCTAGGAAATCGAGAATATCTCTAACATGGCATACGAGTGTGCAAACGAATGGCTGTAGATGTTGGTCCAAGAGGTTACGGCACACACTCCATGAACAACCCATAGGCAGCAACTATAGGGCATACAGCCTCATGAAATTTGAGCAGGGGGCACAGTGTAGGAGTCTAAGAGCTCTTAATCATGGGGTGACAGACTTTGCAAGGGACCATGGAGATTGGGGAATGTATGTATTTCTATGCAGATTGAATTGGTGGGGTCTGTGGTGGGTTGTTGATATGTCAGCTGTGGAACATTGTCTGAGAGTTCAGCTTGTATGCACTTTGATCTATAGTCACTGTGGTTGAGTGTATGTCTACTAGGAGAATTATGATGCTGTGGTTCTTTAAAGTTCTCTCATACCATGCTTTTCTATGCCATTCAGATTGTTGGAGTGAAAGACTGATGTCAGAAGGAATGCAATAAGTGTTTAGAAATGAGTAATAGAAACGGATGATGTTTCTGAGGGGAGATGCATCAAACTGGGATGAGAGTATGAATTTTTCTAGACTGGGTTCCAAGTTTCCACATCAGTCCTCACTCCTAAAGGAGGTACCAAAATAATACTGCCAGCAGAGGGTGTGGCAGAATGAAAGAGTGTTCCTGATATGAGCAGAATGGTCAAATTCTGGGATGAGAGAGAAAAAGAGACTCTTGGAGAGAAAAGAAAGCTGAGATTGAGAGAGGGGAGTGGAAGAAAGATTCAAAGCAGAGATATTGGACTTCTCCAAGGGTGTGAAGTTGGGAGAAAGTGAACTGGAATGCGTGATAAAATAGCTGGGTGTGGAAACATGAGAGATGGGAAGGACGTGGGCAGTGGAAATATGTGGTGGAAAGTTGGTATGCTTTTCATTGTGTGAGTTGAGAAGCTGTAACTCTTGCAGTGGAAGGAAGTCAGAGGGGAAAAAGTTAGGCAACAACTGTATCATACACTGTGTACTCCATGTTCTTCTGTTGAAGACGTGTTTAACCCTAAAAATTTCTATCTGTATTTTTGCTGTTTAAACACCGCCTTGCCATGGTTCCTCTTCTGTTAATATTTAAATATTCTAAATAGGTCCTTGATTTTATTTCATAGCTAGGAGAATAAATCACTACTTATTATAGATGAGGGCATTAAAACACACTAAAAGACACACATGAAACAATCTAATCATTGAGCATATAATCCTTCCTCAGCAGTAGAACTTGGCGGGCAGAAGGAGGGCGTTATGGGCTACTAGTTGTAATTTGTGGCAGATAAATAAATGGGAGCATGTTCAAAAATGGATAAAAAATATGATAAAAAAGAGCGGGTAGTGAGTTGAAGAGAATATACCCAAGCTTTACAAAATTAGCAAACATGTCTTAAAAACATATTATGGTTGGAAAAAAAGAGCTGACAGCAGGCAGTATTAAATATTAAAAAAAATGCATCTACATCTATACTCTGCAATTCACAAATACTGTGGGTGGCAGAGGGTGCTAAGCATCAATCCTAATTCAGTGAATTCCAATCCTGAACAGAATGAGGAAAGAAAGAATACATAAATGTATCAGTACAGCATCTTATTCTAAAATCTTATCCCTCCTGTCATTGTGACCTAAATAGGTTGGTGGAAGAAGTATTTCGTTGCACTCGTAAATTAAAGATTTTTGCATATTCTCCAACAAATTCAAACAAAAACGACGTCGTCTGTCCGCCAAACAATCCCAGCCCAACCCACGTATCAGCTCTGTGACACTTAAGTAACGACTGTAACTAGCAGTCACAAATTGAGCGGCTCTCCTCTGTACATTCTCTAACGTGTCAATCAGTCCCGTGTGATACGGATCCCAAATTCCACAACAGTATTCCAAATGCAGACACGCTAGTGTTTTGTACACTATTTCCTTTGTATGAGCATTACAACTTGTCAAAATACGACTTATAAATCATAGTTTAGAATTAGCTTTGCCTACGACGGAAGTTATGTGCAAGTCCCATTTCAAGTTGCTTTGTACTGTTATGCCAAGATACTTCAGGGAATCCACCGTGTCAACAACAGAATTGTAACTTTGTACTTGTGAGGAAACGGAGTCTTTTTATTACTTATTCGCATTGCCTTGCACTTTTTGCAGTTAAGTGAAAGCTGCCATTTACGGCACCATTCCAAAATAACATCCAGATCGCGCTGAATTTCTAAGCAGTAGTCAGAACACCTCGCTTCCTTATAAATAAGTGCATCATCAACAAAAAATCGCATCCTGCAATTAACATTGTCACCAGGATCATTTATAAAAATTAAGAAAAGAAGTGGTCCTATTACAATTCCTTGAGGAATGCCCAAAGTAACATCTAGCTTAGAAGAGGTTTCCCCGTCAACAATGACATACTGTGACCGACCAGTTAGAAAATCGTGTATCTATTCGTAAATCTGATCAGATATACCATACGCTCGAATCTTTGCTAAAAGTTGGTTGTGTGGTACAGAGTCAAAAGCTTTCTGAAAATCCAAAAAAATAACATCAACTTGTGATCCTGCATCAATAACTTTCATTACGTCATGCGAAAAAAGAGCCAGTTGCATTTCACACAATCAGTTCTTCCGAAATCTGTGTTGGTTTGCGGTAAGTAACTCATTTTCATATAGAAACTTCATAATGTTAGAGCGTATGACATGCTCCAGAATTCTACGGCAAACAGATGTTAAAGATATGGGTCAACAATTCCTAGGATCTCCCCGATCTCCTTTCTTGAAAACAGGAATCACCTGCACTATTTTCCAGTCAGAAGGTACTTTCCTTTCTTCTAAAGATTTACGAAATATATCTGACAGAAATGGCTCGATTTATTCCACGTATTTCGAAAATATTCTTACTGGTATACCATCAAGACCCGGCGCTTTCCCCTACTTCAGGAGCTTTAACTGCTTTATGATACCTACACTATCAATTTAAACTGGGTCCATCTCAATTTCTACACGCCGTGGAAAAACGGGAATGTTTTCCATGTTTTCATCAGTGAAAGAATTTTTAAATTCGGTAGCCTTGTCACAGCTGTCATCAACTTCCCTACAACCACTTACTTTTTTTTACATACAACCAAAATTTCTTTGGATTTCTGATGAGGCTCTTGGAACGTGAGTTGCATCAAAAGTCATTAAAGGCCTCGCACATCGCATTCTTGACATGTCCTCTTGTCTCGGCTAACTTTTCTAAATCACTCGTATGCATCGTCCTTCTTATATGTGCATGTTGCTTCCTTTGCTTTGTAATTTTACTGTAGCAATTACAGCTTTATGATCACTTATTCCCATGGTGGTAGAAATGTCAGTGAATAATTCAGGCCTATTCGTAACTAGAATATCTGAAAAAATTTCGTTATCGTTGTGGCACCACATGGGTTCAGTGACGAGCTGCTCAAGATTAAGATCTGAGAAAAAGTCAAGAACAATCTCACAGGATGTTTTATCCCTGCCACCAGTAACGTGGGCGTAATTAGTCCAGCTGATATACGGAAAGTTGAAGTCACCTCCTAGTATTATTCCATGATCTGGAAATTGATGAGCTATCTTACTTACATTAGTTCTTAAGGCCTCAGCAACAGCTACATCTGCATCTGGTGGACGATAGCAAGACGCTATTACAAGTTTTGTAATAGCTACTTTTAGTCTAATCCGTGGGATTTCATAGACCGTATCGATATTTATTTCATTAAACGACAGATGTTTACTAACAGCTATAAATACACCACCTCCATTAGAATGTAACCTGTCCTTACGGAAAACATTCATGACATTTTTAAAAATTTCTGCTGAACTTATATCCAGTTTTAACCAGCTTTCAGTACCTAATACAATATCTGCTTTTGTGCTACTAATAATGCTTTCAAGCTTAGGCTGCTTGTTACAAACATTTCTACAGTTAATAAAGAGTATTTTTAATGGTCGAGATTGATTTATGCTACTCCTAACATATGGTGCTGAATTTAATTGGGATGCCTGTAACTGTAATCCCAGTTTCGGGTCTTCCTCCCTCAGCCTAAAAAAATCCCCCAACGCACTCCACACGGCCCTGCCACCTGTGTAGCCGATTCACGTGTGTAGTGCACCTGATCTATCCAAGGGAACCCTACATGTCTTGACCCCAGGGCGAAGATCTAGGAATCTGCAGCCATGATTATCGCAGAAACGCCGCAGTCTCTGGTTCAGAGCCGAGTCGAGGGTCCACAGTCGGTTCTATTGACAATGTTGAAGATAGTTAACTCAGCCGAAATCTTCCGTTCATCAACCACAGTGCTCACCCTATGACCAAACGGCCGGAAGGAAGAGAGGATACCCTCCGACCCAAGGTGGCAAGCATCATTCGTGCCAACATGAGCTACAAACTGCAGCTGGCTACACCTCATCCGTTCAATGGCATCTGGGATGGCCTGCTCCACATCTTGGATCAGACCCGACCAATTCGCCTTTTCCCTAAGGGGCTCAATGAATTGCCTAATGTTGGAACTACATACCACCAGAATCCCCTTCTGTGGTCGCAGAATGACGATTGTGGAACTGAATCAGACCCAGACAACACATCAAACCTATTGGATAGTGGTACAAGCTTGCCCTCCTGGGATTCAGACTTGTACGACTGCCCCCGCATGTGGCGTCAACGTCCGGAAACCACGCGCCAGACACCTTCAGGTGACTGCCGCACAGTCTTAGCCTGGACAGCAGCTACAATGTTTGATAGGAGAAAACCTGTGAGAACACTAGCTTCATCAGGGTCACCCATATCACATCTGCTGCAGTCACCTATGGCAGCTTCCAGCCTTTTAACTTTCATTAGCAAAGCTGCAAGCTGAGCGTGAAGATCAGACACCTCAGCCCGCGTCTGCACACAGCAATCACAATCCCTACACATATTACTTCGAAAACACAAACTACGGAGAGGATGAAAGATGAACTAACCAAGTAATTCAAATAAACTGTTCACTACTTACTAACAGCCGCTAGTCACAACTTAAATAAAACCTAATTGTGGAGATAAATTTAGACCAGACCACGGATACTGCACTAAGTAGTTAATAGGACATACTGGTAAATACTGTTAGCCGACCACTGTAATAAATAAAAGATGAATAAGGTCTTTATACTTTTGTATAGAAAAAGAAAATAATTAAAGGCGATCATGATTACAGCATGCTACTGCAATTCAATAAAGCTATCACAACACTTTAAATTAAGTAAATAGTTGGCAGCACTCATCACGACAGTTGCTGGAGACCAACTAGCTGCTGCTGTGCAATGATAGAAGATATTCAAAGATAAAATCTAACTACAATACTTTAAATAAAATACACAGAAATAGCGACACTTGACAGTTGCTGGAGATCAACTAGCAGCTTCTCTGCAATAACAGAAATTATTCAAAGATAAGTCTAACTACAACACTTTAAATAAAATACACAGAAATGGCAGCACTTGACTCGACGGTTGCTGTAGATCAACTAGCAACTACTCTGTGACGACGAAAAGTAATTCAGAAAAACATTAAATAGATCATGACCTGTGATGAGCAGTTGTTCAAGTTAGGTACAGATAGTATGAAATGAAAACTGAAGACAGGAGTTGGGAAAACATGACAATTAAAAGAAATGGCTGGGTATTATGTTGAGACCTAGTGGTTGGCTGTTTGTACCGGTAAGCCTGCTCTCCATCTTTTGAGTTCAGATCTATACTACTGCAGATGGTGAAACAGGAATTGATATTATGCAAGATGGCATGAACATCTTCTGGTTGATCAGGATTCTTTATGAATACCGTTTATATATGCATATATTCAATATTTATTGTTATTTTCAAGGATTTGCTCATTTCCTGTCTGACTGTAACATCCTCAAAGTCTCTGAACCTTTGAACTGTGATTAAATAATTATTTATTTAATTGCGATGGGGAAAATGCTCCAGTGGCAATTCCCTTAGACCTCTAATTACCCCCTTTTTATTTCATTTTTTAATTACCTTAAATAATAGGAGTGTTAACTTCCTCCTCCATGTACTTTTGTGATTTACAAATTTTAACTTTTAACTCCTTCAGCATTTTTGGAAAATTATTCATCACTTCACTTGATAATCTGTTCCAAACCCTGACATCCATAACCACAAAAAATACCATTCCTTATGCATGAAATTGTGGTCATGGTCTTCTTTTCCCTTCCATGCACTACAGCTAATTCTTCAACCAATATCCCTCCAGGCCCCAGCACCAACATATGCTCTGTACATTTCCAGTACTCTCTTCACCCACCTCCATTCCTCTAATGAGTCCCAATCCAGCTAGCTCACTTATCATATTAGTTACTGACTGGGTCCTGCGATAATTTCCATAAACAAATCTAGCTGCTCTTCTTTGCACACCTTCCAATTCCTGTATTTGATTAAAAAAAAATGTGGGTCCCAAACTACATCACCATATTCAACCAATGGTCTGACCAAAGTTTTGCAACCCAACTCCCTAATTTCCAAGTTACATCCTCTCGTCACCCTCTTCAGTAAATGAAGGATTATGTAACCTGTTCCTACCAAATCTCTCATGCTACCACCCACAACTCATGCTCTGCACTCCTAAAGCTGACTGCAGGCCAATATTCATACCCAGTTCTTTCTTGGCCTGGAACCCAGTAACCAGATCCTTCACAGTGGGTATGATTGTGTTTCTTCCCCAAAATGTGTGTCCTCCTTCCTACAAGTCCTACCCACTGCCCCATGCACTTGCTTCAGCAGATCTCCTAATCTTAACAACATCTTGTTCTACAAGCAAATACATTCTGATTCCCCTAAACATATGCATGGATATTTCACCTGCAAAACATGCAGTATATGTCCAACTATTACCTATTCTAATCCTAGCACAGGGGAATTCTATTCTATAATTGGACCCATCACCTGCACTACCAATCACCTAATTTACCAACTTACTTGTCTTCACTGCACTGCTTCTTACATTGGTCACACCACTCAGCAACTATTCTACAGGATGAATGACCATATGGTAAAAAGTTTATGCTGCCAACCCAGACCATCCTATTGCAATCTATGCCATTTCACAAGATTCCAGTGATCTTGACATCTTTACATTTACAGCTGTCAAGGTTCAATGTAAGCTTCACGGGTGTTCAGCCAGATAAAAACACGTTTCAACAGCTGGTTCCATCAGGTGCACTATTCGGCTGAACACCCATGAAGCTTACATTGAGTCAGTATGCTGGGAAAGTCTCCACTGCTAACTCTTCGGAATTCTGTAGACGGGGACTGGCCATCAACACATGCTAGACACAAGACATACATCTGGCCTCAATGCTAAAACCCCACCAGTAAACCTATCATTCAGCAATTTTAGTCAAATTATATATATTTTACCCATATGATCATCATAGAGATTATTCAGCCCCACAATATTTGTTGGTCAATTTTCTCCCTTGACAACTGGTGCAATCCCCACTCTTTCATCTTGTTTCATGTTTGGCTCATTCATGTGGTTGGTCTGGATGCATAAATCTTATAATAATAACATCGAAACAAATTGCAATAGAGTGCACGCTCTGGTGGCAATTTCCCTACACACCCATCTTGCCCCTTTCTTGCACCCACCTACATTTGCCCTCTACAAATTTTAACTTTAAATTCTTTCAATGTTTTTGGTAAATTATTCATCATTTCTCTTGGTAACTTATTCCAATCACTGACACCCTTACCTGAGAAAGAGAATCTTCTTACACCCTTGTGTCTGAAATCGATGCCAGCTTGTGGTCATGATCATTTTTTCCGTTCCATGCACTACTTTTAATCCTTACACCAATATCTTTCCATGCCTCATCAACAATATACACCTTGTACACTACCACGACCCCTTCACCCTCCTCCTGCCTTGCAATAAATCCAAACCCAGCTCTTTTATCATATCTGTTACTGATTGCTTTCTGTGATAATTTCCAGAAACAAATCTAGCTGCCCTTTTTTGCAGCCTCTTCAACTCCTGTGTTTGATACTCAAAACATGGGTCCCATACTACACTACCAAATTCATGCAATTGTCTGACCAAAGTTTTGTAACCTTCCCACTGTGTTGTAATGTGGGTTTATTTTCGAATGTGTTCTTCTGGACCTCCTGCTGTTGTCTGTGATAAATGATTTTTCCCTGCACTGTCTTATTTTCATAGTAGTAGCAGGGAAGAAAAATAGGGCTCAAAATCGCAGACCTATTAATTTGACATCAATGGTGGGTAAGTGGATGGATAAATTGGTAGGCAACCACAATAGGAATATCTGCAAGGAAATAAAAGAGCTATTAGGTTTCTGTGTAGGGTAAAACCAAGAACTTCTTGCAGACAACTCTTTAAGAAACTCAATATTCTTACAATGTATTCTCAGTATATATATTCTCTCATGAGCTTTGTCATAGAAAATTTTAACCTGTTTACACCTAATTCACAGGTACACAGTTTCAATACAAGAAACAGAAATAACTTGCATAAAACACAAACATCTCTGTCATTAGTACAAAGAGGAGTTAATTATTCTGGGATACATCTGTTTAATAAACTACCTAATCGTATAAAACAGCTTTCAGATAATAAAGATGTATTCAAACAAAAACTTAGAGATTATCTTATTGGCAACTCCTTCTACTCCATTCAAGAATTTGAAGAAAATAATTAATTGTACTCATTATGACGTTTGCAAAACTCAGTTGCAAAAATGTATGTTTATTATTTCTTGTATTTTTAAAATATGTATATATATATATTTACTATGATATGACTCATATTATGTGTATATGTATCAACAATGACATGTTTCACATCCCAGAGGTATTTCCTCAGCAGGGATCCATGGAACAAGATTGATAAATAAATAAAAAATAAAATAAAAATAGTTTGTAAAACATCAATATGGGTTTACACAAAGATATCCATGTGAATCTCAACTAGTAGACCACATGCAAAACATGTCAGATGAAATGGACAAGGAAGGGCAAGTAAATAATGTAGTGCTAATTTCTGAGCTGTACAACAGTGGTTAATATTTCCAAATGTACTGGAAAGAAAAGTGACTTGCTAGGTAGACAAATTCTTAAAAGGTAGAAAGCAAAGAGTTAGGGTAGGAAATGCGGCACCAAAAGGGTTGGAAGTGGAAATCAGAGTGCTACAAGGGTTCATTGCTGTTATTTATTTGAATTAATGACTGTTGCTTTAACGGTCAGACGGCAGGTTGTTTGCAGATGACACACTGTTATGTAATACGATTAGAAGGGAAAGGATCTACAGGAGACACTGGATAGAATATCTAGCTGACTAGAACAACATGGTATAAACATAGGGTGCCAAAAAGAATTAGCTTGTTTTCTATATCTACATATGTACTGTACAGTTCACAAAATTGTGGGTGGATTCTTCGCACCAATATTAATGTTTACTACATGCATTCAAATCCCGAATAGCATGAGGAAAGAAAGAATTCATATAAGCATCAATGTGGCATCTTATTTCTCTAATCTTAAATTCTGTCATTGCAGCCCAAATAAGTTCGTGGAAAAAGTATTTCATTGTACTAATGAATGAAGGTGTGTATGCACGTTTCCTAATAAGTTCAAATGAAACCTATGTCGTCTGCCTATCAGAGTATGCTAGCCCAATCTACGAATTAATTCTGTGTCACTTTTATAAGAACTATGATGTACACTTATAGAAAAACTGATTAAAAGGTGATGGATGAATTGTTTGGTGAATACAATAAATGTAAATATTGGCTTAACATTTGATGATCAACTCAAGTGGGCAGGTGGTAGGGAGATGTATCAAAAACTTTCATTTCCTTGAGAGGTTTATGAGGGTAGTGAGGGAATTTTAATACAAAACCTTGTTTAAACCACTGTTCAAGTATGATGGTGTAGTATTGGACCAATATTGTTGGAAGGGCTGCAAGCTAGCTTTGTTTGTGGAAACTATTACACAGCAAAATCAATACGTAATATGAGAAAAAAGGTGTGGGTTGGGAGTTATTGCAAGACAGGAGGGAAAGTAGGGTTAAAAATTAGGGTAATATCAAGATGGGGATACCACTGCGGCCTCGCGTAGTAAACACACAGATCACGTGGTATATATGACATCATTGTGATGTATGGTCCAGGCTGCATTACAACATAAACTCAAATGATGGTTGACGAAATCATATTTTATAAATATGCGTTTCGGTCGTAATGCAGCCTGGACCAAAGTGAAATGTAATCATAACGCACGATATTACAAATATCCAATTTTCAGATCATATCTATAGCTGTTACAGTGTTGGTACGTGCAGACTGAATACGTCACAATGATGTCATATGCACCACGTGATCTGTGTGTTTACTACGCGAGGCCGCAGCGGTATCCCCACCTTGATATTACCCGAAAATTACAGGCCAATTAATTTGATATCACTGATAAGTAAAATGATGGAGAGATTGATATGCAACTGTATCAGAAATGTCTGTGAGGAAAGAAACTGTTTTTCAGATAGATAATATGGCTTTAGGTGTGGATATTCGTGTGAATCCCAGATGGTGGGCTATAAGCAAGATATTTCAGATGAATTGGACAAGGGAGGTCAAGTTGATAGTGTGGCACTAGATGTTTCTAAGGCGTTTGACAGAGTGAGCCATAAAATGGTTTTAAATAAACTGAAATCTATTGGATTAGATGAAAAAGTTACTTGTTGGGTTGAGGAATTCTTAAAAGCCAGAAAGCAAAGTGTTAGAGTAGGACATACATTATCAGTAGAGTTGGAAGTAAATATGGGAATGCCACAGGGTAGTGTATTCAGACCATTGCTGTTCATAATTCTAATGAATGAACTGTATTGATTGGTTTCGGTCAGAGTCTAGGTATTTTGCAGATGATATAATGGTATACATTAGGATCAAAACATGTTAAGACTGAACAGCTGCAGGGTGACCTGGATAGAATATCTAAATGGGTTGGTCAGCACGGAATGAAGATAAATGCCAAGCAAAGTTAGCTAATTAGGTACACAGATAAAAATCAGAAGGTTAATTACGATTACAGGGTGGGGTCAGAACTGCTCATTGAAAGCTTGAAGTGTAAATATTTTGGCATAATGTTTGATAACAAAATCAATTGGGCAGAGCACATTGGGCCGGTGGTAGGAAAAACTTAGAAAATTCTTCATTTACTGGAGAGGGTGATGAGAGGCTGTACCAGACAAGTTAGGGAGTTGGGTTACAAAACTTTGGTCAGACCATTGGTTGAATATGGTGGTGTAGTTAGGGACCCACATTTTGGTTATCAAATACAGCAGTTGGAAGGTGTGCAAAGAAGAGCAGCTAGAGTTGTTTGTGGAAATTATCGCAGGACCCAGTCAGTAACTGATATGATAAGGGAGCTGGGTTGGGACTCATTGGAGGAAAGGAGGGTGAAGAGAGTGCTGGGAATGCACACAGCATATGTTGGTGATGGAGCTTGGAGAGATATTGGTCAAGAATTACGTCTAGTACATGGAAGGGAAAACATGACCATGACCACAAGCTTGCGCTCAATTTCATGCATAAGGGATTGAGAAAATTTTCTTTTGTTGGTAAGGGTGTCAGGGATTGGAACAAATTACCAAGTGTAGTGATGAATAATTTTCCAAAAATGCTTAAGAAATGTAGAATTAAAATTTGTAAATCATTATAGTAAATGGGGGAGGAATTTAACATTCCAATAATAAAATAATTTTTTTTAAATATATATATATTTTAAAAAAGGGGGCGGTAAATGGATGACAGGTAATTGCAACCTGAGTTCATCTCCATCGCAATTGAATTAATAATTGTCGAAGAGTGTGCTGGAGACATTCAAAGTGCATAATGAATATGATGCCTAGATGAATATTGGCAGAAGAATAGTATGCGAAAGAGAAAATATAGCCATAACCACAAACTAACATTTGAGTTTTAGGGATAAGTGATGGAAATTTTTGTTGTAAGTAAGGAAATCAGGAACTGGAACAAATTATCTGATAATTAAAAGATTTTAAAATTCGCAAAAGTGTGAGTCTAGGGAAAGGATTTAAGATTTAAAAATAAATAAATGTGGACTGAGATGAGCATGTAAACCGAAACCGCGAAAAAATCTCCGTTGCAGTTGTAATAAAAATTCCTCATAAATATTTTCTCTTGGTGAAATTCAAGTAAATAGGGTGAATGTAACACTGTGACACCAAGAATCAGCACCGGCAAACACCCTACTTTAAGACCAAATACAGTCATGATTTTCCAAATATAGTTTACAAATACCTTTAGACCGATTCATTACACATCAAAAACATTTTTGTTTATGTTTCTTGCTCGTCATACGATTTACTTTTGCTTATTTGAGATTTAAATGAAATAACTTATTTTCTTCGCTGAGGAGTCGAAGATATTATACTTCTGGTGTCGTTTTCATCGACATCAGAAAACGACACTGAACATTTGAGGATAAAGGGACGTGATAAAAGTCTGATTCAGACAAATTAAATGGATATATTTTATTTCTAATATAAAATTAATTTGTTTGTTTAATAATAAGCTCAGTCTTCGTCTGAACATTCTCTGCGGGTCATGCCAGAGATATGGTATATCAGGACAACGAAGTATGTTCACTGGTGAGTTATATGCTCTTTCTTCATGAGGATCGTCGGTTGTGAAGGGCCAGTATATATTGTCTCTGAGTGGAAACTTCGGTTAGTAGCTGGAAGAATTTGGGAGCTGCTTTGAAAAATAGGTAATTTCATTTTATTACGTCACAGTAGCGGGATGGATGAATGCATTTATCAAAATTGCGATCAGAGTATGTAGTTATTTGTCGTTGTATTTCTCGAGTTGATGTCTGCATACGTTATGAGCTGACAGTTTGTCAAGAACCGTTGCAACCTCGTGCTATCCTGAAGTATTAAACATTGGTGTTTCAAATATTCATATCGGATATCTATTTTTTTTCGGTCAAAATTCTCATCTTCACGTTTATTATGAATTCCCCAGTTGGTAGTGTGATTTTGTAATTCTTAACATTACCAAGTAAACATTTTTGCATATATTGTTTTTAACCAGATTGTGAATTTCTGGATAAAATATTCAGCAATTTGTGTCCTCTCCCTCTTCAAAAATAGTTGCAAGATTTGTTTGATTGGCATTGTTAAAGATTATTTGCCGAGATTAGTTGACAGGGTCGCTCATGTTTACTTCGCGATACAGTCATTGTGTTATTTCACGTGATTTTGTCCAGTTGCAGTTCATAATGAAGGTGTAATGAGGAATTCGGCCGATTGCTTAGAAATTCAGCGTGATTTGGATGTTATTTCGGCATGTTGCGTTGAATGGCGACTTACATTAAATTGTAAAAAATTGCAACGCGATGTGCATAACTAACATGAATCGAATTGTTTACTTATACAATGTAAACAGTTTAGTTATTGATAATGTTACAATACATTCATTTACCATTGATCCCAATATAAGAGACTGGCTCTGTGGGATGTGGAAAGTTGTCAATTTACAGATAAACAGTTGCATTACTAAATAATAAGTACACCACTAGATGTACAGTCATAGTATACATGGTACATTAAACACTTCCATAACAAACTAATACTTACACCACAAGATGTACAGTCATAACATATATGGTACCATAAACAATTACATAACAAACTAAATACGGGATTACTGGAGATCTCGATTCCGCCAGGAGTTGTCATCATAATACTGCAGTGGTCAAACGCAAGTCTCCACTATAAATTATTCCCTAAGTACATTTAACGGTTTCATATTGGTCCAGGCTGTATTACAACATAATTTGTGCTTGAAAATAATGGTCCAGGCTGTATTACAACGGAATACTGCTTGATAATAATACGTCTTGCGACTGACTACATCAGTATTCCAACGATATTACTATATGTTGTTGTAGCGGAATTGCGATCTCCAGGAGACCCCTAAATACATACACCAGGAGATGTACAGTCATAGCATACATGGTAAATTAATTATGTGAGCTATATTTACACAGGATACTGGCAGTTATTTTATAGATACCTTAGAAATAAATTCTTCGACAGAGTAGAAGGAGTTGTCAATTAAAAATTCTTTCAATTTTTTCCTGAATTTATTCTTATCTACTAGACATTTAATATGTATGGGGAGCATATTGAAGATATGTATCCCTGAATATCGGACCCCTTTTTGAACAAATGACAATGACTTGTAAGTCTTGTGAAGATCATTTTTACTTCAAGTGCCATAATTATGTATTTTACTATTTGTTTCAAACAAAGTATAATTTGTGACTACAAAGGACATTATCCTATGTTTGTGTCATCTGCAAATTGGACAAATTTTGAGTTTTTAGATGAAACACAGGGTAGATCATTTATATATATATTAAAAACAATAGTGGCCCCACTATAGAACCCTGAGGTACTCCACATCTGATTAATTTCCACTCAGAAAACAGTGGACCTCTTAAGGCAGCCTTAAAATTCTCCATTGATACTTTCTGTTTTCTATTCAGAAGGTAAGAACTAAGCCATTTATTAACAATGCCATCTATACCATAATACTTAAGTTTCTGTATCAGAATTTTATGATCTACACAGTCAAATGCTTTAGATAAGTCACAAAAAATTCCCACAGGAATTAATTTATCATTTATTCCTTCTAAAATATTGTCAGTGAATGCAAATATAGCTTGTTCTGTTGAATGACCCTTTTGAAAACCAAATTGTGATTTATTTAGAATATTATTATTTTTTAGATGTTCATAAACTCTATTGTACATTGCTTTCTCAAAAACTTTGGAGAAGGCTGTTAGTAATGAAATTGGTCGGTAATTCGATACAGCTGCCTTATCTCCCTTTTTATAGAGTGGTTTAACTACAGCATACTTAAGCCTTTCTGGAATAGTACCCTCAAGTAAAGATATATTAAATAGACAACTTAGTATATTACTTAATTCTGTGGAGCACAATTTAATTAATCTGCTGGAAATTCTCTGAAAACTTTAGGTGTAACAGTACAAAGGAATATGAAATGGGTCTTGCACATTAATTCGCTTGCACATTAATGCGATCATAGCTAGAGCTAATTCTAGGCTGTGATTCATAGGTCGTATTTTGAAAAATTGTAGTGAACAAAGGAGCTAGTGCACAAATCTTTTTTTCAACATTTGGACTACCGTTATGCTATTTGGGATCCATGTCATAAGGGGTTGAATGACATTACAGAGAAGGGGGCACTCAATTTGTGACCGCTTGCTACAGTCCATATGAAGGCATTTCAGAACTGATTAGTAATTTGAGCTGGGAGTCTCTGGTAGCTAGATGATACACATTTCGGTAGCTGTAAAATAAGAATGGAGTAAGGACTTGTGGTATTCGCTTAAAATTTACCACATTTGTTCCTGTGGTCATACCTTTTAAGAAAAAGTGTACATGGAAGTGAAATCACACTTACCTTAGACGTGAGGCAACATAAAAGTTACAAATTAACACTTCAGAAAAACCGCAATTGCATACATATTGGCATATCGTGTGCGATGGTTGTTTCACTGTGGTCCAGGCTGCATTAAAGCCTAAACACTAACGAATTCATGTTATTCATGGTTCTTTTAAACCTGAATTCAAGGCACTTATGTTGAAATGCAGCCTGGACCACATTGAGTACATGGTAAAATTTGGACGCTGCATTACAATCGTTATAATGCCATAGCAGTATATTCAAATTGCATTTATCATAGTTGCTAGTGATTCTACAGTGCACATATTATCCTTGGTGCGACAGTATGAAGTGATGTGGCGATTTTTTGTAGCGTTAAGTCGTTACTTCCATTTGGCTTCATGTCTAAGGTAAGTGTTATTTTGCTTTCATGTACATTTTTTCTTAAAAGGTATGACAACAGGAACATATATGGTAAATTTCAAGCGAATACCACAAGTCCTTCTTTCTCCATTCTTATTTTAGTCACCCACATTTCATTTGAACTTATTGGTAAACATGCATACACTCTCTTTCAATTAAGAGTGCGGTGAAATACCTTGTCCACCAACCTACTTGAGTTGCAATGACAGGAAAGATAAGATTAGAGAAATCAGGTGCCGCACTGATGCATATATGAATTATTTTTTCCCTCATATCATTCAGGATTGGTATGCACAGCAAAGAAATTAGTATTGGTGCTGAGCACCTTCTGCCCCCCATAATTGTGTGAATTGTAGAGTATGTATGTAGATGTAAGTGTATCAAAATGTAAATTACTCCCACAGGATCATTCTTTTAGGCAGTATGAGGTGTTTTTTGTAATATTTGTCTGGGTGTACAATCAATTGTTTGCAGGAATAATCTGTCAGACTTGGAAGCCTTTTTCTTTTTTTAAATGGGTTATTACTCAGAATGCTAGAAATTTATCTTGGATTTGTTGTACGTCCTCGTACATATTCAAAAAGTACTATTGAATAGAAATTTTGGTGGATTCAATTGGGCGACTGTAAAATAAGAACGAGGTAAGGAGTTATGCCATTCGCTTGAAATTTGACACACGTTCATGTAGTCATACTTTTTAAGAAAAAGTGTACATGAAAGATACCTTAGACATGGTGCCTCATGAAAGTTACGAAACCATGCATTTCAATAGTAAAAAAACTGCCATTTGCAATCAAATTGTTCTGGCCAAATATAGTATCTGCAATCTACAGCAACGAATTTAAAACTAATGCCTCACATCTAATACTGATGTAACAAAGTAACGTTTCCTCCCCCCCCTCCACTCTGCTCCAGGCTGCATTACAACCTAACCACCATGCCCTACTGCTGCCAAAAACATCAGGTGACCTTAATTTTTTTAATGAAAACTAAATTCTTTGCTGTAACAATTTACGTATTTCTTCAATCTGGTCCAGGTGGTCTGTTATCACTAAAACGTGTCAGTGACCACAATAGAGTGTAGATACTATCTTTGACCGTGAACAACTTGAATAGAAATGGGAGTCACTACTGTAAAAGTTGCATCGTTTCGTAAATTTCGTGTGGCACCATGTCTATGGTACATTTCATTTCACTTTCATGTACACTTTTTCTCAAAAGGTATGGCCTGAGGAACATGAGTGACAAATTTCAAACAAATAGTACAATTCCTTCTTACCTTGTTCTTATTTTACTACTGCCTTGAATTGTTTTAACACTTAAATAAACAAGTTTGTAATCACTGGGACTCAAGAAGGAATTGTACTTTTGGTCTAAAAATTGGCACACATTATTAATTGGATAGTGTTATTTAATACTGTTGCTTTTAAAGCTATAAAATATATACATATCTCATAAACTTAACACAAGAATTGCTGTACAAGGTCATTCCATCCATGTCAACACACACTCTAAACCTCACCCTCTCAGATTTTGATGAAAATTGGCTCAGGCGAACAATTCATTCAGACTTGGAAAAATACTGGGGTAATATCAAGATGGGGATATCGCTGCGGCCTCGCGTAGTAAACACACAGTTTACGTGGTGTATATATGACATCATATTTTATAAATATGCGTTTCGGTCGTAATGCAGCCTGGACAAAAGTGAAACGTAACCATAACGCACGATATTGCAGATATCCAATTTTCAGATCATATTTACAGCTGTTATGGATGGCTGAAAGGAGTGGAGGAGGGTGTACGGAAGAGAGGAGAGGACTGGAACAAAGTGGTGACAGAGAGGTGGTGGGATGAAAGAAGGAAACGGAGAGGCTTGTGCATAATGCAGATCCGGCCAGAGGCCGGAAACTGTTGAGGATAATGATGATGATGATTTATAGCTGTTACAGTGTTGGTACATGCAGACTGAATACATCACAATGATGTCATATACCCCACGTGATCTGTGTGTTTACTACGTGATGCCGTAGGGGTATCCCCATCTTGATATTACCCAAATACTGTGTTTCATTGAGGTAGACCCATTTTTTTTAATTACAACAATGTAAAGTTTCAAGAAATACACTAAAACAGCGGTCGGCGGCCCGCGGGCCGCATGCGGCCCGTGACCTCTCTATTTGCGGCCCGTGCCCGTCTTATAAATATCATATCGAAAGCCCATATTATAAAATAATAAAATATAAATGCACTAAAGAGTGAACGCGATCTAACAGCGCAGCGAATGAACTACGCGAACAGAGCAGAGCAGGACCAGTGCGAGAGGGAACGATTGCCCCACTCTCTCCTAGTATGATTGAAACAATATGTCAGCATTGACAATAATCTTCTCTCGCTCGCCCGCCGTCCGTCCGCGCTGGCTGTGTCATTGACTGAAACAAGTTATTTCATATGTGCACGCCGTCGCCGCGGCCCTGTACCTACGATTTAGTTATTGTTCTGTGACCTACGAGTACCTACTATTTTGTTTACAGTTCGGTAAGTGTGATATGTTGATAATTCATACAGTTACATAGCGAAATTAAGTGACATGCTTTCAACACGGCTTTTATTCTTACAGCGTGTATTTGGCATTGTTGGTTATAATTTTTACTGAGGGCTACAAAAAAAGGAAGTTAATTGAAGAAAATAGAAAGTTTAACGATGCATGGACAGATTTATACTTTTTTCTTATTTGTAATGGAAATCCGCTATGCTTAATATGCCTAAAAACCCTTGCTATACAAAAAGAATATAACTTCAAACATCACTATGATACTGAGCATAAAGCAAAATTTGCGTGCCTAGTTGGTGATTCCCGGAAAAACAAAATCAACTTAATCAAATCTTCATTCAAGAACCAACAAAGTGTTTTTAAGGTGCAAATTCAAAGTAACGAGTCAAATATACGTGCGAGTTTAAGGGTGGCGGAAATACTTTCCAAGCCTGGGCGATCGTTTACCGACAGCGAATTAATAAAGCACTGTGCCTTAGCAATGGCTGAAGAGGTATGCCCAGATCAATAAAAGAAATTTGAAAATATAAGCTTATCTTCCAGAACTTGTACCCGGCGCACTGAAGATTTGGGCGCTAATTTATGCGAAAAACTTCGGGAAAAAGAACAACAATTTGAATGGTTCTCCTTAGCTACCGATGAAGGTAATGATGTGTCAGATACTGTCCAGTTTCTAATATTTGATCGTGGAGTTGATAAGTACTTCAACGTGTGTGAGGAACTTTTAGGGAACGACTACGAGAAAAAAAATTGTTTTGTCATTTAGAACAGGCAATGACATCAATGCAATTAGCGTGGGAAACATTGGTAAGTCTAATAACTGACGCAGGTAGAAACATGAGTGGGCAAAACAAAATTGGCAGATACAGGATGTGAAATTCAGTTATTTTTTCATTGCATTATCCACCAAGAAGCGTTATGTTCCAAATTCGTTTCATGGAGAAAAGTAATGGACATCGTTATATCCACTGTAAACTAAATCAGAAATAATGGGTTGACACATCGTCAGTTCCGGGAGTTTCTATTCGTAATGGAAGCAGATCATCAAGATGTCCTTTATTATTCGGAAGTAAGATGGTTAAGTAGAGGTACAGTACAGAAAATATTTTTCGATCTCAGAAAAGAAATCAACACGTTTATAAATCAGAAAGGTAAATCTGTTCCAGAGTTAACAGACCCTCAATAGTTAAGAGATCTTGGATTTTTGACAGATTCAACTTATGAATTAAATACCCTGAATGTCAAGCTTCAAGGGAAAAACAAACTAATATCTGATATGCATACAGACGTAAAGGCGTTCCAAACTAAAAACCGACTCTTCATAAAACATATTGATGAAAAAAGAAAAATAGATCACTTTCCGAATTGTTTAAAGGCTATCGAGGAAGCTCGCATTGATTTTAATTGGATAGTGAGAAAATGAAAGACATTTTAATGGAATTACGAGGTCAATTCAGTGACCGATTTGGTGATTACGTGAAGGTTTCGAAAAAACTCAAGATTTTTGCTAACCCTTTTTCATGCGATGTTGAGGATGTACCCAGTAATTTACAAATGAATGTGATTGAACTTCAATCCAATGAGAGCCTAAAAAACGCCTTTTACGAGATGAATGATTTTGTCAAATTTTATGGTAGCTAGCCGTCTGATTTTGTCGAATTGAAAACGTTTGCTCAGCAGTTTATTTCAATTTTTGGAAGCACTTATTTATACGAGCAAACTTTTTCAATCGTCGATTATCGAAAAAATAAATACGCTTCTCGTCCAACAGATGAGCATTTGAGAGATATAATACATATTTCAACTTCTAATATAAAAGATGAAATACAAAAAATAGTCAGTCAAATGCAACATCAAACTTCACACTGAATTTAGTATGCGAGATCAATTTCGTAACTTTTCTTCATTTGTATCCTCATTTGTATTGATAAAATTTGAAAACTGAGTTTTCGCATTTTTACTGTGTATGTTCGGCCCCGCCTTTACTTTGTTTTGCCACCTTGTGGCCCTTGCCTGCTAAAAGGTTGCCGACCGCTGCACTAAAAAAACACAAATGAACATTTTGAATTGCTCTAGAAGCTTTTATAAATTAGAGATGGGAGATATGTAATTTTAAAACAATTATTATGCCCTTTCCTGTGGTGTGACATACTTCTTCCTTTGTTTTGGCCTGTCTGGACAATGTGGTTCTTAACTCTGGTTCAAATCCCCGTCCGGGCATCCAGATTTGGGTTTTCCATGGTTTCCCAAATCACTCCAGGCAAATGCCGCCATGCTTCCTTCAAAAGGCCATTGCCAAATTCCTTCCCATTCCTTGCCCCCCATCCTTTCCCGTCTCTGGAGACCTCGCTGTTAAGAGACGTTAAGCATTTAAAAAATCTTAACTCTGATGAGCTTTCTTTTTGGACAAATATTCTTTCATCCTTGCACTGTGATTGTTTTCTGTCTTGGGTCCATTTCACTCCAGATCCAGAGCGCAGTGTTTTGGCTATTGGTATCTGGAGAGAATCGGGTACTTTAATCAACATTCTATACTTATCCCTGTTGCAAATTTTGTTGGTCAGTTTCGAGTTCAGAGGTTTTTTTCTGGCTAGCCTTATCCATTTTGTATTAGTCCAGTGTTGAAGATTTTGGAGGTGAGTCTATGACTGTCCATCTGAATTATGTGACCATAGAACATTAATATCCTTTTTCTCATAACTTTGGTAATGTTCTGCAGTTGTTCGTATAAGTCCTTATGCCCAAGTCTGTAGTTTCAGGACCCATGATTTGGGTAATATCTACGTCGCGATACCGCTGCAACCACTTACCGCCTCGTGATGTAAACATTTCCGAATGGAGAGAGTATGACGTCACTACCTTGCTGAATGTGACGTATACCTTCCGCTCGCAGCTTTAAATGTCACTAATGGGGCCTTCCACGGAAAGCAGTCCATCACTAATATGTCTCATATCGAGAAATAGTTAATTTTACACCAGTAGTACAGGAATAAATTCATTTGCGATGAAGTTTTGATGCTGCCTGGACCACCCTGAAACGTAACTATCGAACACCTTATTGCGGATACCTATGTCGTATCTATCTCTGTTTACATCTTAATGCAGTCTGGACCATAGTGAAACGTAACCGACGCACACGATATTGCAGAAACCCAATTTCCAAATCGTATCTATCACTGTTAGTATGGTCCACGATGCATTTCAACCTAAATGCAAACGGTTATTGACAGAATCTTGTTTTTATAAATATATTATTTCATATGAATGATTTTAATAGCAATTTCAGCCACGCCAGGAAATATAGAACGGAATCAAATACACATCAATGGAATTGTGACTAATAACGTTAACACTAATGAACAATATCAATTATCAGTTTGGAATGTTGTACATATTTTAATAATATCCGTAATTTTTTTTTTATTATTACTATTGGTTACGTTCTATGGCCTAACGTGTATTCTCAAATCGATCGAAGGCTGAACGCTTAACACACGAAACGCAGTGACGTCATACTCTCTCCATCGGGAAGTGTTTACATCGCGAGGCGGTAAATGGTTGCAGCGGTATCGCGATCTAGATATTACCCCATGATTTTTCTGAAGATCTTATGTTCCTTTAGTTCCAGTTTTCTGAGTTGTCACTTTTTAACCATGTCTAAACAATCAGCGGCACTATCATAACCGTGGCACCGCAATCGGATGATAAATTCTTATGTAACTCCATGAAACAAATCGAAAGTAAAGAATACAAAATTTTTATCTTTCTTAGTTCTCGACATATCAAATGTAAAAAATCGGTTATAATTATAATTCCTTGTGCTTTTAATGGCATTTTTCTTTTGGTCCCGACCATATTTCATCCTAAACACAACCGCTAAGAAGAAAACTAAAACCTATTGTGTGTATCCAGCTTGTAGTTCCTTGCGGATTTGGCAGAATTTTTTTCAGGTCCAGGCCACATCTGACCTGACTAATGTGGTGATATAGTAATATCTTGAGAACTAAGTAACATATTGAAAAAAAAATTATTCTTTACTTTCGATTTACACAAGATTCCATCATTGAATTTGGCGAAATTTTTGTTCTGGTCCAGACTGTATTTCGACCTAACACCTCACTTCTGAGACAGTGTATCTCTAGAATTAAGCAAGAGATATATATATATTCCTCACTTTTGATTTGCCTCGTTGAGATATGTAAGAATTTGAGGTTGAGGGAGAGGCATTTAGATCCATACATGTTCTTACAAATTTGGTATGTTCTCTCCAGTCTGGCACATCTGCTATTCATGTCCTCGTTGATGTTTGGAGTTATCCATTTTCCAAGATATTTGAAAGCATTAGTCCTTTGTATCATTGCATTAAGAGTTGGTTGCTAGGGAAACAGCAGCGTAACAAGAACCAGCGGTCGAGCAAGAAGTTTTATTGTGAACGTTTGGGGTTGAAGATATATTAGTTGCTGCTTATAGAGGACCTTCGTAATCTTCGGATACGAATTAATAAAGTGTAAATGAAATAAAGATCGATGAATTAAATGAAAGGTTATCGTCACTCAAGTGTTTAAGGATTAAGTTTGTTTTGAAGTTTCAACCCAAGACTTGGGAAGAATATTTATTAGAATGACAACAAGACGATAACACATTAAAATATGATGACAATAATCCTAATAAAATACGACAAACCCTACTTTAGCTGTTATGTTGTTGAGGGAGGATAATTGGTGAATAGCTCTTCCTCCACACTAGGTGCTATAAAAGAGGTAACCTGTGAAGGGCAGGCAGTTGACTAGTAGTTTGTCCTTTCTGCTGTAACAGATTTTCAACCCAAAGCCTTCTGTTAGTGTAGTTGTCAATTTACAAATGACTTAGGGATTTTGATACTTCCACTCTGAACTTGACTTAGAGCATAACATACTGTTAGATCAGGGGTCCCCAAAGTGGTCGGTATCGACCCCTGGGGGTCGATAAGAGTTCTCCAGGGGTCGATTAAATCACGGGGGTCGAAAGGGGGTCGATTGATAATAAAGAGGATCAATTAAATTGTCTAGGAAAAAAAATGGGAATATGCCAATAAAAATTCAAAATAACTGACTACCCCCATTATAACTTGAGTTTTACCGAAGCCTGCGTCGCTTTAGGTATGTGTTAAGGAGAAAACATACTGGAGCGGAGGGCATAGCAACGATGAGAGCGAAGAACAAAGCAGCGAAAACAAACAAACCTATTGGATTGTTGCGGTGATTCATACTGGGGTGCAAAGCGCTGAGGTAATAATGGAGCAAAGCTTAGGGTTCAAACTGTTTCATTTCGCCGCTTTACTCTTCACTCGCATTGCTGGTTTGCTAGCGGTTATTCCTGTGAGAAACGAATGTAGACCAATTTATGAATTGTGTCTCTTCTAAGGTCCGTCTTTGGGATAAGAAAGAAGTTCAACATCACAATTATTTTATTTTAGCTAAGCTACATGATGAACTCATCAAGTATTAAAACTTTATTTTTTATTTACTTCGGTTATTTAAACATTTTACATTCGGGAGGACGCCGGTTCGAACCCCGTCCGGGCATCCGGATTTGGGTTTTCCATGGTTTCCCCAAATCACTCAAGGCTCTAATGCCGGGATGCTTCCTCCAAAAGCCATGGCCAAATTCCACCGCGCTGTCGACGAGTTGTAAAACCACAGTGGTTGGGGGGGGGGGGGGGAGTGAACGCTGCTGGTTCATTATACAGAAGTTGCACTGTTTAACGCTAGTATGGTTTCCACTCTGTATTATATATCTAAATGTAGAGTTTGTCCTTCACATAGAAAATATCGTAATATACTGAATCCCATTAAATTTAGATACTTCTTTTTTATCTTTTTCCTATCTAATTCTATTGAATAGGTAACTTTTAGATGTAATTATTATTCCTTCCAAGTCTAGATATCTATTGTTAGCAAAAAGTAGCAACAATGCACTCTGAGAAAGAACAGACAGTTCTTTATAGCTCGTGCGGGAATAAGTTGCATCTCTTACTGCCGCTGTTTTGTTGTGCTGCGATCGTATCGTGTTGTTCATATTATAAATCTGAGTTTAATACCTACAATGTCGTCTACCAGTGCTAAGAAGATCACCCTAACATAGCAAAAAAAGGTAAACCGTACACTATTGGTGAAGAGATTATATAATACCAGCTCTAAAAGATGTAATTGAAAATGTTCTGAAGAAAGACTCTCAACTAGTTTTAAAGTGCATACCATTGAGTGCAAATACTGTGCGGCGACTTATAGAGGAAATGGCCAATGATATGGAAAGAACTTTGACCTCTGAGATACAGCATTGGAAGTTTGCTGTTCAACTTGACGAATCAACTTTCGGAAGTTCAAATCTTCTCATGGCTTATGTTAGGTTCCATAGTCAAACCCTGAATGACACTGTTGATGAATTTCTGTTTGCTAAATATCTTCAAACTGATTAAAAAAGTGAGACAATTTTTTATGTTTGCAAGATTATTTGAACAAGCACAACATTACTCTCGCGAATATTACTGCAGTAGCTACTGACGGTGCACCTGTTATGGTAGGCCGTTATAGAGGATGTTTTGTCTTTCTGAAGGAAAAGGTTCCTGAAGTACGTACCGTTCACTGTGTCCTACACAGGCAGCATCTTGGAGCCAAAAAATTGAATGGCGAGCTGCAAGATACCGTAAAAGTATGCATTAGGTTAATTAATAAAATTAAATCTCATCCTCTCAATTCCTGATTGTTTGCGAAGATATGTGAAGAAAATGATGAACCTTCCACTTTGCACACTGAGGTAAGGTGGTTGTCAAGAGGTGATAGTTTGCAGAGGCTTGTTGACTTGTTTGACTCGTCTGCAGAGTTTCTTAAAAATGTGGATCCGTTATTATGTGACGAGTTAAAACAGTGCAAGAACCATCTGTTCTATTTGGTAGATCTTTATTCGAAATTTAACGAAGTACAGAAGCGTTTGCAAGGAAAAAATGTTACAATTGTTCAAGGTCGAACAATTATAATAGCCTTTCACTGGTACGTAAAGATTTTAAATATTTCAAACTTTTGACTACTAAAAGAAAATGAAGAGATACTTGACGGTGATTTGGAGATATATATTAAACATCTCGATAAATTAAGAGAAGACTTCAAAGCAAAGACTTGGAGAACATGCTTGTTCCTGAATGGTTTGCTTCTCCATTTGATGTTAAAATTGATAATGAAGGTAATGAACCTGGCTTAGAAGATGAACTGCTTGAAATATGCGTAGATCTGGAAGCTAAAGCATTTTAAAAAAATAAAAACCTCAGCAAATTTTGGAGCAGTAAAAATATTGCTACAAAATACCTCAAGCTCAGATCAGAAGCCGAACCTTTCTTACTTGCATTCCCAACTTCATACATGGTTGAAGCTGGCTTTAGCCTCGCGATCGATATTTTGACAAAACAGAGAAACAGACTGAACTTGGAAAACCGTGGTGATTTGCGACTAAAACTTACCAATTTTCAACCAAATATCAGTAATCCTGTTGCTGCCCTTCAGACCCATCCATCTCACTAATATCAACTACTTTAATAAAAAGGTATGTTAACATATTTTTAATGTATTCAATAGCAGTCGTAAAATGGCAGATGTTTTTTCATCGAATATAATTTATTTAAATTTTCAATGATTATTTTGTGTTTTACATTTTATGTCACTTACAGCTATAGGCTACTTTCCATCTATCTATAATTTTTTATTATTTTTTACGATTATAATAACGGTGTAAAATATCTCATTTTTCTGTTAGTGTTGTTGGGAGGATTTTTTAAGGTGTGGGAACTATAAATACTTTCCATGGGTTGTTATGTAAGTCTGCTTATTGCTTAGCATCAGAAATGCTAAAAATAATTTTTATCAGTGGCGGATCCAGGAATTTTTCGAGCCGGGACAAAACCTGTGGGAATGCCGCCCTTTGCAACATTATTTGGAGCCCACATTTTTGCCCTCTGACCCCAAGTGTCGCCGCCTTGATTGTCTGCCAAACACATTGTTGTCGCCACCCCAACTGTCAGCCAAACACATTATTGACGCCACCCCGATTGTTGTAAAACGCCGCCCTTCAAACATGATTTTGATTTTTCCGCCCCCTTCAAGTTGGCACCCCGGTTTACACCCCCCCCTCCCCCCCAGATCCGGCACTGGTTTTTATTAAACATTTAATCTGGGGGTCGATAAGAAGAAAAATGTTCTATGAGGGGGTCGACGTGATAAAAAGTTTGGGGACCCCTGTGTTAGATAGAGAAAAAAAATTTTGTTGGAAAAAAAAAATACATAGGCCTATTTTGAAATTATTCTATGAATAGCTAGTATTGTAGTAAATCGTCTAGCAAGATATACAAGCGGGATGGTAATGACTTAATTGTTAAGTCATTTAAAACTAAAGTTTGTTTTTAATTCCAGGTATACAACTGAAAAATACAAAGATGTTAATATTTACACTTTTGTGAAAATAAATATAAGCACTAACCTGAAGAAACTGTACAATAATTAGTCTAAAGTTAAGTACCATGTTATGTTTATCGTTTGAAGTTTGAAAAACTTACATTTGTTTGGCATATTCCAGTGGAAGTTAGAATATCCAATGCTGATACCCACAGAACATCAACATTTCTTGGAAATAATGGCTCAAATGGATGAAGAAATGTTATTTTTACCTTTCACGTTCTTCATTTTTCTGTAAAACATATCGGAGCCATCAGTTTCCTTCATAGGCAATAGTGAGGTGGACTGATGTCTTCTATAGCAAATTTAACTTGAGATTTTGACACGTTATTTTCCCAGCTCATCAAATCTTCTGAAAAGTTTTTCATCAATAATGTTTAAGTAGTTCTGGCAATGAATCTGGTATCACTGTGTTCCTTATATTAGTGCTTCATCAAAGTGACTGTTCAAGAATAAATCAAATTCAGTATATTCCACTTGGGTTGAGTAGACAGATCCTACTTCATTAATGTTTTCTATTACTCACTCAAAAAGTAATTGTGGGAATGAATTTGATTTTCATAGGATCTTGGCAACTGCAAGATCTTTTTCCGTGTGCTGTGGCCTGAAAGTGTAACTCTTTCACTTTAAAATTTTCGTCAAGAAGGCAGGGGTTCAAAAAGATTTTCTTGGTTTTGTATTGGGCAGTAGACACGTCTTGTTTTGGAAGTTTTTAAGATTTGATTTTAGGAAGTTTGCGAGGGTTTTTTTTTTCTGAAGGATGTAAATAACTGTTGTGCTCCTTGCAGTCGGAAACAACTATGTGATTAAAATGTTCTATTTTTGTTTCCCAGTTTGATATATAATACAAAATCATGGATTGTGACCAACTGCCTAATCCAGTAGTAGCTTTGTGCTTCATTTTGTTTTGCTCTGCAATCATTTTTCAGAAAATTCACAGGTGGCAGCAAATCCTAATTCTTTGAGATTTTCTTTAGTGTAGTTCAGTATTGCTCCTGTAGTTAAAACATTATTAATATTGATTTCTTAACTTTTATAAGAGAAGTTAAAAAGAATGAACGTTTTAACTTAACATTTTTGTAAAGGTGTAAGGAAATAAATACTGCTGGCAGATTATGATTCTGCATGTTTTAATTGTTTTAGATTCATTATTAAAATCTTTCTTATGATTGGTGCTTTAGTCCAGTGACGGGGTAGTTTTCACTTGCATTAAATCACGTAGAAGGTTTTTTTCCTTGTTTATATTGGTAAGGGTATGCAGAAACCAATTTTCTGACCACCGACACCCTCAGCATGATTTTCTGTGACCAAATAACATCAAAATATTGGTACTTTTTTCAGGTTTTCGTCTGTAACTTCTTCCTGATGAGTCCAATCAAGAAATACTCTTATTTCCAGTTTGGAAGAGGACAAAATTTCCTACAACTTTTGTAGTACAAACATTTTTCTAAACTCAAAACTAAGCGACCTACAGTTCTTCGAAAATCGACCAAATTTCACACTTTTCCTGGGTTTTTATCTACTTTGCCGCTCAAAATGACCTGCAACCCCTGTATATATAACTGATATATATGTATTTCTATATGACATAGTGTGTGTGTGTGTGTGTGTGTGTGTGTGTGTGTGTGTGTGTGTGTGTGTACACACACACACACACACACACACACACACATGTACTACACTTTAATTACTAATGGGCAATTCAATAATCATTCAGCATTATTGGCTGGGAAATCCTGAAGGATTGTTCAGCTGCCAGGTGACAGTGTTTTCGATATGCCGTGCAATGCGCTCCTTTGTGGCTATCTAACCTGACCAAGTAATAGTACCGGATATAGGGAACCTACAGCTTAAGGTGGAATACAAACCACAGAATCATTCTGGTTTACTTGATGTTACACAGCAAGCTGTGGCTGAGGTGAAGGTAGGGTCACTGCTTTAACCATTGAGCTACCATATCGCTCTATTACTGATGATAATAGAGGTAAAATGAATGCATAATGTTATGGCGGAAAGTTATTTATTCATAATGAATATGTAATAAGTTTTTAAAAAATGGCCATAAGATGATTTATGCATCAGGAACAGTTTCCTCGAGGTCGAAGAACTCTGCATCATCTACTTCATTTCGGGAACATTTTCATGAGACAGGCCAGAGCAATTTTTGCAAGCAGCTGAACAGTTCAGTCCTGCATGGTGGAGTACAAGGATTCTTGCAGTGTCTTTTATTATTATTATTTTTGTTCTTATGTCTTTACGCCTCGTCGAGGTCATTAGAGGCATGATGGGACTGGGGATAAGGAACGGGAAGGATTTCAGTCATGGCCTTTTGAAGGAAGCGTCCTGGCATTCAGCTGAAGTGATTCGGGGAAACCGTGGAAAACCCAAATCTGGATGCCCGTACGGGGATTCAAACCGGCATCCTCCCGAATGTGTTTATTATTGTAACTGTAATAAGACTGGACGAGCTTTTCCTTCGTCCCCATGAAAATGGGTACGTTTCTCCACCCAAACGTTCTTTACTCAGCGGTACGTGCATATTGAGTGAAACGTTGCCGCATCTGATTTTGGTGGCAACCGTGCTAGCCTGAATGCCTTTTTTGGGGGGCAAATTTCTTAAACATTTCATCTCTGAGCCTTTCAGTGTTCCGCAAGCAATTTTTCCGTACCGTTCCAAGATGAGCTGCTCCCTTGCGTGTTCTCCAGATGCTAGTCTCTGGAGGCTGGGAGTTCTGAGAAGTTAGCATGCATGTTACTTTCAGATATGGTTGTTAGTGAAATGAGGCAACAGAATTTTTCTTTCCTAAAGCTGAAATGTGCTGATATTGTATCACATCCTGCAAATGCATGGATGAAGAGGATATGTGTGGGTTCAAACTCGTGTTACCAAGGCCCATTAGCAAAATGTAAAAGCGAATATACTCGCTTAGACTCCTCACACTGTCGGATTTTGCTGCCTGGGAAATAGCTGCGTCAACGATCAATCCAGTTGTCTTGCTTTGCCTGTTGATTTTGGATGCCTCCTTTTACAGTTTTTGCATTAGTATCAACATACTTGGTTCTTGCTGCTCTCATTTGCTGTGTCACTGCAGCACTTGTTTCCTCACTGAAAATGATGTCTGCTGAAGTATCTGACGTTTTCAAACTACAAAACATTTCAGATGACTTTATTCCTCTCTGCATAGCATCACTTCGGTATCCGTCAAATATAACTGTGATGTTGGATCTATAGTTCGTTGTCAGATAGGCTTCATATTTTCCACAGAAGCAGCCAAGGTCTTCATTACAATGCCACATAACCTTATGCAGAAGGCATCATCCGTCCATAACAAAACTTTTTATGTTGGGTGTTGCATCTTGAAGAGATTTTAATGCTTCATATAGAGACAATTTTGTTCCCTTGAAGTACGGAACAAATTCAAATGGAAACCATTATTTTAATCCATTAAAATGGAAAAGAAATGGATTTGACCCTACCTTCACCTCTGCCACAGCTTGCTGTGTAACATGAAGTAAGCCAGAATGATTCTGTGTTTTATTTCATCTTAAGCTGTAGGTTCCCTATATCCAGTACTATTACTTGGTCAGGTTAGTTAGCCACAAAGAAGCACATTGTGTGGCGTATTGATAACTCTTGTCACCTCGCGGCTGAACAATCTTTCGGGATCTCCCGGCCATAATGTTGAATTATTGAACTGACCATCAGTAATCAAAGTGTAGTACATATATATACTATGTCATACAGAAATACATATATATCAGTTATATATACAGGAGTTGCAGGTCATTTTGAGTGGCAAAGTAGGTAAAAATCAAACTTTTTTTAAAAAAGTGTGAAATTTGGCTGAGTTTTGAAGAACTATAGCTCATTTAGTTTTGAGTTTAGAAAAAAGTTTGTACTAGTTTAGAAAAAAGTTTGTACTATAAAAGTTATAGGAAATTTTGTCCTCTTTCAAATTGGAAATAGAGTATTTCTTGCTAGGACTCGCCAGGAAGGAGTTATAGACGAAAAACTGAAAAAGTACCAAATTTTTTTGTTTTTTGGCCACAGAGAATTGTGCTGAGGGTGTTGGAGGTCGCAAACTTGGTTTCTGCATACTCTCTCCAATATATACGAAATAAGAAGAAAAAATCTTCTACGTGATATGTTTGTAAAAACCCCTTTTTACTACCCTGTTACTGGACTACTTATATTTATTTCCACAGAAGTATAAACATTAAGATTTTTGTGCTATTCTGTTATATGCTGGGAATTCATAAAAAACAAGCATCAGTTTTAAATTTAACAATGAACCCATTACTATCCCACATTTATATTTTTCTAGGAGATTTACAACAATACTAACTATTCATGGCATTAATTTTAAAATGTTAAAATGCGTACTTTTTGATTTTATATATATATATATATAACAAAAAAAATTGCTATTGAATAGTGTATTACACCACAGAAAGGGAATGAAAACTGTAGAATGACGCCTCTCCCAGTTCCCTAGCTAAATTAGGAGAGCTTCTAGAGCAATTCAAAAATGCACATATTTAAAACTTTACATAGCTTTAATTTAATAATGAAGATATATCTTGATTAAATTTGGTATTTTTTCAAGCGTGCATGAACAATGCATCTATGCCAAGTTTCATTAAAATCTTGGATGGTGCGGTTAATTTTGTCTTAAAATTGTGTTGATTTGGATAATGTACACTTTCTTTAAACGTTATTATTGGAGAATATGTAGCCATCAAAAATAAACATCAAACTCCAAACACACAGCATAACATTATTATTCACTTAGATAATGTTATATATATATATAATTAATTTTTAGTTTTCACTACCATTTTCACAAGTTTCCATATTAATTCCAAATGTTCTTTTCAATCTATTATGTTGTAATGGCACAATACCTCCCAAGTCCTCTTTTTTTAAAAAAAAAAAAAAAAAAAAAAAATGCGTTGTCTGCGCAATCTTCGGCGAGTCTCTGTAATGCCTGAAGTGTTAGTTACAATGACTGCCACCACAGCAGTGCTTGGCAAATCAGCAAAATTGAAATGAATAATTGTATTAACTTTATTTGCGCTTGTGCTGTTAAAAGGCAGTTCAAATTTTAAATTTGATTTTATTTATACTTAGGTTGTTAAAAGAAAATGTAACTGTGATGCCAGCTAAAATGCAATTGTCGATTGTGTAGCACAGATACAAATTATGTGATGCAGAGATATAAAAAAAAATTATGTGACTTTTGTTTAAATTTAAATGTTGCTTTTTGTTTATTTATGACGACTGGAAACAGAAATCCATCTAAATAAAAGAGCATCCGATGTTTACGCTGTATTCTCTGTAGTAGTTACCTGAACAAAGTTACAATTTAGCCCAAGAATTTTGACACACGATGAGAAACAGCGAAGTTTATGAAAACTCTGAAAAATTACATGAAATGTAGTTATCACAAAATGTTTCAGTTTGTTTTTGAAATTATACTTCACTCGGACATTTTCACACCATTGAAAATTTCCGGTATCAATAAAAAAGATGATGATTGATACGTATTCGTTTTTGCTTAGAAACTTTTCCAGAAGAATTTCCTACCACCACCATCAGTGATATCCATCAAAACTATTTACCCACTGCTCTGCCCGCGCAGTTGTTGATTTGTATAGATATACCATACTCTACCCATTTTTTTGTTTTAGTACCAAATGTTAACTTAGAGAAGCAAAAAATATATTGACTGTATCACAATGTAAAGTTTTTTTCTTCCTGCTGATTGCGGTTAGGTTGACTTCCGATATCTCAAACTACTAGTAAGTGATTTACCACAATTTTATTTACTTTCGAATCGCCTATCGCTATTCACTATCAAATTTTAGCTGCCCAGTATATTGAAAACCATTTACTGTTGATACTAAGCACAAAATTATTTTCCGTAAATATTACACCTCTGTTATTCTTATTTAAGAGTTAAAATATTTTGGTTTCAGTAGCGAATTCTGTATAATTACATTTATCAAAATTCATAAAACTGAAATTATAACAAAAAAAAAATATATACAATCCAGAGATATTCATCTTAGGTCAAACACATCATTTTTAAAGTAAATTAAGCACCAGTATTAGTAATGCTTCATAGGCCCGATTCAGTTATTACGTTTATTTTCAAGAAAACTAAATATTCGAAGTCAAAATATTAAACAGAATTATAAATTGTGTGATATTTTTTTCAGTTTTTTATGCAAGGAGTGAACATCTCATTACAATGTGATCTGTAGGCTATCTCATAATTTTATGTCTAGAAATATATTTAATTATTCCCTCTACCTCAGTACATATTAGCTGTTTCCTCGGATTTTAATTGGAACTATTAGCTCTAAAAAAATTTAAAAACCACCAAAATTAGTGGTAATTTTTGTGCAGTTCCTGTTCAGATAATGAGACACATGCAGCTTGCCTATAGATATAGATTCACATGGTAAAAAAATAATTGTAATAATTAAGCTCATGTGAGTTAGTGGTTCATAGAATTACTTAACATTTTAATGGTCCCCGGGTTGAAACACTGTTATACAACATTTATCAAAGGTGGAGGTGGCAATATTAGCACAGATGGTTCAATCTGATGAAACTGGACCTACAGGGAAAAGCTGTACCATGGTACACTGTTTGCTGAGTGGGAATCTATAAGATCTGGAATGTCTCGGGGGTTCTATATTGAGGTCACTTTTGTTTTTAATATATATAAATGACCTACCATGTCTTACATCTAAAACTAAAAAATTTACCACTTTGTAGATGACACAAACATAGGAATTTACAATATATTAAATAATATTATCCAACATACGTAACCCTTTTTCAGATCAAACTGACAGTTCATTTTTGAGTCACCGTGATTATGCCACCACAAAAATGATAATTCAATACAATATAGAAAAATTAAGATCTCATTAGCTTAGTCTTTGTCGGAGAACATATTGAAATAGTGTGCCGGGATAGATAATAGCAGTTCCTTCCGACTCACAAATTAGTCCCCTTTATAATTAGTTTTTGACCACCTAAGGTAAGGTCCATCAGACTTCGTTAATTAATTAGTCTTGGTCGCCACCATTGTCTGGCTAGGGTACCAATCAATACGTATATAGCAAAAAGTTTCTTCAAATAAATCCATGTGTATGCAGAACACGAGCCGAAGATTTATTCAGTTTTGAACAGCACAAATGTACCCGGCCACCAATGAAAAAAAGTAATTAAAGCACATACAAGTAAAATTATTGGTAGTGACTATATAATCCTAAGATGCAGGTTCTTCAGAGTGTAGAAACAATTCTTTCAATCACTTTCACAAAAACCAGAGGAACAATACACACGACGTTCTATGCACGACGACACTCTCTCTGACTTACTTATCAATTGTCAGTCTCGCAAGTCACCGATATTCATAGCATTCGGTACTTGGCATAGAATAAACATATAAGTTAATTACTGAAGGGAGCAAGCCTACTGTAATGTGACATCTTTCTGAGAGATTTGGGGAGGAGAAGATAAACAGTAACATGTTAGGTATGGACTTGGTGTTGATCCTGAGACCAGCATTGTTGGAAGAAATTATGAATGAACAGGAAGCCAGGGGATGAAATCAAATACTCAAGAAATGTGTATAAAAATGGCCTCAAGCTTGCAGATAATGTAGATGTGAGTTAAGGTCAGACAGGATTCATTGTACGCTTAAAACAATGCAATCAATGTGCCTCCAATAATAATAATACACAGACGGAAAAAAAAATCCCAACACCAAGAAAGACTTGTGTTAGATAAACGAAATTTGGTAGGCGTGTTTATACATCTGAAAGATGACATCGATTCAAATTTCGCGCATAAGTGTGGCGCTAGTAGCGCTACTCAGAGCTTGCAAATCAGGTTTGCTTTAAATACGCGCTGTAAAGTTTGTGAACGTTATTTACCGCTGAGATTTGACATAGTGAGTTGATGTTAGCCAAGAATGCCTTTAAGAAGACGAAGAAGCCATTATCAACAGCTCACCGAGTTTGAACGAGGTCGTGTAATAGGGCTACGAGAAGGTGGATTTTCTTTTCGCGATATTGCAGAAAGACTTGGCCGGAATGTATCCACTGTGCATGATTGTTGGGTGCAGTGGTCAAGGGATGGTACTGCCTCAAGAAGACCGGGTTCCGGGAGGCCACGTGGCACTACTGAGAGGGAAGACCGCCGTATTCGGCGTACAGCTGTGGCGCATTGTACTGCGTCTGCGGCAGAAATTCGAGCTGCAGTTGGTACCACAGTGACACAACGAACTGTTAGAAATCGGTTACTTCAAGGACAGCTCCGAGCCAGGCGCCCTGTAGCGTGCATTCCACTGACTACAAGCCATCGCCGTTTGCGACTCCAGTGGTGTCAAGCCAGAGCTCATTGGAGGACGGAGTGGAGATCTGTTGTGTTTTCTGATGAAAGCAGGTTCTGCCTTGGTGCCAGTGATGGCCGAGTGTTGGTCAGAAGGAGGCCAGGGGAACGCCTGCAACCAAACTGTCTGCGGCCTAGACACACTGGACCTACACCTGGAGTCATGGTCTGGGGAGCAATTTCCTATGACAGCAGGAGCACTCTTGTGGTTATACCAAACACACTGACTGCAAATTTGTACGTCAGTCTGGTAATTCAACCTGTAGTGCTGCCATTCATGAACAGCATTCAAGGGGAGTTTTTCAACAGGATAACGCTCGCCCTCATACCGCTGTTGTCTCGCAACGTGCTCTACAGAGTGTCGACATGTTACCTTGGCCTGCGAGATCACCAGATCTGTCTCCAATTGAACACGTATGGGATATCATTGGACGACAACTCCAGCATCATCCACAGCCAGCACTGACCGTCCCAGTATTGACAGCACAAGTACAACAAGCATGGAACTCCATACCACAAAGTGACATTCGAAACCTGTATGACACAATGCATTCACGTTTGCAGGCTTGCATTCAAAATTCTGGAGGTTACACCGGCTATTAATTTAACAGTATTTCACATTTGAAATGCATTTTCTTGAGCTTAAATTAACCTGTGATCTTGAAAATTTAATCAATTAAACATGTTAACTTGACAAATGCATTGTCCAAATTTCATTACTCTACAATAATTTTTTCTTGGTGTTGGGATTTTTTTTTCCGTCTGTGTAATAATAAAATGTAACTGAAGGCATGTACTAATAATTAAAAATGCTGATATGAAATCTCTTTAAATCTTGGAAGTAGGAGCAGACACTTTGCTGGAATGTAATTGTAATGGCACTTAAGACCTGTGGCAATTCTTTTTATGCTAGATTTTATGCCCAATTTTATTTTGATTCCCCCCCCCCCCTTTTCCAGTTTTGAAGTCTACTGTCTGTTAGTAACTGGGCCCATTCCAGAGTTACCTTGTTCGGCTCAACTTTAACTATAGTGTCACAAAAAAAGACAACAGACTTGAAATTAGATTCCCCCAATTACTCAAATCTATAGGGATAAAGGAGTTTAGAGCTTATTTAAATTTGCATTGTAAGTTGTATGCAGGAGGTGGTCTACATTTTCATGACAGATTTAAAAACTGCTGTGTTTATGCAAAGAAGAGTCGGCATATTAGATACACAGGTAAAAAAACTGAAGGTTGATTGTGATTATAAGGTGGGGAAAAAATTGCTTTTTGACATTTTATAACAAGTGTAACTGGGCAGGACACATTGGACAGGTAGTAGGAAAAGGTTTCAAAATTTTTCCTTTATTGGAGGGAGTGATGAGATGTACAAGAGAAGTAAAGGAATTGATTACAAAACTTTGGTCAGACCATTGCTTGAATATGGCAGTATAGTATAGGGCCCACATTTTGAGTATCAATTACAGGAATTGCAGTGGGTGCAAAAAAAGGGCTACTAGATTTGTTTCCAGAAATGCCTCAGAACACAATCAGTAACAGATACAATAAAAGAGCTGGAATGAGATTTATTGGGAGATGGGAGCGTTAAGGTCTTGGGAGCTTACAAGGTGTATAATGGTGATGAGGCATGGAAAGATATTGGTGTAAGAATTAAAAGTAATGCATGGAAAAGAAAAGATGACCATGACCACAAGCTGGCACTCTTTCAGGCACAAGAGTGTAGGAAGATGGGTGTGTAGGGAAATTGGCACTCCATTGCAATTAAAATTAAACCGTTGTGGAGTGAAATTTTGCACGAAGTATATACAATGAAATGCAACAGAAATGATAATGATTTCAGTAAACCATATATCAAAGTAGAAATGGATAATTTTGTTAATCAGCAACCAAAATTCCAAAGTAAACATATCGGAGGCAGTTGGTCTACCTTATGAAGGGAAGCCTCTCGATACCAAACATTTGAAATAGAATTCAGAAATTTTGCAACAGTATACTGGCAAGGAGGCCCACTTGTGGAATATGTGAATCTGATCATGCTGGGTATGGTAGTAACTCTTACAGGGAACTGAAATTTTAAATGGCAAGAAGAATTGAAAGCTACCAGAAATCGTCCATTATTTGTTATAACCGAAAAATAAATGGGGTCAGAAGCAGTATGTGGGAGAATCTTGCAAAGGTGAAAGATTGTGGGTCAGATTTTAAGATGTGGGAGTAATTTATTAGTTAGAGTGAAAAGGACTATGGTTAAACTGTGTATGTGACGTAGCTAATTGAACATTTTATTTGTAAAATGACATACACATCAGAACTAGACAACACACACAAATGTAACCGAGGAGAAGCAAGGCGAATTGATGCTTTGTCTGTGCGCTTTGTTTGGTATCAGTACAGTTTGCCAAGGCATTGAATGAAGCAGGAATCAACCTTATCATTTGTTCTGAAGTGTTTTGAGGATTGGTGAAGTCTGAGTTTGGAGATGAATGCATTGATTCAAGAATGGATCAAAATATACATTTTTTTTAATTAATCAAAAGTGAACCAATTATACTATTTCTCAATATAATTGTATGCTTTGGAATATACTTTCCAAGAATATTGGAAGTTTTTTTTAAATTTATTTATTATTATTCAGTCATTGCAAAAGGTAGGGGATTGTCAATAGCCATTTGCACATGAAGTCTTCCTTCCACTGCATTATCATCAAATCGTCAAGTACCCTCTCTGTGCTTCTTTCAGAGGCGTAAAGAAATGGAAAATCTCAGGGTTGCTTGGAGGATGATAATGTGATCAACAATTCATTTTCTCCATTTTTGTGTGAGTGAGAGCAGGAGAGTGGGGGTCAACGATTGTTGTAGAGAAGAATCTCTTCTCTATCATCCAGTTGCACATTATGTGGTGATAAGCAAACATAGCCTCACCTAGAAAGTTGAGTTAGAATGCTACATTGATGGTACAATACATTCATTTTCCATAGATCCCAATATAAGAGACGGACTCTATGGGATGTAAAAAGTTGTCAGTTTACAAGTAAACAATTGCATAACAAAATAGATAAATACACCAGAAGATGTACAGTTACAACATACATGGTACCTTAATTAATAGTACATTTACACAAACTACTAGTGATTATTTTGTTGATACCTTAGAAATAAATTCTTTGATGGAGCAGTAGGAGTCGTCAATTAAATTTTAAACATTTTTTTCCCTGAATTTAATCTTATCTGTTCGACATTTAATATGGGTTGTGTAATAAGCATTTCATTTCACATTCAGTGTGAGGTAATTTAATTATTTATAAACTAGCTTCGAGCATGTCAAAAATGACGGTTTGAATTCAATATTCTGGCAGTTTTTTTTTTTTTTTTTAGTTTTTTTTTTCAGTTGGTTAATTATACGGAATTGTTATTACATATTTCATTTGCAGTTCACGTAGCAATACAGTAGTAACTTCTACTGAATTAATGATGTAAGTATAGAACCAGTGAAATTAAAAAAAAAATATGGAATCCCAAAAACGTTTGCTATCCATGTATTAGTTTTATTCCTGGTCCAGGGACAATTCTGCACGTTAAATGTGGAACTATTCCACCCACATTAATTAATACCCTTAGTAACATGGTGCTTATTTCTAGAGGAGTCTTGTGTTTCACCACGCCGGTGTTATGACGCCAATTCCTGGTGGAATCGCAATCTCCATTAATCCTGATTTATTTAAATAAATGCACTTTACTTTAAACAACAGAAAGTGTAATATCAATAACGGATAACTGTCATTTACTTGAGTGGTAGATTTTTGCAGCTAGTCAGTTATACGGAATTATTACAGATTGCTCGTAACCTTAGTTTTATGATGATCTATGTATTTTGTTAGCAGTTCACATAACAATATAGTAATAACTTCAACTGAATTACTGACGACGGAAGTATAGAAACAAATTAAAAATAAATTTGAAATCCAAAAACATTTGCCACAATTCAGCACAATAAATATGGAACTACATCCATCTGCCTGACTTAATACCTTCAGTAACATAGATAGTGCGTATGAAAGCAGTTTACATTGTTTAAAAACTGATTTCAGAGTGAATTATGCTGTAAAAAATGTCAGTTGCGATTCTGGTCAACTTGACCACAACCTCCACTAATATTGGCATTCTAAAATCATAGTTACTATTACCCTCATATGAATGACAGGTATCATCTATGGTGGAAGGAGGAGTTTATTCTGGAAAATCATGTAAGGAAAAACGAATAACTATCATTTTTAATGATATTTTTCGTGATATGAGCACCATACTGTCATTAGATTATCAGAGTATTTGGCTATGATTTATTCAAACAAATGCATTTTACTTTAAATGCTGGAAACTATAATATCAAAAACCGATGTCTGTCATTTATTTGACTGATACATTTCGCGATTACGTACCTTTCGCGTAAACTTCTCTGAAATTTTAATAAACTTCATTGTTTCTTATCTTCTGCCAAAAAAAATTCTTAGGTTATGTTTTAACCTATTCTTATAACTGATACAGATAAAATAGCCTTAATATTGAATACCCTTCTCCTTACATGAATTTATGCATCTAGTCGTCTTAAATAAATAAATAGCAACATGAAGAAATGAATGTAATATGGTGGCTGTTGATTGGCGAGTGAAGGCTGGCACGTGACCGTTCCTAGCCAATAGTTATAGATGCCGTGAGCAGTCTCCAGATTAGCATTTTATATAAGATGATTAATTATTATTTTTATAAAATAATTATTCAAGGATATTTAGGAACAGAGACTTTCCCAGTGTATAACTGCAATGGAGTCTTCAAGGGTGTACCGCTGGTTTTTGTTGTGAAAACACAGTATTTCAACAACTAGCTCTGCCATCTTCCTCAGTTGCAGAAAACATCTGCACTGGTTGGCTGATTGACAGATACTGAGACATCTCAGGTGCCACACTTCCTTACATGCCCAACGGCTCTGATGGGGCCAACGCCCAGCTGCTGGCTGCCAGTAGACGTGGCTGTAGATCTTCATTTCAAACCCTAAGATGGAACCATTTGTGGTGGCAGATAACAGGTGCCACACTCTCTGTGGAGTTTTGCCAAGGCTGGTTTACATGTCTCACTAAGACATAGCCTACTGTTTCTATTGAAGGTATCGGCCAACCGAATTTTGATTGCTTCATTGACTAATGACTACCAAAAATATGAGGTTCTAGCCAATATGCTAATGTTGTTAAGTCTACTCTGTGGCCATAGTCGTACACGTGCTTGGCGATCGGCTTGTGTTTTTCACACCGTGTTTTGTACAGTGCATATAGTTTGTCCGGTGTAAGTCTTTCCACACTCGCACTGAATGCTGTAAATTCTGTGAACTCGAAGACCAAGGTCATCCTTAACCAAATGGACATAGTCCCGTATTTTAGCTGGTGGTCGGTAGAAACATTTTATTCCATATTGTGTGAGAATTCTGCCAATTTTCCCCGAGGTGTTTCCAGTGAAAAGCAGTGACCTTAGACATTTCTTTCTATTGAACTGGAATTTTCTCCAGCCTACGATCATTTGCCTTTTTACCTGTCTCTCTGTGTACCTGTTCCACCTGAAGACAGTTCTCAGATGTTCCAATTCCTGTGGTATACTGTCTTTGTCAGCAATCGCGCTAGACCTATGTGCAAGCATATCTAAAACTATTACGAAGAATTCCCAAAATTTACAGCATTCGATGAGAGTGTAGAAAGACTTACGTCGGACATGCTATCCTCGCTGTACAAAACTGGTGTGAAGAACACAAACTCCACCACTGCCTGAGACAGTACAGCAAATTGGCGATCGCCAAGCATGTGTACGACTATGGCCACAGGGTTGACTTTAACATTGGCATGTTGGATAGAACCTCATAGTTTTGGGATTCAATAGTCAAGGAAGCAATCAAGATTTGGTTCGCTGATACCTTCAATAGACACAGTGGGCTATGTCTTAAGGCGCGTTTCCACTGAGGCAACAACGAGCAACATGTAGCATGCTACAAGAGTTATTTTGTTGCTACATGTCGCCGTGCGTCATCATAGTTTGTCGAATGTCGCCCGAGAATCTGTTGCCAGTTGTCGCTTGCTACTTGTCGCCGTTGCTTGTAGCATGCGGCAAAAGCATTTCACGTTATGCGGCCAGTAGTGTGCGTCATGGCATCAGAAGCAGTGGCAGCTGCTACTTATTTGATCCTCGCAAATGGCAATAAAAGAAGAAAATGGAAAAAAACTAGGTGGTGGATCAGAGATTTATTTGTTAAAAGTAGTGCGAATTGCAAGGTACTATGTGTCAAAAGAAGGAAAAGTATCTTGGCAAGACAAATGCTAAAAAAAACATAAACTGTGTATTCATACGTAAAATAATGTATTTAGCTAAGGTACCATTATATGACAATTTATCCCTATCATACACAACTGTATGAGTGAAAGGTCGAGTCAAGAAAAGTTTTTTACTATTATTTACCACAATCTAAATTTGGAAACACTTTTCTACATTCACTGTAAATAAAGCCTATCTTAATTATATGTAAGTCCTTTTGTAAAGTTTGAATTACGACAATTTTTAAATATATATATATATATATTTTAAACCCACCATAAAACTACTTTTAGTTACATATATTAATTAACGTACCTCATAATTTTCTGCTGTTGAAAAAGTTTGTCTTGGAATGTCAACATCTAACAAAAATGTCAGTAGTTTATAAGCAAACCATTTCTCTTCCCTAGGAGAGGAGCCGCTCTTTGGTTTTGTATTCCTTTTATGTTCACGATGAAAAGCAGACCTCAAATTCTTGATTTTCTTTTTTATTTCATCTAATAAACATTCGTACTTGTTAGCAAGCAGTATTAATTTGTCACTTTTCGCTTTCCTGTCTTTACATGATGCACTTTTGTTATTCCACAACTCCGGTGAAGTATGATAATCTTCAATAAATAAGGTTGTTCTCTGCACATTCCACTCCATGTCGCCCTTTTTCTGTCACACTCATCCACCGCCGCTTGGATGCTGGCAACATCGTGCGACACGCTATATTTTTGTCGCACAGTGGCCCATACGACCGGCGACACGGCCCAACCTGTAGCATACGTCATTGTTGCTTGCTACATGTCGCAACGTGTTGCTTCGCTTGAAATACTCCTAGTCGCATGCTTCAGTGCCGCATGCCACATGTTGCCCAGAAGTTGCCTCAGTGGAAACACACCTTTAGTGAGGCTTGTAAACCAGCCTTGGTGAAACTCCGCAGAGAGTGTTGTACCTTTGTCCAGTTGCCGCCATAGATGGCTCCATACTAAGGATCGAAACTAAGATTTACAGCCGCCTCCTGGCACATAAGTGTGGCACTTCAGCCGTCTGTTTTTGTCGATCAGCCAACCAGTATGGATGTTTTTGCACCTTAGGATGACGACAGAGCTAGTCGTCGAAATATCATGTATTCACAACACAATCTGACTACATCCATGAATACTTCATTGCTATATTTAAGGGATTAATTTAAAGAGATAAGACGAATATCAAATAGGCAAGAATCTTGTGCTATCAGATGTGGCAATTACATGTCTAGCTGAATTCACCTTTAATATAAATACCTGATTACACAAAGTAACAACGCGACACCTAGAGGTACTATAAGCCACTGAGTAAAGGGAAACAAAATGGAATTTACTTTGAATTCAAACCACAAATAATTGATATATATGGAGGAATCATGTAAAAACAGTATAAATAATATTTGACATCAGACATTGTCATCAATGCTGTGTCTTTAAATAATGAAAATGATCTTGGGCACTATGAATGGGGCAAATGTACCATTCAAAAATTACGAACAAACCAAAAGCAATGTTCTTCCACAACTTCTCATATTGTCTTGGCAAATTATGCCGTTAGCTCAGTAGAATTTGACTTAAATTGTTAGAGGATAATTTCTCAGTCCAGGAAAGTTTACGGGTCACTATCTAGTTTCATGGAATTCACATATGCTGGACTTGGTGATATAACACTTTACCATAGCAGTTGAAGTCTTGGAAGTCGGCGATGACTGAAGATGGACTCGAGGCATGTGAGAACCTGTGCCTCACAAGACAGCTGTCATCGTGCTTAGTCCACGCAATGCTCACGTCAACACTACGGTATTATTTACCATGCAAGAGTCGAACCAGAAACAGCATCAGACTCGGAACGCTAGTCAGAGTAGCATCATAATCGGCAGCCGAAAAACAGAATCTGAAAGAGTTCATTGCCTCTTCAAACTCTCGAGTAAATTTTAGCTCCACTTTCATATCGAGCATCCACACCTTCCATCTCGAATGTACTAGTTGGACTGAAAATGCAAGAATTTTAGTAACATGTCTCTGATATTCATTTTGATAGTCAGGTAGTTAGATGTCCTCGGGTCATGTGGTACTTTGCTGACACTTTATTTGCGGTCGCATGTTCTATGCATACTAGCAACATTCGGAAGGGAAAGTTTGAGCCGAAGGATTCCCATATTTCAGCCAGGTGCAATGACCTGTTGTTGACAAGTCTCAAAGGGGTCCATTAAAGTCTCAAAGAACCGGAGGCTCAGGTAAAATCAACCAACCCCACTCTTTGTTGCGAGGCTCTCGTGGTGGCAGTATATACCAGCTGAGTAACAGTATTTAAGGGTCAGCATGCTCCCCATTAACTCATTCTATCGATGCTAGCACAGAAGTCGATATCTGTGCTCTACGAAATGCTGTTTGTCCATTGCATACTCTTATTAAAATAAGATGAATATTAACCTTGGAATCACAGCCTTTCTTCCAATCTTATGTATGTTATAAAATTATTTAAAGGCAAAAATGATCGCCCAAGATTTTATGTATAATTAATCTAATACATTTTCATTAACGCAAAAAAATACATCATGGCAAATCGTCACATTACGGTTGGGAGCTTATCGAAGATATGTATCCTTGCCAAGATCATTTTTACTTCTAGTGCCATAATTGTGCATTTTACTATTTTCTTTAATAAATGCATTTTACTTTAAATGACGGAAAGCGTAATTTCAAAAGTGTGTAACTGATACATTTCAAAATTACTTATATTACATGTAAGCTTTTTCTGAGTTTAATAAACTTTTTTGTTTATCTTCTGCTAAAAAAAATTCTTAGATTATGTTTTAACCTAGTTCTTATAACTGATGCAGATAATGTAGCTTAAACATCAAATACCCTTCTCCTTACATGAATTTCTGCATCTAGTTGTCGTAAATAAACAAAAAGCAACATGTAAATTTAAACTAACACACGAATGTAACTTTGAGAAGTGTGATTGCCTTACATTATATTTTTTTTATCCGTACTCTTCGTTTGTGCAGTCACTTCCACAAGATACAATTACCTTTCATCTAATATCACAATTAGTTTTTTAACACTATAAGTGCAAATAAAGTCAGTACAGTTATTCAATTGGTTTTGTTGATTAGCCAAGTGGCACTGTTGTGGCAGGCAGTGTAACTAACACTTCGGCCATTATTGAGACTTACTGATCCATGGAGATGAGTGCACAATCTCCAGACAACACATTTTATTAAAGAGGATTACTGGCTTTTGGGTTCTGAACACTTTGTCTCTATGTAGAATTGACCTAGATTATTATTCCATATGACATTAAGGCAGTGCCGGATTAATCACGTAGCAGGAGGTAGCAAATGCTACGGGCCTCGTGCCTACTAGGGGGGGGGGGGCTGCATCTAGGCTAGATGGGCGTACGGGCCCCGCGCTGTCTTAATCCGGCCCTGCATTAAGGAGTAAAAATAAGCAAAATAAATTAGTTTCCTCACACATAGATCGCCTATAGCTAAAATTGTACAAATTGCAAATGTGCACCCAATCGCTTTAGTCAAACACATTCAGTCCAATTTAACTTATGATCAATATGCAAACCTTAGAAATTTCACACCAATATCTCTTTAATGTACTAGCCTGCAAATTTTGTCTGTCTGGTGTCAATCTGTGTGACATAATGAATTGCATATATTAAGTTTTAAATAAAGACAAGCCAATAGCTGTAAACCATGTATTAATAAGACATAATTTGAAATATTTTGTGCAGATAAATCTGGAGTATTTTTAATTCCTATGCTTTTCATCTGCAAATTGGACCAATTTTTAGTTTTTAGATGTAGCACAAGGTAGATCTTTTATATGTATTAAAAATGGTAGTGGCCGGAATATGCAACCCTGAGGTACTCCACATCTGATAGTATGATGTCAATGCAATGAAGCAATATTTAAAATTCCATGTCTGTCAAAAAAGCAGTTGAAGCATCTTGCCAGCCGACGACTGAGTTTTGGACGAAATTCTTCTTTTGCCACATATGCTTGTTTTTGATTGGGTGTTAGTGGTGGACCCAAGTTTCATTCTTGGGTAATGATGCAATTAAAAAAATGTCCACTCGTTTTGCAATCCACACTAAGTCGCTTTTAGATGTGTAAGTTAGTGAAAGACGAGACACCCATCCGGCAGACACTTTAAGGAAGTCCTTAGTGAAGATAACTTGAGTTCTCCTGTAACTTTTTCTCACCTCACAAGATATTTTGAAAACATCATACATTGGTTGCCCCTCAGTAAAGACAAGGACTGTGTGAATCTTCCACACTGCAATGTTTGACTGGATGATTTATCAGGTCTCTTATTTTTTGACTTCTTCACAACCATTCAAGGTATACAATTCCTGAACTGTAAGAAATTTAATTGGTTTAATGCCTTTATGAAGTTTAATTATCACGCCTTGCAAAATTGAGGGATGCATGTCTTGCTCGAACATTGTTAGCTGTGCTACTGACTGAACATTGCAAGGTCAGTGGTTGCTCTTCTTACTTCTGACTTCCCAACCTAACATGACTAGAAATGTACAACCACTTGGACCATTATTGTGTCCTCAATTCAAAAAGTCTCTTCTATATTCGATCCACCCTTGTAGTAGCTAGTGTTGTATTCATAGTGGTAGCTATTTTAGTGAAAAAGGGAAAATAAAGATGGTGGTGGATACTGACTCTAAATAGCATGATTAAAGAGAGGTCAATTTCACACTCTACAAACCTCAATAGCTTGAAATTTATTTATTTTAGAGATGTAGAAATTCATGTAAGCTTGGAAAATGCCAAGTTTCATCAAGATAGATCAACTAGTTTTTGAATTACAAGTGTCTGTAGTTTTCAAAAACTTGCCAAACAACAGCAAACGGACATTTTTGAGTTGCTCTAGGAGCTCTCTTAATTTAGCTAGAGAGCTGGGAGAGGGTAATTTTATAACATTTTTATGCCCTTTCTTGTGGTATTAAATATTATATGCTACACAAAAATTTGCTGTAATCAAATTTAATAAAATTAACTTAAAATCTTGTAAAAAAAGTACCTATTTAAAAATTAATTCTACAAATAGTAATAGCTGTAAATCACTTGGAGAATATAAATTTGGGATAAATGATATATTGTTAAAATAATTTAAAACTGAAGCTTGTTTTTCATCAATTCCAGCTGTATTCAACTAAATAGTACAAAAATGCTAATATTTATAGTTTTGTGAAAATAAATTATTGCTGACCTAAAGGGGTATACAGAGTATAAGGCAAACTTTTCATTAAGTAGTTGGATATCTTTATCATTTTTAGTTTTGCATAAATCACTTGAAAGTACAGCATAACTTCTTCCAGTGGGAGTCGCAGGATTCACTTTTGTCAAAATGTCCACTACTGACACCAGCAGAACATTATCAATTCCTGGATATGAGACTGTTGTGTATGGCTTAGATGGTTGAAGTTATTTTAATTTTATTAAGACATTTTGACACTTCCTTTTACTAACCTTTCAAATAATCTGAAATGTTTGCGCTGATGATTTTGAAGAATGAATGTATGGGAATGAATGTATGGTATTGCTGTTTCTTGTGTAATCAATGCTTCATCAAAGCAACTTTTCAAGGACAAGACTGATTTAGCATTTTCCTCTTGGGTTGTGTAGGGAAAGTGTACCTTGTTTCATACTGCCCACACAAAAAGTTATTGGGGAGTTTGATAACTAAAAGCTGCCAGTCTCTTTACTGAACTTTCTCCTCCTCCATCACAAAGCCCTTTTCCATGTGCTGTGAATGAAGAGTGCCACTCCCCTTTCACTTTTAAATCTTCCTCACAAAAGTGGAGTTTCAAAATATTTTTATTATTTTCATATGAAAAATAACTTGTTTGAAAGTTTTTAAATTTTTTGTGTGTGATAGTTTTTTTGAATGTGTACATCAAAACACACCTTCTGTGTGGCTGGTATAAAAGATTACCAAGGTAGACATCTGCTCAGTCCAAGAGGAATATGCTAAATCAGATTTGTTCTTGAAAAGTTCCTCTGATAAAGCAACTGTCCAGAGAACACAGCAGTACAATGTGTTACTTCGAAAACTACTACAGAATTTTAAGAACTGAAGCATATCACTTTGTCTTTGAGAAAATTTTCTCTTTCAGAATAGGTTTTACAGACAAACGGGGATTTTATTTGGGCACCAGTGAAATATTTCACAAAATTAATTTTGAATTTATTTTTAGAAAGGTCTCTAAAAATTATCACTTCTAAATACTAAATGGGAGAAGCGATTGTCATATAAGATATTTATTATGACTTCAAATTATAAGTGATACACCTAAAACACAACCATATTTAATTCACTATGATGAAAACAAATGATTGAAATGAGAACATTTATACTAAACAAATACAGAAAAGTTGTACATAATTGACAGATGTTGATTGCAAATGGTTGTGGCTTTATTAATTGTCTCGGAGACTTATTATCCCATCGGCCATTACTAGGTGTGATGGATTCGAACTGTTGTACTGATGATGCAATTAAGTAATGTTAATTTTACCATGACGAGTAGTGGTGGATGGCGTCAATTGTGGTGGTGCGGTTGCAGGTTGTTGTCATAGCATCGGGCAGTACTCACTTAGTCCTTGGCGTCAGGTTGTCTCTTGGAGCACCAAAATTTCCCATATTAGGACATCCTGTGATAAACACCTTGGTGTGCAGGATCCAACGTCTGCATGCTGCACCAGGTACTTGCGAAACTTGCAGTAGCAACTGCTGTTCTCACTCGAGTGTCCTTCCACACTCCCCCTTGCCAATTGTCCTCCGATGGACCATCTAGTATCGTTATCTCTGTGTAATGCACGAGAATGGCTTCCCGCTGGCCGTTCCAGCTGCAGTCCAGATCACAACAACTAAATTCTGACCACTCAATATATCGTCTGCACATATATTAATCTTTAAAACAGATGCATTTTCCTATCACTGCTGTTATATTACATACTAGCTGGTGTCCACGACTTCGTTGTTGTTTGCAAAGATTTTGGATTGACAGCTACCGACACCTTAGTGCACGATGGAGGACTCAATGCTATTACCACACACAAATGCCAGTCATCTGCGCTCTGTAGGTGAGGCAGCAAAGTAAAATATACGGGCACACGTCTTTGGCCGAAATACGAAAATATCCTTGATCGGCCACTTTCAACCACCATATCTCCCACACTACCACAGTTACCGAAATTTGGCCGACTTTGTTATTGACGAGTGACTCTGTGCTGCTAACACACACAAACACCAGTGATCTGCGCTAGATAGTTTTGGCTGAAAATTGATACACCATGACATACGTTTTTGGTAGAAATATGGAAGTGCCACAGGTTGACCACATTCAACCACCAAATCTCCCACACCCCCATAGCTACCGACATTTAACCACCATAGTACACGATAGGAGACACGATACCACTACCACACACAAACAACACTGGTCTATGCTATGTAATTGTGGCAGCGGAGTGACATATACGGAGTCACATGTCTTTGGTTGAAATGCGAAAATGCCCTGCATCAACCACTTTTAACCATCATATCTTCCACATCCCCATAGCTATCGATATTCGGCCAATGTTGTGCATGACAGGAAACTCCTTGCTACTTCCATACACTAAGACCAGTGATCTGTGCTAGGTAGTTGTGTGCAGAAAAGTGAAATATAGGAAAACACGTGTCTATTTTTATATATCTATAAGATTATGACATAATCTTGGAGTGTGCTGCCAGATTGTGCTATAAAAGCACTTCAGAATAATTGGTGGAAAAACTTATCAGATGGATTTTAGGATTGGGAGAGGAAAGTGCCAAAATCTGCAGATAAACTGAAATATAACACATAAGCTACATCACTGTTGTCTATGAAGGAAACTGGTGGTTTGGGTATGTTTTAAAGAATAATTAACATGATGAAGTAAATTTAACTTTTCTTTCAACATCTGAGCCATCTACATCATTCGCGTACAAGAAATACTACTTTCCTATGGGCATCAGAAGTGGACATTCTGGCAAAAGTGAATCCTGTCAACTTAAGTTCTACTTGCAAGTGATGTTACTTTCTCAAACTTCAAATAGCCTATTACTTCTTGAAAAGTTTTATTTTATAGACTCATTACTGTTCTTTTTCTTAAAGTTAGTGTTCACATTTATTATCGCAGAAGTATAAGTATTACCATTCATGTATTCAGCTTGAAAAAACAGGCTTCAGTTATAAACTATTTTAACAATGAAACCATTAACATCTTAAATTTATATTTTGTCAGGGGGATTCAAAGTAACTATTAGTGGCATTAGTTTTAAAATATGTCCTTTTTGAAAATTTTAAGTTCATATTTTTTTTTTTTTTTTTTTTTAGGTATTGACAATTTTTTTCTTTTCTTTTGCTAACCAAAGGTTCCTGAAGTGTTTCTTCCATCAAAAGAAAACTTGCCATGCCTGTTCCACAGTTTTATCATTAAAAATATAAAGAAAGCAAGTATAAAATCAAATATATTTCTTATTGCTTAGAAAATTACAAATTTTAATTTTCTGAAAAGTAAAAAAAAAAAAAAAAAAAAAAAAAAAAAAAAAAAAAAAATTCTTTAAATTTACTGAATAGAAGTAACAAATAAAAAAAATTGGGAGGATGGATGTATGCAGGATGTGTTGGTAGACCAGTTCCGACCTGCAGAGTTCAGTATGGGAGGAAGTATCTGGAAGAACTCTAATGGCTCTTTCTGTGAAGCAGTTATTGAGGTTGCAGGTATTGCTAATGCTGGCATTGCGGGCAACAAGGTCTAGGTTTTGGGAGTTACTGTTTGTCTGTGACCATTCATTTTGATGGATAATGAGTTCGAGGTAAGGCCGATGTAGGAACTTTGGCAGTGGAGGCAGGTGAGCAGGTATATGAGGTGGGTTGTGCTACAGGTAACATGACCTATGGTAGGTTGGGTTTCACCAGTAGTAGGATTGCGATACATTGTGGTAGGTGGATGCATATTGCACGTTTTGCATCAGTGCTATTACACTGGAAGGATCCGAATGGTGGTATGGAGCATAGGAGGGTTGATATTTGTGTACAGGTATATTTTATATGTTAGGTGGTGTGGTGGGCAGGATAGTGGGAAGAATGTAGAACATTTCAGGAAAGTATCTGAGGAAGTTGTAGTCAAATCGAAGAATTTGGTTTAGCGATTCCAAGCCAGTGAAATACTGGGTGAGGAAAATCAGGGTTTCGGTTGGTTTTGGGTCGTGTGTGTCAGTGGTGGACATTTCTTTACTCTTGATATGTTTTGGGTCCAATTCTGGAGGATAGTTGTGGTTTATGAATGCCCGGGTCAGGTTGTAAGGGATTCCTGGTCAGAGCAGATGCGTTTTCTTCGGATGACTAGAATGTATGAGATGGAACGTTTGGTGTGATATGGATGGCAGCTATCAAAATGGAGACATTTTTGTAGGTTAGTGCATTTGACATGGATAGAGGTGTGTAAGTGACCATTCTGTACAGAGATCCAGGAAAATGATGTCAGTTTGAGAAAAATTGTATTTGAAAGCAGCATCTTTTTCCCCCAAAGCTTGCTTCTGAAATACTGCATTGCATAATTGGAGAGCTTTGCCAATAGTTTATGTTTTCAGAATTAAATTTAAAAAAAAATCGGACACATGAGCCCCCAAAATGAAAAGTATTATTCACAATTGTACCGACTAGTCTCAGAGCAAATATGTGTAGTGGGTAAAAATTGTATGCAGTGTTCACAATGACATAACACAATGTTCGTAGCATTACTGTTCTTTGATGGCTGGTTCCACACTGCAGCTGAAACCCTAAAAAGCTCCACTCGCAAAGCACTGGTATTGTCCCTGGAGTAAAAAAAAAAAATCACTTTCACCACACCCACTGTGTACCGCTGTCTCTGCGGTCGTCTATTTCTCCACGTGACTGTGGCGAGCCCCCCCCCCCCCTTTTCCCAGATAAAATTCCCTCCAGCAACCACCAGCAGCATTGTCAAAAGAGCGCATATCACTCCACACTGCGCACACTGTGTGGTAGGTTCATATAAAACAAAGTATAACCACATTTAGCTGTCTCAATTATACTGCATTGGCTTTCCATTGATACTCCATGTGCACAAACCCAGTAGAACTATCCTCGTGCTTTTCTTATCTTGTTATTAAATGAATGTAGTATGCCCGACTATATGCGAGTGTACTACACATCTGACTGTGTAGAGACAGAGGTCTTCCCACTCCCAGTTTTGGAAACTATCTGTTGGCATATAGAATGCTGTACCATAGGAAAGAACATTAAAAATGCTGCAAAATGACCACTTCCAGTTTTCTAGCTAAATTAGAGCAATTAAAAAGTCTGTTTACAGTTTGTAGGGATATTTTTGGATACTTTTGATGGCTGTAATTAAAAAACAAGTTAATATATTTCGATGAAATTTGGCGTTTTTCCAAGTCGATATAAATAGTACATCAGTTCCAAATTGTGCAAAAATCTGAGATGATGAGGCTAATTTTTTTTTTCAAAATTGTCGATGGTAAAGATAATGGTACTTCCTGCACAAAATCATCATGTATATTATTTCTACAAAGAGATTTTTTTTCACACACCATTATCTCCCTTCATACCTAACCAAAATCGATAAATAAAGTGTCTTTTTAAAGAGTAAGGTATCTGCTTTGATTATATCATATTTTAAGGAAGTAATTTTTCCCAATTCGAACCACTAACCATTTGTCTGCTTATATTTCTAACCGAAATCGATAAATGTTAAAGGTAAAGATTAAGGTCTCTCCTTTGGTGACATTGTGTATTAAGAAATTCGACCCTTGAAGGGCAAAAGTATCAACATTCCTACTACACATTTTTGTCACGAACCATTTATCTTCCTTGATATCCAACTGACATAGATAAATGAGGTATCATTTTAAAGATTAAGATCATCACTGTGGTCTCAATATATTTTAAGAAATTTTTCAAAATTTTTACCCTTTAAGGGCAAAACTATCATTATTTCCATATTATTTGCCATGGGCATTTTATTGTCCTTGATATCTAACTGAAATAGGTAAATAAAGTACTAAAAAGGATTATTTTTTTTTAAATTCAACCCTTAAAGGGCAAAAGTATCAATATTTCTACAGTGAATTTTTGTCACCAACCATTTATCTGCCTTTATCTGACATAGATAAATGAAATATCATGTTTAAGACTGAGAACTTCGCTGTGGTCACTACATATTTTAATGAAGTGTTTTTTTTTTTATATAATTTGACCAATAAACAGCACAATTGTCATTATTTCCATGACATACTTTTTTGTCACAAACCATTTATCTTCCTTGGTATCTAACCAAAATAAATTAGAAATCATTTTAAAGATTAAGATCTCCACTTCTGCTAAATTATAAATTAAGAATAAATTATTTTTGGAATTAGATCTCTGAAGGAAAAAGTAATAACTGTGAAACTGAGTCATGCGTTTGAGACAGTGTAACAATAGCGTTGCATACCCAAATAGATGAGGAGTGCATCATCTAAATTAAAGTTGAATATCGCTGAAAGGCAAGGTAGAGGCAAAGACACTGATTGGCTAGGGCAATGACGTGTGAAAAAGAAGTGTTGCAATTGGCCGAGAGACAAAAAGTGCCGAGACTCTCTAGTCAAAGCCGTCGAGAGAACGTGCTCGGGAGTAGCCGGTCTTGTGCGAAAATGTATGCCAAGTACGAACATTGTTATGCGCCGACCATGTTCTAGACTATACTGAATAGGTACATTAAACGTGTGCTGAAGAAGCTGTTGTTCGATTTGCTAACCTGTAAACTTGAATTGTGGACAGTCTGATACAACAATTACGTCTGGTGCTGACATACTATGTAATGTGATATAATAAACTGTGAAATAAATGCAGTGTTCGGCAAACGAGTGTTTTTAACGATTAACAAATCATTACACGACCAAGCAAATCATTTCATATCTTTTAATCATTTCAACAGTTAATATCCAATTCGCTAGATAGCAGCAGCACATACCAGAGATATTAATAAGCTGCTTCACTGGGGTCGACTTTTGTTACATACTTATTACACTAAACAAATTAAAAATTTCTACAAGTGAGGCGATTCTTCTGTCCTATTACAAACCACCAACCTTACTATTCATCGTATTCACAAAATTTGTGCATGGGTCATCTATTATTCTACTAAATGATTGTGTTAATAGTCTACAGTCAGAAGTTGGGTCCTTTCTAGATTAAATAATGAGATCAGAAAGAGAGGACAGTGAATAGCTGCAGGGTGACTGCGCAGGAGTTATAGGTGGGTAGATCTACAAGGAATGAAGATAAATGCTAGTCACTTTATTAGGTACTCAGCTCCTTTTTTAAAAATATAAAATAAAATTAAAATTAAAAAAAACTCTAAAGTTTGTTTATGATTAATGTGTGGATTCCTTGCTGAAGATCTGAGGTGTAAACATATTGGTATATCATTTGTTAGGAAACCTAACTGGGCAGGTGGTGAGTAAAGGTGTAAAAATACTTCACTTATTGGAGAAATGAAGTAATTGAATCGTAAAACTTTGGTTTAACCATTGCTTGAATATGGTGTGGTATAGTATGGGACCAATTTTTTAGTATCAAATACAGAAGTTGGAGGCAGTGCAAAGGACGACAACTTATATTTCTACAATAAACAATCTGTAATTGGCATGATAAAGGGGCTGGATTAGAAGTCATTCCAAGACTTGTGTATGTTAAATAGTTCTAGGAATTTACGTAGCACATAATAATGAGAGCTGGAAGGATGTTTGTAGAATAATTAGGAGTAGTACATGGAAGAGAAAAAATTACCAAGACCACAAGCTGGCACCCTGTTTTGTGCATAAGGGAGAAGAAAATTTTTTTGTTCAGCTAAGGGATGGTCAATTTAGCAAAGTCTCCTGAAAGATCTTAAAATTTGTAAAGGACAAAACTATTTCTGTGTGGAAATGAACAGTAAGTGTAGGAAAATTGTCACCATTGCACTAAAGTATAGGACACTTTCCTTCATTTTGGTAAAAAAAGAGCCCCTTTTCATTGTCCCAACTAATAGTTTGCAATGGCCTAAACGAATCACTAATGGAAAACCTCACTAGCTAAACTTTAGTGCTTGTATTCAATTTCAGTGCTCGTTGTGTTGAAACGACAGGTGGGTGTCCACTTAGCAAGGGCGTAGCTACTATGAGGCTAGGCGGTGCAGTGCACCAGGGCCCCTACGCCCAAGCTTACCTCTGAGGGCCCCAAAGTGCACCTCTGGGGGCCCCGAAGCGCAGTTCAGAGGGCCTCTAGCCTTCATGGCAAACTGGCGAAGGGACCTCTCGCTGCTCAGGGGACCCCTAAGAACAACTCAAGGGCCCCATCCTCAACTCATGGGGCCCTTACCAGCAACACAAAGCAACAAAAAGGTCGCCCATCTGGCCTGAGGGCCCAAAATAATTTTTTTGCACCGGGGCCCTTGTTGACCTAGCTACGCCACTGCCACTTAGCAGTGTGAATGAGCAAAGCAGATGCTTAACTGACCAGCTCATCCACATCGGTACAATTCAACGACGAATTCTATTTTAAGTATCTACACAGACCTAAGGTGTCCAAAGTGCATCAGGTCATGCAGTGTACAGCTCACGGCAGTTTGCAGTGCCTCTGCTACAAGTCCACATTGAGATAATTGCCTTGCTTCCGCTCATGTGTTAACATATTTTGATGTGTACAAACCTTTATGTGTACTCTGGAATTGAATATATTGGCTCTGGGTAGAAAAGTTAGACTAACCATTTTGAAAGTTGATGACAGCTTGGCGTGGATTTTTTAGCAGAAGAGGTTGCATTTTCTGAATTTTTCTCGAGTTTTCTCCCATTCTCAATAGTATTCATTAATCCGCTAGCTTTCATTACCATCTACAATTTTCTGCCGGGGGGGGGGGGGGGGGACATTTGAATCGCACTTCAGAGTTAAACTTCTAATATGATACACTACACTTTTTGTTTTTGGTGTACTAAAACATAACTTTCTAATCCACAGCACCTACTGCTTATTTTTTCCACCACACATTTTTGTATTTATTAAGTAACAATTATACTATTTTTTGGGGGTTATACATTCATCTTGTAGTTGTGTATTCATTCATATCTTAAATGCAGGGTTATAAATGTATTTAAAGTACTTAAAAGAATAGCTTAGTCAATTAAGAGACTTGCTCTCAAGTTACAGTGGCAACACATACGGCAACAATCAGAAGTATTTACATGATACCAAAATACATTCTTGTCCAATAATGCAATAGCTGCTTCTCACTGGACCCAACCAAAAATCAGGCAGTATGTTGGCTAAGTAGAAATTAATGTGAAATGTTAAAGAATTATAATCCAACATTCCTTTCAGTATAACTTCTGTGGCCTACATTGGTATGTAGCTGTTGTATTGATAAATGGTTTTTAGTTGCAAACAGATTTTTGTCCATAGTTCAAGATTATTCAATATATTCCCATTGGGTCGATAATCTAAATCAAAAAGTGAATGCAGACTTTTTTTTCAGATTTGCAACCATCTGAACAACGATGGCTGTTAATGTCTATTCAACAAATGTTACTTCAGACAACCTGAGCAGGCATGATATGCTTGCTTGGGTTAATGATTGCTTACAATCAAGCTTTACAAAAATTGAGGAATTGTGTACGGGGGCTGCATATTGTCAATTTATGGATATGCTTTTTCCAGGTGAGTGATCCTGCTATGGTTTATAATAGCAGTTGTGTAGCCTTGGATAATAAAATTTGTAAATCGGAAATTTAAACTTTTTTTTTACAGGTAGTGTTGTAATAAAAAGAATAAAATTCAAGACTAATTTAGAACATGAATACATACAGAACTTCAAGATATTACAAGCTGCATTTAAGAAAATGGGAGTTGACAAGGTGAGGTACTATTATATAATGGTTACTAAGAGAAATTTTAGCTTCTTGCATTTTGTCCCCATTTTGGTCTTGCTGTAATTTGTGGCAGATGGGAATTCTAGAACAGTTCATATAGTATGAAAAATAGTGTTGGATTGCCTGTTTTTTACTCCTTTTAGTCAAAATGTATTCTAGTAATTTAACTAACTACAGTGCTGTGTGCTGTAAGTTTTATTTTCATGTACCTGTCTGGTCATCTTTTACACGCTAAAGGTTCATTCGATAACAAGCTCTCCTTAGCAAAAATTTAGTAACAGGTTTTTACAAAATAAATTACATGGTTTTACTCATTTATTTTTCTTTTATTGACAAGAAGTTCTATTGCCACAAACTTTGTATAGAGGAGGAAGCTTTTCCCACCTATTTTACCCACTTCTAACTTGAGCCAGAGTTTTTACACACTCCAGGTGGCTTAACTCTATCCAGTACCATCTGCAGTTATCCTCTATGTAGACATATGCCACCTATTCTTTGCCACTAACAATCTCCATTTCATCCGTGACGGCTCTACTCTTGAAAACACTGCCTCTGAAAGGGAGGACGGTGATTTGTCACCTGTCATTGATTTTGGACTAACTTCCAGTTTAACTCGGGGGGGATTGATGGACACTGTCCAACCAAATGCCTTCTTAGATACAAACAATTTCTCTATACGTTAGTAAACCTCCCAATCAGGTGTAACATCACAGTTTTTAATGGCTTGAACTTGGTAAGCAAATCAAAACCAAAAAAGCTTTCTCCTCACAGCATAGGTGAATGTTAAAATTTTTAAAAATTGTGGATTGGTGGTGGTACACACTTTATCATTAGTCTTGGCCGCCACTGAAAAATTCTGTCACTCTTATCTTGCACAATCCTACATCAATATCATCCCAGGAAACAGTAACGCAATACTGGGCGGCCAAGAATAATCAAAGTGTGTACACTGTGAAACGCTTTATTACTAATTAGTAAGTACAACAAAAAAAAAGTATCCTACAACAAAATCAAAACCATTGGAGTATACATTCGGGTCAAACTCTCTCTCTCAAAATTGGCCGAAGCATTTTGGAAATGGTGAAATCATATACACAAATTACACAAAACATATCTCTAAATTCCTTTTGAACATTCGGTTGGGGGGAAAAATAAACTATTTTTCACAAAATATACAAAATACGCTGTGGTGACTGTAAAATAAGAATGAGGTAAGAATGACTTGTGCTATTCGCTTGAAATTTGTAACACACGTCATACTTTTTGAGAAAAAGTGTAAGTGAAAGATACTCTAGACATGGTGCCTCACGAAAGTTACGAAACAATGCATTTCAAAAGTAAAAACAAACTTCTATTTGCAGTAAAATTGTTCTTGCCAAAGATTGTATATGCAATCTATAGCAACGAATCTAAAACTAATTCCTCACATCTAATACTGTTGTGAGAAAGTACGTGTTCTCCCCCCCCCCCCCCCCCCCACTGTGGTCCAGGCTGCATTACAACCTAACCACCATGCCAGTATATTGCCACCAAAAATCGGGCGACCTTAATTTATTGATGAAAACTAAATTCTTTGCTGTAACAATTTACGTATTTCTTCAATCTGGTCCCGCTGGTCTGTTATCATGTAAATGTGACAGCAATTTATATTCATTACAATAGAGTGTAGATACTATCTTTGGCATCAACATCTTGAATGGAAATGGCGGTCTCTACTGTTTAAGATGCATCATTTCATAACTTTCGTGTGGCACCACGTCTATGGTACTTTTCATTTCGCTTTCGTGTACACTTTTTCTCAAAAGGCATGACTTGAAAAAAGTGTGTGACAAATTTCAAAGGAATGGTACAATTCCTTCTTACCTTGTTCTTATTTTACTACTACTACTTCACTGTCCTATTTTATTCATGGGACCATTTGCCCATGGTAATTCACAGTTTAAATGAAAGAATTAATAAAGAGTAACATTTAAAATTTAAAAAAAATCCTCCATTCTTCATTCCTAAATTATTCAACTCCCTCCTCCCACCTTCATAGATTTATTCTTCAAATCGTCACACACCAGAAAATATACTTGATATAATTTGTTTTTCTTTTTACTAATGTTTTCCTTTAGAATTCTAATAATTAAAATACTAGGTGGCACATTCTTTTAACTCGCCAACAAAAATTCTTATGCAGAGTAAGTCTCACATTCTGTTAATAGGCACTATGCGATTCTGTATCCAACAATGCAAAAAACATTTCTTTCTTCATGCTACTTTTGGTGAGTCAATCTTGCCTCCTTTTTCATACCAATTCTCAGAGGATAATATTTGAAAAAGGATTCCTCTTTTGCGTGTCATTCCTTTTATTTGTACTGAAGTTTTTTTTTTCTTCTTATCCTTTCTTCTCATCTTTACAAATCCAACACAGGACAAAATTAGCTGTGCCACATTAAAATGTAAAATAGCACTGTTTTTTACAGACGGATACTTCATATTAAGTCCGATATTATGCACAGGCATAACTTTCGGTGGAATTTATCACTTTTCTTCAGTTACCAATTTGGTAGGAGCAAAATTATACTCTCTTTCGTCACATTTTGGAGGACGTGGGTTTGAATCCTTTCCCAGACATTGATTTGGGTTTTCCATGGTTTCCCCAAATCATTCATGCTGGGATGCTTCCTTCAAAAGTCATGGCCGAATTTCTTTTCTTTCCTTGTAACTCACCTTTCCCACTTCTAAGTACCTCTATGAGGCATAAAAACTTGTGCAAAAGTCTTTTAGGATTAAGTCGTCTCCGATTTTATTCTCTATTCAATTACAACCTTCTATCTCCTGAATTAGGACATGGCCTGTGGAGCAAATCATATCACATTTTCTGGCAGACATTCTACTCTTGCTACTACATCTACTTTCATATCATAATTTTGAACATTAGCGGCACATTCCTATCATCCTTTTTCCTATTGTCAAAATTGAGTAATTCTCAGTCAGTTTAGATTTCGGAAGACTCGGTTCAACTTTTAGACTAAGCAAATGGTAATTGCGTCCTCGAAACTAATGGTAAAGTCTCCATTTAGTGACTGTTATGTTAGGGAGAGAATTTAGGTTTTTTGCAGATGGTATAATGGTATAAAATATGCTAAAGACTGTGAACAGCTGCAGGGATATTCTATCTAAATGGGTAGGCCAGCATGGAATGAAGATAAATGCCAAGAAGAATGTGCTTATTAGATACACAGATAAAAAACTAAAGGTCAATTATGATAATAGGGTGGGGTCAGAATTGCATGTTGAAAGCCTGAAGTGTAAATAACTTGGCGTAACATTTGATAACAAACTCAACTCTACAGATCACATTGGTGAGGTGTAAGGATTGCAATCCCGCAGTGTTTTCAATCCTGCGGGATTTTTGCCGGGTTTGCGTCAATCCCACGGGATCTGGCGGGATTGGTATTAACAAATTAAATAATAAACGTTTGTTAATTGAATTAAAAAATCAATTCTAATGATAAATGATAAAAATTACTGTTAACAATATTTTAATTGGTAAATTGACATTTAAATTTTTTAGCCTGTCTTGAGAATATTTCAAGCTTTACATTTTTAAAATCTAAACCAATTTTGAAATAAATAAGAAATGCAAAATATTCAGACTTAGTTCATGTTATGTACAATAAATCAGATCAGTATGAAAACGTGGTATTTGTAATGGCCAAGTCGCCAGATGATCAGATGATTTTATTAATAATTATTATTAGTCAGGTGGTAGGAAGAGGTTACAAAATCCTTCATTTACTGGAGAGGGTGACGAGAGGATGTACCAGAGTAGTTAGGTAATTGGGTTACAAAACTTTGGTCAGACCATTGGTTGAATATGGTGGTATAGATTGGAACCCAGTTAGAGGGTGTGCAATGAAGAGCAGCTAGAATTGTTTGTGCAAATTATCACAGGACAGGACCCAGTCAGTAACTGATGTGATAAAGGAGCTGGATTTGGAGTCATTGGATGAAAGGAGGAGGGTAAAGAGAGGGCTTGGAATGTACAGGGCATATGTTGGTGATGGGACTAGGAGGGATATTGGTCAAAGAATTAGGAATAGTACGTGGAAGGGGAAGAGTGACCATGACCACAAACTGACACTCGATTTCATGCATAAGGGAATGGGAAGGTTTTTTTTGTTGTTGTTAAGGGTATTGGGGATTGGAACAAATTACCAAGTAAAGTGATGAATAATTTACCAAAAATGCGTAAGGAATTTAAAATTAAAATTTGTAAATCGGAAAAGTAAAAGGTCCGAGATGAATTAAAACACTCCAGCTATAAAAGAAAAAAAAAAAGAAAAAAAAATATATAAGGGGTATTTAGATGACTAGGGTAATTACCACTGGAGCATTAGCTCGATCACAATTGAAATTATTAATAATAATAATAATAATAATGCCCAGAGAAAAGACCAAAGATGGACCAAAAACAATGTTAGAGTGGAGTCCAAGACATCACCACAGACAGAGAGGAAGACCACCTGATTGATGGGACAGTGACTTTCACAGGGTTGTTGGAGTTAACTGGCAGAGGATTGCTCAAGGTCGTTCGGCATGGAGAAGTGCATGAAGTTCTACCTTAACTCGTGACTCTGAGGCCACATCAGTTATTGAACTGACTGATAATGATATTCCAGACAGTAAAACTTAATTCATGTACACTGCATACAAACATTTCAAAATGGTAACACTATTTTGCTATTTGGATAAGCAGCACATTATCACACTTAAAGCTTGGATTGGCTTAAATTTTAATTTGGTTGTCTATTACGAACTTTACGACAGCTGTGTAAATAGGTTGGTTCTCCATAGTGAAAACGATCATGATATTTGTTGGGAGGTTTATATCTAGTTGTATAGGTGTTTTTGTTGCAGCAATATCTATTGATGTCTTGATGTAGTCAGCTGCGAGCTCACTAATTCATCATTTCTGCAAAGTATCCAGATATAAATTTTTGACCGTGCGAATAATAGCTTCTGTGGTAATGGATTGTTGTGTTAACTATATTAGTGGCAGGTTTGATAGTCATTTAGATTACTCAAAGAAGGATTTATAGTTCTACTCGGAAAATATGCCCATAAAAAGAGTTTTTTGCTTGAAAGAATTGAAATAGTGCACCAAGTGCCTTGAATAGTTTATTTAAAATTCGTTTAATTTGATCCGGTACCTGACCATATTACACTTTCTCTGCCAATAACGGACTTCAAATCCACAATAAGACTGCTGATAGAAACACGAAACAGTACAGCAATTTATCACTTCATTCACACATCACACATACTTGTCCTTAATTATTCTGTGACGACAAAGGTTCATATTTGCCTATGTTAGTAATTTCACTCCTTATAGAACTCTTGAACCTCATTGATCTAAATCACTCTATTCTCCAATGTATAGCTGAAAAATCTCTCAGCTTGGTCACCACTTAGACCAAAACAATTTATCATTTAGGATTTGCCTGGATGGATTTCAACTCCCTACATTAGTCTTACAACTCTCAGACCTCATTCATTTGAAACCCAACCAACAAGAGAAAACTTATTAAAATATGAAATTACTAGTTACTATCAGATCATTTCAACAAATGTTAAAAACTGGGAAATGTATGCATTACCTCATATTGGGAAGAACTTTAATTGTAGGCAAATAAATTACTAATATTGTTACAAAATTGTGTTTTCATTAAGAATCGTGAAATTATAAAGTCCTGTCGTCTCGACGCAGATGCACAATCAAACAATTCACTTCACCTGATTCATTTCATAACCAGGCAGTCATGAAATTTGCATAGGTACATGTAGGTATTTTATAATCTTTACCTCTAATGTGTATTATAGTCCCTTCTCTGATGTAAGTACTAATAAGTCAATGAAATATAGAGAATATATGGTGGTCACCTTCCATGAGTGAACCTTGGTTGTTGTGAACTGTCAACTATGTATGAACAGTCGCTCTACTATTTGTGATATGCAGTATGTATCTAGTGGTCTACTTTAATTGGGTTGATTCCCATGGCAAATAGAAACTAAACAAATGTAAATAGAGCCACCGACATCAGCATATTTCACTTTTAAAGGTATCTACATCAGCATATTTCACTTTTAAAGGTATCTCTGTAGATAGTTTGACAATGTCTGCCATGATACGCAGAGATACGTTTCATCTCAAATGTTCATACTTGAGTGAAAAAAAGAAGGGGGGAAAAAAGATTTCTTTTCGGTCTTTGAGCCTAACATATATAGTAATAATTTATTCCAATAGGTGGCACTGAAGTATGATTTCCTATATTTACAGCTAGGTTATGTTGATTGCAATTCCAGAGATGGTATTTGAAAAGCATTGTTCATAAAATAATATATTACTTTTTCGATTTTGGGTCTTTTTTTTTTTTTTGGGTCTTTTTTTTTTTTTTTGTATGGGTATTTATTTCAAAAGTTAAAAATATATAATATATAGTAAGTACTTTAAAATAGAATATGTTAACTAGTTGTAATAAGTAATTTAGCTAAACATAACAATAGTGCTCACCTATTTGATAATTTTTGTGTTGCAGAGTATTATGAAGCATAGATGTCAATTCTTTGGTTCAAATTTGATGTGAGAAAGCAAGATTCTGGTCTTTACAATTAATGAGATTCATAAAATTTTGTAAATGTTTGTAATTTAAATTCAATGTAGTATTTTGTTACATGCAAAATAGAAAAATGCCAGCACTCAGAGGGTCATATATATATTTGAGTTAATATATATATATATATTTGTTTAAATGCAATCCAAATTTGTAAACTTTTGTTGAATGTACAAAAACCAATTGGTAGACATGACATCATTGCATGTGTTTTTAAACAAAAATTAAAATCTAACATTGATTTCGTCATGAAGCAACATGTTTTTGGTGAAACACCCTGATATCATTCCGACACGTGACACTATAATTTAACTGCCATATTCCATTGCAAGATGTAATTTTGTTGCAATTGTGTTTTGTTGAATGTGATTGTCAGGCCGATTCTACTTATACTTGCAATATATATAACATAGATCCCTAGAGATTACTGCCTGTATGGTCGGTGAACAGAAAAAAAAATTATCGCAGTCTGATTTATAACCAACAAGTCTTAAAGCGTTTTCAAATTTGTGACAACGCTGTGTTTTTATTTAGGGTTTCACAGTGCTTCCTCAATCCTTGTCTCTACTTCTCTTTAAGCATCTTCTTTGCATCTGCCTGTATTTTCATAAGTGTAATGTAATTATCTTTTGTGCTGCACCTTTTATAATTTATAAGAGCCTCCTTCCTTTCATGCACCAAGTGGTTGCCGTAATTGTCTAAGCACTGAGGGAATCTATGCAAGTATAACTTCCCCAGTTTGTTTACTGGGATCAACTATCTTTCAGCACCCTCTATCGTTTTGAAAATAAAACCCTTTCTTCCATCATCAGATATACGCACTCATCTATGTATGACTTAGTTTTATCCAATTATCCATAGCCAATTTCCATTTTTATGTTGGGAAGATTACTCTTTCTTCCAGTCTGCAGCATCTCGATCTAATCAGAATGGGGAGATGATCCAAACCTAATGTTTCTTGGAGAACTTCCCAGTTGTGGAATTGTGATAGCGATGGTAATATCCTGTGCAGACTTTTCTGATGCCTTGGTAATTTGGGTTTCTGAACTGTCATTTAAAATTATCACGTTTTATACTTCTCTTGCCTCTGTAAGGATTTGCCCCATTTGATCTATATTGCTACTTCCCCAAGCTGGATGGTGGCCATTGAAGTCATCCATGATGATGCAGGAAGTTATCTTATGAACACTCAGTTGTTGGGTGCTCTGTATACAGATGGATGTGTTCGCATTTGATACTAACTGCACAGGCCCCAACAGATATATTTGTATTGATCAACTGAATAGTGCTGCAGTATGCATTTTTAATAAGCAGGGCTGAACCACCATATCTGCCTACCCTATCAAATCTGACAATATAGTAGTTAATAAATTTCTCTCGGGCTCCCAGCCGTGTCAAGATGTTACATTTGTGGGACGTTTCAAAGGCGTCCTTTTCTGCCTTCATTCTCAACCAAATGTCAATGATTAACTGTTTGTTTATTCTGCTGCTGCCACGGAAACGGTGGAAGATAAAAACCAATACAACTCAATTACGTCATCCACTCTTCTGCTCGTTACTGACGCGAAACTGTTTCAGAATTTTAATAGCCGGGTTCCAGGCCGCACCGAGTTGATAACCAGTGTCCCTGTCGACTAATACATCAGTTGATCTTATTTCTACAGCTTCTGTACTAACGCTGGCCCAAAAATCTTTGACCCGGGCTAAAATTGTTGTTTTTTCAAATTCAAATGTGTGACCCTCTTCCACACTATGTTCGGCCACTGCAGATTTCTCTTCTTGCCCAAGGTGAACATTTCTGGCGTGCTCAACACATCGCTGCACAATGCATCACTGCGTCTGTCCGATGTAACCGCGGCCACATTCACATGGTTGAACCAAAGACCTTACATTCCAGTATAGCAAATTATTGATCTGTTGTGAAGCCGTTGATGTATGATGAAAGAATAGAACAAATTATATATTTTACATTAGGCCATAGGTGGCCAACCTTTTCAGCAGCCGGGCCAAATTTTAGTACAACTACTCTCTGCCGGGCAGCATACATTAATTTCTTCGAAAAAATGTTTTAATATTTTCATGAATGAAAAAAAACACTTAAAATGAAATATGGATATTTAATGAATAAATAAATATTATATAATTAAATATACAACTATCTAAATGCGACTTTTGACATTATTTTGCAGAACTACGGGCATAAATGTTGATATCGAGAGAAGTTGTGGCTACACGCATAAAGTTCTCCAAATGACCATCGGTGATTCGTGTTCTGTTTTGTGACTTGATACTGTTCATCTGGCTGAAAAGCTGTTCCCAAATAGCGAAATGATCCAATCAACATGTTTGCAAAATGCAGGATATTTCTCCTTGTCCAGATATTTTCTGTAGTATTCTTCCAAACCATTCTGGTGAAATTTATCTTTAAGCTGGGCGTCACACTGCAATTCGCAATATTCCATTTGCAAATTTCCTGGCATTGAATTTATATCAACGGAGAGTGGTGTTGGAAATGCAGATAAAATAATATGATGTTTTTTTGAAATATTGAAATCTGTTTTAAAACTCAAGGTTCAAGTCTGATATCAACGAACTGTGCTTAATCGCCAATGCCTGTGTCACGCCTGTAAGCAATGATAGCGTGGAAAAATGAGTGAAATTTTTATTTTTCATCTGGTTTTCTCAGTTTTCAAGTTTCATTTGAAACGCGGCAATAACATCAAACAAATCTTAATAACCAATTGGTCTTTGCCTTGCAGACGAAAGTTCAGGTTATTTAAATGGCTAGTTATGTCGACTAGAAACGCAATGTCACAAACCCAAGCCACGTCTTCAAACTCTGGGATACTTTTCAACTTGCTTGCATAGAATGATTGTATCTCTTCCTTCAAATCAAACACTCTTTTTAACATTTTTGCACGGGACAACCACCTTACTTACTGTAAGTATAAAAATTAAGGTCATTATAGTCAGAGTCCAAATGTTTGAGGAATTCCTTGGGATTGACGGAGGTTCAACCCCTTCAATCTAATGACTTTTACTATTTTGATAACCACGCTTATGACATGATCCATTTTTAAAGACTTGGCAAATAAAATTTCTTGACGAATAATGCAATGAAAATTGAATAATGAGGTATTATCAAGTTTGCAGGCTTCATTTTCAATCAGTTTTACTAAACCTTCATGTTTTCCAACCATTGCTGAAGCTCCATCCGTCGTCACGCCAGATAAGTTGTGAAGTTTTAACCAAAAACGAATTAACGTTGCTGTAGCTGACTCTAACAAATCGCGTGCAGTTGTAGTGTTCGTAAGTGGATATAGAGCCGCTAATTCTTCTGATTTGTTTAAATGGATATCAACACCTCTTAAGAAAAATGCTACTTGGTCAGTATCTGTCAGGTCTGTGCTTTTCATCCAATGCTAGAGAATAATATACGAAAGCAGGTGCTCTGCTATTCAAATTATCTTCAACATGTTTCCCAATGTCCTCCACGCGTCTGGTAATAGTTTGACGAGAGAGGCTTATTTTTGAAAATTACTTTTTCTTTTCTGGACACATAATTTCAACGATGCTCTCCAAACATTCCTTCACCATTTCACCATCTGAATATGACTTCGATTTCTTGGCTAATATCGATGCTACTGCAAACTCGTCTTTACGCGGCATGTTGACTCTGCAGCAGTGCTAGTGGATATCTGTTGCTGTGCAGAAAGTATTCTTTTTAAGTCATTTACCTGCTCTAATCTAAAATGTCCTTGGTACTCATTAAACTTATTTGCATGTTTAATTTCATAATGCCGTTTCATGTTATAGTCTTTCAACACAGAAACAGATTATTTGCATATTAAGTACATGGGCTTTGTTTTAAATTCTACAAAAAAATAGTAATTGTCCACTTATCCTGAAAACTTTACAATTCATCTGCAGCTTTGATACAACATCTTTACTAGTTGACAACATTATTTAATTGAAATAGAAAGAGAAATGAATAAAGTGATTGTATTTTGCAGAAACTACTAAAATCGCAACGTTTAAAAATAATAATAAGGGGAACATATTCGGTAAAGATGCAACAACACAAATATCTCGTATTTTTAACAATAGTAATACTTACATACACACGACTTATATAAAACAGAAACTAGTTCTTAAAAGTCTATCACGACAACACGCCACAAATACAACAGTACAGCAGACACATGGAATGTAGACAATGCATTTCGAATCAAATACAACAATCAAAGCAAAAAGCGTACTCCCATCTATGGGTAGAAACATTAACTGCAAGGAGCTCAATAACCGACTCAAGCGCTTCATGAATCAGTCAGACGAACCACTAACGCGCTGAAAGTTACAGGAACATAAGGCTCGGTTGTACACCTGCACTGTCCATCCCCGCAAGATCAATAGAGCGATGATCTTGGTTGAGTATCAGCTTAACTTAGTGTAGATATCACTATTGAAAGTCAAAGCTTACATATATAATGATACAGCTCCGCGGGCCACAAAATGACCTACCGCGGGCCACAAGCGGCCCGCGGGCCGCGGGTTGGCCATCCCTGCATTAGGCTATATGCTTCCCGATGGATCCATATTAATTAAGGAGTATACTAATTCAAAAATTTTGTCTAATTATGCCATCAAATTGTGATGCCACTACTAGTTTATAATGATTAAGTGGCAGGGGGCCATTCTGGGGTAGCTGATGGGCATCATAATACATACCATGTAACGAAGGCTGAAAGCCCTGGTGTCTTTGCTTCACTGTTTGCTGCCATTGGGTTGACTGGACTGGATTGTATGATGTGGTTGGGTGGGATGCTGCTGCTCTTGTTGACTCACTGGTACATTATGATGAGATGACTGGTGTTGAGTGTAGGCAATCTGAACTGTTATCAATGTGCATATTTGATGTTGTTTGTGTGGGAATCGACAGAACAGATGATAAAATCTTTGAGAGGTTGCAATTGCAAAAGTGATGGGCCCGGAACATTTCTTGACTGCTGGATTCCAGAAACTTGCTTAGCGTAAGTGTTCTCCATTTCCATCTTCCACGCCTGTTTGAACATTAGACAGAGATGTGCTGTATTATATTTAATGCCTCAAACAATTGAAACATAGTAATTGGACATATGGTTCCACTGCACATAAAGTGTTGATGTACATGTAGCTTGGGAAGCATTGCCCGGAAAAAGTTATTCTCGTTAACTGCTAAGCACCAGGTGTGTGTTCCCGTCTTTGATCACTTTCCTTATCATTCTACAAACACTGATCACTGGATAAGAAGTTTCAATCATGTGTAATAATTCTTCTGAAATGTTAGTATCTACATTGTGAACAATACCTGCTTTCACAGCACACAAGTGTGGAATATAAAAATTCAAGCCTTTGAGATTGTGTTTTAATAAGGCGAGACCATTAGCTGCCATGGCACATTTAATTTCTAAAGAACTCCTCTTTCTTCATTGTTTATTTATATCAATGATGTGGAGTATTATCTCTGGCATCGTCTGTCAACCAATGTTCATTGAATACTGATCCTCAGTACTGTTCCCATTCAGAAAAAAAACAGTGAATGGACCACTATCAGTGGTGTGAAACATGTTTGCTGGTGGCAACATATTCTGCGTGTGTAATTCCTCCCCCCCCCCCTTTTCCAGTAAGTGGCTTAGCTTGGTTCACTGTTTCTTGTCGACTCAATACTTGAATCGTCCCATTATCATTAACAGCGACAATATCTGTATTATCTTGGTTGTGTGTCTTCACTGACTTCCATTTCTAATGGTATTAATTTTCTTCAGTCTGTTGGATTCATTACTATCTTACTCCTGTCCATAGTTAATTTGTCTTTTCTCTGTTTAACAAACGCTGCCTCTGTAGTTGTATCAGTTTCCATCAAATGCTTACCTTCCATTGAAATATCCTAACCACTACTCAATGGCTCACGTGGCTCTCATCCATGCTTGTGATCTTTGTAGGCCACTCTTCTATTCTGTAACATGCAACTACTCCTGTTAGCAAAGTTGATTCCACTGTTTCTATATCACTATGTTCATTGTAACTTTTTGTTAAGGCGCCATTGCTGTGTTGTTCATTAACATCAAAAACCTTTTCCGTTGCATATGGTGGCTGATTAGCCTGTCCTACGTGAACACTTGTGTGTGTGTGTGTATATATATATATATATATATATATATATATATATATATAATGAGCAGGAAAATGCTTTAGGGCAATAAAACTAAGGAAGGTTAGGGAAATATGACCCAACACTTACCACAGAAGAAGGAGGCTGGGAACAATGAACACAAAAAGAAAAAGCACAAGAAAAGCACAATATTTTGACATACAGCCTTAATCATGCAGAAGTGAGACAGCAGGCGGAGTCAGATGTGTACGCCATCTGGTGAATGGCATTGCCGGCGTGGAAGGTAGTGTAATAGAGGGGGGGGAAGTTCAAATATTGGATCGATAATCGATACTGTTCACGGTGTATTTTCATTGAAAGTGGTAGATCAATATAATAACTGAGTCATGATACATATATAAAAAATCAAATTTTGAAAAACTATAAGTGAAAAATGAAATATAAGAAATGCAAATAGTAGATATAAGTGCTGGGTCCGGTGGAAGGAATTTATTGGAGACTGAGGCTAAGAGGACGTCTGGTGTCCAGGATATTGTGATAGGCTAGTTCCCATCTACATAGTTCAGAGGAGGTTGTTGTCAGGGAGACACTCCCACACCACCCTCCCTCCATAATGTTCTCCTGTTGAGGAAGGGCCAAGTTCCGAAATATTCATTTTTTTCTGTTCTTGTGCATTTTTGTGTGTTAGCCCCATGAAACCATTGTCTAATGTAAGTGGTGGTTCATTTCACTATCCTTTTTTTGTTTGGCACACTTCCTGGAAATGCGACATCCTGACAGCCTCCCCAAGACATCCTTCCTCATTTCCTTGGCAAACCTCATCCTGTCTAACAACTACTTTTCCTTTAACTCTCAAATTTACCACCAGATACGCGGCACTGCTATGGGCAACCGAATGGCAGCTACCTCTGCAAACCTTTTCCTGGGCCGTCTGGAACAACAATTCAACACTCTTACCATTAAACCTCTTGTGTGGTTCAGATATATAGATGACATTTTTATGATTTGGACCCACAAAGTGAATCTTCTAATAGATTTCCTCAACTCCCTAAACAACCACTCCATCAACTTTACCTGGACATACTCCTACAGCCATGTTACCTTTCTTGGTGTTGACATTTCCTTGCATAATGGGTGCCTGCATTCCTGTTTATTTCAATCCTACAAATCTGCAGCACTATCTCATTTTAACAGTTGTCATCCCTCCCACATCAAACGTTCCCTTCCTTAGTCTGGCCATCTGTGGAAGGCACATCTGCTCTGATGAAGAATCTCTTTCCCGATACACACAAAACCTGCCTGGAGATCTCATTTCCCCCAGCTACCCTCCTGACTTAGTACACAAACAAATCGCTTGTGCTATAGCTCTTCCTGTGCACAGCCACTCTAAGGCTGTACCCCTTGAAACTAAACGCAGCCCCGCTTTCGTCACTCAGTTCTTCCCTGGTCTTGTCTATTAACCTAATCCTTCGCTGTGGGCATTACTTCCTACATTTCTTCCCTGGTATGTGTAAATCCTACACACTGCCCAATGCACGTGTTTTAGCAGACGACCAAATCTAAAAAAAAAATGTTAGTTTACAAGTACTCCCCCCGTTAATTCCCCCAAACTACCGCAGGGATCATCCCCTTGCAACAGACCATATAGTAAAACATGCAGCTTGCATCCAGCTACTACCACTTACTCCAGTCTACCACAGGGGGAAACATTCCACATCACTGGTCATGCTACTTGCACGACAACACACCTCATATATCAACTTCCATGTCTCCGTTGCTCCAGCTCATATATAGGCCTCATTACCAACCCACTTGCCACCAGAATGAATGGCCACAGGCAGACAGTATATACTGAGGCCCTTCCAGTTGCAAAACATGCCAGTTCCTACAAACTGAATAATTTTAACATCTGTTTCTCAGTTAGCGTGATCCAAGTTTTCCCTGATACTACAACCTCCTCTGAACTACGTAGATGGGAACTAGCCTGTCAGAACATCCTGGACAACAGACATCCTCCAGGCCTCAATCTCCAGTAAATTCTTCCCACCAGACCCAGCACTTATTATCTCTACTACTACTTACATTTTTATTATAATTTTTATTTTTATTTCATTTTTAACTTATAGATTTAAAAAAAAAATTATGTGTGTATCCTCACTCAGTTATTTTGGTCAACCACTTTCAATGATAATATACAGTCAATAGTATTGAGTATTGTTAAATGATCCCCTTCCCCCTCCCCCCCCTCCTTCCTACACTACCATCTTCGCCGGTTACTCCATTCACCAGACGGCAGTCTCTGTGTACACACCTGACGCCGTCTGGTGTCTCCTTTCTGCAGGAATAAGGCTGCATACCGAAATATTGCGCTTTTCTTGTGTTTGTGTTTTCATTCGAGGGCAAAATTTACCACCAAGCCAGCGGCACTGCCATGGGCACTTGTATGGCTCCCTCATATGTTAACCTCTACTTAGGTCGCCTGGAACAGTCATTCTTAGCTGGATCCCATCTGAAACCGGTTTTGTGGGTCAGATTCATTGATGATATTTTCATAACCTGGACCCACGGGGAAGAAAACCTACTCAGTTTCCTCAGTAAACTCAATACCCCCACCTCTCTGAAATTCACATGGACTTACTCCCACACACATGCCACTTTCCTGGATGTTGACCTATCCCTCACGAATGGCTACATCAACTCATCTGTCCATATCAAACCCATCAATCTACAACAGTGCCTTCATTATGATAGCTGCCACCACAAATGCTCCCTCCCCTACAGCCTTAGCCTTCGGGGGAGCCACATATGATCCAATGAACAGGCCATCCAACAGTATGCTGGCAACATCTCCGAAGCCCTGATTTCCCGCAATTGTCCACCAGATTTAGTTCACAAACAAGTTTCACGGGCTACATCACAACCCTCTCAACTTATCAACAGCCCACAACCCTCAAAACGAATCATAGCCTCATTTTGATCACCCAATATTTCCCGGGTTTGGAGGCCGTCAGCCGAGTCCTGCAACAAGGTTTCGACTTCCCTCGAGCCTGCTCCAAGATGAGAAACCTCCTTCCAAAAATCCTTCCTTGCCCACTCTGAGCCTGCTTCAGCAGACCTCCAAACCTCAACCAACTCTTGGTCCATAAACACGAGCCCCAAGGTTCGTTTCCTTGCAACAGACCCCGCTACAAATTATGCAGTATGCACCCGCCTTCCACCACCTTTACCAACCCTGTAACTGAGGAAAGCTTCCCCATCATAGGACTGGCCACGTGTATCCTCCCACCTTATATGTCAACTCAGCTGCAACCGTTGCCCAGCCTCCTACATTGGTCTGACAACAAATCCACTAGCTATCAGAATGAATGGACATAGACAATCGGTTTTCACCCGGAACCCTGACCACCCTGTATTGTATCATGCCACCACTCATGGCATCAACAATCTTAACACATGTTTTGCGGTCCGCGCCATCAATCCTCTCGGACAGAAGCAGCATTTCAGAACTCGGAAGGTGGGAACTGGCGTATCAGCACCAACTGGGCACTTGACAACCACCAGGACTAAATTTAAGATTACTTAATGGGCAATTTAGGACAATCAGCTGACATCTACTGCACTTCCACGATGAGTACCAGGTTTATCATGTATAAAGTATCATTTTAAAGGTTAAAATCTCCACTTTGATAACATCATATATTAAGACAGGAATTTTTCGGAATTAGACCCTTAAAGGGCAAAAGTATTAATATTTCTGCAACGCCTTTTTGTGTCACGGCCATTTATCTCCCTTCATATATAACTGATATAGATAAATGAAGTATCATATTAAAGATTAAGGTCTCCTCTGTGGTAACATTATATTTTAAGCTAGGAATTTTTCGTAATTCAACCCATATTAAAGGGCAAAACTGTCTATTTCTAAAATGCGTTTTTTGTGTCTCGAGTCATTTATTTCCATGGATATCTAACCAAAATCGATAAATGAGGTATGATTATGAAGAGTAATGTCTCTGCTTTGGTCACATATATTATGAAAGAATTTTTTTTTAATTCAACCCTCAAAGGGAAAAAGTATCAATGGTTCTACAACACATTTTTGTGTCACTAGCCATTTATCTCCCTTGATATCTAACTGACATATATAAATGAGGTGTCATATTAAAGATTAAGCTCTCCGCCGTGGTCACATTATATTTTAAGGAAGGAATTATTCATAATTCGACCCTTAAAGGGCAAATCATATATATTATTTCTATAAGGTATTTTTTTGTCACAAGCCTATATCTTCCTTCATACTTAACCAAAATCAATGAATGAGGTGTCATTTTAAAGCGTATGGTCTCTACTTTAGAAACATCATATTTTAAGAAAGAAAGTTTTACGAATTCGACCCTTAAAGGGCGAAAATGTCAATATTTCTAAAATGCTGTTTTCTGTGTTACAAGTCATTTATCTCCCTGGATACCTATCTGAAATCATATAATGAAGTATAATTTTAAAGATTAAGATCTCCGCTTTAGTGAAGTCATATATTAAGTCAGAAATTTTTCGGAATTTGACCCTTAAAGGGCAAAAGGATCAATATTTATGCAATTCGCTTTTGTTTCACGAGCGATTTATCTCCCTTAATATCTAACCGATATAGATAAATGAGATATCATATTAAAGAATAAGGTCTCCCCCATGGTAACATTATATTTTAAGAAAGGAGTTTTTCGTAATTCTACCCTTGAAGGGCAAAAATGTTAATTTTTCTAAAATGCGTTTTTTGTATCTCGAGCCATTTATCTCCCTGGATATCTAACCAAAATCGATAAATGAAGTAGGATTGTAAGGAGTAATGTCTCAACTTTGTGAAATCATATTTTAGGAAAGAATGTTTTTGGAATTCAGCCCTTAAAGGGAAAAAGTATAAATTTTTCTATAACGCATTTTTGTGCCACGAGCGATTTATCTCCCTTAATATCTAACCGATATAAATAAATGTGGTATCATATTAAAGAATAAGGTCTCCGCCATGGTAACATTATATTTTAAGAAAGGAGGTTTTCGTAATTCGACCTTTAAAGGGCAAAAATAAATTGCATTTTTTTCGCGAAGTTTTCGCACGGGTCGTCTAGTATGTCAATATTTGAAAAATGCCTTTTTTATGTCTGGAACCATTTATCTCCATTTATATCTGATATCGATAAATGAAGTAGGCTTATGAAGAGTAATGTCTCTGCTTTGGTGACATATATTAATAATTTTTTTGGAATTCAACCCTCAAAGGGAAAAAGTATTAATGGTTCTAAAACACATTTTTGTGTCAAGCCATTTATATCTAACCGAAATAGATAAATCAGGTGTCATTCTAAATATTAAGGTCTCATAATATTTTAAGAATGGATTTTTCTGAATTGAACTATTAAAGGGCAAAAAATCAGTATTTCTAAAATGCTTTTTTAGTGTCTCGAGTCATATATCTCCCTCAATAATTAAACAAAATTGATAAACTAGGTATCATTTTAAAGACTGAGGTCTTCATAAGGTCTTTTGCTTTATTACACCATATTTTAGGAAAAGAATTTTCAAAATTCGACCCTTAAAGGGCAAAAGTATTAATATTTCTACAACACATTTTTCTGTCATGAGCCATTTATCTCCCTTGCTATCCAACTGAAATCGATAAATGAGGTATCCTTTTAAAGATTAAAGTATCCGCTTTGGTTACATCATATTTCTCCAAATTCAACCCTTAAAGGGCAAAAATATCAACATTTCTAAACTTCCCCCCCCCCCCCCTCGCTTGATGCCTAACCAAATTTGATAAATGCGGTATCATTTTAAAGAACAAGGTGTCCGATTTGGTCACACAATATTTTATGAAAGGGATTTTTTGGAATTCGACCCTTGAAGGGCAAAAGTGTCAATATTATTTCTACAACGGTTTTTTTTTATTGTTGCAGAGTCATTTATCTGCTGCAATACCAAACTGAAATCGATAAATGACATACCATTTTAAAGATTAGGTAAAATCATAAATTAAGAAAGAATTTTTCAGAATTTGATGCTTAAACAGTTCGCGCATATGAGACAGTTCAGTCATGTCACTAGATTGCAGCAACAGATATCACAGAAATGTCAATAAACTGTTTTTTTTTTTATATATACAATAAGTAGCTTTTTTCTATTACGGAAACTTTTTTGTTTTGCTATGCAATTCCAATGTAAACATTTTTTTCATACAGCACATATCACAGAGATGCTGTGTGTATTTTTTTCAGGTTGGTTGTATTGTGTTATTGTCAGTGAAAGTTTGTTGTACATACAGTGTGTTTTAAATTTCCCTAACTGTTTCGTAATATTTCGTAAGTACCTATTACACTAAACAAATAAATATTTGGTACAAAAGTGTTTTTTCTACTTTTCATTATATTACAAGCATTCAACCTCACTTTTCATCGTATTTTATTCGTGAAATTTTGGTACGGGTCATCTAGTTATCTATTTATTAGTATTTTCTAGCCTATGCCTCTCTACCTCCCACCCTCACTCCCAGCCATGTTTTTCCACCCTACCATGAGCTACCCACCTGGCGGGCTTACTCAGTTGGCTGCCGGCCTCCAACGTGCAGCCATCTCACTATTACTGAAGAAGAGCCATAGGTTTGAAAATTTTATTCTATGTGTGTACGTGTTTTTTTCGTGTATCGACGCCGCAGGAATCCTCTTCTATGGCAAGCAGTGGTTTTTCTACTATCCAAATGTTTAATATATATTCGGGCCTATAGCCCTTCTTCAGTAGTAGTGAAATGGCTGCATGCTGTAGGCTGGCGACCAACTGAGTAAGTCCACAAGGCCGGTAGATCGTGGTGGGGGAAAAACATGGCAGGAAGTGAGGGTGGGGGTAGAAAGGTATAAACTAGAAAATAATAATGAATGGATAATAAACCTGTCCATAGGGACCCATTGCGGAAGGGCGGTAAACGTCGGGTGATTGTCCTGAATTGCCTCAGTAATGGATGTAAGTGCAAGAAACTGAGAAATATGTGAAATCAAAATATTTGGAAATTTAAAATTGAGCAAAATTAGAAGTTACAAACTACAAAAAAGATGGTTCTATCGGAAAAGGTAGGAGGTGAGGGAGATGGATGGGAGGAAAATTGATGCTATCTTAAGTGTAGTCCTGGTGGTTGTCTGGTACCCAGTTGGTACTGATAAGCCAGTTCCCACCTTCTAAAATGCTGCTTTTGTCTGAGAGGACTCTGATGGTGCGGACGGCGGTGCATGTGTTAAAATTGTTGGTGCCAAGGGTGGTGGCATGGAAAGATACACTAACCTAATGTGATGTTTACTTCATAGTGTCTTTGATTTAGAAAAAAATTTAAATTATAATTTTTTATATTTTTTAATTTATATATATTTTTTAATTTGTATAGTAACAATAAAATAAAAGGCGCTAAGTAGCAGAAAGGAATCAAATTAGGATAGGGAAATGAGCCACCACTTACCTTTAGATGATGAATGTGGGGTGCGAACACACAGAAAAGACACAAACACAAATAATAAAGATATTTTTGGGAAAAAACCCTTCGTCAACGAGAGAACATTATGAGAGGTGGGTGCAGCCGGAGACTGCCTCACAGACTGCCTTTCTGTGGGCAGTCTCCGGCTGCAAAATTTCTTTTCGGTTCCGGTAACTGTTGGGGACTCATGAAAAAACTCAGTACTAATCTCACCCATAGATCGTTCTTGACATTCGTATCCCGAATTCATACTGCTATTAATTTTTCCAGAAACTCTTGCACTTGCACTCATTTCACTTTCCATTTGGTCAATTACTCGCTCCGATGTTATTACCAAAGTCCTCGTATCCATTATTGTTTCGTATCCCGAAGATTGCTGGCTCTTTAATTACCGAACTAATTACTTAGTTCTGCGTTCTCGTCACGTTCGCCACATGTAAGAAACCGACCTTTATTATGATTCCTTGATTTGCCTCGGGTGGATATTACTCGCCACAGAATCCATGGAATCTTGCAGTTTCTGCTACTTAATTGGTCTGTATGATTCAAACAACATACAATAAACTAAGAAAAACTTCATTTCACTTTTCTATATATTTCACTCATCATTTGCTTCACAAATTACACATTCAACAAATCATTAAAAACTCAATATTCTCTCTTATTATGTCGATTACTATTCGAGCGACGAAACCAATTCATGCCTTCGCCCGCCATCAATTTTATCTCTGCTTCTCATCTGTTATTTTCACGTCAAAGATCTTCTTGTAACACATACATCTTTGCTCTTGCATAGTAACTATTAACGTATCTTTTCCTTTTACAAAATGAAATAAATTAAACACACACACAAAAAACATAATCTTACCTTTAAATATACAAACATAAAACAATGAAACTGAAATAATAATAATAAAAAAATGTAAGGAACTATGTTTCCTTACAAGTGCACATTCTATTTAGAGATTCTTCACCCTTCAAACTTACTTTGAAGTATTACCAAAATATAATCTCCACTTTTAAAATTATATTTTTTCATATAAAATCTTTTGTAACATTAAGGATAATAATGGATCACCTGACCAAAAATCCTACCAGATATCTGATGTGAAGGAAACATTCTCAGAATCCTTCAACAAATTCTTTATTTTCGATCGTAATTTCGCTGCAAATAAGTTCCATAAAATAATTCCTTTTAGAACATAATTTGCAACATGTTTCACCAATCGTCGGAACCCAAAATATTTTACGTGTTGAAAAGGTAAATCGGATAAAGCTATCATTTCTGCAGTTAAATAGTTAATTTTTATTTTATATTATCCCACATTTTGACTTTTGAAAAGTATTTGTTAGAAAATGTTTTATAAATTCTCTTTTTACCGTTTTTAAAGACATTCCCTGATGAATTTTGTCACCTGTAATCTTCTTAGTGGAGTCTTCTTTTAAGAATAACTCATGTTACTGTGGGTGTTTCATTTAAAGGAGATTTTAACAAAGTTGCACCTTGTTAAGGTTCTTTGGGTGGGTTAATTACTGCATTAATTAATTAATAAAGTCCACCAAAAACAAGGTTATGTTGATGTTCGTTTATTTTGAACAAATCAAAACAAGTCTGCGACATTCACAAGCATAGTTGTTACAATCCAAAGATGCAATACTGACTTACTGAATACTTGCATGAATGTCTCTGTAACACTGAATGAATACTTAATGCAAACTAAACTCTCTGTCCAGGCGATCTGTTTATATAGAGTCTATCGAATTTACGAGAATTCTTCAAAGGCATCCGCCCGATATTTCTCGATCATTAACAATCACTCAAACAATCAAACATATTAAAAACAATCGGAATTGATACAAAATTAATTAATAACATTACAAAATGATTAGAAATGGTAATTAGAGATACTTAAATACAAAATTATTTACAGAAATCTTTTCAAATGGTGGAAAATTGTCCTGTAGACATCGTAAATTACAGTAATACATGGAATTACAAACTTTTAAGAAATTCTCTTGCACCATTCGGTTCTTAAACATATTAAATGGTCTTTAAATAATTTTCTTACCTAAAACAAAGTCTATATACACTTATTTACAAGAAATTACAAAATAAAACATATCAAATCACTTTCAAGCAAACTTTGGCTCACTACAAATATTTCACACAGTACAATACTATCCAAAATACAGGTATTAGGGCTGTTACAACCCCTCCCCAGGATTCACTTAATTTTACACAGATAAAATTGATTGAATCCGTCACGAATCTAAGCAGGTTGAATGCAGACACGAACAGATTACAATCAATCAACCATAATGACTTTTACAATGAACAAATACAATTCTTCATACAACATCTGCACATAGTCCATGGCACTGATTTTGTTTACATTAATTGTCTTTCTCAGATCCAATCATTTTTTTTCATTTACTGTTTAGAACAACAAACGTTCAATGCCATCACCTTAAGTTACAATTTTTTCACTCCAAATTACACACTTGATGTCTGCTTATTAATTACACCAGTCTGTTTACATTTTACAACTGATAATTTGTCACCAAAATGTAGAAAGTCACAACATCATGAAAATACCAAAAGTTTCTACACAAAACTGTCACAAATTATACATTGAAATGCTTACATCTGCATCTGAGCTTAAGTACTCACACAAACTATTTACATGCATCCATTCACAAACTTATTTACAAAACTAGATATTTACAGGCTATTGACCCCTCCCCAAACCATGCATTTCAATTAATTCTCATAAGTGGGTTTCAGGATTTCCCTGGAAACCCAGAACCATGTAAGTTACTTTTTCCTAACCTTCCAGTTTTCTTCAACTTTTGTATACACATTTAATATTACATTTCTATTTTCACAAAGCTTCATTATATACATACAGAAACACAAACTTCCAATCATCTCAGACAACAGACTTTGGTACAACCACGCAACAGCTGAGACATACAATGGTTCTGTTTTAGCAAATTGATTGTCACTTAAAAGCAATGCTGTTGACTCAACTGGTAATACAAATTTATTATTCTCACTACTACAGTTTAGTCCATCATTACTCCCAACCCCACTCTTCATCATCTGATTACTACTTAAACTTACCAACTTATCTGAATCAGTACCTAAAACTGTTTTAACATCTGGCTTACTGACTTCATCCACCAAATAATTATTTTTCTCAGCAACTACTACTTCACTATTAGCTTCCACATCAAAGAGAGTACAAAACATAGTGTCATCTAAGTCACATTCTGTACAATTTTCCAAATTAGAAACTGGTTCAAATAAATCCTTACTCCCACCCATTTCTTCAATGTCATCATCTACACCAAATAAAGAGCTAAATAACGTATCAGCTAGGTCAAAATTAGGACATTTTTCCAACTTAGGGATTGGTACATAAGGCTTTTCAACCACTCTCTCTTCAGAAGACAAATACTTTGACTTACAATTCTCCTCCTCATCTGGGTCTCCTATCCATACCACTGTATCACCTTCATCTTCAAGATACCTGAGAAACTCCTCGATTTCAGCACTTCTACAAACTTCATTACCACCTATCCTAGCACACATAGTCCCAACTATGCCATTCTGGACCTTACAAGTTTCTGATAGCCACACTGTAGTATGCACTATAAATTCGGCACCCCTTTTTGTAATTAAGCAGTGACCATTTCGAAAATCTTCTACATGAAAATTATTACTTTCGCACACTGATTCTAGTGATAAGGTACTATGGTGGTCCCCTTCCTGCTTTATCTTATTACCAACCTTTACATCATTAATTACATCTATCATAACCTTATCCTGAAATTCACTTGCTGCTACCTCTACCTCTTCCAATAAATCTTCTCGGGGATAATTCATAAAAATGAATTAACGCTATAGCAGTTGGTACCTGGACCCACCTTCTTGTCCACCACTGCGGGGCCCATAACAGGGGTGTCTTTAGTTTGCCTGCCCCCCATGCTGCCTTTCCCTTTCAGATTGAGGGTTCTGTTCTCTCACTTCCCCATTATCATTCCTCCTTGTGTAATTCTCACGAACCCATCCCCTGGATCTACCCATCCCTTGACCCATTACCCCTTCTAGGGGGACTCCTGCTGCCCCTCCTATGGTGTTGATGGTGGTAATGTTGTTCATTGAATGACTCCTGGGCATCCAAGCGTCTCAACAATTCCGAAACTCTATCCACATTTACTACATCCAAAGTGGCAATTAAATTTCTTGTTTGCTGAGGTAGCCTAGCTCCTATCAAATCAATAAATTCCTCCTCTCCATAAGGATGGTCTAAATACTTACAACGGATCCAACATTTATGAAAAAAGTCATGTTGAGTTTCCCTACCAGGGTTTATAGGGCCTTCCAGTCATCAACTCTCTCTTTTCTTGAATCTGCCCTGCTTGTTGACCAAAAATGTTTCAAAAAGTTTTCTTTAAACAGCTTGTAGTCAGTCACTTCCCTAGCTTGTCTATCACCCCATGCCCTAGCATAAGACTTAAGATGTTTACCCACAAGTGCAATTTTCTTATTGTCGGGTAACAAATTAAAATAGTCTGATCTTTCAAAATTATCTATAAATTCAATAGGGTGAAGCCTCCCACTATCATCATAGAATTCAAATTCTTCTTTTACATCGACACTGAAATTTGGATTACCTGTTAAGGGAACCTGACTTAACTGAATCTGTAACCCAGTAACCTTTTTTTCTAACAGATTTACATTACTTTCTAATCCATGCGCTAACTGTTCCTGCTGCTGCACCAATGTATTAATATTTAATCCCACCTCTTGTCTCAACTCATTGACCCTTTTGAGCAGGCTTACTATCACTGGCTTGGAATAAAGCAACATATTCCTGCTTCATCTTATCACAATTTTCACTTGACTCCTTCACCTCTTTATAAATCAAATTTTCACATTCAGCCTTATTCTGTTCACAAAATTTTGTAACTTTCTCAAATTTCTCCTGACATTCTGTTACTACCTTCCCCAATTTAGAATCTAAATTGTTAATATCTTCCTTGAATTGAGAGCTAAAACCCTGAAATTGCTCTGTGATTTTAACATCAAAACATTTAGTCAATTCAGAGAATTGCTCTCAAAATCAAATTCATTTTTAACTCAGAAAACTTACTGTCAACCTACTATCAATTTCGGAAAAACTGAGACTTAATTTCAGAAAATTTGCTGTCAAGATTTAACTCATTTTAAATTCAGAAAATTTGTTATCGAATTACCATTGATTTTCTGCAAACTGAGAATTAATTTCAGAAAATTTGCTATCGAATCTGGCCTACAAAAGACTCTAGAATTGCTTGTAGGTTCTGACCATCAGCCATTTTTAGTAATTAGCCAAATCAATATAAAAAACAAAATCAAGGAAAATTAAAATCTTTCCAATCTGCCACACATTAACATGCAAAATAAATCACTTGAATATTCCAGTGCCGTACTTACAGTTATTCCTCACTTTTGTATCACATTAAATTTCCCTTAGAAGCACTTATTTAACTATTAAACCCCACACTGACTTCAAACACTTAACCACACTTTTCACAATTCACTGTAGGAAGACGATTTTGAGGCCGAAGGAAATCCACTCGTCGTCGGAAGATTACATCCGATTCCCGATGGAAAAATCTCCGCCTTAGGCCGAAAGTAGGTCAGCTTGCCGTCAAATCCGTGTCGTCTGTACAACCTCTACGTGTCTAGCCGGTCGAAATTTCCTCGCATTTTCTGCAGATTCTTTTTAGAAGATAAACATCCCACAGATGTTTGAAGAACTTCTCGTCATGTCAACGGTCGCCATGTTAAGGTTCTTTGGGTGGGTTAAATTCTGCATTAATTATTAATAAAGTCCACCAAAAACAAGTTATGTTGAGATGTTCGTTTATTTTGAACAAATCAAAACAAGTCTGCGACATTCACAAGCATAGTTGTTACAATCCAAAGATGCAATACTGACTTACTGAATACTTGCATGAATGTCTCTGTAACACTGAATGAATACTTATGCAAACTAAACTCTCTGTCCAGGCGATCTGTTTATATAGAGTCTATCGAATTTACGAGAATTCTTCAAAGGGCATCCGCCCGATATTTCTCGATCATTAACAATCACTCAAACAATCAAACATATTAAAAACAATCGGAATTGATACAAAATAATTAATACATTACAAAATGATTAGAAATGGTAATTAGAGATACTTAAATACAAAATTATTTACAGAAATCTTTTCAAATGGTGGAAAATTGTCCTGTAGACATCGTAAATTACAGTAATACATGGAATTACAAACTTTTAAGAAATTCTCTTGCACCATTCGGTTCTTAAACATATTAAATGGTCTTTAAATAATTTTCTTACCTAAACAAAGTCTATATACACTTATTTACAAGAATTACAAAATAAACATATCAAATCACTTTCAAGCAAACTTTGGCTCACTACAAATATTTCACACAGTCAATACTATCCAAAATACAGGTATTAGGCTGTTACAACCTTTTATAATCCTTCACAGATTTTGTATTTAACAGATTCGTCATTTACTGTCGTAAACTATTTATATAGCACTACTATACTTTCTTGTAGACATTGTTTTCATTTTAATTAACTTACAACTTCCAAAAAACACACATATATAATGTACGCTATTCTACGTCATCTTAAAATATAAACATACACGCACAGCGTAAGGTCAAAACACGTCGCGTAAGCTGGACTTTCGTCGATAACCGATCATAGTTGATGAATTTTTTCACTGTCAGTCCAAGTTGATATCCATTTTCGTGGATCTAGACATTACTATCCGTATCCACAGGTATAAATTTTTAACAATCCAGCACATCACTAGTATTGAACTAAATAATCGCAAATTCCATTTACGAGCCGTGCAACTTCAGAAGGAAGTCCGAAATAGAAGTTATCTGTGTTTAGTTTTGGCTGGTGTTAGAATATTGTAAAATAATAAGCGAACTGAATTAGTTTTTACAAGGACAAAGAACTGTTAATGCATCTTTCAATAGTTAGATGTTTTCTATAAAATAAAGATGAAAGGAGGGAAAACCATTTTCCACAAACGAGTATAAAGCATTATGTAAACCAGAGGCACCAGGCAGGAACGATGTGTCAAAAACATTAAGCACATGGTACCTAGACTCCAATTCGATTACAAATGTCACTCGGGATTTCCTACAGCTGTGACAATTCGTATTTTTTTTGGTGGGGGCGGGGGGGATGCTTTGATTCAGATTGCCATCATGTCGTCATACTGCTCATTGATAAAATAATTCTAATTTTGTTCTATCAAGTGATATTTGGTGCATCTTTAATTATAGAGCTTGCTGAAGCATTATTTCAAGTTGAAAGTGTGTTGTTAAATGTCACTGCACAATAAATTTTACCAGAATCATTGGAAATATTTTTCACTTTTCAAAACTGTTAGTGAACTATGGAAAACTTTAAGCAGGTGAAAAAATCATACCCTGATAATTTAGAAAGGAAGGTGACATAACTGCAGCAGCAATAGATGCAACACTTTTTTTTCCTTATGGGTATATTTTGTTCTATTTACCAATTAATAAACAAAGAAGAATGGTTGTGGTAACACTTCAAGAAGAGAAGGATCCCTGACTGAGAAAGTGGTTCTCCCCATTTGCAGGAGAATATTTATGGTTATAGAAATATAAGGCAACAGTGAAAGGAAATAAATGCAGTGAGGCAATATTTATATGGAAAGACAGATGAAATACACCCACCACTCACCAAAGTTGAAGGGAGGAGGGCAGCAGCAACACAAAAACGAATAAAATACAATATTTCGGGCAAAACCCTTCAAGTCTACACATGTAAGTGGCTGGGCTTGCGCAAGTCTTGTGTGGTAGGCAAGTCTTGTGCAAGCCCAGCCACTTACATCTGTTGACTTGAATTGTTTTTGCCTGAAATATTGTATTTTATTCGTTTTTGTGTTGCTGCTGCCCTCCTCTCTTCAAATTTGGTGAGTGTTGGGTATATTTCATCTGTCTTTCCATATAAATATGATTATAGAAAGGTATATAAAGCAAATATTGGTTGTTTGTAATATACGCAATAATTTTAACGATGATCTGATAAAAGAAAATGACACAAAATGTATTTTGTAATTAAAATGGGAAAAAGCTAAGTGCCACACAGAGTTAGGGGGTGTAAAGGCAAACACCATGTCAGGCTACGTGTGGGAGGGGCTTCAGAAGAGCTCCAAAATGGAGCCACGTAGCTTATTGGCACTTCATGACTGAAAAATTGTGAAGTGGTTTTTTTTGTGTGTGTTCGTCTCACCCTTCTGCCTTCAGAAGTAAGTGACAAATTATTTTTCTTCATCTTATTTTTAAGGCAAGATAACACATAGGAAAACAAACATTTTTGGTATAGCAGCTTATGGAATCATATACACCTATTTTAGTGCAAACAGTAAGTAGGAAAAGGTGGTTGCCCCTTTCCCCATCAGTTATGCATTTACGTTGGTTTGTTTACGATTACTGCTGAAATTGAAGCTATTAACATTGGTGTGTGTTACTTGGTGCGGTTTAAAAGTTATGTACTGCTGCTGGTATCTGGCATCAGCAACAAGTTCTGAAACAAATTCAGACATTCCAAGAAAGTAGATATGCGTTTGATGTATGAGACTGTGAATTGGGATCCAGAAACTTGCTAAGATTGAATGTGAATGTTTTGTCAACAGAGTAACACCTCATCACAGATTTTTTCTTAAGTGTTTGCATATTCATCTTTGTAAAACAGTGTCTTATATTATGAACGAGTTTAGAAAAAAGTATTTTGCACAAAATTGCCGGAAGGCCTGACACTAAAAATGTGAAGTTGGAAGTCGTTACATCCTTTTCATCCTAGGCAAAAGATTGCCACCTGTGTGTAGATTTCCAACATGGGGCCCCCCTCCCCACACCCCCTATCCTTTTGAACACTTTTCAAAATTCCCAGTATTTTATGTTTTCCATAAATGAGTCAGTTTGACTACGTTAGCAGCTTTTTCATTAGTCCACAGATGTTCCTAGTTTGACTCATTCTTTTGTATGAGGTTCTGCCAAGTCAGCTTTAAGATGTTCAGATTGCCATTTGTAATTAACCGGTTTCAGTGTGATCAGTCGCTAGCCCATTTCTTCATTGGTGTACGAAACGTCCCGGATACTATTTTTTTGGTAATTAAAATTGGGCAAGTTGGATATCTCTGTTTCCAGATTTAACCAGTCTCATATGTAAATCTGTTTCGGATTGCTATACTAAAAATGTTTTGTGGTGCTGTCCTCCTTTAAAGTTTGAATGATTGATTCACACATTTTGGGGATTTTACTAACAGGCTTCCAATACATTTGAACCACAATTTTGCTGTAGTGTTGAAATCATTTTGTTGGAAGATGTAATCATTTCCATTCATTGAGTAAATATGAGAATTTAAGGGAAAGCAATACTTTCTATCTCAATTCTAAGTAACATAGTTAAATTGTCAAAAAATATCTTTCTAGAAAAGTACTATCCATCCCACTTGCTTTTAGGTGGTGTAATATTTGCTTGAGAAGGATGTGATGGCTTCATATGATAGTGAGATTATAATAAATAACTTCCTTTCAGGTTATTCCTGTAGACAAGTTGATAAAAGGCAGATTTCAGGATAATTTTGAATTTCTGCAATGGTTTAAAAAATTCTTTGATGCAAATTATGATGGTCGCGAGTATGATGCCCTGGAAGCTCGTGGAGGCCTCCATCTCGGCAGTGGCAGTCGTGCAGGCAGTTTGCACCAGCTGCCACTCATGGCAGCACCTGCACCTGCACGCCAACCTAATTCGAAGATAGGGGTGCATGCCAGGGCACCTGCTACCAGGCCGCCGGGTAAACTGCACGCCAGAAATTACCTATAGCTATATTGTTGTTTCAGGATTTTTTTTTAAGTCTAGCAGATGAAAGTTTTTTTATTGCATGGCCAGATATTCGAGATGCTTCACTGTACATAAGTCTTGCTAGCCCACTAGTTCATTTTATCATTCACGTAGTTAGAGGAGAATAAAGTGCTTGACCCCAACACCTTTCCATTTTTTGTAAATGTATGTCCACTATTAGTGCAATAAAATTTAAATTCATAGTTATTTATTGAAAAAAATCATCGGCGTAATTAAATAATTTTTAAATTTCCTTTGTCAGTGCTTTATGTGTTTAGTATTTTTGTACACTGTTTCTATAATCTTAATTGGTAGAAAAGATTGAAGTTTTTTTTTAATTGATATCACTTTTTTTGCAAAAAAGGAAAAAGAATGAAAATGAGTCAAGTTTCACTTGGATGAAGTGAGACAGGTTTTGTTTAAAGTACCATTGTCTGATGTGCAAATCTCAGAATTTTTGGTTCTCTGATTTGAGGTTGTATAGGCAGAGTAAGGTTAACCTCTAACCTCCTATTATTTAATTATCCGCACAAGGAAAGAGAAATGATCACAAGATTGAGAAAAGAGAGGGTGCTGTGCGTGTACATTTTACTCTTATTCACGACCTATATTTTAATTATTTTTTTAATCCGTACTTGTATTGCTATACATTCTCATTGTGGTTTTATTTTGCTGTATTGTACCAGTATAAACGTAGGTTGTAATTGAAAGAGGCATACAGTTTAGTGCAATTTGGCAATATAAGCTCAGTCGAACAGTGAATGTTGAGGCAAGATTGTGATTTATGTTTTAAATTTTCCTTCTGTAAGAAGATGCATTACAATCATCTTGGTTTGGGTCAGTAAACAAATTCAATTTTACAGCCTTGAAGATTTGCTGCTAAGGCTTTGTATTACGTTCGGTTAATAGTGTTTTATTTTTATTTATTTTTCTGTTCATGCAGATATGGTTTGTCATCAAGTTTCTGTTCGTCACTATTGCCACGTTTTATTTTCATACTTTTTTGTTTGTTTGTAATTTTCACGTCTAGTTGAACTTTTGTAGATTTCCCAAATTTCTGTTATTGTCTTCCCCATTTTAAACTGTTAAGCTTGGGTTTTATTTATGTTCTTGCTTTTAAGTTTTGTTTGCATGATTGTTTTATTTCAGATTGTTCCCATTGACAAGCTTATTAAGGGACGCTTCCAAGACAACTTTGAGTTTCTCCAGTGGTTCAAAAAATTCTTTGATGCTAACTATTCAGGTCAAGACTATGATCCTCTTAGTGTGAGGGGTGGTGAGCAGTTGGGCAGTGGTAGTAGCACAGCTCCTAGAGGCTTTGGTGGGTCTACAGCAAAAAGAGTTCCAGCTCCAGCTGCTCAAACTACTGCGCCAACCCGACCTTCTGCAAGAGTTGGTAAATATAGCCTGCAGATCTTATGAAAACTGGTGATAGTCGAAATATATTAGGGATCAAAAGGGTAAAAAATTGAAGTAAAAAATGTTTAGTTTTTCTGGAGCAATGTTTTAAACTCAAATTTAATTGCAGAACTGAGGTTAAAATGTTACCTCAGTTGTGCATTTGGAAGAATATTAAAAATTTGAGTGATGAGTAGTTCCCACGTTTCCTGGGTGGTGCAGTGTCCTAGTATTAAATGTTGATGTGCTTTGACTGTCGTCTGAGGTTAAACTACACTGAATTTAGTTTCACACGCTCTACTCAGCACTACTAATGTTTGGCATTTTGGAAGATTTGAACTGTCTGGCTGACTGGGAGAGTGAGCTGTCATGTGGTTGGGGTGACTTGGAAAGGGGGAGGGAGGGGGATTGCAGCGTCACTATCTTGCCTTGTTGCAAAGAGATCCGATTTGTGACCCTGTCGAGCTGCAATCTCCCGTTTAGTTTGATGAGAGTGTGCAAAGCAAGTTTCACTGCACTTCCATCGTAGAAGAAAGATGAAGCAGGTTAGCCAAAATCTCTTAATTTTAGTTCAAAGACATGGCACCATCCACGTAGCACGGAGACTATTTATTCTGGCTGCGGAAACCTTTTATTGGATGATTAATGTTTCAGGAGTCATCTTTTGGTTGTTGGTTGTAACATCTTTGCATCCTTTGCTGTTGATTGTGTTCTTTGTTTCGGCTTTACCTATAGTCCTTTGTTAATATAAGTATTATTTAGTAATTGTTGTGCTATTACTGTATAATTATGAGACCTTTTTCTCTGAACATTTGTTTGTAATTCAAATATGTAGTTGTTAATGTTTGATCTCGGATGAGGGTAGTTCTTTAAAAAGAAAAACATAATTGTGAATTCATGTGATATTATTTAGCTGCATAGTTAACTTCTATTAGTCTAATTTTTTTAATATATTGGCTAACTGAAAGTGATATATTTTGTGAAAGCTAATTAGAAATGCTGATTTTTTTTTTTTTTTTGCCCTGACCCCATCCCGCTTCTAATACCAGTGTATAGGCTTGCACCTCTGATCCAAAAATGTGGGTCATATGTGCACGAGTGAGCTTGTGGGATAGGGTGGATGGAAGGAAAGGTATGGTAAGGTCAACTTTGAATGAACCAATTAAGGTATTTTTGATGTTTCTTTATTAGTATCTGTGGTGTTACCTTTTGCCATGAAAATACTGAACCATTCCCTTATGCTGGTTTTATTCCTCAGCCTATTTGAGTTTGCTCAGCAGCTCTTGTCTTGTGTATTCCATCCATTCACCCTTGTAATATAGTCATACAATTACACCTAGCGTGGTGGTGTAACTGTTAGCGTTCTGGCCTCGCATTCGGGAGGACGCAAGTTTGACTCCCCGTCCGGGCATCCAGATTTGGGTTTTCGATGGTTTCCCAAATCACTCCAGGCAAATGTTGAGATGCTTCCTTCAAAAGGCCATGGCCGAAATCCTTCCCATTCCTACCCCCCCCCCCCCCATCCTTTCCCGTCTCTAAAGATCTCGCTGTTAAGAGACGTTAAGCAGTAAAAAAAAACACAACAATTAAACAGTGGATGGTAACAAGCCTTGTTTGGCATTAGGTGTGAAATTAATTAGCAATAATGAAGACTTTGATTTATTTATTTAGCTTACGGCCATTGCACAAAAATAATACAATTTAACATTAAATTATAATTAAAATTCAACATTAACATGTGTAGCCAATCTAGAGCTTCATTTGATATATTAATAAAATCTATTAGTGATCCGCTGAAGGCTCGAAGTGGGAAATCAAATGTCACGTGATAGAGGGTTTGTTTTTCCTCACCACAGTCTCATCTCGGTGAATCTCTCATTCCCCATGTGTACAAAGATGAAGCAGATCTGCCATGACCAGACCTAACTCTGTTAAGAGTTGCCCAGGTCTTGTGAGGAAGGTCGACTACCTTTAGTGCCTGTTTACTGTCAAACATGAAGTACCATTCTGGTGGGGCTGAGGCTATCCACTCCAATTTCCAAGCTTCTCTCCCATTAAAATTATCAGATATAATCTGTTTTACAGTTTTTGCGCTTGGATTTCTTGATTTAAATCTGTGAAACTGATTATCCATGTCGTCATGGATGGGCAGATCCAAGTTATGACAGATCTTATTATAGTGGGCAATTAGGCGATTGTGTCGTCTTATTATAGGCGGTTCGATGTTACACAAAATGGGTGGCCAGTACAGTGGAGTGGTCTTGATACATCCGCTAATTATCCACATTGTCTGGTTCAATACTGTGTCGATCTTTTTGACGTGGGTGCTATTTATTCAGACAGATGAGCAGTACTCAGCTGCAGAATACATAAGGCTCAGTGCTGATGTGCGAAATGTGGATGCGGATGTTCCCCAGGAGGTGCCAATTAACTTCTGCAGAATATTATTTCTGGTTCTTAGTTTTGCTTCAAGGTTGTTCAGATGTATGACAAGGTGCGATCCATTACGACCCCCAAATACTTGGGGAAGGGGTTGTGTCAGAGGGGAGTGCCATCAAGAAGAACATCAAGTGAGAGATTCACCGCCCGATTGTTAAGGTGGAAGAGACTAAGTTTCAGTCTTGCTGGAACTGGGTACGAGACGCCATTTCCTAAAATAGTTACTCAGGGTTTTGAGGTCTGCTGTTAAACCATTTTTTTAATTTTCTGAACGTTATCAGATTGTTGTACTATTGCCAGATTGTCAGCATAAGAGTACTGTCTGGATTCTGTTTGAGGAATGTCTGAAATGTATACATTAAAAAGAAGTGGGGCAAGAACTGAGCCTTGAGGTAGACCATTATTCGCTCTTCTTACTTTGCTTATCTTATTGTCAGAGACAACCTGGAAAGTTCGGTTAGCGAGCATGGTATTGATCAGACAACTGATTTTTTTTGCACTTCAAAATGTTCAGCAGTTTGTTTGTATACTACGCCCTCTCACCACACTGTATCGTAGGCTGTGGATAGGTCAACAAATACAGCACCTGTCTTCAATCGTCTCTCGACTCCTGCTTCTATGTGAGTTGCCAAGGCCAGGACCTGATCCTCGCAGTTTCTGCCTGTTTAACTGGGAGGTTTGAGAAAATAATTGGACTGATTCTATTGTAAGTAGTACTTAGCAGTGAAATAGGTCTAAAATTCTCTGGAACTTCAGGGCTTTTTCCAGGTTTCAAAATGGCTATGATCTTTGCCCGTTTAAACTCCGCAGGAATGACACTTGTCTGTAGTATGTTAGTAAAGAAGTGGGCCAACCATGATTTGGTAATTTTTCCACGGTGTGTAAGGAATTCTGGGTGAACTTCGTCAAAACCTGGGGCCTTCCCATTCTTCATTTGTTTGATGGCCCTTGCTACCTCTATATTGGTGACAGGGGATGAGAGGTTTGTAGGGGCAGAGTACAATCTTTTTAGATGGAATAATTGGTTTTTAACTTTCCAAGTATGATCTTTATCAGCGCTCACTCTAGACATGTTGGCAAGTCAACTTGCTATTTGGTCTGGAGTGACCTGATGCTTTGCTTGAGGGTTATGTGGGATTCCACCTAGCTTTTTAACAAGGCTCCATGCTTTACGGCTGGACTTCTTGAAATTCAAGGTTTGCACCGTATCATTCCATTTGTGTTAACGGGCATTGTCCAGGTTCTACAGCAGTTCGTCGGCTGCTTCTGTATACCTGTTCTGTTGGTAATTGTCATATAATATTTCACATGTTTCGTTTCGGCATGGTATATATTCTTTTCTAAAGTCTCTAGGAATAGACTTTTTAGCTGTCACTATGGTTACTCTGACAAATCTATTGTAATTTCCATCTAGGTAAAGGCGAGGATCTAATTATGGGAATTGTTAGACCAACTTCTAGCAAGACTGGTCTGTGTTCACTATGTGGAAAGGCTTGTAGGACTTGCCTTGGGCGGCTTTGATTGTCACGTGAGACAAAGCATAGATCTGGGTTGGTTTCGGTGTTCCATCTTCCTGATTTAAAAGTACCTACGTCTTTCGGGTTAAAACCTAAGTTCATGTTACTTGCTGCCGCCCATTTCTCTAGCCTGATTCCATCCCGGTTGTTTCCTGTGTACTTCCAATCTGTGTGATGGCTGTTGAAGTCGCCAATATACATAACGGGATGTTGAGACTCTGTTAGAACTTCACTCGGCCATGAAACAGAAGGGGGTTTATACACATTAATAATTTTAGTGTTGTTAACCACCGTGGTAATAATGTGGATGTTATTTTTGCTGCATGCTGAGACGAGGCAGGCATTGGTAATAGTATTTCGCACATATGTTGTGCACCCGTAATTTTGATGATGAGTGGCACCTAAGATTTTGTAGCCTTGCATTTTTCCTCTCGGACTCAGGTGCAAATCTTCTTTGGTGTGGGTTTCTTGAACGTAGGCTATATCGACATTATGGTTAAGTAATAACTTTGAAAGGCAATTGCTTTTTGATCGGCTTATTCCTTCCATGTTAAGTTGGCAAACCCTTAGTCAAGGTCCAAGGGTTCTTGCCTTTTGGTTCTGATAAGAACCATTAGGTGACATGAGGATTACTGTGCTCTGGTTGCCAGGCGATCCTACAGGATTATCTGGCAGGCCGACTGTGTAGACTATTTAACCATGCAAGCATGTTGCCCAGGGTGTACCACGAGGAGGCCAGTCTACATTACACCCCCAAGGCTTCGATTAAGTTCGGTACACTCGTTTATGTTGGTCTATTTGGCAAGCCATACTCGGTGTATTTTCTTTAAAGATATTTGTTCACATTATTAAACCCCTTTGTCTTCCAAAGAATATAGTCAATATAATTACAGGGAAAGGGAAAATGACTCATCACTCACCAAAGTTGAAGGCAGCGACGAGAGAAGAACATATATAACGAACACACAAATAAACTCAATATTTCGGTTATTCAACCTTATTCATGATGAGGAAAATGAGTCATGAGGCTCGGGAGGTGTGCAAACACTGAGGGTTTATACATGACTAGGTGGATTAACAATATGGCGGTAGGACTGAGATATTGTATATAAATCGCAGATGGTGGTACAACTAATGGGGGGGAAATTAAGTAAATAAATATGGACGAATAAATTTTGAAAAAAAAAGTAAGGTAATTAGTTAAATGACAGTAATGCTACTACTAATTACCTTACTATTTTTTTTCAAAGTTTATTCCTCCATATTTATTTACTTAATTTCCCCCCCCCCCTTTTTTTCCATTAGTTGTATCACCATCTGCGATTTATATACAATATCTCAGTCCTACCGCCATATTGTTAATCCACCTAGTCATGTATAAACCCTCGATGTGTGCACACCTCCCGAGCCTCATCCCCGCAGGGGCCTGGTACGCAAGTGCCAGGTACGGGTTTGGCGAACCCGCGGTGCCCGAGCTGGAAACTTGTGAGCGCCACAAGTTTCCCACACCGTAAGCTCCTACCATGCTTCAACGACCACCGTAGGGCGTGGCGGTGGAACGTTGTGTGCCTAGGAGAACGGGGATCTTGGCTTCATCGCCCGGATTGCGAGGATGGAACAAACCTCTATTAAAAAACCCTCAACCTCAAGGTCAGACACGTGCCGAGGAGGCGAATGGGTGATGAGGGAAATCACTTGCTAGCGTGCAACCTCAGGGGCACCTGCGCACCCCTGTTGTATTAGCATTTCGTTTTAAATTGGTAATACTCGTGGGACCAAAATTAAGCCTCACAAGAAAACCAAACCAACCTGCAGTACGGGTGTGCCGCAGGCTAATATAAATACACCCAGTTCAAAGAAACGGGTGAGGGTTGTTAGCCCCCCCGCATCTGACAGTGAATGTAACAGAAAAGTTTGTTCAGTACAGAACGCTTTTGTAATTATGGAAAAAGTTGAAGGAACGTTTGAAAAGGTGTCACCTTTCTACATCTCAAAGGGTCTGGAGGGTCTTTTTGGTACCCTTAACACTGTTAAAAAACTGAGGAACGGGACACTGCTGCTGGAAACAGTCACCAGTAAGCAAGCTACCCAACTGCTGAATTGTGAGAGGCTCGGGGAGTTCGCGTAAAATGCGAACTCCATAAGTCCCTAAATTCCAGTAAAGGCGTAGTCACCTGCCGTGACGTAATGGATTTAGGGACTGACGAGCTTCTCAAGGAATGGAAATTGTAGAATGTGATCGAGGTACGTCAGATCACACGAAGGGTGCATGGCAATCTTGAAAAGACTGCCACCTTCGTCCTGACGTTTGACACTCCAGTATTGTCCAAGAATATCAAGGCCGGATATATAAACCTTAACGTTCGTCCGTATGTTCCGGACCTGATGCGCTGTTTCCAGTGTCAGCGGTTCGGACATACGATGGCGTCATGTAAGGGCAACCCCACCTGTGGAAACTGTGGGAAGGGCGCACACGAGCCTGGTGTCAGTTGTATGCTTCCACAGGTTTGTGTCAACTGCTCCGGTTCGCATCCTGCCTGGAGCAGGGAGGGTCAAGTGTATCTTGAAGAACGCAAGATACAGGAGCTGAAGACCAAAGAGCGGATTCCTTATGGGGAAGCTAAGAAGAAGGCGAAGTTACTTGCCGCCCCAGTATTTGCAACTAGTTTTGCTAAGATGGCTTCAGCTCCTGTCAGAAAACAAAGTGTTGCTACCCAGACCTCCGTGTCAGACATGGGCACGAGCACGTAGTGCTCGTGTCAGTGTAAATGCGGTACAAAACCCGCTAAGGTCATAACTCCCAAGACCGCGGACGTCGGTAGCAACACGTCTGCGACCTCGATCACACCAGCAGCAGTGAAACTGAACCCACCAGCAGTAGCAGTGAAATTCCCAGCACCTCCAATACCACCACGTGCCGTGAAAGCAGTAGCACTACCAACTGCTACCAACGTTACTGAAGACGACTTGAAGACACGGGGTCCGAGGTTTAGGCCGACGGACCCGAGTCAGTTCGTTAAATCTCCATCTTCGTCCCCTCCCAGAACACCTGGTAAAAGGGAGAAAATGGGAAAGAGGTCGAGGAAGAAGGGCAAGGAGGTAGTTGAGGAGGACGCTGAGTCGGAGACGTCAGACTCTTCAGAACCAGAGGAAACTGCAATGCTGGTGGATGAGCCTGATCCCGTTCCTCAGCAGGCAATGACCAACGACCCACCCGAACCGAGGCGGGTGAAACCAATTTTAGGCAGATCGGTCTAGTTTTAAAACTGATGTGTGACCTCTTTACAGCCACCCAATCCATATGCATCGTTTATATTTTTTGTATTGTTATTATTCATGTCTGTCTGGCCAATATACAGCCAGCAAGACATGTAGTGTTTTTTATCCTCTCTTGAACCTGTTTGGCCCCTTTACAGCCTTACAGGTGTTGTACGGTTTTAAGTCGTTGTGGTCGCATTAAAGCCACGTCTGATTTTATGACTTATTTTATTTGCTGTCTGTATGGCCGACCCCTTTACAGTCGACCATGCAGACAGTATTTTAGTACTTAATCCACAGAGGTAGCTGGTAATAGGGCACTAATGACCCCACTATCGATGCACCCTAAAGGAACTAGCCAGCGAGTTTCCTTTATCATTTAACCTGGTTGGCCTTTTTACAGTGAACCAGTTATTTTTGCCTTTAATTTTTTATGACCATTTTGCAGCGATCGTTTTAGTACCCTTTTTAGCTGTCTGTATGTCCGACCTCTTTGTGGCCGGCCATGCAGTTGGCATTTCTGCCAGTATTTTAGTCTTGTTTTTTTTTCCCGTCTGTGTGGCTGACCCCTTTACAGTCAGCCATGCGGGCGGTATTTCTGTTGCTGTTTTAATATTTTAGTTTGCTTTACCTTCTGTGGGCCGACCCAGTCACAGTCGGCTACGAGAATGGTATTAAATCACGCTGTTAAACCAGGTTTTAGTTAGGGCGCTAATAACCTAGATGTTGACATGCCGTAAAGCCCTAACTACAACAACAACCGAGCCTCATGACTCATTTTCCTCATCATGAATAATGTTGAATAACCGAAATATTGAGTTTGTGTGTTCGTTATATATGTTCTTCTCTCGTCGCTGCCTTCAACTTTTTTCCTTTTCCTTGTAATTATATTGCCTAAAGCAGTTTCCTTTTTCCTTAGTTTAAAGAATATAGTCAATTCCACATATTTATCTTTGAAACAGTCTTCCAAAATATCTTTGCTGATGTTTATCAGCGCCTGGGAGTGGGGAGGGAATGACACTTAGAACCATAACTCTTATCTGATATAAATATTGTATGTGTGGGCTTAACATCTCACTTGTAACTATAATGGATAGTTTTTTGTTCTGGTGTTTATTCTATTCACTTTCCAAGTTAAATTGTAGAACTTCGTTCCAGTTACAGGTTCTAACAGGAATCTGTATCCCATGGTTACTAATGGCAGATCTTTAGGTACCACATGTATTCCTCAGTTGGGTGCCATTTTTTCCAACCAATATCCTGTTCAGTATAGTTACTTTTTTAACACAAGACATTGGACATTTTTACTGTTCTGCAAGGTCTGTTTAAAGAGCAATGAAACTATAAATTATTATTTATTTATAACTCAACCTTTATCAATTTGAAAATACATTGGGAAGCCACACAGCACTGGAGGCGTTTCTTCTACTCCTCGCAGAAGTGCTGGATGACGTCTAGTGGTATCTCCTCCAGTTCGTCCATTATGGATTTCCAAATGGCAGCCCTTGAGGTGACTTATCAACTTTGGATACAGGAAAAAGTCTCATGGGGACATTCAGGTGTTTGGTGACTGAAGTAAAACAGAAATGCCGTTTTAATTTCAACATTCGTCACAGAGGTGCATTGTCATGATGTAGCATCCAACTTTCAGGCATACTTGGTCTTGCTCTACTGTATGTCAGTCTTTGAGATTTCTTTTCTTTGTCTGAGGTCACCAGTGTAATTGTTAGATATGCACTAAGTGTTAGTGTAACACTCTTAAGCGTGGTTGCAAGAGGATTTGTCTGTTAAGAGTAGGCCTACATTTTTTGTGCATTTTTGTTACAACTGCTATTAGTTCGATATATCACTGTAAATTTAAATAAGAATTTATATTTAAAAAAATTAAAAGCCTTCCAAAGTTAGATATTCTTTAAGTATCCTCATCAGAGAAAACAATGGGAATGTTTACAAAAGACTAAAACTACCAATCTTTGGGTTTCTTCTCTTCTCATCTGAATTCATATTAATAATGCTGACCATTGTACTTTTCTTCCCTTTACTTTCTGTGGCTATTATTGAAAATTATTGGTATCCTGTAAGTATCTTTTGCTTAAACCTAAAAGATGTGCATAAAACTATACAAATTGTTGTGAATTACCCAAGTTATTATTTTCAATTAAATCTTTTGTTCTATGGATCTCTGCCCCTTCTTCCTGTTGGGCTGTTAGATGTAAGAAATATGAAAGCAAAATATAATAATTGATAAAAAGAAAAATATAAAAATTGGGATCAGTCTTGCCATTTATTGCCGTAATCTTCAAAAATCACTCCTTCAGTTACCGTATGTAATCCGCACGTACAGCTTCATTCCCTAGGTATTGGTTAATCCTTCTCTTCTTCCTGTATCCATCTACGTTCACTGTAGCTGCCAATTAGTCCTAATATCATTCCTCCATCTTATATGCAGTCTTCATGGGCAATTTCCTTATCCATTGCAACTCTCCCTTCCCTCTTGGAAGTCTGGTTCATGCCATCCACTTGACCATACTCCTCTCCTCAGATTCTCTTTCAGACATCCATAATACCTTCCTTATATCCATAATCTTTTTCTTATTTTACCCATTACAGCTCTTAAAAATTTCCTCCACAACTATAACTCGATCACAAATTACAATCATACCCACATTTGTTCACTTGTTACTACAGGGATGTAACACAATTTAAACGTTATCATTTTGGCTTTTCTAGACACACTTTGTCCCTCACTGGATGCTTAATATCTTGACAGATTCCCACCTTTTTACAGCATGCTGGTTGTTCTCTCATCTGCTCTAATCTCACATCTGGCTTTTGGTCAAACTCTCCCCATGATTCCCCCTCCCCCCTCTCTTTTGTTACTCTCCTGTAATATCTTTTTGTTTTTGTTTTTCACTCTCTCGCAATTTCTTCTGCGCGATTCTTTGCTCTTCTTCCTCTGAAATCTTGTTATACCGTCCATTTGTTTGAGAGTCTTTCCTGTTGCCCTTCTGCATTTTTTAATATTGTGCAGTCTGTAGAAAAGCTGTTTTAGAATATTGCTTCTCCATGCAAATTTCTCCATTTTCCTCTGTTTCGCTCTACTTTACACTGGAACTGACTTCCACCAGTTTCTCACTACCTGCATTAGTAATGATTTTCTGCATTCAGTCTCATTTTAAAAGTTGTTTTCCCCCTCCATTCCCAATTTTAAAGCTGTTTCATGCTGTTATTTTTTTTTTTTTTTTTAATTCTTCATTCAATTCCCATATCCAAGGGCTCAAAATTTCCTCATATTAATTGAATTTATGGATTAATGATATTAAGGAAAAAGGAAATGGCTTTTAGGCAATATAAATAACAAAGGATAGGGTAAATGATTCATTACTCAGCGAAATTGAAGGCGGCAATGAGTGAAAAACATATACAATATTTTGGTTTTACACCTTATTCATATGATTACGGAACGTGGCATATGGTTGAGGATGTTTGCCCACACTGAAGTTTACCACATGATTGGCTCTTAAAACTCGGATGGTACATATAGCAGCCGATGATAAAATTAATATGTACGAGATGACCCATGCGATAATTTCATGAATACAGGATTTGTTACAAATTATTATTATTATTATTATTAAGTGTAATAGGTATGTAATAAAAGTCGATGCCAGTGATGCAGTTTATTAATTTCTCTGTGATATTGCTACTGCTATCTAGAGGCTTGGCTTTGAACTGTCTCGTACAGGTGACTTTCACAGATATTATTTTTGCCCATTAAGGGTCGAATTCTGAATAATTCCTTTCTTAAAATATGATTTGACCAAAGTGGAAACCTTACTCTTTAAAATGGTACCTTTTCTCGATTTTGGTTAGATATCAATAGAGATAAATAGCTCGTGACCAAAAAATACGTTATGGAAATAATTATAATTTTGCCCTTTATGGGTCGAATCCGAAAAATTACTTTCTTAAAATGTGATGTAAACATGGTGGAGACCTTAATCTTTAAAATGATACTTAATTTATCGAAATCAGATATCAAGTGGTAGTCACGACACAAAAACGCATTTTATAAATATTAATACTTCTGCCCTTGAAGGATTGAATTCCAAAAAGTTCCTGTCTTAATATATGATTTCACCAAAGTGAAGATCTAAATGTTTAAAATTATACTTCATTTAATGATTTCAATTAGGTATCCAGGAAGATAAATGGCTCATAACACAAAAAAAACGGCATTTTAGAAATAATATATATAACAAAAGGGTGTGGCGCATTAAAGCAAACCGTAAATAAATTTGGAAGAAATTTTTTTGTTACTAGTTAAATAACAACAATAATAATATTAATAACAATAAGTGATGGGTGAGGCCATGTGGGTGTCTGGCCACTGATAAAATTCTACCTTTTGACACATCACTAATTTTCATTACCATTTCAACAAATTTCTTCCCAATTTATTTATTTAGCATTTGTTTTAACACTCGGTACCCTTTTGTTATATATGTATTTTATCACCACCTGTCATATAACTAAGATGGTATATATAAATATATTTAAGAGCCAGTCATGTGATAAACTTCAATGTGTGCATACCTGCCAAATCATATGGCTTGTTCCCTATAGGGTGTTAAACCAAAATATTGTTTTTTTTTCATCGCACGTTTTTCACTCATCACAGCCTTCAAGTTTGGCGAGTAAGGCCCAGATATATATGCACTTAAAACACCTAAAATATGCACTAACAATTAAAGAATATACATTTATCAAATGATTTATTTTATGTCAACTAACTGATATACATGTTTCATTCCTTACAAAATGATGAATCGCAATATGTTACCAAGTGTTTTTGAATGTTTTCAGGGGTCAAAGATTTTCTATTGTCAGACAAAATTACTTTATAAGCCGAAAATGATCGTTCCATGTCAATGTAAGTTATTTGGCAATACTTATACAATGGTACTGACTGTTCGAAACATTCATCTGGCAAGGATTGTGTGATTCCACTTAAATACTTTTTTAATTGATTGAATATTTTTCAGTCCTGGGTTTGAGTCCAACACCCTGCTGAGTTTACTTTTAACTTTTTCTCCAATTTCACCAGGGAAGGCATTTAAAGTAGAAATTGTTTTGTGAAGCAACTGAATAGACTCGTGAAGGGGTGCACCGCTGGTTTCTAGACCCTTAATAGCCTTGGAAAGTAACGAATATTGTACATGGATGAAATTGATATCTCGATATACAGTATAACAATCAAATGTGCACTTTGCTTCATGAACACACGCAGAACACTCATCATCAATACTTGTGACTAAATCTTTCTTTTGTTCCTGGTAGAACAACACTGCACACAACCAAGTTCCCCATCTAGTGAGAACAGGTTCCGGTGGAAGAGGAACCTCAGGCAGAAGATCCTTATAAAACTGTACACGAGCTGGTTCGTTTAGAAACACTTTGTTGCCACTTGAAATTACTTTAACTGAAGGAAACAGAGAAAGTATCTCTTCTGCAATGCGATGTAATCCATGTACCAAACATGTAACATGGATAAGATTGGTTAAAAATACTCGACGCGATTAACCAGCTTTTAACATAAATGAAACTGCATCTGTGATTAAAACATGCACCTTGTAACAATCACTCTCCGATTCAGTAGCCCGCAGAAGTCACAGGGAATCATTTACAAACCTTGCAATTGTACTGTGGTTGCTTTTCTCTAACATTTTGGTTGAACATAATTTGTCCACTATAAAGTGCACTACGTATCGGCCACATGAATCAGTTGTTTCATCTACCGATATCCAGACAGTTCCCTCCTATGTCAGACCGAACTGAGTCCAGAACAGAAGTGTGTAGAGAAAGCAAATAATTATTCCTAATGGTGGATTTATCAGGTATCCTTTGATTAACACAATGCTTTTGAAGAAATGCTCGTAGATCTGGATTATTCAATGAATCTATTCCCAGGAAAACTGGATCGTGCCGTAATTAGGGGAATATTCGGTAAAAGAAAACCGCTGGCCTTCCCGGTAGTTGTCACGAGAACAAACACACTGGTGGATTACGAATATTCCCAGCGGGGGCAAATACTTGTGATTGTCGTCTCTTCAAACAAGAATTTGCCGCCCGAGGCAGTAAAGAGCTATTCTTTGATTTTGCTGCCCCCCCCCCCCTCCCCCTGAATGTTGCCGCTCAGGGCAATAGAGAAGGTCGCCGCCACACAAATTTGCCATTTACAGCACCTCCAAATATGTCACTGTGTGAGCTTGGATCAGGTAGAAAGTTCTCTACATGTGAATGCCAGTATAAGAAAATCCTGTTTACTCCAAGAATGTGACAGACTTATTGCGGTGCCCAAGGATGTCCAACATACAGATACATTAGGCTTTTCAGTTTCTTCAGAAGTGTCGGATATGCGGTTATGAGATGAAATATGCACATATCATTAGGATATGCTTTAACCTTAAAAATATGCATTTTCATATGTGCATATGCTATTTTTTTTTTTAATGTGGGCCCTAATGATGAGTCACTTTCCCTATCCTTTGTTATTTTGAATGAGTCTTCCATGATTCACAATATATATTTTCTTTGCCTTTTTCAACAGCTTTATTTTATTTTGTGCATCCTAATTGTTTTATTTTTATATTTTGTTTCCGTATCCTTATTGGCAGGTGCTGAAGTCACTCATTGTATTTTGCGCTTTCTGGACTTTTACAATTCTATTTATTGCTTGGCAAGATTTATCGTTTTAATTTGTAGAAAAAGTAGTAGTATGGAATGTAATTATTGTATGAATTGGTTTGTGTTGAGTTTGTAAGTATTCACATAATTTCACAAATGCTTCATGTACAAACTATTTGTTCTGCTTTGTGCGTATTGTATGATTTAAGGTTTTAATTCTGCAGTGTTTGACTTGGTATTTAGGATGATCCAATTTAGAATGTAATTGATGGTATCAATAAGTTATTTTTTCCACAATATTTCAAAAGCACTCCAGATTCATAGCTTTTTAAAGTCGACCGTACTTGACTAATTCCCATTCGTTGATAATAATTATGTAATAACTGAAACATCAAATTGTACAGTACTATTAATATTCCTTTCTACTTAGGCTAAACATGCTATATCCTATGTTTCAAACACTTAAATTTAAGAAAATAATTACACAAGCCTCAAAATTTTAGAAAAACTGATTTTGTACTGTCTCTGAGGAATTTGAAAGCACAATTTATTAAATCATGAAGTTGGTAAAGTTGATTTTTCTTCCTCCCCCCTTTAGTTGTATAGCTAAAAATATAACTTAATAAAATTTCAATAATTTCTTCTCTTAGATTGATTTTCCCCCTATAAACTGACGAGTGTTTTTAATGGGCTTACAGTTCCAAAAATGCAGTCACAACCTAGGCCGGTCCAGAACAGATCGCCTCAAATAACAAACCAAAGAGGAGGAGATAACAGTAGAATTGAAGAACTTGCTGCGCAGGTGAGAAAAGTGAAACTGCTAAAGCATTTTTAATTCAAGAATGTGCATTTTTGGCTTTCTTCCTGATAATAGTGCTTTTAATGTTTTATATTTAATATTTGCAGTTGATTTTTGAATAGCATGTGATTTGTTTATATAAAATTTCAGCATTCCATACCTTCTGAATAAAAGGCGGAACTCTAATGGATTCAGTCATTTTCGTCTGACCATTTTCTAAACCATTTAACTAAAAAATTTGTTATTGTTCTTTCTAATGTCAACAAGAATATCACTAAAAGCAGTTTATTGTGTGTGTGTGTGTGGGGGGGGGGGGGGGATTGTCTGCAGGCAACTCTGAATGGGTATTAAATAAAAGCTGACAACTAGTCAGTTCTCAAAATGTCTGAGTTTTTCTTGTACTCCACGTTTTGTATGAGTTTTTGGGGCAAAATCATCAAATCTAACTCTTTTTTTATTTCAAAAACTACCGATCCAAAAATTCTTTTCAAAATTTAGTCGTACAAAGCAGCTAATGTTAACAGGAAAGCTATTGCAATCTTTCTGGAGTTTACAATTATTTTCCAAATAACTAAGAGTAATTTCTGCAAATTGATACTCCAGCATATAATTTTTCTTGACAAATTCTTGTCTATCATTAGAAAATTTGATAACAAATAAGTACATTTTTTAAAATTTCCAAATATTCTTGTAATCTTTTTCAACTAAAAACATTTTTATCCGAATTATATATACTAATTGATGAAACTAAGGAAAATGGAAGCTGCTTCTAGGCAATTTAAATAATAAAGGAATGGAAAATTAACCTACCACATACCAAAGTAATGGCAGCGATGAAAGAAAATGTGAAAGGTGGACAAACAAATTTGCGGTGTTTCGGTAATAACCTCCTTCAAGTAGTAGAGAAACGGGTTATTAGGTTCCAGACATGTGCGCACACAGAACATCACCCAATGACTGATGATCTGTGTGTGCATACGTCTGGAACCTAATGACCCGTATCTCTACAACTTGATCATTTCCAAAATATTGCATATTTGTTTGTTCACATTTCATTTTTTTTCTCTCTTCGCTGCTGTCAACTTTGGTATGTGGTGGGTTAATTTCCCTTTCATTTATTTATATATATATATATATACACTATTTGAGAGAGAATTTGAATTGCAGTGGAGCACACACTTCAGGTAAAATTTTCCTAGTCATCCAATTGTTCCTCTTTATTTTTGTATAATTTGAGTGTTAAATTCCCCCATCCATCTACTTTCCCCTTTAACACATTTTAATTTTAAATTCCTTTAGCATTTTTCGCAAATTATTCGCTTCTCTTGGTAATTTTTACAATTCCTGACACCTTTACCAACGAAAGAAAATTTTCCCACTCTTATGGATGAAATAGTTCCAAATTGTGCCCAATGTCATCCTTTATTTTCCATGCACTACTCCTAATTCTTTGACCAGTATCCCTCTGAGCCCCATCACCAACATATGCCCTATACACTTCCAGCACACTATTCACACACCGCTTGTCTTCCAGTGAATCCCATTCCAGCTCCTTTAACATATCACTTACTGACCATAAACAAATCTAGCTGCTTTCCTCTAAAGGTCCTCCAACTAATGAATTTTATACCCAAAATGAGAGTCACAAACTACACCACTATATTCGAGCAGTCGTCTAGCCAAAGTTTTGTAATAAAGTTCCTTCACTCCTGTGGTACGTCCTCTCATCACCTTCTCCAGTAAATGAAGGATTTTGTAACATTTTCGTAACCCCTGCTCAATGTGTCCTGCCAGTTGAGTTTATCATCAAATGTTATGTGAAGAGATTTACACTTCAAGCTTTCAACAAGCATTTCTGTCCACAGCCTACAATCATAAAAATCTTCTTTTTTTTTTTAATCTGTTTAGCCAATAGGCAGGCTCTTCTTGGTATTTATCTTCATTCCATGTTGACGCACCCAATTAGTTATTCTGTTCAGGTCACCCTGCAGCTGTTCAGTCTTTCCCCATTTTGATTCTAATATACACTGTTATGTCATCTGCAAACAACTGCAAAACAAATAATGAACTCTGTTTAAAACTCGCATGTAATTGATTAAAAAAAAGTGTTGGGAGGTGAATTCTCTCTGTGTGAGAACTTGCTCTTTAGGAAATAAAGTATTAATTTGTAAATCTTAAGTATATTGTATTTTTTCTATTTTAAGTAGATGAATATGCTTTTGTTGAAGATAATGTGGTTACATTTTAATTGGCAATTTGTGTTTGTAACTTCAAACATTTGAACAATTTTTTAATTTATTCTAATAACATGAATATTAATTGTGTAATTTTCCTGTTATATATGTTTTCTTTTTCTTGTAGCTGACAGATCTGAAATTAAGTCATGATGGACTTGAAAAGGAGCGAGATTTTTATTTCGGTAAACTTCGTGAGATTGAAGTTTTATGCCAAGAGCATGACAACGAACAAAATCCAATTATTCAGAAAATACTGCAAATTCTATATGCCACAGAGGTAAGAAATTTATCAATATACTTTTTAGATACAATTTTGTTAGAGTTGTTAATATCCTTCTGCTAACAAATTTAGTAAGCAGGTGTTACATTTTTTGTTGAAATCTTCCTTCTCATACTTATTCAGCAGTTAAGATTATCATTGTTTCATGATATCACTCCAGTTGAATGACAAGATGGTTGCACTTAGGTTATAGCGTAATTTATGTATCGTGCAGTGCCAATAAGTTTCAAATGTAGCCACTCATTATTTCTGAATAAAATTGTTAGTGCCCCTCATGATGATGAATATTGTTTGACAATTTGATTACAGTGATCTTTGTATCACAGACCAAATCATTCTATGATAAGGGCTAAAAATATGCATGACTTGTGAGCAGCAAGGCTACTAGGTCAAAAATATTAACATTGTTTTCAAGAATTCCGTGTATTAAGTGATGTTAGTTAATTTTAGAAAATACATATAAATAGTATGTACTCTGTTCTTGATCCTGCCTTGTTATAACTTGTTGCCAAAAACTAATACATATTTTATTTTGTATGTGCCTGTTTTATGGCATTATTTGCCTTCCCCCATCAATTCACAAATGTTAGTCTAAATCCAGAACCAACACGATATATTGTAGAAAATTTGAGGCCAAATTGTTCCACTATAAAGTTAAGACTGAGAAAGCCAGCATTCAATGGGTAATGGATGATAGACGAAAACTGATATTGAATGGCATGATGTGTTTATACAGTTACACATTCGTTTTGATAGGATTTTTTGCAACCCAACCATTCATTTGCTGTTGTAAATCTTGGTGTCTAAGTGTCCCTAATGTTCATTGTACTGTGTAGTGTAATCATACAGCACACAAAGTTTTAAATTTTAGTACATTCAGCCATGAAGAAATTAATGTTTTTTTTCCTTAAATTGCCACAATTGTTTTGCACCTTTGTCATGGGCAGTTTTTTCATCTCATATAACAAATCTGTATCTTTCTCACCCTAATCATGAATAACATCTGCATTCATATAGTCTCCTTTAATTCGTAGGATGTTGGCTTCCTTCAGTTTCCTGAAAACTATTGCTTTGCACAAAGTTTACTTAATATACCTTATTTTTTTCTGGGTGGTACTGCTATTGACATGTTGAGTTGGAAAAAAAAGTCCATGGACTTAACACTAGAACTACAATAAATGGGAAACAATGCTACAAGGTTATTTGAATTAGGACAAGTGTGAAGTAAGCCCAACACTTAATAAAGCTGAAGGCTGAAAGGTTATGAATTTTAAAATCAGCGAAGGCAGCAGATAGTTATTAATCATGTCATAAATAACAAAGGATAGGGAAAATGACTCTTTACTCACCAAAGATGAGGGCTGCAATGAGTAAAACACAAGAGACAAACAAAAACCTTTACAATATTTCAATTTTACACCTTATTCATCCATTAGGGAAAGTCATATGGTTCAGGAGGTGTGCACACATGAATATATGAATAAGGTTTAAAACCAAAATATTGTGCATGTTTTTTGTTTGTCTCATATGTTTCACTCATTGCAGCCTTCAACTTTGGTGAGTGATGAGTCATTTTCCCTGTCCTTTGTTATTTATATTGCCTAAAAGCCATTTCCATTTTCCTTAAATATTATCATGTATATAAGATATGTACAAAGAAGTTAACAAGTGTGTACATATCAACCAGTTACGGGTAGGATAAAATATGTGGGGAAGGGTAGTGGACAGGTAGAAAAATATCCAAAACAGTCGGAGAGCAACTCAAAATTTTGTTAAATAAAATGTAAAGCAGTAGTTCAAAAATATTTATAAGGTAAATGTAGTAGTAATAATAAAATTACAAGAGTGGGAACTGAGGAACAAATGCATCATGCAGGGGGGGTGTCTATTGTGCCAGCAGGCCTGGATACACTTAACCATCGTACTCTGGAGTACTATCCATTCTGAACTCCACAAAACAGTTACTGAGATGGCTGGAGAAATGGAACTGGCTTTCTCTTGCACTATTGGGGAGCCCTCTTGAAATGACTGTCACTATTTCCTTTTTTTTTTTTTCCCCTTCTAATTGCAAACCTCCCTCTTTCAGCTTTGGTAGGTAATGGGCCTACTTCCTCTATTCTTGTTCAGTAACATCTTTACATGTTTTTTTTTCCATTGTCAATAACTTAATTGTGTATTGTCTAGAGTGTTTTTCTGTAAACTTACGATTGTGATAGGACATTTGTTATCCTCAGTGGAGTATGTCCTTCTATTGTCACTCTGCAAACAAATTAATACTTCACCAGTTATTAGCTACTGGTGTCATCACAACCAAGTCAAAAATTGGTGGAACTTAATTTCAGATGGAGGAAGATGATGTGAATTCATCCGTTGTAGCTGGTGTGGTCGAACTTAGTCTGTCCTCAAACAATGTTCTTGGATTAACAAAACTGCAGGTAATTTGTGTGGGACTTTAACAGTGGTGTAATTTGAATTCACTTGTTGTGTTGGGTCAGAAAAGTTTCTTCTCATACTGTCTTCTATATATATATATATATATATGGAAAGATAAACTGTACCCACCATTGGCCCAAGTTGAACGGAGGAAAGCAGCAGTAGCACCCACAAAAAAAATATTTAAAAAAACACTTTCGAGCCATGCCCCCCTCCCCTTTTGAGAAAATGGAAACATGACTGAGCTTGCCCAAGTGCTTACAATCAACTCGGCCATGTGGCTGTGTTTACCAAAGGTGCTTGCACATATTTGTTTTCTTGAAAAAATGTGTTTTTCTGCTATCCTCCTCCCTTTAACTTTTGTGAGTAGCGAGTATAGTTTTTCCGTTCCATATAAATTTTGCCTCGCTGCATTATCTTTTACTCCATTGTTGCTGAGATAGTCTCCTAAATTTGTTTTAAAGTCACATACTTGGAATGTGTATTTCTAGAAAAGAGTTTACATGCTATTTTCATAAAACTTTTCTTCCACCCCACTTCATACTTTCTAGTATGAAGTTTGGAAATATGACATTGCTCTCATTCTCGCTGTTTTTGTTCTTTTTCTTTAATTCTTAGTTAAGTAGTGGTATTACTATCATAAAATGGACAGCAGCATGACTACATAGAAAAAGGTGTTGAATCCTGTTGTGTCATCAGTACCTTTTCTCTCTCTTGAGGAAAATGTTTCCTATTGTTCTAGTAATTCAAAAGTGAATAATTGAATTGGTATAATGGCTGGAGTTAGCCATTCACCCTAGATAAAGGCAGAAGGAGAGATCAAAAAAAACCTCTTGGATAATTTGAAGTGAATTATATAGAATGGGTATTGGCCAAGGTTGTTGCATGATTAAAGGGGTCATATGTTGTGCTTTGTATTTGTTTTCTTCTCTTTTGACAGTCTTTCTGGTTTATTCTATGCTTTTCCTGATTCATATTGTACTTTAGCATTGTTTCCTGTTCCATTGTTGTTGTTACAAAAGAAAATTATTGTTTCAGGCCATTAGGAAAACTAATGTGCAGCACTGGTATACCTTCCACCAAATTCAATAATGTTGTAGTTACATGATATGTCTGTTTAGATTTTGGTATTTATAGGGTTGTATTTGACAGTTTTTTTTTTTTTATGTGCATGATTGTTGCAATATTATTTTATGGGCAGTCACTTAGTGACTAAATATAATTGCATTTTGGGTACATCTGCCGTTTACATGGTCTTTTTAATATGGAAAGGAAAGATAAAATTCTCACCAAAGTTGAAAGGAGACTAGCAGCAACTAAAAGCACTGCACACACACACACATTATTTCAGGTTATGCCCTCACTCAAGAAAATGGGAAAATGTGATTGAGCTCGGAATAGGCACCTGTGGCAAACACAATCACTCGAATGGTGGTTTTGACTGTAATGATGGATTCGAAGGTGGTGGCGAAGCAAAAACAATATCGGTGGAAATGTTAACCACCGAAAATAAATTTATTGAAATAAAAAATGCAAAGAGATAAAAGATGTGAAAAATTGTTAACATTTTAAGATAGAGGCTCGGGGCGGGTCTGGTACCCAGTTTGTATTGGTAGGAGAGTTCCCACCTACAGAGCACAGATGAGGATGTGGTTTCAGGGAGTAGATGGCTCTGACTATTAAGCAGTTGGAGATCAAGCTGGCTCGAGCAGGAAAAGCGTGGTCCAGACTTTAGAACTACATTGTTTTTCTGCAACCATTTCTGATTGATAACTGATTTGTGCTGAAAGTGATGTAAACTCTAGCAATGGAAGCAGGTAAGCAAGAAGAGATATGGTAGAGGTGGTGAGGTATGTTTCACGGTGGTAGGGTTACAATAGGTTGCGATGGGTGCACATATTGCTCATTTTGCAATGAGGCCTATTACGAGGAAAGGGTGGTGTAGGAGCATTAAGAACATTTCTATTTGTGCACAACTATGTTTATAAGTTAGGTTGCCTGCTGAAGGTAATGCAGGGTTTTGTTGGAAGGTTAAGGAAGTGAATCTGCAATATTTAGGAAGATCTGAAAAAGTCCTAGCCATGAAGCAAAATGTGGTTCAGAGATTCCAGGGCAGGAAAGACAGGATTGTGATTGGTTTTGGGATGTGTGTTTCAGCATTGTGGTCCGTTTTTGCCTTGGTATGTTGGTTATCAGGTTGGTGTAAAGGGGTAAAGGATTCTTGATCAGAGCAAGTGTGTCTGCCTTGGATGGCTAGGCTATATGGAAGATGTGATACGGGTGTCTATCAAAATGTAGATAGTGGTGTAGGTTTATGGGTTAGATGTGAATAGAGGTTTATAAGTAACCATTATGCACAAATATGTGTACATCAAGGAAGTTGATGTGAAAGTGAGAGTAGGACCATGTAAATTTTTTGGAATGGAATTTGTTCAGAAATCTTGGGAAGTCAACGACGAGGTTTGCACCATGGATCCAGATTAGAAAAATGGCTTATATATATCTGAACCGCATGGTGAGTTGTAAGGTAATATTCTGAAGAAAATGTTCTTCCAATCTGCCCAGGTAAAGATAGAAATAGAATTATACCATGTGAGTGACAAACCCAAACCAACAATCATGCCAGTTCGGCTGAGTTCTTTCCTGGCCTGTAATACCTGAAACAGATTACTTTCTCTGGTGGCTCGGTTGTTTAAAGCAAGTGATTGGACAACAAAAGGTTCCTGACTGGAATCCAACTGGAATTTTATAGGGCTTTCATGTCTGAGAAAGCTTTATTTTAATTTAATTGGGATGGAATGCACGCACTGAAAATTTCACTACACGCCCATGTACCTACTTTTATTTAACCAAATTTTTCCCTCTGCGAGTTTTAAATTCTTTCAGCATTTTTGATAAATAATTATTCATCACTTTCTTGGTAATTTAATCCAATCCCTGACTCCCTTCCATATTTTGAACCTTCTCCTAAAATATCTCTTCAGTTTTGAAATTTATTCATTTTTATAACTGCAGCTATTACTGCTTTCAAATTTGACCTCTGGTATACTGAACCCTCAAAATCTACCAGAACTGCCTTATGATCACTTATTCCTTCAGTTAGTAGAGACCGCACAAGAGTATCATCAGGCTTTATAATGAATATATCCAACATAATGGGTGCTTTTATGCTCTGCTCCACCCCTTGTTAATGTGAAGTACACTAGGATGCTCCGTGGTTCAGATTTCATGTAAGACTGTAGGCCCCATTTATCTGATAGGGTTAGCAGGTTAGGTTAGGATAACCAAGTGAGGCTTTTGCAGGAAAAATCGAAACTCGGTCAGTGGATGAACTACCCTTTGGAGTATCCTAGTCAATAATGCCATAAGCAGCTACTTTTACTTTCTCAGATCTTTTCCTCAAGTGTCACATTCTCCGCACTATCCTTAAAAAAACTCGGCTTGGCCTTTAGCATGGTACAACTTACACAAATGCCAACCTCATTGCAGAGTGTGCAGAGTTTTCACCTCATATATGTTCAATTTTTTATTCTATTTTGATTATTTATTTCCAGGGTTAACATTTTCACCAATATTGCTTTTGCTTCCTCACCATTTCCACTTCGATAATAACTGTTAAAAATACTATTAATGTGGCTGTGTCTGCAGACGACTTAGCAAGCCGATTCACGTTCATAAGTAAGGGAATAAACTGAAATAGTTTTTAATTTTTATTTATCATTAACTTACCATATTATTTGCTTCATGGCATTTCTTCCTACACCACTGTTGCTGAGATTACATGGTTCTGTACTGTACATGTGATCATTTAATACTTCAAAATAGGAGGATTTTTCTCCGGAGTTACTGATTTTGGCTATTTTAGACTAATCTTACATATTGCCAGAATGCGGAGGAGCGATTGAAATCATTTTACTTGAATTTCTAAATTATGGACAAGACGAAACTCTGAATAGCATTGGATGTATTGGTGGAAGTCTCAAATGGTAAATAGTTCTCAGATTATTTGCTAGAAGAAGCAAATCAAAAATGTTGGTGTGAATTATTGGTGGTTATAGAATTTTTTTGGCAATGAATAATTGTGCATTTAATTGATTTTTTTTTTATTTTGGTAATAAATTGTTTAACACTTTATCACTTGGAGTCTAAAAGGAAACCTTTAAGTATTCCTATTTTAAAGTTTTTCAAATCTTATAAATGTCAATTTTAAAATGGATGTTTTGTTGAAGAGTGCATTTCACAAAGTTGACTGCAATTGGGAAATTTTGACATTAGTCAAATAACAGAACAAAAATTAAAGAAATTGGAGGAGAATGATCCATAATCTCAAATCCTTTTCGGGTTTAATGATGCCAACATTCCGGCACCCAACCTGGAGCCTTCTTCAGGGTTATCTCAGGCCGGAAGTATTCCCTTGCTGATGGCTGGATACACCACTTCATCGTTCACCTACGTATTAGATTGGTTGTTTTGTTCCTGTCAGCAAGGCTGTTTCATTTGCAGCAGCAAGTGTCACCTGTTCCAGAGATGGTGTTATAATTGTAGATTTTGATCTGTGTTTATCTGCGAATGCATACTTGGGCATTTGACTTATACCATTGCTGCTATCGTTATCAAAGTTCTTGGACCATTTAAAAATTTAAATTTCCTGATTTTTCGTGCTAGGTTGCACTATGATTTTTGTCTTCTCCCATTGGATATTATGCCCTTCTTTTACCTGGTGCTTTGCTATAACTGGTTTGTTTTCTCAAGTCTTGCATGATAACAATGGTTTTATAGTCTTACTGTGACCTTTCAGGGTGTCTCACCTGTCCACGATCGCCCTCCACTTGCTTGTAATGAAGCTCTGTGATCCTTCACTGATATTAAAATACTTCTCACTTTGTAATAATTACTGAAGACAGGTCAGCACTTTATCTATCTTCCCAGCGACTTATTTTTCAGTAGTTAGTCCTTCTTTCCTTGGACACTGTTAATATTCCTCTTCAACTGCTCAAAGCACAGGCTTTATCAACCGGCTATTATAATCATTCTTCTGTAAGGCCTTTTTCTCTCTTCCTTTTTATATTCAATATCTGCTACCCTCTCCAGAATACAAAATAGTATTGATTAGGGCTTTTTTTTTATTTAGGTTGGTGGTGATGTGGTGCAGAATTTGTGGCTTTTCAGTACTCTTTGTTAATTTTTCTTATTTACTTTTGACCAATAAAATGAGTCACTAAGATGATAAGAAAAGTGTTGACACAAGTCAATATTCAGCCTTCTTGAGTAGTAAGAACACAGTGAGTGGTATTTTAAGATCAGCAAAGCATAATAGTACCATAACAAGGAAGTGGAGTATACAAGATTCCCTGCAATTGTGGGGTGGTGTAAATTAGGGGGATATCCCGAATGATCACCGTAGACTGAAAGAACATTGTCATCATGCGAGACTTGAGTTGTAGCAGAGCACCAGGTAGAAGGGCATAAAATTCAGTGGGAGAGGACAAAAATCATAACACAACTGAAGAGATTCCTAGAACAAAACATCAGGGAATCGGTAGAAATTTTCAAACCCCTCCGAGAAAATCAATAAAAATGGCAGCTATGGCTTAAATGTTGAAGTGTGTGCTAATGGGGACACACAGTCCCACATTTAAAGTGATATAATTTATGGAACAGCTGACAATTGCTGCCAGAAATCTGCCTAGTGTGCAAGCGAATGACGAGGTGGTGTAACCAGCCATCAGCATGGAATAAATTGACCTGAAACAGCCCTGAAGAAGGCCCCAGGTTGGGTGTCAAAATGTAAGCTGTAGCAACATCATTGACACAGCACTAATTTTGCAAACATGACTTCTAAAAGCATCAAATTTATTAGGAGAATCCATAATTTCTTAGCAGTCTGTCAGATTTTGCAGTTTTTCTTCAAATTTAAAAGTTGAACTCTGAAAGGATAATTTCTGAAGTTAATTGCACTTTCAGATTCTGGTACTATTGTGTGATTCTGGTTGAGTGGCCAGTGTGCTTAGCCACTATATCTCTAGACACGGATTCAGGCGAGACTTAAAAAGAAATAAAATTATTGTTTTGCTCAATTTCCATGAATTTTTTTTTACTGTTTTCAGGTAGAATATTGATTTTCAGTTTCTGCTGTTATAAAACCAATGTGTAAATACAATTCTCTGAAATGATTTCTGAAAAATTATTTTTCATCAGTCTTGTATTAACCATTTAATTTGCTTTTTGTTCATATTTGCCAACTTGGTTGCATGCTATTGGAAAGAAACCTTCTGAAAAATGCTTAGGCGCCAGGATAAACATGTTAATATTGGGTTGATAGGTATTGTCAATAACATTTCTTTCAAGGAAATTAAATGCAGAAAATGCACGTGCTAAGTTTTGTGGCATTTTATATTAATAATTGACAGTATGTTTTGAGGGTTCTATTCTCCGCCCACATTATCAACGAATGGATATAGTCCTGAAAGCATACACCACAACCATTGTTGCATGTAGGGGGAAGGGAAGCTATTTCCTCCTGCAACGAAACATCTGATATTAATTGATATGCGTACTTTGACCTAGTGTGGTGATATATTACCGAATCTCCCCCAAATGTTTTAGGCTTGTGCTAAAATTCTATGGAACTTTTCTGGCAGACAGAGAGCACGTTGACACTATGGAAGGCAAACTATTATCAAAAAAAAAAAAAAAAAAAAAAAAAAAAAATGAATTCTTGAATGGCCAACCATACAAGATCATCAGTAACCTAACATTCAGGGCTTAAGAGTGACTTCTAAAATTTTACGCTTTTCAGAACTGCCTGGAGATACAAAGATGCCTCTTTAAATTTGGGCCCTGGTGCCTCTGGCCTGTACAGATTTCCAAAGATTTACAAAGAACTACTCATATGGCCTACTTTAAATACCATAGGTGGCCTAACCTGCCATTTATCTGAATAATTTGAAGCAATTCAGAGTCTGTTGGCATCCTGCACACAACTGGTGAATTTGTTCATATCTTGAGTATTGTGAAATAAGAACTGGGTGAAATAAAGGTGAGTTTTGATGTTATATCTCAGAGTGAACAGTTTTTAAGAGGGTGTTATGAACAATAAATTATTGGTCCTTATTTCCGAGGACCACCCACTTCTTTGAAGGACAGTATTATGAACAAACAGAAGGGGTCGCAATGGGCCTGTCACAACCAGTCACCTCATTTTTTTTTTTTTTCTGGTAGGTCTTGTGGTGTAACTACTCTGATTAATTAATGTAGCTGAAGGAGGATAATTGCATGATCTGCAAAAATCTTATATTCGTCTTCATATATTCCTGAAGTTTGGTGCCATAGAATTACTTCCCAGGATTGAATGAAATCTAACTTTTTAAATAAAATACTCGGTAGAAATAGAAATTGATCACATAAAATTGAAGGGTTGAAAGTTAGGTCATGAATCAAATGAAACAGTACAGTTGAAGTTATAGTAGTTTTCAATGCATTTATTAACGATTCATCAAAGGAATTTATGAATTATTTAGCACAATAACCGCAAACAAGATATGAAACACTTAGCTGACAATTCAGTGTTTGGCTTGGTTTGTTTATCATAATTACAGATGCATGAGAAACTTACCTATGTGAGGTGAATCACAGGTCTGTTACTGAGTCATACGCTTACATTGTTGGTACTTATCATTACTGAATCTGCAGTTGGCAAGTACATCGACTTTACCATCTTTGGTGTGGTGAACAATCACTGGCCTCACTCTGTGACCATTACAGGAGGTAACTCGATACAATCTTCCTTCCCTCATGTTTGGTGTAATAATGTCAGTTGCAAATGATCTTTCATAGCAGTACCAGTATGAGGCTTTGGTGATTTGTGTTCGTGAGAACAAAACCACACAGCTTTTGTAACACACAGCCTTGTATAATCATCTGATGTAGAAAAAAAAAACACTTTTATTAAACATCTTACATTTGAGACTGCATGAAGCACTGGTACTGCACATAAACTAGAGCATTGTCACAAATATAAATAGACACTGAAGCTTGTAACTTCTGTGACTGCACAGAAATGGTTGTCTCCATGACCGCACTCGCTGTCCAGCACCATGAGACCTCAACTTGTGTTCCTCTCCACATTTGCTTTTTCTTGCCGACCAGGTAAAAACTGAGATCCTCTTGTGGTTTGATCATGAAATTATAAACAACACAAATTAGTTTATAACAACCAAAGTTGCTGTCTTGCAATTTACTGACATATTCATACTAGCACATGTCCCAACTCTCATTTTTATTTGCCAGCACACATGATCAGGCTTCCCTAGAAAGCATCAACATTACATACAGTTTCGCTTCACTTCTGCAAAAATATGCTGAAGTTCCTAGTCCTTACCTCAATGGTATATCTCAGATTATCAACTCATCCCCTACTTAGTGCGGTTGGCCACCCTCCTGTAAACATGGGGGTGGGGGTGCTGTCTGTCCAATATGTTCTGTTGCAGATCCACGAGAGTCTGTGTCCTTACAGGAAGATCAACCGATCGGTCGTTTGGAGTCTGCTAGCTACACCGAAAAATTACTTGCTATTGATCTCTCTTTAAATGAGCATTTCTATTATATTTTTGCTATGTCGGAAACGGTTATAATGATTTTGATGAAATTTCATATTTAGATAAAGTTTTGCTTTTCGGGTGTATCTAAATAGGTGTCTTAAAAAACCTTATTTTAGACAAAATGAGCAATTCTTGTATTTGGTATCTCGGAAACAGCGCTACAGCTTCTCCGAGACTTTTCAGGTACCAGGAAGCCGACTAATGTTGGTTGAGATTCTCTTCGGTTAGAGCAAGGAACTCTTATTTCTTTAAATGAACAATTCTTCATAGTCAGTCACCGAATGGCAATATAATATTGTAGGAATAAGTAAATGCAAGTATATTTATTAATGAAAGGTGTTTTATTTTGAAGAGTAGTAATAAATATCACTTGTATTGTAAAAAGTACATATCATTAAATATTATATGTATAATTGTAAAACATTTAAAAATTAGATATTTAAAAAAATAGATATTTGCTTTGTCAGGTGTTTCATTTCTTTCTTTCCCCCCCTTTTCAAACTTCTTTGAAGAAAATATTGGCAGTTATAATATGGTCATTGTTTACTTTTTGAGCATATGTTTCTTTAACATAAACATAAATGTTCTGAATCTACAAACTAGTGAAAAGGTCACGCACAGGTGTCCATCCGAAAAATGGGTTTTGTTAATACAATCCTGCACTTTGAAGTGTCTGACCTTGTGCTTTGTTAATGATAATAATGAAAGTTACTTCCACTGGGACTTACTTTCTTACCGTTTGGATAGACACTGTTGGATCAGAAGGCGTGAGGTTAATGCGAGGTACGAGCATAGGCTTATCGGAGTGAACAAATTTAGCACTGATGATAATTGGAATTAATCTTTGACTTTTTTTTCTGTCATCAATCTTTTGACTGGTTTGATGCAATCCTCCATCCCTTCCTGTCTTGTGCCAACTTCATCTCTACATATCCCTTACAACACACATCCTCAATTATCTGCTTCATATATTCTAATCTGTCTTGCTCTATAGTTCTTACCTTTAACTGTTCCCTTCACTAACAAATTAAACAAACCAGCATGTCTCAAAATATGACCTACCAACCTGACTCTTCTTTCTGTAAGACTCTTCCACAAATGTCTTTCCTCGCCCATCATTTCCAAAACTCATTCATTTCTGACTTTGTCTGTCCACTTAATTTTCAGCATTCTTCTGTAGCGCCACATCTCAAATGCTTCAATTTTCTTTCTTTCTGATATTCCTGAAGTCTGTTTAACTACCATAAAGTGCTGTGCTCCACACATAGTTTTAAAATTCTTTCTAATTACTATATCAATGTTTGAAAGTGAGATTTCTCTTTTTCATGAAGGCTCTTTTTGCTAGTGCTATTATATTTTTAACATAATTCCTGCTTCAGTCATCAGTTGCAGTATTGCTTCCCCAGTAGCAGAATTCTCTTACTTCTCCTATTGCATCCCATCCTTTTTTATATTTAATCTACTGTGATTGATATCATTTTTGCTACATTTCATCACTTTTCTCTTGCTTTGATTTATATTCAGCCAACATCTTCCTGTGTCTGACCTTCAGCTTTATTAATATGGTAATAATGTAAGTTACTTTCCTAGGAATTATTTTCTCACCATTTGGAAACACATGGTTGGATCAGAAGGTGTGAGGTTAATGGGAGCTTATGAGCATAGTCTTATCGGAGTGAACAAATTTAGCACTGATGTACTTGTCTATGTGAATTACCACTAATCTTTTTTTTTTTTGTAACTTGTCAGCAGTCTTTCTTGCCATTCAGTAATTTCTCAATATCCTCAGCCTGTTCTGCTAACAAGACAATGTCATCAGCAAATTGTACTGGCTTTTTCTCCCTTATGGCACATGAAAATTTTTCTTTTTCTTCCTTTATTGCTTCTTCTACATACAAGTTTAATATTAACGGGGATAGACTACAACCTTGTCACGCACCCTTTTTAACTGATGCATGTTTCATGGTTCTCTACTTTTATTATAGCCACTTGATTCTTGTATAGTTTATAAAGTATTCTTCTATCTCGATATTTTATACTTGATTTCTTTAACATTTTGAACTTTTTTATTTTTTTTTTTTTTTTTTTTTTTTTTTAATGCACCCTTCAAGTATTAGTCTTAAAGCCAGAATTGCTTCCCTTGTACTGCGGTTTTTCCTAAACCCTAAACTGATCTTCACCTATCATCTCTTCTACTACCCTTTCCAGTTCTTCTGTATATTATTCTAGTAAGTAATTTTGAAGCATGTGATGTTAGACTAATGGTGCAATAATTCTCACATTTGTCAACTTGTGCTTTCTTTGGAAGTGTGAAGATAACTTTTTGATATCAGCTTGAATAATCTTTCGATTCCTTCCTCTCGTATGGATTTAAGAAGTTCTTTGCAGGGATCTCATCAATTCCAACTGTTTTATTTGCTTTCAGGTCATTCAGAACTTTATTAAATTCTGTCCTCAAAACAGGATCTCCTGAGTCATCAATGTCGACATCGCCTTCCTTTTCCATTACGCTATTTTTAAAGTCGTCCCCATCATACAGTTTCTCAATGTATTCCTTCCATCATTTAGCTCTATCGTCTGAGCTTAAAAGAGGTTTCCCATTGGCAGCTTTAATGTTCACACCTTTTTTCTTCATTTCTCCAAAATTCTGTTTGATCTTCCTGTACGCAACATCTACTTTACCTACGACCATTTTCTTTTCTACTTCTTAACACTTTTCTTCTAGCCATTTTTCTTTTCCTTTTTTTTTTTTTTTTTTTTTTTTTTTTTTTTTTTTTTTTTTGCATTTCCTGTTTATTTGATTTCTAAATTGCTTGTATTTTCCTCTTGCTGCTTTATCCTGAGCATGTTTGTGCTTTCTCTTCTGGTTCATCAGCTCCAAAATTTCTTCTGTGATACAAATATCTTCGGGCAACTTGTTCCATAAAGCCTAATGTTTCGTTACTAGGTTTCATTATTTCTGTCTTTATTGCATTCCATTTCTTCTTGGTTGAGCTTTTTTCTCAGTTACTTCTTAGACCTAAGCAACCATTTCTGCAAATTTTTCTCTCATACTAGATTGGTTCAGTTTATTCACTTCCAGTCTGTTCTGCTTATATAGCTTCCTTATTCGCTTGAATTTCAGCCTGCACTTCATTACTATCAAATTGTGGTCATAGTCTATGTCTGCTCCTTGGTACGCTTTACAGTCTAAAACTTGATTCCTGAATCTCTGTTTGAACATGATATAATCTAGCTGATATCTGCCTGAATCCTCTGCACGTTTCCAAATGTATCTTCTAGCATGGTTCTTAAAATGTGTGTTTGCCACAACTAGCTCATATCTTTCACAAAATTCTAACACCCTACTCCCTCCCTCATTTCTTTCTCCTAGACCAAAACTTCCTAAAGTAGTCCCCTCTTTTCCTTCTCCCACTATTGCATTCCAATCACCCATGATTATTAGATTTTCCTACCCTCTCACATATTGGAATAGTTATTCAATTTTGGCATATGTTTTCTCTATTTCTTCGTCATCTTCCTGTGACTTTGGCGTATACATTTGTAGTAACGTGGTTAGGGCAGAGTAAGTTTTTGACCTCATCAAAATAATCCTGTCACTAAACTGTTCATAATAACTCACCCATTTCCCTACTCTCTTATTCATTACAAATCCTGCACCAATGACTCCATTGACAGCTTGTGTGTTAATTATCCTGTGTTCCCCAGACCAGAAATCCTGTGCATCCTTCCATTTAATGTCACTAATCCCAACATCTAACTTAAGTCATTCCTTCTCCATTGTTAAGTACTCGTGGAATGTTTCTATCCATTCTGATGACTCCTCCCTGAGTAGTCCCCACCCAGAGATCAGATTGTGGGACTATTTTACCTCTGGAATATTTTACCCTGTAAAAATCAATCGTGATTATGTAATTTGAGAGCATTACATGTCCTCAGGATACCCTTTGTGTCTTTAATGCAGTGGTTTCCCTTTACCTTCTGCATCCCCAGGTCGTTGATCATTTCTGATTCATCCGCCTTTAGGGGCAGTTTCCAACCCCAAGGGCAAGAGGGTGCCCTGGACCGCTCACTGCTCTTCTGCCCTCCTTCGGAGGCCATTGGCAAGCAGTGGGTGACTCATTATACCGGAAATCTTTCAGTCGCCAGAGCCTCATCCATGCAGACAGGGTGCACCATGTGAAGGAGAGGTTGACATTTGGTTGGAAAAGGCTAACCTACTATCTCCCAAACCCTTACAGCCCCCCCCATTAATTAATCCCTTATTAGCATTAAGATTTCTATTAACTTAGGTTTATCATCTCGAATTGTTTTGAAAGAAAAATGCTATTACTAACGATCACTGAAACGGCTCTGGTGATTTGGATGAAATTTCATATGTAGATAACGGCTTGCTTTTAAAGTTTGTAACACGACTTGAGAAAGAAGAAAGTCAATTCTTGTATTTGATATCTTTAAATGGATCTAATGCAATCTTGTGGACTAAGTTAGATTTTTGTAATATACATCTAACGTTGCCAATCTAATACTATATGAGCAACTCCTGTAATTTCTCACAAACGTCTAATATTTTGATGAAATCTTGCATACTGAACAGAAATCGAAAGATGCCGATCGAAGATCGGTCATCCAGATACTAACTGTAAATTATGAAATGTCCCAGCTGGGTTATTATAGATTTTGAGGAGGCATCTTAGAATGATGTGATGCCCTAATTCAGATAGTGTTTATGTAGATGTGTTTGATGGGAACTCTTTAGATTAGAGGGAAATTGATCCAGCATAACACTTAATTCACCAATAAGGTTGCCAAAAAGTGTGTTGATGGTACATTAGGACCCACAAACGTAGCTCTGTGTTTGCAGATTAGTTTATGAAATTACCTTGGAGCAGAAAAATTCCATCTAAACAAGGAAAAAGTTAGTTGTTTTGAAAAATGAAATAGTTTAGGTAAAATAGATTTTTACCAATGTTGTCTGCTTAGATCAGAGATGTTGTGTTCATAGTTGAAGGAACACTTCTCACAAAGTTACTAAATGTGCTCCTGTGCTGATGCCAGGAGAGTTGAGGGCAGCAATCATAGTCTCGGGATTCATGTGAACAAGGAATGTCTTCCTTTCACTGGCATAAGTATGCCGGCAGTGAGGAAATCTCACCTTGGTAGAAGAATATACTTTTATAATTTTGTTTTAGGAAGTTTCTCGTATTTACTTACTAATTCTACTTTTTAGCTGGGGATGTCTCTATTGTTTTTTTTTTATGTAAAATTCTATAAAATTCCTTCAAATCATTTTCTTATAACAATTCTGAAACTATTCATAGTGGCAGTATATCAGTGCAAGATTTTAATTATTGTGAACTCATTAAAATTAAATTTTAAACATTAGGATGTGATGAGACGAATTTGTTGATATAGAGCTTTATTCACAGTGAAGTCGGTCAAAATGAGTTTGCAAGAGTATGATCATTAGGTATAACATGTTTTGGGATTAACTGGATCAGGTGCAAGCAGTTTTAGTGCTTAAGGTATTTTTGTATTTCATGATTCAGTCTAAGATATTGTGGTACTCCAGGCTCATATATAATTTGCTAATGATACATGTATTTCAAGAAATGATTGTGAGGCATCCCTAGTTTAAAAAAGTACTTTCAGTAGGATTAATTGCTTAGGAAATTTCGAGGTTTCAAGAAGCATTGTCGTGCCGCCAGTGCAATATAAAATACTTATTTTCTTATTTGTTGTTTGTGATCATAGGCCTGCATTATGTTTAGGTTCAAAACTATATGAAAACGATCTTAACGCTAGGAAAAGTAACTTAAAAATGTAGTGCAGCAAATTTGGAACATTTTGTTATATTTATGTATTTTACACTGCATTTTTGGCAAATTTCAAAAATGTATCGAAGTTAGCCGATTTCAGTTGGAGTGACTGTTGATGTGGTTTTGAAAAAGCTGAAATGTGTGGCTAGAATGTACAATCTTCGAAAGATGAATTCTGATGTTCTTATCCATACGGTCAAACTGATTAGTTACTGTTGGTGGTTGTGGAAATTTTATGTGGCTGACTAATAAAATCAGGAACCGTGTATTTCATTGTTTGGTAGCATAGATGAACCTTTAAGATCAATTATTAAACCAAACAAAGCTCCACTACAATTTGTGCTGCAACAAAGTGTCTTTAAAAAGTGTTGTGTAAAACCTTTTACAATTTCACAAAGTTCCTTAATTCTAATGATTGCTTTAACTAATTGGCGTGCTTTAAGTCGGCATTGCCTTATTAAAACGTAGTTGGAACATTACACAAAATCCTAGGTTCATGACTTTTATTGTGTCTGTCACAGGAGTGGAGTAGTTTGGATTATGGATCAGTACTGCGAGTGGCCATTCATTTTATGGCTAGAGGATTGGTGATAAAAAAAATGAATAAGAAGCCAGGTAGTGGTTGCAGTTTAACTAGTATATTTTATGGGAAGGTTTTCAAGTGGCACGTGTTGTGATAGAAAAGCTTCACTGATTTGGTGAAGGTGGTGGAGACCTGGTATATGTTGAACATCTTGCAATGGGGTATTTGGATGGGAAAGAACCTTGGAGATGTCTGGTGGGAAGGGAAAGACAGTGTTTGTGATATAGGAATTAGCTGAGATTTGGTGATTTACTGAAGCAAGTTCAGGAAGGTTTTTTGGGAAAATGGATCACCCTTTAAGGCAGGTTTGCAGGAAATCATAACTTTGCTGAAGGATTCAGTTGATATATTCATGTCTGTTAAGTACTGCATGACCAGGATTGGACAATGATTGTTTTTTTGGGAGGGGGGGGGGGTTGCATGGAATATAGGATGAGCAGGTTGTGGTATGGACCATGAAAGTTGATTTTTAACGTAAACTCGGTGGGTATGTGTGGCATTTCAATACTTTGGAGGGATTTTAATCATGTGTGAGGGGCTGCTGGTTAGAGCCTATACAACTACCCAGAACGCCAAGACTGTAGGGAATGGAGAGTCTGGTATCATACGATAGCAACTGTCAAAATGAATATACTGTTGCAGGTTAGTGGGTTTGGTGGAGCTTAAATAACCATTGGAAAGGGACAAATCCACATCCATGAATGTGGTCTAGGTGTGATAGTAGGCCTGTGTACAGTTCAAATTGTTAAATGCATTGAGATTGTTCAGGAAATGTACTAGGTTGTTTTCCCCAGGTGTCCAGATCATAAAAATACTGTATGGATATGAGTTGAGGGTTTTCAAAAGTACTGTCTCCAAAAGAGTCTGTTCCGAGAAGCCCATGAAGAGGTTACCATGAGAGGGGGCTGTACGGGAGGCCCCGTGTCAGAGCCACAGGTTTGGTGGTAGATATCCCCCTTGAAAGAGAAGTATCTAGTTAAATATCAAATAGACCAGTGTGGTGATGAAAGGTGTGCTGGGGAGAGTTTTAGAAGGGCTCAAAAATGTTCAAAGGTCATTGAGTCCATGGAGTGAGGAACATTTGTGTACAATGATGTAACATTGTCACTAGGATGAAGTCTGAAGTAAGAGTTGTGGGCATGGTAGAGACATAGTAGTGTTGTGTATCCTTGAGATGGGAGCTGACAGATTGTGTGTTATAGATATTGGTCTTCCAAAGTAGAAATGCATTCACACTTCCATAAGCCGCAACAATGGAGCATCCCAAATCGCCAGACTTAAGGATATCGAGAATGAAGTAAAGCCTGTGGGTATGTGGATTTTGGGGAATAAGAAATGAAATGAACCACAGGTGTGGGATCCTCAGGGTGACTGATCCCCTGTCAGTTATCAGATACGTAGTCACTGTGATTCATAACTTCTGTCATTGAGCCCTTATCCTCAGGAAGGAAGAAATCTGGGTTAGCAGAAAGTAGTTTCCTGGAAAGGGTTTTGGTTAGGCTATCATTGTTGGATTTGGCCAAGTATTTCAGGAAACTAGGTGAAGCCAAACTAGTGGATAAGAAGTCCTAAAAAATTTGGAGAGGGTGGTTCTGGGGAAGAGGTGGTGGGTCAAGTGCGGATAGTGGTTTGAATTTCTGGAGCCATGTTTCTGGGAGGCCCAGGTTCACAGATAAGTGTGGCAAAATAGTACTACAAGGAGTGTGTTCATCAGAATGAAAACACTAGGGTGGTATGGTCATATGTATGGGTTGGCAAATAGGTGAAGCCTTTAGAGAGTTTTGAGGGTTGGGATTCAAATTGGGAAGAATGGAGATTTACAGCTGACAGTTTGGGCTTGGAAGTAGGGCTCGAGAGCAGAAAGAGACGTGTTGGCTGTAAATGGGGTGGGTTTTGTTGAGGAGTTGGGCAGTAGATGGTTTTGAGGAAATAAAGGTAGGCTGGAAAATGGGGTTTCCGTGGTTTCCCCAAATCGCTCCAGGTCAATGCAGAGATAGTTTCTCAAAAAGCCATGGCTGAATTACTTCCTGTTCCTTGCCCCCAGTCCTTACCCACATATAAGATCGATGTTAATGAGGTGTAAAGTCATAAGCATAAGTAACTGAAAGATGCAGTTTCGGTTCATGGCTGGGTGACAAGCGGGGAAGACACTGCCCCACTTATGCCAGCGGATGTCAGCAATTTGGAAAACTTATGTAGATGGTTCTGGGCATGCTTATGCTGGAATTCACAAATTGCTATAAAGTCTGTTATAATTAGCTGTGAGGATTAGAGCACAAGTGTCTGGAATATTGGTTTACCAGATTAATATACAGTTGAAGACTGTTTGTGGTGGAAGGTATGTGGGGCATGGAGAAATTGGGGTGGACCACCAAACACCAGCAGTTTGATGTTGAGACCACAGAGAGATATTTGTCAATAGGTGATGATGATACGGCATGATTTGGGGTGAAAGTGGAGAAGAGGTACAAGCTGTTTGAGAAGTACGGACTGAAAATCAGCCAGAGTAATATGGTGGTCATGGCAACAGGTACAGGGACTTCCAATGTGAAGATTTACGTAAACAACTAACAACTACAAAATGTTAACCAATTCAAATATCTTGACAGTGCTCTGAGTAAACACAACACCAGTAAACTTGAAATTATGAACAAAAATAGTGCAGCAGTCTTTTATAACCAGGTGAGAACTCTATTGTGGAACAACAAAGTTCCCAGAAAGTGCAAACATACAAAACCTATTACATCTTCATATTGACTTATGCACTGGAAACATGTACTCTGTTCAGAAGAGACAATAGTAGACTTCATGCCTCTGAAATGAAGTTTTTACTTACCATGCTTCAGAGATCATGAAAGGACAAAGTAAGGAATGAAATCAATTGTGCACAGGCCGGTATAAACATCAGTGTGGCAAAATCCTTACAGCGTTCTCGCCTGAGGTGGTATGGACAATTGGACATGGTCCAGAGGATGGTGGAAAAAAAGAAGACCAAAGGCCTACTTTAATATGAGCATCCAAGGTAAAATACATGTGGGAAGGCTCAAAAAGAAATGGATAGACCAAATCAAGAAGGATATAGAAGACTTAGGGCTTGATTGGAAGATTGTTCATGAATAAAAACTGTTCATGGTCAAGAATAAGTGGATAGGGCTTGTGACCAGCACCCGGGTGACTGGAGCTGGTGAATGAAGATGTGACCTTTAATGGAATATAAGTGGAGGAATTATGGGTAGGGGTAGGGGGGAACATATACCAAGAAATGATTAGATTGATTGCAAACGGGGGTTTGTGGACAGAATTGTGGTTTGAAATGCATGCTGATTAAAGTGAGAGCAATAAAATTATCACATTGGTCATGAAAATGTTCAAATTTAGCTAGGAATACAAGGTAAAATAGAACTATTTGTGTCCAAGTGACAGGATATTCGTGGCCAAAATTGGAAACATGAGTAGCTGAAACCAAGACAAGAAAAGGGGTATGATGGCCAAAAATGGTTCATTAGCTCCCGGAAAAGTATATAATAAGTTGTGCCAGTAAAAACTTGGGAAACAAGTCAAATTTTTATGTTAATTACTGTGGTGTAAAATTTGAATTAACACTTTAAACTGAAAAGAAATTAAATTATGTTCATCCACTGAAGAAATATAGTTTTTTTGTTCTCTACAGCAGTGCAGGAATTTCAGGTAGTGAAAAGTAGTATTCAGATGTTTTGACAGCTGACCCATTCCATATCAAATTAGACAACTTCTATTCAAATGTGTCAGTTAACCAAATGCACTTTTTATATTAAAAAAATTGTATTCGAGCTGTGAAATAATCCTAAAAGGAGAGTGCAGAAAAAGTCATGGGCCCTTGGAAATTTGGCTAAAAATTCATATATTTTGAAAAATTGTGGAATACTTAACGTGTTCCATTGCATATAAATCAAAAACGAAAGATTAGGGAGTTGAAATTGCTTTTTTTTGAAGCTATGGAACGGAACTTCAACACAGCTTTCAAAAATTAATTAAAAATACGCCAAAAACTCGCAACATTTTTCTTTGTAATTTTAAAATATTTTTTTCTGTATGAAGAAAAGTTGGATTATTTTATTAATAATCTCAATTTATACCCCTCCTCCAGGACAGACATACTCGTTTATTTATTTCTAGCCCCAGATGAATTTCGATCACACATCGCTCACTAAAATATCCATAAATACCAAAACCACATTTTCAAGAAACAGTAACTCAAAACCCCTAATTTTTTATCTGTAAATGTGGTCAAATAATATCGTAATACATGTGGTTGCTTTTTAGAAAATGGAAAAATATTTAGTGCGTAAGAAGTTTTTATTGCACAAAGTTATTATAAATTTAAATTATTTTTTAAATGAAAATATTACTTTTCAACAGCCATTATTTTCATATTAATTAGAATATGTTATAGTATTTTCTGTATTTTGTTGAAAGCAAACTTGTCAAAGTTAATATATAAAGCATGGCTTTGTGGTGGCTTGCAAGTTTCGTTATAAGAAATATTTATACAATCAGAGAAATTAAATAATAATCATAATAATTTCAATATTGAAACTTCACAAACTATATCCAAAACCCCCATTTTTATTGTTTGCAAAAAGTAATTTGGTACATTTATAGTAAGGTTGATTTTTAAATATTTGATTAAAAATAAATTCAGTAATTGATTTTTCAGATCAAAAATTTCTCATTCAAGTTTCTCCCTATTTTCTACATTTTAACATACTGAAATTTTAATATTACTAATTCTGTCCTAAGAAAATCTTCTATTTAATGCTAGCTAGGCTTTCTAAAGTTTTTACCCTTGATTACACAATATCAAACAAGTTTTTTTTCTCCAATATCCATAACAGCTTTATCCAATGTTAAACCTTGAGCTTTATGAATTGTGATTGCAAAAGCTAATTTTAATGGAAATTGTTTTCGTGAACAAGTAATATTCCCTCTTTTACAAATTTAGTTGTCAGTGGAATCTGAACATAACCACTAAGTTGAATGAAACTAATTTTCAAAACTCGTGGCATGTGATCAGGTATACTTAGATTTTCTTCATAGATAAGATCTTCAACATAACCTAAAGCTCCAGTCACTAATCTTTTTTCGACCCATGAATTAGAGCGTAACATAACTTTACATCCATTAGACAAAGTTATAAACAGTTCCAGTCCACCTAATAATTCATCACTGCAGAGCAATGATGAACAGCTGGAATATAAGCACGCAGGTTGACACAATTGTTTTAATTTATGATGATTAAATTCCTTTACATCTTATTTGTTGCGAATAGTCTAATGGCATCATTGAAAAAAATTATGTTCTAATGGAAATGTTTGTAGACATGTCATTAATTTTTCACATAGTCTTCAATTGTACTCTCACCATTCCTAATACAATTAACTATATATCAAAATATTTGTCAAGATTAATTTTGTGTGAATGGTATGGATATAAAATAATTTTGAATACTTGATGTGGACTATAATTTTCCTTCTAAGAGGAATTCATTTCCTTGAATTTTACCACTGTAAAGTGGTCTGTCATTAACAGGCGGTAACTGTTTCATATCCTTTTTTTAAAAAAAGATAACAAAACCAATCCACCACGTGGTTCATCTTGTCATAATCATAAATTTTCCTCAAAGACTGCAGCCAGTCATACTCATTTCATCTATAAAAAGATTTAAACTCGTGAATTTCCTTTTGAAGTTAAGCAAGTGAATGTAAACTGGGTTCTCTAAATACTTTTATTTACTGTTAAAAGTATGGAATGTATTGTTAAAACATTTATATTGACAGCAAAATCAAAATTATTATTAACCGTTTTAAACAAATTTTAACTAAAGGATCATGTAAGGTCATTACAGTTAAATTGTTTGCCCAGTAAAGGGGGGAGGGGGGAGACAAAGAATTGAATTCTGGACTGGGTATTGAACCCACATTCTATATATGTGAAGAATTGCAGAACATTTGTAATATGAACCACGAACAGATGGGAGAATGCACCAGATGATAGAAATGTCATCATACTAATTCAACAAGTTACAAAAATTAAACTTCATTTCTGTCCAGCAATTTCCTAAAGTCTCAAACATTTGTACATTAGATACAGAACTTGTGACCTTATTGTTATGCATATTTACTGTCATCTAAACGAAATTCTCTACTGAATGATCTATACTATTTCTTGTAGAAAAAAATATGCCTTACAGTTGACACACATTATTTTTCTGGCTTCATTAGATCAATTAGTTTTGTTTTAATGTTTCTGGATGGCGACTGCTTGAAGTGTGGTTAGACAGACAGAAAATGTGCCTCATGTTTGTGCCTTGTTCCTTCAGCAGTACAAATTTTGTTCGTGAATTTGTAACTTATACCTAACGCTGCTATTATTGTATCTAACAGTCTTTTAGTTAGCTTTTAATAAAGCAACATAACTTCTAAAAAAACATATATTTTTTTCTTCCTCTCATTATTCAGTTTAACTTGTAAATACTATTCAAACATTTATTATCAATGTGTAATGCTACTTATTCTAATTGACCACATTACCTTTACATAAAATAACTTCTTTCCTCACAATACACAACTTTTGTTTAACTTTTCTTTGCACAATTTAAATGCATTTAAACATTGCTTATTATATTTTTATTGACAATCTATACAAATATCATTAACTGGAAGCACTGCCAACGCATTCCTACCTTTCATCATGGCTCCTCCATGGCATCTCTCTGACCTCATCCTTTGTCACATTACATCTATGGCTCATTCCTCTTTGCTGCCTATTGAAACTCAGAATGCTAATATTACCAAAAAAATATTTGCATAAAACATACATATTCCTAAAATTACATTAACAAATATCTATAAATCCTGTCTGCTTGTTGTGTGTTGTAAATTTCTCAGAAGATTATGAGAAGCAGTGGTAAATAAAATTACAACAACTCTGCTTGCATTACAAATGTCAGTGGTCGGAAAGTAGAATAACTACTAGTATATTGCACGCAAATAACACAGAAACTGCTGCTGTTAAAGAAAATGGTCAAAAATAATCCGCTGTTGTCACTTACATTGATATGAATTGTTTCATAAGCCTCTAATATCGTGAATAACACCCTCTTCCACACTGCAGCATGCATCCCAGTGACTGGCTGTGGTGGATTGTCGGACCTTTCTAAATAGTGGGACTCGAGCAGACTTGCCATAGCTGGCCGACGGAGAAATAATTATCACTCACTGCTGGGCATTCAACACAGAATAACACAGCATATTTTTTATGAACATATGGTGACAAAAACAGCTTTTTTTGGAGTCACTTTACAGACAGAAATTAGTAGATATTTTAATCAGTGGCTCAGTGATCTTGGAGGCAGAGCCGTTACCTTTGATGCTTTGAAATGCAGACAATGTTGTCAAGGAGGATTATGGCTGATTGCATTGTGTAGTAAGATCTCTCTTTTTATCTAATATTTTATCATTCTTTATGGTTTGACTTCATTAAACTACAGACTGCAAACATTTTTGGTTTGTTTCGGTTATGTGGAAACATATTTCTCCCATTAAACAGTTCTCAAAATCTCCATGTGGAATGTTTTATTTTGTGCACATTCTCTAATTTTGATTCTCATTAAACTTTGCATAGTTTATCATTAAAATTATATATGAGGGCTATCCAGAAAGTAACAGACATTTTGAAATAAAAAATAAACAAAGTTAAAAAAAAATAAAATATTTTATACATTTTGGAGGTGAACTCTTAGGCTATTTTTCTACATAATCGCCATTTAAATTAAGGCATTTATCATAATGTGGTACAAGCTTTTCAATACCCTCTCTGTAAAAATCTGCTGCCTGCAGGCTCAACCACTGGTTTACGCCAGCATGCAGTTCAGCATCAGTGGCAAAGTGTTGCGTAGCAAGCCACTTCTTCATCGCTGGGAATAGGTGGTAGTCGCTTGGCGCCAAATCCGGGCTGTACGGCAGATGATTGAAAACTTCCCATCCAAAACTATCCAACAGCTCTTGGGTACAGTTGGCTATGTGGACTAGCGTTGTCGGAGAAACAAAACTTTCTCGCAGAGTTTTCCCCAAGGCTTGTTTTATATCACGCGTCTTAATTGTCTGAGTGTTTCGCAATACCTCTCGGAGTTGATTGTATGGCCATGTTCAAGAAAATTGACGAGAATCACTCCACGAGCGTCCCAAAACACAGTAGCCATGATTTTTCCTGCTGACAGCGTTTGCAGACTCTTCCTCGGTTTCTTGGGTAAATGCGTGTGTCCCTATTCCATGGACTGCTATTTTGTTTCACAGGTGATGTGCTTTACCCAAGTCTCGTCACCAGTTATGATACATTTGATAACTTGGTTTCCTCTTTTGTCATAGTCTTCCAGAAATGTCAGTGCTGCAGCAAGTCTCCGTTTTTTGTGGTCTTCCGTTAGGATTTTCGGAACCCACCTGGCACAAAATTTGTGGTAACTAACTGATTGAGAGAGCAGGATTTTCTTTTATAATTACAAAACCTCTGCATCTACGTTTATACAAGTCACACATTTATTTACAAAGAACATTCAACAACTGTAGATAATATTTAATACAATAAAAATTAAATTTTTGGAGCATAAGTTCTCAGGTCGACATAGGGCTACAAGCTACACTTTTGATGAACAATTTATTTGATTATTTATTGTTGTGATTGGCAGACAGCTGCACTTGAGTTAAGGGGTAAGTTGTTGCATTAGGATCTTCTCTCATTTGCGTTACATATGCACTTGATGGCGGCAGATAATCATTACACTATAATTCCACACTATGACAATAGTCTTCAAACTGCGTCCCTCTCCATGGATGCACTTGGAACCAAAAATAGCAAAACCATATTAAAGCACAACCAACATGCCATGCATTTATTGGTACACTCACTCTCGACAATAGCTGTCTCAAACCACGTGAGGATGTCACATGATGCGGTCGCCTCTAGTTTTTCTTGGCATATACGAATAAAAATAATAATTATTGCAATTTATTTTATTTTTAAATTATTAATCACACATGTGACTTTCAATTATTATGTTCAATTTCATGGCTAGACATGCAATAGTTTTTTTTTCTCAAAAAGTGTACGACAAAAGTGTAAAAATCAGTTCCATAAACTTAAATACTTTAAAAGAAGCAATCTACAGCTGTAACTTTTATTTTTGCCACTATTGTAAGCCCGTGACCATTTTTTGCGTATCGTCACAGATCTAGAACAGTTCTAGTTTTTGGAGTCAACGATTATGATCTGACTAAATACAAACTTGTCCTGTTTCACCCTTAGGGTGAATATAGTCTCTTGAGCTTGAAGAAATCTGAAGTATTAATAGGCGTATTAAGTACGGACAGGGACGCTGTCGTTTAATTGTTTCAATGGCCATAGACTTGAACTTGCTGAAGTACAAACTTGTATTTGTCCCTAAAAGTTCACTCTATAAAATCTGAATATCTGGAAACCACTTTGGTTGGTGGATGATCCTGTGTTAGTCATGCTTTGTACTTCGATTGTCCTGTCCAGCACTTCATAGGATATGTCCAAACTTCTCTTTTAGTAGGTGTGTTGTGTGGTGTGTGTGTGTGTGTGTGTGTGTGTGTGTGTGTGTGAGAGAGAGAGAGAGGAGAGAGAGAGAGAGAGAGAGAGAGATATGTGTCAATGGCCAATTGTATACTGTGCGAAAAAGTACAATTGCAGATACCACGGCAGAAGTTTATCAACTTTTTTCATGACATTCGTTCTGTCAGATCTTAAGCCAATAACACGAGTTTAGAGATTGAGACCAAAGCTTGTCAGCCATTCTTTGACTAAAATACATGACCTGAGTATTCTAAGCAAGAGAGTTGAACATAAATGTTCAAATATTGATTTTTTTTGGGACATCCACTCATCAAAACTCAATGAAAATCTTTGTCATTGTTTCTTGAAATATTCAAACTAAAAAATCATGTCAACTTTTAGTGTTTGAAAAATTTATGATTATAGATTTTATAACCTTAGCAGAATTAGAAATTTGAAATCCTCTTTTCAAAAACTAATATCTCAAATCTGAAGTACAGAATCAGTTTATGGTAAAAATATTTTGACAAAGCATTCTGGAAATAATTTACTCCATAGATTTTTACTTTTTCAAATAGCTGTCAATAGTATTAACGTTCCTTCTGTACTATTTCTGCTTCTTTTTCGGAAACAATTTCAATTGTATCGTTTTCTCGTGTGTATGATTTGTGAGCTAATTTTGCAATAGGACAACATAATTTGAATTATAGTAATGCATACAACAAAAACAAACTATACCTCTAATAAAAATGTAGAAGTGAATATATTTTCTACAAAT
>JARYHS010009186.1:32089342-32154455 GCA_031002005.1 Vandiemenella viatica | reverse complement strand
TTTCCCTTGCTGATGGCTGGATACACCACTTCATCGTAAATCTACGTATTAGATTGGTTGTTTTTTCCTGTCAGCAAGGCTGTTTCATTTGCAGCAGCAAGTGTCACCTGTTCCAGAGATGGTGTTATAATTGTAGATTTTGATCTGTTTATCTGCGAATGCATACTTGGGCATTTGACTTATACCATTGCTGCTATCGTTATCAAAGTTCTTGGACCATTTAAAAATTTAAATTTCCTGATTTTTCGTGCTAGGTTGCACTATGATTTTTGTCTTCTCCCATTGGATATTATGCCCTTCTTTTACCTGGTGCTTTGCTATAACTGGTTTGTTTTCTCAAGTCTTGCATGATAACAATGGTTTTATAGTCTTACTGTGACCTTTCAGGGTGTCTCACCTGTCCACGATCGCCCTCCACTTGCTTGTAATGAAGCTCTGTGATCCTTCACTGATATTAAATACTTCTCACTTTGTAATAATTACTGAAGACAGGTCAGCACTTTATCTATCTTCCCAGCGACTTATTTTTCAGTAGTTAGTCCTTCTTTCCTTGGACACTGTTAATATTCCTCTTCAACTGCAAAGCACAGGCTTTATCAACCGGCTATTATAATCATTCTTCTGTAAGGCCTTTTCTCTCTTCCTTTTTATATTCAATATCTGCTACCCTCTCCAGAATACAAAATAGTATTGATTAGGGCTTTTTTTATTTTTGGTGGTGATGTGGTGCAGAATTTGTGGCTTTTCAGTACTCTTGTTAATTTTTCTTATTTACTTTTGACCAATAAAATGAGTCACTAAGATGATAGAAAAGTGTTGACACAAGTCAATATTCAGCCTTCTTGAGTAGTAAGAACACAGTGAGTGGTATTTTAAGATCAGCAAAGCATAATAGTACCATAACAAGGAAGTGGAGTATACAAGATTCCCTGCAATTGTGGGTGGTGTAAATTAGGGGGATATCCCGAATGATCACCGTAGACTGAAAGAACATTGTCATCATGCGAGACTTGAGTTGTAGCAGAGCACCAGGTAGAAGGGCATAAAATTCAGTGGGAGAGGACAAAAATCATAACACAACTGAAGAGATTCCTAGAACAAAACATCAGGGAATCGGTAGAAATTTTCAAACCCCTCCGAGAAAATCAATAAAAATGGCAGCTATGGCTTAAATGTTGAAGTGTGTGCTAATGGGGACACACAGTCCCACATTTAAAGTGATATAATTTATGGAACAGCTGACAATTGCTGCCAGAAATCTGCCTAGTGTGCAAGCGAATGACGAGGTGGTGTAACCAGCCATCAGCATGGAATAAATTGACCTGAAACAGCCCTGAAGAAGGCCCCAGGTTGGTGTCAAAATGTAAGCTGTAGCAACATCATTGACACAGCACTAATTTTGCAAACATGACTTCTAAAAGCATCAAATTTATTAGGAGAATCCATAATTTCTTAGCAGTCTGTCAGATTTTGCAGTTTTTTCTTCAAATTTAAAAGTTGAACTCTGAAAGGATAATTTCTGAAGTTAATTGCACTTTCAGATTCTGGTACTATTGTGTGATTCTGGTTGAGTGGCCAGTGTGCTTAGCCACTATATCTCTAGACACGGATTCAGGCGAGACTTAAAAAGAAATAAAATTATTGTTTTGCTCAATTTCCATGAATTTTTTTTTACTGTTTTCAGGTAGAATATTGATTTTCAGTTTCTGCTGTTATGAAACCAATGTGTAAATACAATTCTCTGAAATGATTTCTGAAAAATATTTTTCATCAGTCTTGTATTAACCATTTAATTTGCTTTTGTTCATATTTGCCAACTTGGTTGCATGCTATTGGAAAGAAACCTTCTGAAAAATGCTTAGGCGCCAGGATAAACATGTTAATATTGGGTTGATAGGTATTGTCAATAACATTTCTTTCAAGGAAATTAAATGCAGAAAATGCACGTGCTAAGTTTTGTGGCATTTATATTAATAATTGACAGTATGTTTTGAGGGTTCTATTCTCCGCCCACATTATCAACGAATGGATATAGTCCTGAAAGCATACACCACAACCATTGTTGCATGTAGGGGGAAGGGAAGCTATTTCCTCCTGCAACGAAACATCTGATATTAATTGATGCGTACTTTGACCTAGTGTGGTGATATATTACCGAATCTCCCCAAATGTTTTAGGCTTGTGCTAAAATTCTATGGAAACTTTTCTGGCAGACAGAGAGCACGTTGACACTATGGAAGGCAAACTATTATCAAAAAAAAAAAAAAAAAAAAAAAAAAAATGAATTCTTGAATGGCCAACCATACAAGATCATCAGTAACCTAACATTCAGGCTTAAGAGTGACTTCTAAAATTTTACGCTTTTCAGAACTGCCTGGAGATACAAAGATGCCTCTTTAAATTTGGGCCCTGGTGCCTCTGGCCTGTACAGATTTCCAAAGATTTGCAAAGAACTACTCATATGGCCTACTTTAAATACCATAGGTGGCCTAACCTGCCATTTATCTGAATAATTTGAAGCAATTCAGAGTCTGTTGGCATCCTGCACACAACTGGTGAATTTGTTCATATCTTGAGTATTGTGAAATAAGAACTGGGTGAAATAAAGGTGAGTTTTGATGTTATATCTCAGAGTGAACAGTTTTTAAGAGGGTGTTATGAACAATAAATTATTGGTCCTTATTTCCGAGGACCACCCACTTCTTTGAAGGACAGTATTATGAACAAACAGAAGGGGTCGCAATGGGCCTGTCACAACCAGTGACCTCATTTTTTTCCGGTAGGTCTTGTGGTGTAACTACTCTGATTAATTAATGTAGCTGAAGGAGGATAATTGCATGATCTGCAAAAATCTTATATTCCTCTTCGTATATTCCTGAAGTTTGGTGCCATAGAATTACTTCCCAGGATTGAATGAAATCTAACTTTTTAAATAAAATACTCGGTAGAAATAGAAATTGATCACATAAAATTGAAGGGTTGAAAGTTAGGTCATGAATCAAATGAAACAGTACAGTTGAAGTTATAGTAGTTTTCAATGCATTTATTAACGATTCATCAAAGGAATTTATGAATTATTTAGCACAATAACCGCAAACAAGATATGAAACACTTAGCTGACAATTCAGTGTTTGGCTTGGTTTGTTTATCATAATTACAGATGCATGAGAAACTTACCTATGTGAGGTGAATCACAGGTCTGTTACTGAGTCATACGCTTACATTGTAGGTACTTAACAATCATTACTGAATCTGCAGTTGGCAAGTACATCGACTTACCATCTTTGGTGTGGTGAACAATCACTGGCCTCACTCTGTGACCATTACAGGAGGTAACTCGATACATCCTTCCTTCCCTCATGTTTGGTGTAATAATGTCAGTTGCAAATGATCTTTCATAGCAGTACCAGTATGAGGCTTTGGTGAATTGTGTTCGTGAGAACAAAACCACACAGCTTTTGTAACACACAGCCTTGTATAATCATCTGATGTAGGGGAGGAAAAAAACACTTTTATTAAACATCTTACATTCGAGACTGCATGAAGCACTGGTACTGCACATAAACTAGAGCATTGTCACAAATATGAATAGACACTGAAGCTTGTAACTTCTGTGACTGCACAGAAATGGTTGTCTCCATGACCGCACTTGCTGTCCAGCACCATGAGACCTCAACTTGTGTTCCTCTCCACAGTTGCTTTTTCTTGCCGACCAGGCAATAACGGAGATCCTCTTGTGGTTTGATCATGAAATTATAAACAACACAAATTAGTTTATAACAACCAAAGTTGCTGTCTTGCAATTTACTGACATATTCATACTAGCACATGTCCCAACTCTCATTTTTATTTGCCAGCACACATGATCAGGCTTCCCTAGAAAGCATCAACATTACATACAGTTTCGCTTCACTTCTGCAAAAATATGCTGAAGTTCCAAGTCCTTACCTCAATTGTATATCTCAGATTGTCAACTCATCCCCTACTTAGTGCGGTTGGCCACCCTCCTGTAAACATGGGGGTGGGGGTGCTGTCTGTCCAATATGTTCTGTTGCAGATCCAAGAGAGTCTGTGTCCTTACAGGAAGATCAACCGATCGGTCGTTTGGAGTCTGCTAGCTACACCGAAAAATTACTTGCTATTGATCTTTCTTTAAATGAGCATTTCTTTATATTTTTGCTATGTCGGAAATGGTTATAATGATTTTGATGAAATTTCATATTTAGATAAAGTTTTGCTTTTCGGGTGTATCTAAATAGGTGTCTTAAAAAACCTTATTTTAGACAAATGAGCAATTCTTGTATTTGGTATCTCGGAAACAGCGCTACAGCTTCTCAGAGACTTTTCAGGTACCAGGAAGCCGACTAATGTTGGTTGAGATTCTCTTCGGTTAGAGCAAGGAACTCTTATTTCTTTAAATGAACAATTCTTCATAGTCAGTCACCGAATGGCAATATAATATGTAGGAATAAGTAAATGCAAGTATATTTATTAATGAAAGGTGTTTTATTTTGAAGAGTAGTAATAAATATCACTTGTATTGTAAAAAGTAATATCATTAAATATTATATGTATAATTGTAAAACATTTAAAAATTAGATATTTAAAAAAATAGATATTTGCTTTGTCAGGTGTTTCATTTCTTTCTTTCCCCCCCTTTTCAAACTTCTTTGAAGAAAATATTGGCAGTTATAATATGGTCATTGTTTACTTTTTGAGCATATGTTTCTTTAACATAAACATAAATGTTCTGAATCTACAAACTAGTGAAAAGGTCACGCACAGGTGTCCATCCGAAAAATGGGTTTTGTTAATACAATCCTGCACTTTGAAGTGTCTGACCTTGTGCTTTGTTAATGATAATAATGAAGTTACTTCCACTGGGACTTACTTTCTTACCGTTTGGATAGACACTGTTGGATCAGAAGGCGTGAGGTTAATGCGAGGTACGAGCATAGGCTTATCGGAGTGAACAAATTTAGCACTGATGATAATTGGAATAATCTTTGACTTTTTTTTCTGTCATCAATCTTTTGACTGGTTTGATGCAATCCTCCATCCCTTCCTGTCTTGTGCCAACTTCATCTCTACATATCCCTTACAACACACATCCTCAATTATCTGCTTCATATATTCTAATCTGTCTTGCTCTATAGTTCTTACCTTTAACTGTTCCCTTCACTAACAAATTAAACAAACCAGCATGTCTCAAAATATGACCTACCAACCTGACTCTTCTTTCTGTAAGACTCTTCCACAAATGTCTTTCCTCGCCCATCATTTCCAAAACTCATTCATTTCTGACTTTGTCTGTCCACTTAATTTTCAGCATTCTTCTGTAGCGCCACATCTCAAATGCTTCAATTTTCTTTCTTTCTGATATTCCTGAAGTCTGTTTAACTACCATAAGTGCTGTGCTCCACACAGTTTTAAAATTCTTTCTAATTACTATATCAATGTTTGAAAGTGAGATTTCTCTTTTCATGAAGGCTCTTTTTGCTAGTGCTATTATATTTTTAACATAATTCCTGCTTCAGTCATCAGTTGCAGTATTGCTTCCCCAGTAGCAGAATTCTCTTACTTCTCCTATTGCATCCCATCCTTTTTTATATTTAATCTACTGTGATTGATATCATTTTTGCTACATTTCATCACTTTCTCTTGCTTTGATTTATATTCAGCCAACATCTTCCTGTGTCTGACCTTCAGCTTTATTAATATGGTAATAATGTAAGTTACTTTCTAGGAATTATTTTCTCACACATTTGGAAACACATGGTTGGATCAGAAGGTGTGAGGTTAATGGGAGTATGAGCATAGTCTTATCGGAGTGAACAAATTTAGCACTGATGTACTTGTCTATGTGAATTACCACTAATCTTTTTTTTTTTTTTTTAATTGTCAGCAGTCTTTCTTGCCATTCAGTAATTTCTCAATATCCTCAGCCTGTTCTGCTAACAAGACAATGTCATCAGCAAATTGTACTGGCTTTTTCTCCCTTATGGCACATAAAATTTTTTCTTTTTCTTCCTTTATTGCTTCTTCTACATACAAGTTTAATATTAACGGGGATAGACTACAACCTTGTCACGCACCCTTTTTAACTGATGCATGTTTCATGGTTCTCTACTTTTATTATAGCCACTTGATTCTTGTATAGTTTATAAAGTATTCTTCTATCTCGATATTTTATACTTGATTTCTTTAACATTTTGAACTTTTTTATTTTTTTTTTTTTTTTTTTTTTTTTTTTATGCACCCTTCAAGTATTAGTCTTAAAGCCAGAATTGCTTCCCTTGTACCGCGATTTTTCCTAAACCCAAACTGATCTTCACCTACTATCTCTTCTACTACCCTTTCCATCCTTCTGTATATTATTCTGGTCAGTAATTTTGAAGCATGTGATGTTAGACTAATGGTGCGATAATTCTCACATTTGTCGGCTTGTGCTTTCTTTGGAAGTGTGAAGATGATATTTTTATTAAAATCAGTTGGAATTTCTCCTGTTTCATAACTTTTTGATATCAGCTTGAATAATCTTTCGATTCCTTCCTCTCCTAGAGATTTAAGAAGTTCTGCAGGGATCTCATCAATTCCAACTGCCTTATTTGCTTTCAAGTCATTCAGAGCTTTATTAAATTCTGTCTCAAAACAGGATCTCCTAAGTCATCAATGTCGACATCGCCTTCCTTTTCCAATACACTATTGTTCAAGTCGTCCCCATCATACAGTTTCTCAATGTATTCCTTCCATCGGTTAGCTCTATCTTCTGAGCTTAAAAGAGGTTTCCCATCGGCAGCTTTAATGTTCATACCTCTTTTCTTCATTTCTCCAAAATTCTGTTTGATCTTTCTATATGCAACATCTACTTTTCCTACGACCATTTCCTTTTCTACTTCTTCACACTTTTCTTGTAGCCATTTTTCTTTTTTTTTGCATTTCCTATTTATTTGATTTCTAAATTGCCTGTACTGCTCTCTTCCTGCTTCATCCTGAGCATTTTGTACCTTCTCTCTGATCCATCAGCTCCAAAATTTCTTCTGTGATCCAAGGTTTTCGGGCAGCTTGTTCCCTAAAGCCTAATGTTTCTTTGCCAGCTTTCATTATTTCGGTCTTTAATGCATTCCATTCGTCCTCGGTTGAGCTCCTTTCACAGTTACTTCTTAGACCTAAGTCTACCATTTCTGCAAATTTTTCTCTTGTGCTAGATTGTTTCAGTTTATTCACTTCCAGTCTGTTCTGCTTATATGCTTCCTTATTCGCTTGAATTTCAGCCTGCACTTCATTACTATCAAATTATGGTCCGAGTCTATGTCTGCTCCTGGGTACGCTTTACAGTCTAGAACTTGATTCCTGAATCTCTGTTTGACCATGATATAATCTAGCTGATATCTGCCTGTATCCCCACGTTTCCAGGTGTATATTCTTCTTGCATGGTTCTTAAACAGTGTGTTCGCCACAACTAGCTCATATCTTTCACAAAATTCTAACACCCTACTCCCTCGCTCATTTCTTTCTCCTAGACCAAAACTTCCTAAAGTAGTCCCCTCTTTTCCTTCTCCCACTGTTGCTTCCAATCATCCATGATTATTAGATTTTCCTACCCTCTCACATATTGGAATAGTTATTCAATTTCGGCATATGTTTTCTCTATTTCTTCGTCATCTTCCTGTGACTTTGGCTTATACATTTGTACTAATGTGGTTAGGGCAGAGCAAGTTTTTAACCTCATCAAAATAATCCTGTCACTAAACTGTTCATAATAATTCACCCATTTCCCTACTCTCTTATTCATTACAAATCCTGCACCAGTGACCCTTGTGTGTGTTAATTATCCTGTGTTCCCCAGACCAGAAATCCTGTGCATCCTTCCATTTAATGTCACTAATCCCAACATCTAACTTAAGTCATTCCTTCTCCATTGTTAAGTACTCGTGGAATGTTTCTATCCATTCTGATGACTCCTCCCTGAGTAGTCCCCCCCGAGATCAGATTGTGGGACTATTTTACCTCTGGAATATTTTACCCTGTAAAAATCAATCGTGATTCATGTAATTTGAGAGCATTACATGTCCTCAGGATACCCTTTGTGTCTTTAATGCAGTGGTTTCCCTTTACCTTCTGCATCGCCAGGCCGTTGATCATTTCTGATTCATCCGCCTTTAGGGTCAGTTTCCAACCCCAAGGGCAAGAGGGTGCCCTGGACCGCTCACCGCTCTTCTGCCCTCCTTCGGAGGCCATTGGCAAGCAGTGGTGACTCCTTATACCGGAAATCTTTCAGTTGCCAGAGCCTCATCCGTGCAGACAGGGTGCACCATGTGAAGGAGAGGTTGACATTTGGTTGGAAAAGGCTAACCTACTATCTCCCAAACCCTTACAGCCCCACCATTAATTAATCCCTTATTAGCATTAAGATTTCTATTAACTGAGGTTTATCATCTCAAATTGTTTGAAAGAAAAATGCTATTACTAACGATCACTGAAACGGCTCTGGTGATTTGGATAAAATTTATATGTAGATAACGGCTTGCTTTTAAAGTTTTGTAACACGGCTTGAGAAAGAAGAAAGTGAATTCTTGTATTTGATATCTTTAAATGGATCTAATGCAATCTTGTGGACTAAGTTAGATTTTTGTAATATACATCTAACGTAGCCAATCTAATACTATATGTGCAACTCCTGTAATTTCTCACAAACGTCTAATATTTTGACTGAAATCTTGCATACTGAACAGAAATCGAAAGATGCCGATCGAAGATCGGTCATCCGAGGTACTAATTGTAAATATCGAAATGTCCCAGCTGGGTTATTATAGATTTTGAGGAGGCATCTTAGAATGATGTGATGCCCTAATTCAGATAGTGTTTATGTAGATGTGTTTGATGGGAACTCTCTTATAGAGGGAATTGATCCAGCATAACACTTAATTCACCAATAAGGTTGCCAAAAAGTGTGTTGATGGTACAGTAGGACCCACAAACGCTAGCTCTGTGTTTGCAGATTAGTTTATGAAATTACCTTGGAGCAGAAAAATTCCATCTCACCAAGGAAAAAGTTAGTTGTTTTGAAAAATGAAAGAGTTTAGGTAAAATAGATTTTTTTTTACCAATGTTGTCTGCTTAGATCAGAGATGTTGTGTTCATAGTTGAAGGAACACTTCTCACAAAGTTACTAAATGTGCTCCTGTGCTGATGCCAGGAGAGTTGAGGGCAGCACTCATAGTCTCGGGATTCATGTGAACAAGGAATGTCTTCCTTTCACTGGCATAAGTATGCCGGCAGTGGGGAAATCTCACCTTGGTAGAAGTATATACTTTTATAATTTTGTTTTAGGAAGTTTCTCGTATTTACTTACTAATTCTACTTTTTAGCTGGAGATGTCTCTATTTTTTTTTTTTTTTTTTTTTTTTTATGTAAAATTCTATAAACTTCCTTTTCTAGAGTATTTTGCTTCAGCAAAATTCCTTCAAATAATTTTCTTATAACAATTCTGAAACTATTCATAGTGGCAGTATATCAGTGCAAGATTTTAATTATTGTGAACTCATTAAAATTAAATTTTAAACATTAGGATGTGATGAGACGAATTTGTTGATACAGAGCTTTATTCACAGTGAAGTCGGTCAAAATGAGTTTGCAAGAGTATGATCATTAGGTATAACATGTTTTGGGATTAACTGGATCAGGTGCAAGCAGTTTTAGTGCTTAAGGTATTTTTGTATTTCATGATTCAGTCTAAGATATTGTACCGAGCGTGGTGGTGTAACGGGTAGCGTTCTGGCCTCGCATTCGGGAGGACGGCGGTTCGAATCCCCGTCCGGGCATCCAGATTTGGGTTTTCCATGGTTTCCCCAAATCACTCCAGGTGAATGCCGGGATGCTTCCTTCAAAAGGCCATGGCGAATTCCTTCCCATTCCTTGCCCCATCCTTTCCCGTCTCTAAAGACCACGTTGTTAAAAAGGGATGTTAAACTGTTATTAAAAAAAAAAAAAAAAAAAAAAAACTAAGATATTGTGGTACTCCAGGCTCATATATAATTGCTAATGATACATGTATTTCAAGAAATCAAGAAATGATTGTGAGGCATTCCCTAGTTAAAAAGTACTTTCAGTAGGATTAATTGCTTAGGAAATTTCGAGGTTTCAAGAAGCATTGTCGTGCCACCAGTGCAATATAAAATACTTAGTTTCTTATTTGTTGTTTGCATCAGGGCTCAGTTTGTGATCATAGGCCTGCATTATGTTTAGGTTCAAAACTATATGAAAACGATCTTAATGCTAGGAAAAGTAACTTAAAAATGTAGTGCAGCAAATTTGGAACATTTTTGTTATATTTATGTATTTTACGCTGCATTTAAGGCAAATTTCAAAAATGTATCGAAGTTAGCCGGCTTTCAGTTGGAGTGACTGTTGATGTGGTTTTGACAAAGCTGAAATGTGTGGCTAGAATGTACAATCTTCGAAAGATGAATTCTGATGTTCTTATCCATACGGTCAAACTGATTAGTTACTGTTGGTGGTTGTGCAAATTTTATGTGGCTGACTAATAAAATCAGGAACCGTGTATTTCATTGTTTGGTAGCATAGATGAACCTTTAAGATCAATTATTAAACCAAACAAAGCTCCACTACAATTTGTGCTGCAACAAAGTGTCTTTAAAAAGTGTTGTGTAAAACCTTTTACAATTTCACAAAGTTCCTTAATTCTAATGATTGCTTTAACTAATTGGCGTGCTTTAAGTCGGCATTGCCTTATTAAAACGTAGTTGGAACATTACACAAAATCCTAGGTTCATGACTTTTATTGTGTCTGTCACAGGAGTGGAGTAGTTTGGATTATGGATCAGTACTGCTGAGTGGCCATTCATTTTATGGCTAGAGGATTGGTGATAAAAAAATGAATAAGAAGCCAGGTAGTGGTTGCAGTTTAACTAGTATATTTATGGGAAGGTTTTCAAGTGGCACGTGTTGTGATAGAAAAGCTTCACTGATTTGGTGAAGGTGGTGGAGACCTGGTATATGTTGAACATCTTGCAATGGGGTATTTGGATGGGAAAGAACCTTGGAGATGTCTGGTGGGAAGGGAAAGACAGTGTTTGTGATATAGGAATTAGCTGAGATTTGGTGATTTACTGAAGCAAGTTCAGGAAGGTTTTTTGGGAAAATGGATCACCCTTTAAGGCAGGTTTGCAGGAAATCATAACTTTGCTGAAGGATTCAGTTGATATATTCATGTCTGTTAAGTACTGCATGACCAGGATTGGACAATGATTGTTTTTTTGGGAGGGGGGGGGGTTGCATGGAATATAGGATGAGCAGGTTGTGGTATGGACCATGAAAGTTGATTTTTAACGTAAACTCGGTGGGTATGTGTGGCATTTCAATACTTTGGAGGGATTTTAATCATGTGTGAGGGGCTGCTGGTTAGAGCCTATACAACTACCCAGAACGCCAAGACTGTAGGGAATGGAGAGTCTGGTATCATACGATAGCAACTGTCAAAATGAATATACTGTTGCAGGTTAGTGGGTTTGGTGGAGCTTAAATAACCATTGGAAAGGGACAAATCCACATCCATGAATGTGGTCTAGGTGTGATAGTAGGCCTGTGTACAGTTCAAATTGTTAAATGCATTGAGATTGTTCAGGAAATGTACTAGGTTGTTTTCCCCAGGTGTCCAGATCATAAAAATACTGTATGGATATGAGTTGAGGGTTTTCAAAAGTACTGTCTCCAAAAGAGTCTGTTCCGAGAAGCCCATGAAGAGGTTACCATGAGAGGGGGCTGTACGGGAGGCCCCGTGTCAGAGCCACAGGTTTGGTGGTAGATATCCCCCTTGAAAGAGAAGTATCTAGTTAAATATCAAATAGACCAGTGTGGTGATGAAAGGTGTGCTGGGGAGAGTTTTAGAAGGGCTCAAAAATGTTCAAAGGTCATTGAGTCCATGGAGTGAGGAACATTTGTGTACAATGATGTAACATTGTCACTAGGATGAAGTCTGAAGTAAGAGTTGTGGGCATGGTAGAGACATAGTAGTGTTGTGTATCCTTGAGATGGGAGCTGACAGATTGTGTGTTATAGATATTGGTCTTCCAAAGTAGAAATGCATTCACACTTCCATAAGCCGCAACAATGGAGCATCCCAAATCGCCAGACTTAAGGATATCGAGAATGAAGTAAAGCCTGTGGGTATGTGGATTTTGGGGAATAAGAAATGAAATGAACCACAGGTGTGGGATCCTCAGGGTGACTGATCCCCTGTCAGTTATCAGATACGTAGTCACTGTGATTCATAACTTCTGTCATTGAGCCCTTATCCTCAGGAAGGAAGAAATCTGGGTTAGCAGAAAGTAGTTTCCTGGAAAGGGTTTTGGTTAGGCTATCATTGTTGGATTTGGCCAAGTATTTCAGGAAACTAGGTGAAGCCAAACTAGTGGATAAGAAGTCCTAAAAAATTTGGAGAGGGTGGTTCTGGGGAAGAGGTGGTGGGTCAAGTGCGGATAGTGGTTTGAATTTCTGGAGCCATGTTTCTGGGAGGCCCAGGTTCACAGATAAGTGTGGCAAAATAGTACTACAAGGAGTGTGTTCATCAGAATGAAAACACTAGGGTGGTATGGTCATATGTATGGGTTGGCAAATAGGTGAAGCCTTTAGAGAGTTTTGAGGGTTGGGATTCAAATTGGGAAGAATGGAGATTTACAGCTGACAGTTTGGGCTTGGAAGTAGGGCTCGAGAGCAGAAAGAGACGTGTTGGCTGTAAAGGGGTGGGTTTTGTTGAGGAGTTGGGCAGTAGATGGTTTTGAGGAAATAAAGGTAGGCTGGAAAATGGGGTTTCCGTGGTTTCCCCAAATCGCTCCAGGTCAATGCAGAGATAGTTTCTCAAAAAGCCATGGCTGAATTACTTCCTGTTCCTTGCCCCCAGTCCTTACCCACATATAAGATCGATGTTAATGAGGTGTAAAGTCATAAGCATAAGTAACTGAAAATGCAGTTTCGGTTCATGGCTGGGTGACAAGCGGGGAAGACACTGCCCCACTTATGCCAGCGGATGTCAGCAATTTGGAAAACTTATGTAGATGGTTCTGGGCATGCTTATGCTGGAATTCACAAATTGCTATAAAGTCTGTTATAATTAGCTGTGAGGATTAGAGCACAAGTGTCTGGAATATTGGTTTACCAGATTAATATACAGTTGAAGACTGTTTGTGGTGGAAGGTATGTGGGGCATGGAGAAATTGGGGTGGACCACCAAACACCAGCAGTTTGATGTTGAGACCACAGAGAGATATTTGTCAATAGGTGATGATGATACGGCATGATTTGGGGTGAAAGTGGAGAAGAGGTACAAGCTGTTTGAGAAGTACGGACTGAAAATCAGCCAGAGTAATATGGTGGTCATGGCAACAGGTACAGGGACTTCCAATGTGAAGATTTACGTAAACAACTAACAACTACAAAATGTTAACCAATTCAAATATCTTGACAGTGCTCTGAGTAAACACAACACCAGTAAACTTGAAATTATGAACAAAAATAGTGCAGCAGTCTTTTATAACCAGGTGAGAACTCTATTGTGGAACAACAAAGTTCCCAGAAAGTGCAAACATACAAAACCTATTACATCTTCATATTGACTTATGCACTGGAAACATGTACTCTGTTCAGAAGAGACAATAGTAGACTTCATGCCTCTGAAATGAAGTTTTTACTTACCATGCTTCAGAGATCATGAAAGGACAAAGTAAGGAATGAAATCAATTGTGCACAGGCCGGTATAAACATCAGTGTGGCAAAATCCTTACAGCGTTCTCGCCTGAGGTGGTATGGACAATTGGACATGGTCCAGAGGATGGTGGAAAAAAAGAAGACCAAAGGCCTACTTTAATATGAGCATCCAAGGTAAAATACATGTGGGAAGGCTCAAAAAGAAATGGATAGACCAAATCAAGAAGGATATAGAAGACTTAGGGCTTGATTGGAAGATTGTTCATGAATAAAAACTGTTCATGGTCAAGAATAAGTGGATAGGGCTTGTGACCAGCACCCGGGTGACTGGAGCTGGTGAATGAAGATGTGACCTTTAATGGAATATAAGTGGAGGAATTATGGGTAGGGGTAGGGGGGAAACATATACCAAGAAATGATTAGATTGATTGCAAACGGGGGTTTGTGGACAGAATTGTGGTTTGAAATGCATGCTGATTAAAGTGAGAGCAATAAAATTATCACATTGGTCATAAAATGTTCAAATTTAGCTAGGAATACAAGGTAAAATAGAACTATTTGTGTCCAAGTGACAGGATATTCGTGGCCAAAATTTGAAACATGAGTAGCTGAAACCAAGACAAGAAAAGGGTATGATGGCCAAAAATGGTTCATTAGCTCCCGGAAAAGTATATAATAAGTTGTCCAGTAAAAACTTGGGAAACAAGTCAAATTTTTATGTTAATTACTGTGGTGTAAAATTTGAATTAACACTTTAAACTGAAAAGAAATTAAATTATGTTCATCCACTGAAGAAATACAGTTTTTTGTTCTCTACAGCAGTGCAGGAATTTCAGGTAGTGAAAAGTAGTATTCAGATGTTTTGACAGCTGACCCATTCCATCTCAAATTAGACAACTTCTATTCAAATGTGTCAGTTAACCAAATGCATCTTTTTATATTAAAAAAATTGTATTCGAGCTGTGAAATAGTCCTAAAAGGAGAGTGCAGAAAAAGTCATGGCCCTTGGAAATTTGGCTAAAAATTCATATATTTTGAAAAATTGTGGAATACTTAACGTGTTCCATTGCATATAAATCAAAAACGAAAGATATAGGGAGTTGAAATTGCTTTTTTTTTAAGCTATGGAACGGAACTTCAACACAGCTTTCAAAAATTAATTAAAAATACGCCAAAAACTCGCAACATTTTTTCTTTGTAATTTTAAATATTTTTTTCTGTTGAAAAAAGTTGGATTATTTTATTAATAATCTCAATTTATACCCCTCTCCGGACAGACATACTCGTTTATTTATTTCTAGCCCCAGATGAATTTCGATCACACATCGCTCACTAAAATATCCATAAATGCCAAAACTTCACATTTTCAAGAAACAGTAACTCAAAACCCCTAATTTTTTATCTGTAAATGTGGTCAAATAATATTGTAATTACATGTGGTTGCTTTTTAGAAAATGGAAAAATATTTAGTGCGTAAGAAGTTTTTATTGCACAAAGTTATTATAAATTTAAATTATTTTTTAAATGAAAATATTACTTTTCAACAGCCATTATTTTCATATTAATTAGAATATGTTATAGTATTTTCTGTATTTTGTTGAAAGCAAACTTGTCAAAGTTAATATATAAAAAGCATGGCTTTGTGGTGGCTTGCAAGTTTCGTTATAAGAAATATTTTATACAATCAGAGAAATTAAATAATAATCATAATAATTTCAATATTGAAACTTCACAAACTATATCCAAAACCCCCATTTTTATTGTTTGCAAAAAGTAATTTGGTACATTTATAGTAAGGTGTGATTTTTAAATATTTGATTAAAAATAAATTCAGTAATTGATTTTTCAGATCAAAAATTTCTCATTCAAGTTTCTCCCTATTTTCTACATTTTAACATACTGAAATTTTAAATATTACTAATTCTGTCCTAAGAAAATCTTCTATTTAATGCTAGCTAGGCTTTCTAAAGTTTTTACCCTTGATTACACAATATCAAACAAGTTTTTTTTCTCCAATATCCATAACAGCTTTATCCAATGTTAAACCTTGAGCTTTATGAATTGTGATTGCAAAAGCTAATTTTAATGGAAATTGTTTTCGTGAACAAGTAATATTCCCTCTTTTACAAAATTTAGTTGTCAGTGGAATCTGAACATAACCACTAAGTTGAATGAAACTAATTTTCAAAACTCGTGGCATGTGATCAGGTATACTTAGATTTTCTTCATAGATAAGATCTTCAACATAACCTAAAGCTCCAGTCACTAATCCTTTTTTACCCATGAATTAGAGCGTAACATAACTTTACATCCATTAGACAAAGTTATAAACAGTTCCAGTCCACCTAATAATTCATCACTGCAGAGCAATGATGAACAGCTGGAATATAAGCAAGGGTTGACACAATTGTTTTAATTTATGATGATTAAATTCCTTTACATCTTTATTTGTTGCGAATAGTCTAATGGCATCATTGAAAAAATTATGTTCTCGTAATGGAAATGTTTGTAGACTAGGTGTCATTAATTTTTCAGTCTTCAATTGTACTCTCACCATTCCTAATACAATTAACTATATATCAAAATATTTGTCAAGATTAATTTTGTGTGAATGGTATGGATATAAAATAATTTTTGAGTACTTGATGTGGACTATAATTTTCCTTCTAAGAGGAATTCATTTCCTTGAATTTTACCACTGTAAAGTGGTCTGTCATTAACAGGCGGTAACTGTTTCATATCCTTTTTTTTAAAAAAAAAAAAAAAAAAAAGATAACAAAACCAATCCACCACATGGTTCATCTTGTCTTAAAGGAATAGCTCTTCATAATCATAAATTAATTTTCCTCAAAGACTGCAGCCAGTCATACTCATTTCATCTATAAACACAGATTTAAACTCGTGAATTTCCTTTTGTAGTTAAGCAAGTGAATGTAAACTGGGTTCTCTAAATACTTTTATTTACTGTTAAAAGTATGGAATGTATTGTTGAAACATTTATATTGACAGCAAAATCAAAATTATTATTAACCGTTTTAAACAAATTTTAACTAAAGGATCATGTAAGGTCATTACAGTTAAATTGTTTGCCCAGTAAAGGGGGGAGGGGGGAGACAAAGAATTGAATTCTGGACTGGGTATTGAACCCACATTCTATATATGTGAAGAATTGCAGAACATTTGTAATATGAACCACGAACAGATGGGAGAATGCACCAGATGATAGAAATGTCATCATACTAATTCAACAAGTTACAAAAATTAAACTTCATTTCTGTCCAGCAATTTCCTAAAGTCTCAAACATTTGTACACTAGATACAGAACTTGTGACCTTATTGTTATGCATATTTACTGTCATCTAAACGAAATTCTCTACTGAATGATCTATACTATTTCTTGTAGAAAAAAATAAGATGCCTTACAGTTGACACACATTATTTTTCTGGCTTCATTAGATCAATTAGTTTTGTTTTAATGTTTCTGGATGGCGACTGCTTGAAGTGTGGTTAGACAGACAGAAAATGTGCCTCATGTTTGTGCCTTGTTCCTTCAACAGTACAAATTTTGTTCGTGAATTTGTAACTTATACCTAACGCTGCTATTATTGTATCTAACAGTCTTTTAGTTAGCTTTTAATAAAGCAACATAACTTCTAAAAAAAAAAAATTTTTTTTTCTTCCTCTCATTATTCAGTTTAACTTGTAAATACTATTCAAACATTTATTATCAATGAATGTGTAATGCTACTTATTCTAATTGACCACATTACCTTTACATAAAATAACTTCTTTCCTCACAATACACAACTTTTGTTTAACTTTTCTTTGCACAATTTAAATGCATTTAAACATTGCTTATTATATTTTTACTGACAATCTATACAAATATCATTAACTGGAAGCATTGCCAACGCATTCCTACCTTTCATCATGGCTCCTCCATGGCATCTCTCTGACCTCATCCTTTGTCACATTACATCTATGGCTCATTCCTCTTTGCTGCCTATTGAAACTCAGAATGCTAATATTACCAAAAAATATTTGCATAAAACATACATATACCTAAAATTACATTAACAAATATCTATAAATCCTGTCTGCTTGTTGTGTGTTGTAAATTTCTCAGAAGATTATGAGAAGCAGTGGTAAATAAAATTACAACAACTCTGCTTGCATTACAAATGTCAGTGTTCGGAAAGTAGAATAACTACTAGTATATTGCACGCAAATAACACAGAAACTGCTGCTGTTAAAGAAAATGGTCAAAAATAATCCGCTGTTGTTACTTACATTGATATGAATTGTTTCATAAGCCTCTGATATCGTGAATAACACCCTCTTCCACACTGCAGCATGCATCCCAGTGACTGGCTGTGGTGGATTGTCGAACCTTTCTAAATAGTGGGACTCGAGCAGACTTGCCAAAGCTGGCCGACAGAGAAATAATTATCACTCACTGCTGGGCATTCAACACAGAATAACACAGCATATTTTTTATGAACATATGGTGACAAAAACAGCTTTTGTTGGAGTCACTTTCCAGACAGAAATTAGTAGATATTTTAATCAGTGGCTCAGTGATCTTGGAGGCAGAGCCGTTACCTTTGATGCTTTGAAATGCAGACAATGTTGTCGAGGAGGATTATGGCTGATTGCATTGTGTAGTAAGATCTCTCTTTTTATCTAATATTTTATGATTCTTTATGGTTTGACTTCATTAAACTACAGACTGCAAACATTTTTGGTTTGTTTCGGTTATGTGGAAACATATTTCTCCCATTAAACAGTTCTCAATCTCCATGTGGAATGTTTTATTTTGTGCACATTCTCTAATTTTGATTCTCATTAAACTTTGCATAGTTTATCATTAAAATTATATATGAGGGCTATCCAGAAAGTAACAGACATTTTAAAATAAAAAATAAACAAAGTTAAAAAAAATATATATATATTTTATACATTTTGGAGGTGAACTCTTAGGCTATTTTTCTACATAATCGCCATTTAAATTAAGGCATTTATCATAATGTGGTACAAGCTTTTCAATACCCTCTCTGTAAAAATCTGCTGCCTGCAGGCTCAACCACTGGTTTACGCCAGGCATGCAGTTCAGCATCAGTGGCAAAGTGTTGCGTAGCAAGCCACTTCTTCATCGCTGGGAATAGGTGGTAGTCGCTTGGCGCCAAATCCGGGCTGTACGGCGGATGATTGAAAACTTCCCATCCAACACTATCCAACAGCTCTTGGGTACAGTTGGCTATGTGGACTAGCGTTGTCGGAGAAACAAAACTTTCTCGCAGAGTTTTCCCCAAGGCTTGTTTTATATCACGCGTCTTAATTGTCTGAGTGTTTCGCAATACCTCTCGGAGTTGATTGTATGGCCATGTTCAAGAAAATTGACGAGACTCACTCCACGAGCGTCCCAAAACACAGTAGCCATGATTTTTCCTGCTGACAGCGTTTGCAGACTCTTCCTCGGTTTCTTGGGTAAATGCGTGTGTCCCTATTCCATGGACTACTATTTTGTTTCACAGGTGATGTGCTTTACCCAAGTCTCGTCACCAGTTATGATACATTCGATAACTTGGTTTCCTCTTTTGTCATAGTCTTCCAGAAATGTCAGTGCTGCAGCAAGTCTCCGTTTTTTGTGGTCTTCCGTTAGGATTTTCGGAACCCACCTGGCACAAAATTTGTGGTAACCAAGTTTACCAACCACAATTTCATGAACTAAACTCTGTGAAATTTGGGGGAAATGTTCTGAGAGTTCCGTAATCGTGAAACGGCGATTTTCACGGATTTTTTCATTGATTTTCGCCACCAATTCATCACCTACTACTACGATCCTCGTCGTGAACATTTTTAAAATCAATGCACCACTGCCTCACTCGGCTTTCACTTATTATTCCTTGGCCGTACACATCACAAATCTGGCGATAAATTTCAGTTGGTTTGTAATTTTTAGCCAAAAAGAACCTTATCACAGCTTGCACTTCACAACTGGTGGGATTTTCAATTGCAGCACTCATTTTAAAACTCCACTGTATACAAAGTACGATAGGCACGATGCACAAACTACCACGGCTGGTTGCGTACTGAGTGTAGGGACACTGATGTCAAGATGGCGGCGCTAGCCCCGCCCACTACCGCACCAGATCAAAACGCCTGTTTCTGGATAGCCCTTGTAGTTATTTAAATAACTGATTGAGAGAGCAGGATTTTCTTTTATAATTACAAAACCTCTGCATCTACGTTTATACAAGTCGCAGCATTTATTTACAAAGAACATTCAACAACTAGTAGATAATATTTAATACAATAAAAATTAAATTTTTGGAGCATAAGTTCCCAGGTCGACATAGGGCTACAAGGCTACACTTTTGATGAACAATTTATTTGATTATTTATTGTTGTGATTGGCAGACAGCTGCACTTGAGTTAAGGGGTAAGTTGTTGCATTAGGATCTTCTCTCATATGCGTTACATATGCACTTGATGGCGGCAGATAATCATTACACTATAATTCCACACTATGACAATAGTCTTCAAACTGCGTCCCTCTCCATGGATGCACTTGGAACCAAAAATAGCAAAACCATATTAAAGCACAACCAACATGCCATGCATTTATTGGTACACTCACTCTCGACAATAGCTGTCTCAAACCACGTGAGGATGTCACATGATGCGGTCGCCTCTAGTTTTTCTTGGCATATACGAATAAAAATAATAATTATTGCAATTTATTTTATTTTTAAATTATTAATCACACATGTGACTTTCAATTATTATGTTCAATTTCATGGCTAGACATGCAATAGTTTTTTTGTCTCAAAAAGTGTACGACAAAAGTGTAAAAATCAGTTCCATAAACTTAAATACTTTAAAAGAAGCAATCTACAGCTGTAACTTTTATTTTTGCCACTATTGTAAGCCCGTGACCATTTTTTGCGTATCGTCACAGGTCTAGAACAGTTCTAGTTTTTGGAGTCAACGATTATGATCTGACTAAATACAAACTTGTCCTGTTTCACCCTTAGGGTGAATATAGTCTCTTGAGCTTGAAGAAATCTGAAGTATTAATAGGCGTATTAAGTACGGACAGGGACGCTGTTGTTTAATTGTTTCAATGGTCGTAGACTTGAACTTGCTGAAGTACAAACTTGTATTTGTCCCTAAACGTTCACTATAAAATCTGAATATCTGGAAACCACTTTGGTTGGTGGATGATCCTGTGTTAGTCATGCTTTGTACTTCGATTGTCCTGTCCAGCACTTCATAGGATATGTCCAAACTTCTCTTTTAGCAGGTGTGTGTGGTGTGTGTGTGTGTGTGTGTGTGTGTGTGTGTGAGAGAGAGAGAGAGAGAGAGAGAGAGAGAGAGAGAGAGATATGTGTCAATGGCCAATTGTATACTGTGCGAAAAAGTAAAATTGCAGATACCACGGCAGAAGTTTATCAACTTTTTTCATGACATTCGTTCTGTCAGATCTTAAGCCAATAACACGAGTTTAGAGAATGAGACCAAAGCTTGTCAGCCATTCTTTGACTAAAATACATGACCTGAGTATTCTAAGCAAGAGAGTTGAACATAAATGTTCAAATATTGATTTTTTTTTGGACATCCACTCATCAAAACTCAATGAAAATCTTTGTCATTGTTTCTTGAGATATTCAAACTGAAAAATCATGTCAACTTTTAGTGTTTGAAAAATTTATGATTATAGATTTTATAACCTTAGCAGAATTAGAAATTTGAAATCCTCTTTTCAAAAACTAATATCTCAAATCTGAAGTACAGAATCAGTTTATGGTAAAAACTATTTTTACAAAGCATTCTGGAAATCATTTACTCCATAGATTTTTACTTTTTCAAATAGGCTGTCAATAGTATTAACGTTCCTTCTGTACTATTTCTGCTTCTTTTTCGGAAACAATTTCAATTGTATCGTTTTCTCGTGTGTATGATTTGTGAGCTAATTTTGCAATAGGACAACATAATTTGAATTATAGTAATGTATACAACAAAAACAAACTATACCTCTAATAAAAATGTAGAAGTGAATATATTTTCTTACAAATCTCAAAATCACTCATTTGGTGCCGCGAGCAAAATGTAAACTTGAGGGTGCATGCAAACGAGCCAATAAAACCAGTAGAGACGGTGTTTGGCCAGAAAGCTACAAAAGGGAGGAAAGGTCACACAGTCTGGAAAAAAAATTTGCCCCATTTTATGGATTGCGAATCTGCTTAATTTTGTGTGGGATGCCAAATGATGTAAGATCCAACAGGATTGCAATCCATATTCCTGATGGAAGAGGATCTTTGATTTTTTTCACCCCTACCTGGTGCAATGACAGCATAGTAATATCCAGCTATTGTTTGTCCCTTCTCCAAGAGATCAATATAGATGATTCCATGTGTATCCCAAAAAACTGTGGCCACCACTTTACTGGCCAATTTCATTCATCTAAAAACGATTTAGACTGTTCCTTAGTTTCTGGAGTATAATAGTTTATTCATGCTTCGTCCAGTTATGTATAGACACAGAAACTTGTTAGAGTTGTGACAAAAGGGTGTAGTCAACTACATGGTTTCACTTACTCTCCGACTGAAAGCAAATGTGGCACCCATCTTTTTTTGCGCTTAATTTTTCTTGAAAATTGAATATACTGTACCTTTTGATATGCCTGTGGCCTCTACAATTTCGCGTACTTCTATTCGTCGATCACTTAAATCTATATTGTGAATTTTGTCAATGATTTCAGGGTTAGTCGCTTCATCTGGACATACTGAACATTGCTCATCTTGTGTGGATGTGCAGTCATGTTTAAACTCATATACCCAATAGTTACAAACACAGGAGCAGATGTAGGGGAGACCGGGGATGGTTGGCACAGGTTTTCACATTTTGATTTTTACAGCTGATTCTGTGAACTCCATCCAAATTTTGAATATATCACTGTAATGTGCATCTAGGTTACATTTCTGTATTTTTTACAGTTAGAATATTAAATTGTATGAATACAAGAAATCGCCAAGCAGTGTATGTTGTGCTTGGCCAACCAGCCCCCTACACTAGGTTGGTTGGCACACAGAATGGCGTTAGTTGGCATAGCCCTCATCAAAGATTAAAAAAAAAAAAAATTGAGAGAGAAAAGGAAACAAACTTGGCGTTCGTGGGGATGCTTTATGTAGATAAAAATTTGTAATTGTAACGCATTTGCATATATTGTAATTTAAAAAAATAATAAAAAAAAAAAAAAAGGTGGCAGAAAGCAAGCCTGAGAGAAACTACAAGAAATGAGACTGTGTAAACATTGGAATTTAATCAATAAGGCTTCATGTTGATGAGGTATATTTATTGAGCTTGTGTCATTAGTTATGGCTCACGATCTTTCCTCACATTTTCATATTTGTACTAAATTTCGTACTTCATCTACTTTTTTATACCTCATCCGAAACTTACGACACTTTACAATATTTCTTTTTTTAATTAGAACATCAGTTTTTCCCAATTATCTGATTCCTTTATACTAGGTACCATCGTAGGTGGCTATTACCAGTTATTGTTGAGCTGAAACTACTTTAGCTCTTTGGTTTTTATATCTCCATTATCGTCTTCTGGAGTGATGTTAACAGTGCTAGATAACCCTATCTTCTACCCACGGAGTTTCTAGGGTCTGGCACACTTGTGTTACTGCCCTGTAAAAGTAATTTATCAAAGCTATCATATCTGCCAGCGTAACTCACAGCTAGTCTGTTCTCCTCACTTTAAACCATAAAATAGATTTTGCTCTTTGTGCTCAGTTTCATCATTTTCCACACTTTTGGCTGTGTGTGAACCAACCCTGAACACAGATGGTCAACCTGCCCCAAACACCTTTTTAAACAATTATGGCAATTGTAACAACTACCATACTGAAAATGAATGTTTTAACAATGTGAAATGTAGCCTGTTGTTCAATTATTCAAATGTACTACACAAGTCTATCCCATGCAGCCTGTGGTACAGGAATCAAATAAGATTAGAAAAATTACTTGCTGAGTGAAATTTGACAATCGCCCCTTCGCTCCTTCACTCACAAATATAGAGCTCGCAACGTTGTTTTATTGGGAAATAGTTGAGGCTTTGAAGTTCGCTTGGTCAGCATGTGGCAGTAACACACTCTACATAGAAAACTACAAGCAGATGGCCAACCTGCCCCCTACAACAACCAGCCCCGGTCTCCCCTACTATTAACTTCATCCATCTCATCTTTGATCTCTTTCGGTTTTAAATCCTTTAAAAAACTGTTTAATCACCACTCTATATGCCATTTCTCTCCATTTTTCTTAATAAATAACACTTGTCTGTCACAATCAATAGTTAAAGTGAAACTACGTGATGGAGGTAGCGGAGTTTTTATCTGCTGTCTAGTAAGTAATAATGTTTACTAAAAATAAATAATTTTTGGCGCTACACGTGCGATCTCTTGGGTTTCCTAAGGACTTTTTGAACGATCCTCATAAATTCAGACAATCTTATACTCTTTTTTTATTTTTCGAATTGCATGCAGTTAAACACATTAAGTATTGCATGATTTTCAAAATGTCTTAATTTTTTGTTAAATTTCAAAGAGCAATAACTCTATCTTCTTTTTGCAAAATATTTTTGATATTTTTCATAACTCCAATATGATTATCTACTGTAATATTTTCCAAAACAGTGCAGTTTGTCAACTGACTCCCCCTGTCTGATTTGAAATAGAATGGGTGTGCTCATAATCCGTGAGAGGGCCACGTGGAGGTGTCACGCCGGTTCGTACCCATATCCGCAGCAGTGGCCATCCTGATCTGGATTTTCTATGTTTTTCACTCCAGGCGAATGCTGGGATGGTTCCTCACAATAGCCCGTGGGCGCCTCCTGCTATATCCCGTATATCCCTTCCAAACTATCGCCCTTTTGGATAGGTGCATTGCACCCTCCGCGGCATACTTTTAGTGAATCGCGGAATAATAATACTGTCCTGAATTGGGTAACTTGTGAGTAAATAAATGTCCCTGTAATTATTTGTATTTCAAAATGTTGGGAGTAGAAGTTTGATAGATGGATGAGATACTAACCAGGGGAATTATAAGGCAGGAGGATAGATCTATTGGGTTAATAGTTTTCTGTACCTGGGACTTGAAAAGCTGGAGAACTAAGGGTTATAAGCAAAAGAGGGAGGCAAATGGAAATATTTAGTATTGGCAGCCTGATTTGTAGTAAGGATGCTTCACAGAGAATGCAGTTATAAATTATTCTCATATCTCGTTTCCTTAAACTCATTCAAGCTGTTGAAATCTGTATCTAGAAGAAATTGGATAGCCAAGTTAAATTTATCATAAGCAGAATAGATGTAATAAGAATTGACAGGATAAGGCGTGAATTTTGACACCGTAAAAGATAAACCCATGCAGGATTGGTAGAGAAGGTAAGACTCAAATGGTATGGACATGCCTAGAGCGTATGAAGATAAAATACAAAGTGTGATGCTCCAAATAAAGTTGTGATGTAAATAATACAGAAATACTTCTGGACTTTTTAAATGTGATTTGTATTTAATTTTTTTCTTCATGGTTATGTTTACTGCATATGTTTGGTGACTAATCAAATTAGAAGTTTAACTTTGGTTCTTAATGCACTGTTTAATGGAGTTTGTACAATAGGCTCACTAGTTTTTACAAAAGTTTTTATGCTTTTCTCTCCCACTATTTAGATAAGAATCCTGATACATGAACAAAAAGGTATGCCATAATGTGACCAAATTTTTTGTATTGTAAAAATTGATTCATTATTTTGTAATTTTCTTTCTTGAATAAAAATTATTAGGAAAATAATTTATTCATTCATATTTCTTTTTCTTTCTTTTAGAAACATTATGATGTAATGGTAGGAAATCCTAAAAGTACAAGCAGTTGCTTTAATAGTTCAGAACATTTTTAATGCAATCATACTTTTCTTTTTAGGATGGTTTTGCGCCGCCAGATGAGATAGATGGAGACTTGTCAAATCAACAAATTGAAGAATACTGAAATTCAAAATAAACTTGCAAGACATAGAAATGAGGGCTTAAAATTGGTGGATAACAAGTTGTGTTTGCAGTTGGCTTAACGAATATAAGATCAAAAATTTTATGTGCCAGTTCTCTCTGAATTGCCCAGCTATTCTTTTATGCATTAAACTTGACTTTAGCCACTGGAAGTATATAACCCAAACCCTGAAAAAGATTCAGCCAGATATTAATAGAACAAATTTAAAAATAAAACAGACACAGAATTATTTTTGTGTGAATACATTTACATATATGAAATATTTTTCTTGTACTAAAATTTTATTAATAGGCTCCAGTTCAGTCTTTAGTTTGTACGTTTACTTACTGTAGTTAATGTATTGATATATATATTTTAAAACTATGGCACTTGTTATTTTGTGATGTTGGACCCATTGATGTAACTTCTTCTGTTAACTGTTTAGCTCTTGAATTGTAAAATGTGTTGTGTTATTCATGAAACAGTTTCACTAAGCACTGTGTTTTGTAATATATCTATTAAAGGTTTCATGATGGTGCATGTGTATACACTTCACACTAATTGTGGTTTTTCTGCAAGAGAAATGATACTTGTATTGCTCATGCTGTTGATGCTGCTGCTGCTGTTGCTGTTAAGTGCAATTGGAATCTTATATGACTGAATCATAAATTGAGTATTCATGCTGCATGAGTTAGACCTCTCAAAGAACTGAATTTTTTGCTCACCTGTTGTTCGTCTGTACTAACCAGTAAAAGTTAAATTATTTATCAGTTTTATTGTATTTCTTTTTTAATAGTTTTTTTTTCATTTTAACAGATATCTGTAAAATGCATTTAATAAATTCCATTATTTAGATTACACATTTTATTTTTCCCTGTCAAATTTATATATATATATATACACACTTGCTATAGATGAAAGTTCTTCAGTCACAGTGTGCCCAAAAAATATAAGTTGTAAGCATGGGAATGTAGATAGATGTTTGCAACAGTATAGGGTGACTGCATGAAATACTGTCCTATTTCAAAGTGCAATATAATAAATTATTTTGCCATCCTGTGAAGCAACTCTGTTTTAAAAAAACACACACACACACACACACTGTACTTGTATGTGTGCTCCCAAACTTGTTTGGAGTGCTGGAACAGATTTCATCCACAGTTCTTCTGTGGTGATTGCCAACATCATATAGATGAGAAAAAATCCAGAGTTGCCAGTTAACCTGTCTTATCTCGTCCTATCTATCACTGAGAAAATTCAAACACACATGTAAACTCCAGTGCAGTGGTGCACCATCATGCTGGCAGATCACATTTAGCCACAGAGGTTGAAGCTAAGGAACAGCAAATTGCTCCAGCATGTCCAGAAAAATGTTTTCAGTTATTGTTGCTCGATTAAAAAAAATAATTAGGTTCCAACAATTTTGTCATTGATTAGTGTACACCACACATTAAACTTTTTGCTGTCCCTGACATGTTCCTAAAAACTGAGGGTTTTCAGAACATTAACCAACTAACCAATTAACCAACTAAGTGGAATGTTATTTTGTCACTGAAAACAATATTATACAGGTAGCTGGGTTTCTCCTTGTTCTGTTCCAGCGTTTCATTACCAAACCTTTGGCATAGGTGGTTGTCATTTGGCTGCATTGATTGCGAAATTTGGATTTCGTATGTATACAAATGACGTTATTTGTGCAACACCTTCTGAACTGTGGACCATGGGAAGTTCAGCTCTCATGATTATTGGCTAACAGACTTTGATGGATTTCTGTGGGAGGCATATCTATTAACATGTGTTTCCTACCAGAAACTGATTGTCTGTTCACACCCCCAATAGTTAGAGCTTTGTCATACAAATCCTATCAAATACACGTCGGAAATTTCTTTGGAAGCAAGTGGTGGTGGTTCAGTATACTTCACCACAATTTGGGCTGTCTTGTGAAGTGGTCTTTTTTTTTCTTTCTTTTTTTGTAATTCAACACCTGAAACAAAATTAAAGTGCTAACTTAGACAAAATTGCACAAATTTTGAGTTATGTTACAGGATGGTACAGATCACAAGGTTCCATATTAGTTTCTTTTGTTTTGATTTCAAATCATGGAGGTTTAATTTGGACAACCTGTATTTTCTATAACTTAATTTTTCTGAATAATATGTGGCTCGCTTGCTCAAATTTCAAACATTTTTACTGTAAGAAGTAACTTGCCATTAAATACTACTTTGTGGACACTTATCTTAATTACTCATCTTTTCGAAGTTGTATTTAAAAAAAGGCCTTATCCAACTCCTTGTACCATGGCTACTTAATTCTGGATTCTAGGTATGAATGTTAATCATATCATCATAGAGCTTATTTATTTCTAAAAGTAAACCCATGGAAGCATATTTATCTGATGTAGGTAACCAAAGCATTTTTCTTCAATTAGAATTTGCAATGAACATTATTCATGATACTTGCAATCATTACAACTTCCATTATTTAATTCTGTATCAAAATATATTTTTTCCTCTGTCTAATTTTTGAAATGCCTACTATTATAATCATGAAAGTGGTGTATGTAGAACGGTGAAAGAACTTAAAGGTTTGGAGAATTAAGTCTCTCCCAGCATATTGCTTTCACTGTCTTTAAGATCCACTGAAACTTGCGTGCTTCCACAGCAACATAGATGACAAGTGTGTGGTGTGGCTACACAGCATTCAACTCGTCCAAAAATGCGCTTCACTATGGAAGATGAGAAAATTGGGAATCTCCCAAACCTACATATATTAAGTAAGCAAAATCTAGATGGTACATTCGCAGCCTGTACTAACACATGTTGATCGGTACTTAAGGGGCTACGAGCTTTTATCATTATGCTCATTGCAAGACAGTATTGGCCAGGTTGATTTATCAGCTGAGAGTGATAGCCTGCTATTTGGAGAAACAAATTAATTGGGAATTTGTTGTCAGTAAACTGAATAGGAGAAACGTTGGAGACCTCGTGCATTGCTATCTTACACTGGGAATACTTTAGGAAAAATTCTTGCACCTCGCTGTATGAGCAGCATCTTCTGGCCTCCAGCAAATATACAAGGTACGCTGTGCTTGGCGAAGGATGAGCAGTTTATTAGATCCCAGGTTAATGTGGGAAAATATAAATCAAATTAACTATCAGAGCCATTAATGAGCACAAGTATTACTAGCACTTGCCATAGCTTGACATGTCAACGTTAGCTGAATAACTGTTACAGAATAAACTTCAACAGAACTGAAATTTTGGCCTGGGCTTAGATTTTTGTGTGTCTGTAATAATATGGTAGTTGGAGATAGGATGAGTAACAATAGTATAAACATAGTTGGTTGTCTATTTCTGAGTGAAGAGTTAAAGCCCATTATTTATTAATTTCAACAGCACCACGGTAGATGGCCGGCCCAAGTGTGCACATTGTGAGATAGCCATATTTAGTGGCTGCCTGGCTACTGTGAAGGCTAAGTGTTCTATACCAGCTAGCTATGGAGTGTTCTGTCAATTAGTTTACCACCTCACCACTAGGGCGCTCCCGCATGGCGAGACTATACCCAATCTGTGCACCTCAGTCGTCGCCAGTCAAGACTGCTTTAAGCGGTTCTGTCGGTAGAATGTGGCATTTGAACTGCAAAGAAGAAGAAAAACGAACAGTGGCAACGCGAGCATAACATTCATTATACAAAGGTACCACCAGGCTACTCCACGGCCATACCTCCAGTTCAAGGTGTCCCCCAGAATATGGCCTCAGTCGTCGCCGGGTACTGGCGAGAATAGTGTGATAATGATCCTGAGCAGCTCTTCTAATGAAGAGGTGGGCCTAGAGCATAAAGTCAACCGGCTTCTTTGGGATCCTACTGGTGACTATTTACATTCAGACTGATGGTTTACAAAATTCTTCACTTTTGTGAAGACTGTGACTCAAGCATGCAATCAGACACATTTGTTGCAAGTGACCCAGAAAACTCTGTATCTGGAGTCCAGATCTATACAGTGGCAAGGAACCACAGGGCAGTAGAAGTGCATTATATCTGTGCACAAAAGTACTGTTTATGAAAGATCATGGACAACTTTAGAAAATATAACTACACAGATATATATATATATATATATATATATATATATATTTCCCTATCCTTCCTTAGTTTTATATACAGGGTGTCCACAAATGAATATCGGGGTTTTAATGCTTTATAAGATTTATTACATTATCCTTACAGTTATAAATGATATGTCAAATGAAAGAGCAACTCAAACAGTTTTGTTCGTTGGCACTAGTGCACATATGCGTGAAATGTTTCCGCTAGAATGCGGTAGTAGCAAAGATGGCGACGAGTGAAGAGAAAGCGTTTTGTGTTTTACAGTTTGCAAAGACTGAATCTGTAGTTACTGTGCAGCGTGCGTTCCGCATTAAGTTCGGGCGTGATCCTCCAAGTGACAATAACATCCGTAGATGGTATCATCAGTTTGAAGATACAGGCTGCCTTTGTAAAGGGAAGAGCGTGGGACGACCAAGAGTTAGCGAAGAGACTGTTGAGCGAGTGAGAGAGTCGTTCACTCGTAGCCCAAAGAAATCTGTTCGGAAGGCTAGTTGCGAATTAGAAATTTCTAAGTCGACTGTTTGCAAGCGTTTCCTTAAAACTTTCCAACTACGTCCTTACCGTTTACAGTTGTTACAGGCTCTATAGGCTGCAGACCATGGTTTACGTGCCAAATTCGCTAACGAAATGTTGTTACATGACGATGAAGATTTTCTACATCATGTTGTCTTCAGTGATGAATCGACCTTTCACCTCAGTGGACATGTTAACACTCATAATGTGCGGATCTGGGGCTAAGAAAATCCTCAAGACATCGTACAAGTGCAACGAGACTCCCTAAAATCAATGTTTTTTGTGCTGTATCCCGGCGGAAAGTTTACGGACCTTTCTTTTTTTATTAACCTACTGTAACTGGTACTTCTTACCTTGATACACTAGAGCAATGGCTCTTCCCTCAGTTGGAACAATATGAACCAGAGAACTTTATTTTCCAGAAAGATGGTGCGCCACCTCACTGGCATAACGAAGTACGTAGTTGGTTGAACGTAACTGTACCCGACCGCTGGATTGGCCGCAAGGGGCCCAATGACAGAGCTTTGCTATGCGTGGCCTCCACGTTCACCTGACCTAACGCCATGCGATTTCTACCTTTGGGGTTTCATCAAGGATCATGTGTATGTGCCTCCGTTACCAGCCGACCTCCTTGAATTACGACAGAGGATTGAAGCAGCTGTTGCAACAGTTACTGAAGACACACTGCTCAACGTTTGGGAAGAGCTCGGCTACAGACTTGATGTGTGCCGTGTGACAAATGGTGCCCACATAGAACACTTGTAAGGTTGTATATAAAACTGTTTAAGTTGCTCTTTCATTTGACATATCATTTATAACTGTAAGGATAATGTAATAAATCTTATAAAGCATTAAAACCCCAATATTCATTTGTGGACACCCTGTATATATAACACTAAGGAAGGATAGGGAAATATGCCCCAACACTTACCACAGTTGAAGGCGGCTGGGACGACGAAGAAAAAACGAATACAAGATAAGCGCAATATTTCGGCCTACAGCAGCCTTAAACGTGCAGAAGGTAAAGCACCAGGCGGCGTCACATGTGTACACATAGACGTCCGCGGCGTGTGATTTTGATGCACTGCAGTGGAAGCTGGCGAAAAAACAGCACCGCCTGGTGTGGCCAGGATGTAGCCGTATTGTAATTATTATTTTTATATTGATCCATGATCAAGTTTTATCACAATTTTTATCTTAATTGCGTTGCTATCTGCACTTTTAAATATTAAATTCATTTTGAGATTCCTTTTGGCAAGGGATGAACAACATAATAAGTAAAATAATTTCCTCTTACCGTATAGCAATGACTAATCTCTCACCTGGCAGAATAACTTTTCTCTTCACTGTGGTTTCTTTAGATAATTTGCGTTCTACAGTGCTCATCAAACTGAAAAAATTTTCATCGTCTCTTCTTAACTGAGGCCACACAGTGTAAAAAAAGTTTTTCTTACAATGTTCAGAGATTACTAGCTGAATCCATCACATACGTTTCCTCAAGATACATTTTTTCCACACAACTGAGCTATGTATCGGTCCATCAGCCGGGCAGCCGCATTGTAGGTTGAGCGAACAGGTTTTTGGCTTGACACTAAATCGTCTGGGGCAGATTGCGGGGAAGTTCTTGAAACGGTGGTCGCATCTCCTTCCAGTTAACAAATTTTGTGACACATCGAAAAACCACTCCTCCGTTTTCGGTCCTGTTACAGGTGCCAACATGTTTTTGGTAGCACGCCGGACTGCCAAACCAAACCCCGCATATGATACTGAATTGGTAACCTTCTCTGCGGATTGGGTCCACACTTCCTAAAATTAATTCTATTTTAATCATTTTCGATCATAATTAGAAAAAGCTTCTGGATAGGATTACTGCGGTCGTGAAAGGACAAAATGCTATTGAGGGCAGGATTTAAATTCTCATTCACCACTGCAAAATACTGCGCAGTCGTTACAATATAATACAATATCATCTTGTACGAGATTGGGGCAGTCGATTTGTGAAGGTGGTGTTCAGAGTGAACTCTGTATATGCCGACTGCTGATGAAAGGAAAGAGGAGCTTACCAAGATATGCTTTGGTGTCCATGCTAATACCCAACTTAAGGTGACGAGGCAACAAAACTGCAATGCCGATATTCCTTCTGTCCTCGCTGGGGAAAAAATATTCTGTTATATTCGGAATTTAGAGGTTATGTCACATCAAGGATATACTTATGGGGGACAATCTACTTTTCCGCTACAGCTCGAGTGGCGCAGAACAACTTCGACTAGCTGTTCAGCATGCTGCAGTCGTTATGAAGGTGATGGTCAACATTTCTGAGCAGCGCTATGACGTATGCTTTGGCTGCTCCAAAATGCGTCCTCTACAACCAGGAAATATATGCAGCCTCTCGTACAGTCAAACGTTCTGCGTTTAAAATGCCAACACAATCCACGATCAGCTTCACGAATTTAAGCAGTTTCTCCGAGAGCAGACCGTTGACATGTGCCTCGTAGAGATATTACTAAAACCCGGATTGATCCTACCGCCGGTATAGATCCATACCTCGCCATGAAGTGTTTTCATCAGATCTCATATCTGGACGTCGTCGGCGTTGTAAAATATCATCTCTGTCTACCGACTTCTTCAGAGGCATATGGAGGAGGCGGCCTCCACGGCACTGGATAGTATCCAATTTATATTCCTGATTGATAGTTACTTCAACATAAAGGGCGTTGAATGAAACAGTGAGGCCACTAACAAAGCGGGAAGACTAATAGACACAATATATGCATGCAAGTACTGCAGGAGACTCCACATTATCTTGGGAATGGCGTAAATCGGACCCCCTCAATGTCACTAAGGCGTCTGGGACTAATAGGTGATGGTGGAGGTTGACGTGAATCCCCTAGACGAGCTCAGCCTATACTATTCGAAGACAAACGGCTATTCTATCAAGAGCTACTCCAGGGAGCTTTTGAAGCACCACCATTCGAGTGTGTGCTGCCAAGGTAGACGCACGCGCTCGGAGTGATAATGTCGTCCGCTTCAGTTATCGAGGTTGTCTCAAACTTTCGAGGCAGTGACTATGTGAACGCATTCGATTCCTTCCCACTTGAGCGGTGTGAAGCTCGTCTTGCGCCCGGCAAAGATCCTTGGGAGGTATTCGTCGTTGTCAAGTATGGCGAATACCTACCAACAACTTCGATGCATTTAAGCAAACACTGACGGACCCCATTTATGGGGCCAAGCATGCCGACGCGTCAGTTACTGACGTCAAGTATAGAGACGCACGCATGCTATGTCCACCTATATTTGCGGATGGCTTTACCGAGGCCTCCTACTTCCAAGAGGTCACGCAGCGCCTGGTGTCATCTGCACTCCAACATCAGAACGCACAGCGGAACCGGCCGATGGCAGCACTGAGCAATCCAACAGCGATATGAGCGACAACTCTGCCGACTGCAGCGACGGAGAGACGCCTATCGTCAGAGGTCCGGTGCAGCAGCTGGTCGTCTATGCGACCGGCAACATCGACGCCCTGTCTCTGAAGGAGACTGACCTGGTAATCTACACCTGGCCTTCCACGGGTGGGCTTTTGGTCGACTGCTCGTGCCCCTCCGACTACGACGTGATCACCAAACTACTAGAGAGCAGAGGCATACGATTTGCCATCAAGAAAGCTGGCAAGCCACGTCGTCTGATGGTCCGAGGACTTCCAGAAACCACGACTAGAGAGGAAGTCGTTAAGGGCTTCGCGGAGCTCGGAGTCACCGTGCGGGATATCATCCCCATGGTGAAGCCGGGAACCGGAGAGCGACTGCCCCTCGTCGCCTTCACGGCGGACCGACCAGCCACGGCAGCACTCCAGGTGAAGGCACTACTCGGCACTGAAGTCCGGGTAGAGCCTAAGAAGCGCCCACCGGCTGCGCTGCAGCAGTGCTATCGCTGCCAGAAGTTCTCGCATCAAGCGAAGGACTGCAATGCAGCTGAACGCTGTGTTCGTTGTGGGAGAGAACACAACGTAAAAAAATGCAGCCTTCCACGAGATGCAACCCCGACGTGCACAAACTGCGGCCTCGCACATTCCAGCGCGTACGCGAGTTGCAAAGCAAGGCAGTAGCAGATGAGCCATTCTCCTTCTTTCCTGAAACATAAAAGACAGTTGATGCTGGAGGGTTTGTCTTTCGACATTTAATCCGCTGGTTATTAGGTTGGGTTTATCTTAATTGTTGATTTGTCGGGGTTGTTGGCATTTGTCGTGTCGTCATTTGTTGGAGTGGTGTTGACCTATATCGTCAAGTCTAATGGTCTCCTGTGTCGGCCAGGGAGAATTTCGTATCAGCCGAGCACATTTATCATCGGGTTTGGGCTGGTTTCCGCTTTCCGACAAAATGCTGTTGCCAGCATTCTGAAACGGTCCCTTATTGGCATGAGGCCGGTGGCCTCATGCAGGGCCGCAGTTGGAAAGCGGAAGGGCAGATGGAGGGCGAGTGCCCTGTTTTGTATTGCCTGTAGTCGTTGTAGGTGTTTGAGGGCGGCAAATCCCCACACTGGGCAGACATACTCCAGTAAAACCCTAACCAAAGTGAGATAGATGCGCACTCCCAGGGACGGCGACAGTACGCTGTTCCGATTTAGTATGGGGTAGATTTAATTTTAGTCTCGCGCTGGCTTTTCTGCGGACATCGTTGATGTGGGCGCGCCAGGTTAGCTTGGAATCAAGCATTACTCCGAGGTATTTCAGTGATGTACTCCAGGGTATGTCTGATCCATGAAGTCTCAGCAATGGGGCCGGTTGGCCGCCGTTGCGTGGGCCATACTTCCTTGTGAATATGATTGCTTGGGTCTTGGTAGAGTTGACTTTAATTCGCCACCTCCTAGCCCATGTTCTGTCTGTGGAGAATGCCCTGTAGTCGTGCGTTGGCCACGGCCTTGCTTTTTCTGCAAGTAACGTAGGCCGTGTCGTCCGCGTATGTGGCAGTCTGTACACGGTCTGCCGTGGGCACGTCGGCCATGTACAGGGTGTACAGGACAGGGCCAAGCACTGAGCCTTAGGAACTCCTGCGAGGATATTTCTGCTGTCTGACTTCGTCCCGTCCACCTTGACATGAAAGGTGCGGTCGAGTAGGTAGGATCGGATAGGCTTCACCATTGGCCCTGAGAAGCATTGCTGCTAGAGCTTTAATAGTAATCCGGCGTGCCAGGCCGAATCAAAGGCGTGCACTACGTCCAAGGAGACTATAGCGCAATACTCTTTGTGCAGGAAGGCACGGGTTGCAGTTTCAACGATGTGGAACACCTGCTGTGAGGTGGAGTGGCCACCGCGGAAACCAAACTGGTGGTTAGGCAGGAGGCTGCTCTCCGATATGAAGGCTTGCATCCTCTTCAGGAGCAGCTCTCGAACACTTTGCTGATCGACGGTACGAGACTTATTGGTCGGTAGCTTTGCGGTAGACTAGGGTTTTTCCCACTCTTGTGGATAGCGACTACCTCCGCGTGCTTCCACCGTTGCGGGAATACCCCTGTCCGCAAGATGCGATTGAAGATTTCTGCCAGAAACACACAGGCTTCCGGTGGCAGATTTCTCGGACACCTATTCCCGACTCCGTCATGACCGGGAGCCTTCATTGGCCGCAGCCTTGCAAGACAGTTGGCTACCTCCTCCGGGGAGATAGGGTCTGTTTCCTCGTTTCCGTCGTCACCCTGAAGGTACACGTGCAGTCGGTATCGGGCACCTCTCAGGTCCTGCTCGTTCACATTCATTTCAGACGGACGGTAGTTGTTCTCGAATCCGTCGGCCAGGGCATTTGCTTTGTCCTTTGGTCGATAGATGAGACCGTTCTTTCCGTGCAGGGGGTATTCGCCGTTTCGGTTTTGTGAAGCTGCGCGTCTGGGCCCACATGGTCCCGTCGTCCGGCTTGAGTGCCGATACGCGGGCGTCCCACAGGCTATTCCTGTGCTGGGTCAGATCCGCTTTGAGCTCCCACTGGAGACGGTTTAGGAGTCTTCTGGTGTCGGGGTTTCGCGTCAGCTTCCACTCCTCCACCACCCTGTTCTTGTGTTTGATGGCAGCAAGAAGATTGGGTGGCAGCTGGAGTGTTGCGGGCCTCTTTGTGTGAAGAGGGGTGATTGCTGATACGGCATCCTCCACAATCTCCTCAAACGCCCTTATTGCCGCGTCCACGTCCTCCACTCTCTGGTCAGCCAGTGCGGAGGATAGTGACTGCTTGAATCTTCTCCAATTGGTTTTGCGGAAGTCGTGAGTTTCTGGGCGCGAGTCGTACCATTCTCATGCATCCACTTCCACTGTCACCGGACAGTGGTCGGAGGACAGTCGGTTAATGGTTCTCCCAGTGACGAGGCCTGTCATTCCCCTAGTGACCACTATGCCCAGGACGTCTGGTTGACCTCTAGCCGTTGGGTAGTGAGTCGGCTCGTCGGGACCCTACACATACATGTTGTGTGCGTTGGCAAGCCTCCTTAGCTTAGCACCTACTATATTTCGGACCCTGCTGTTCCAATCGGGATGCTTCGGGTTGAAGTCACCTCCGAACAGAACTTTGCCCCTAAGTGTAGCAAGTGCAGTGAGGTCCGCTTCTAGGGCGATCCTGTTTGCAGCTGCTGTGTGGTTTGTGATGGGAGGTCGGTAAATTGCCACTACTGTGAGTTTTCCTCCAGCTGTGGCGACCTCCACACCGACAGCCTCGATGGACTGCATGTCAGGTACCCTTACTTGACTGTGGGGGATTCCTCTCTTGATGTATATTGCTACGCCTCCCCCTGCGGTTGGGCGGTCGATATGGTAGCCACTGATGCTCGGAGTCCCGGCTTGAGGTGTGTCTCACTAACCAGACACACATCGATTTCCTGATCTTGCATGATATGCCTAAACTCCATCATCTGCCTAGTAATGCCGTTGGCACTCCATACACAGAATTTCAGGCTTCTTATGTTGGGCCGTTTATCCATGATGGTTCTGACAAGAGCATGCGGTGGTGGTGGCCGGGGCCGTCTTTGCTGAGGCATGAACGCTGCTTACAAGCAGATCAAATTTCAGTATGAGGGAGTTAACCGCCATCATCATGGTTTCTATCATGTCACAGAGCTTGGTCGCGTGTCTTTTCTGGGGTCTGCTGTGTCTCCTCTGTAGGAAAATTGATGGCAGCAGCCGTCGGTTTGCCCGTCACAGCTTGAGCAAATGTTTGATGTTCAATGCGGTGACTAGCCGCACTGGGTACCTCCTGCTTGCCTTGCTGCGTGGGCTGTTTCTTTTTGGGGGGTTACTCTGCTTGGGGGAATTCCTCTGCTTGGGGGGCTTCTTTTGTTTGGTGGGCTGTGGCTTCTTCTGTTGAGGGGGCTGGGGCTTCTGCTGTGGAGGCTTTTCCTGCCGTGGCAGGGGCTTCCTCTGCTGAGAGGTCGTCCCCTCATCAGCAGGAGGTCGTTGGGTGTCTGCTCCGGTTTGGGGGTGGGTTTCCTGCTGGCGCCCTTTGTCCCGATTTTTATCTCGGGACTGGAAGCCACGCATACGATCACGAGCCCTCTTGTAGGATGGGCAGCCCTTGTAGCTAGCTACGTGGCTGCCCCCACAGTTTCCGCATTTCGCAGTGGCTTTGTCTTTCTGGGCAGAGCAGCTGTTTGAGTTGTGTGCACCTGCACACTTTACACAAACAGGGCTCATCTTGCAGTGACCCTCAACGTGCCCATAGGCTTGGCAGTTGAAACACTGCTGCGGCCCCTGCGATGAGCGAAGAGTCTCTGCTTTTAACTGGAGGTGGCAGATATTTTCCACCCGGAATAGCTCTCTGGTCTGTGGCGTGTCTGGTACAACCACTAGAAACAGAGGCATCTCGGTGTTGGTGCCGGGACGCTTTAGCTGGGCTACAGTACTGACATCGTAACCCACTGCCCCAAGTTCTTCTTTAAGGTCAGTCACAGGGAAGGACCTTGGTAGACTACGGATCACCACCTTCAGGGTTTGCACCGCACCGGTGGAAAACGTGTATTAGGGGTATTCTTTTCATCCAGGGTTTTCGTAACTCTGGTGATGTCCTCCACCGTCGTAAAGGTGAATTTTATTTTATCGCCCCCGGCCGTCTTGGCCTGGAACGGATCCTTTACGACGGCTTCAACCCAGTCGTAAAGCTTTTTGTAGCTTTCGCTGAACTCCACGACGATGGGCGGGAGGTCCACTCTCCTGGTCTTTGGAACAGACGCCTCAGACGCAATTGTCTCATTGGCCTGGTCAACGTTCATTTGCTCCGGGGCCAGGGAGGGAGGGGGGTTTTTACTCCTTGCTTTGGGGGCTCCCGCATCAGTCACATTAGAAGCCGGTGCCCAACATGTCAGGTGCTCCGTGGGCATTAACCCCTCTGCCTGGTCTGCGGAGAGTTGTGCTGTCGGTCTCGATTTGTCGGGGGCCGAGGTGCTCCTCTCTGGTAGCTCGGGCGCCAAGGATGGGGTGGGTTCGCACGTGCGCGGTGATCTGGCTTTGGGAGCAGCCGCCTCAGCCACATCAAGTGCTTGCGACCGGTTGGACGAGTGCACTTCGGCCTCAACCTCTTCTGCTTTGAGGACAGCAAATTGGTTTCGCAATTCTAAATGCTTGGGAGCCAGAGAGGGAGGGGTTTTGCACTTGCGTCGAGCTAGCACGTAACCCTTGGCATCGGGGCAAAACTCGTAAATCTTGCCGGTAGGTGTCATCTGTTCCCGGGAGCGGAAAGCAGGCTTGCCGGTTGCCGATCCGGGAGTAGATTCTTCACTGGCTGCGGGGGGAGGGGGCTTCCTGGACTCGGTCTTTTTGCCCTTGTGGGAAGAGAGGTGAGCCACAGGAACGCTGATTTTGTGGCTGCCACGAGAGTCGGCTCTCGGCTGTTTAACTTTGCTAGCCTGGAGAGGAGAGGTGCGTCTCTTCGTGCAGCCGTTGTTGTCGGGTTATTCCTTACCCGCGATTTTAATGGCATCCGGTTGGATCATATCCACAACGTCGACCAGATTAGCCATTTCCTTGGCTTGGGATACCGGTATACCTTTCGCTACCAGGGAGGGGAAAACATCAAGGGAATCAATCTCAATTATCATCTCGGTCTTGTCGGTAGTTTATCAAACCTCAGGGGTGACGCTTTGGGTGATACGCAAGGTAGCCACACCCAAAAACGGCCCTAATCTCACGTACGCGGGTCACTGCACGGTGTGCAGGCCCTGGCACGGTACTCCTCGGGGGACAGGGGAGGATGCCCCTCTAAAAGATAAGATTGCACTTCGCGGATCACGTCTGACGACTTTGCTTTTTTATGTGAGATCCGCTCAGTACAAGGAGCAAGAAACGTCACGTCAGTGTCTGTCGGCGAGGTTGGAGAGTGCGGCAGCGACCCTTCCGCTGCGGCTCCCCGAGCCCGACTGGAGCGCTGTGCTGCCGCTCAGGCGGCGAGAGATCGCTCAGGCGGCGCGGCCGGAACTGCGGTAGCTCTGTTCTGATTGGCTGCGCGTTCGGAGTCCTCTCGTTGGCGATGCGTCTCCACTGGCTGCTGGCAGCCGACTGTGCAAAGCAAGGTGCAATTATCGAAAGAAATTTGCCAAGGTCCAGCGGCTCCCTACGCAGCCCGCAACAGAGACCACACCAGCAGCTCCAGCGCCAGACAGGAGGCAACTCACACTTACTCGATCGAATGGTATTCGTGTACACTTGCTACTGGTACTGTATCCTAGTTTATACGAATTCCGTCTCGCTTGCGAAGCGAAGTTAGGAAGAAGCTTCCTTCCTCTTTTTTGGGGACTGCCTTGCCCTCCCTGCCCGAGGCGTTAGGGAATTACCGCTCCACGGCCCACTCCTGCGGAGTGGAAGTCCCAAGTGTAAGCATAGGGTTGTCTCTGATCCGGATACCCTACGGTGACAACTAAGGGTCAGAGCAACATTCCTTTCACCCCTGCAACCTTCAAACGACGTCGGAACTGGGCGACATCATGGCGGCTGACAACTCGCCTGGGGACAAAACCTTTACTCTCGATGATGACGAATTCCCGGCCTTGACTTCGGACAACGAATCCATCTCTACTGAACTCGACAACCAGGATATGGAATGCGAAACCTTAGCCTCCCGCAAGCGTGGGGCAGTCACCTCTGCTCCCACCTCTGCTGCCACCTCTGATGACAAGAATCTATACAAGAAACGGGCCACTGAACCTAAAGTCAAGGGGGCCAAGAAACAGAATAAGAGCCGACCGTCGATAACGGCAGCTACTTCCTTTCCAGCAACACACAGCATATTACCCTACTCAGTAGACCTCAGACTACCATCCGCTGCAACAGCGAAGCCATCACCACAAGTGCCTCAACATCTGGATGAACAGCAATTCATCTCCCCCCGTCGTACCGCAAGGGCATCTCCAACCGCTGACACCGTGCAGATCGTCGAGACCTCAAACCAATTCTTGCCTCTGCAAGATGTAGTGCAGGAGTCAAATGAAACAGGCAAAGAAGAACTCCAACATCCCACCCATCGTTGTTCAGTTCGAGGAGAGTTACAAAAAACTACACGACTGAGTGGCCAATGCAGTAAAAGGTCCTTTCGCTGCCAAAACAGCTGGTGGCGACAAAATAAAATTCACATTCACTACTACAGAAGATTACTTAAATGTAACAAACATGCTTGCAGCCAACAAAACTCCCTACTTTACCTTCCCCACTTGGGCAGTAAAGCAGATTAAAGTAGTTTTCAGGGGTATCCCTCGAACTTACCCCACAGCAGATTTGAAGGAAGAGCTCCAGGACATGGGGTTCGAAATACAAACTGTTGCCCAGCTCAAACGACCAGGTACAAACGTTGCCTGGTGGTTGGTCCAGACTTACCAGCCAACAGGAATCTGTTTCAGGTAGAGTCCATATCACACCTGAAGGTCTCTACTGAAAAGCTTAGATCATCTCCTGGACCTCCACAATGTTACAGGTGCCAATTGTATGGTCATGTGGCCAGGCATTGCACCTCACCAGCAGAAAACCCAAAACCACCACGGCTTCCTGTTTCAGCTACCAGACAACGCATTCGTCGTCGCAACGGACCGCTCCGAACCGCCGCATCAGCTCAGAATGTCGGAGTTGAAAGACTTTTTAGCATGATAGAAAAAGTCTTTGATACTCTTTTACATCTCATCGACAGGATGAACCGTCTGCCTGCAGATATCCAAGCAGCAGTTATGGCAACCAGCACCACCACCAGCATCAATCCTTCTAATCATGGATAGAAGACCTCATGCCGGCAGTCTTTCCATCTGGGTATGGAACGCTAATGGTTTATACACCCAAGTCCAAGAATTTAGAAACTTCATCGCTGAATACAACATAGACGTGTGTCTCGTTAGCGAGACACACCTGAAACCTGTTCTGCGAGCGTCGGTTGCAAACTATGAATGCTTCAGAAGGGATCGACCAACTGCTGGTGGCGGTGTCGCTATATATGTGAAAAGAAGCATTCCTCACCTTGAAACCCCTCTTCCAGACCTTCAACTCAGCGTGGCCATCGCCATAGAAGTAAGCACAGCCAGAGAGAACATAACGATCATCTCTGCATATCGATCCCCGCGTGTACAGTTCCCAGAGGCAGAAGTAGCCCAGCTGACTTCTATAAGAGGCAAACTTCTTATAAGGGGAGATCTAAATGCAAAGCATGCTGACTGGCATTGTAACAGACCTAACCAGGCGGGCAAAATTCTAAGAAGAGTTGTCAATAGACACAACATGTGTGTGTGTGGGCCCCCGAGGAGCCCACCCATTACCCATACCACGCTGGTCGACCGGACATCCTTGACGTTCTCGTCTCAAAGAATATTCCCGGATTCATTGCCGCCTCCACAGTAGACACCCTGTCCTCAGACCACCTCCCGGTCATCTTCGAGGTGGGAACAGGCACCCTACAGCTTTATGATACTCCAAACTACGACTTCAAAGCTACAGACTGGAGGAGATACCGAGAAATTATACTGGAGTCTCCAGAAGACACCCCCGCAGATGATAACCCAGACACAGTCCTTGAAGTATTCGAAAGTGGGGTAATGAATGCCATCACCAACACTATGGTACTAAGGACTAGCCCTGAACTTTCGACAAAACTCCCTCCTTACCTACTAGCAGCGATCCGGCACAAAAACCGAGTCGCGAAGGAGTGGAGGCTTACTAAGAATCCAGCTACCAGGAAACTATTAAACCACCTCCAGAAGAAACTGAAGGCCTCACTGAACGACCACCGAAACCGAGACTGGAACGCCCGACTATCCATGTTACAACCTGATGATGGCACGCTATGGACACAGACTCGCAGGTTTACTAAAAAACGACACAGAATTTCACTACTACTAGGAGAACGCGGACTTCTTTATCGTCCTGAAGACAAGGAAAATGCCTTGGCGGATGTATTTGAAAGTAACTTCCACCCAGCCCCTGGCGATACCAACCGCTTGGAGGAAGTCAACAGACGACTCAATGTCTTCCTAGAAGCCGCGTACGACGACGAACATGACATCGAGCCAATCACGTCTCAAGAGGTACACAACTGCATTGCCACCCTCCATCCTAGGAAGGCTCCGGGAGTTGATAGGATCGGAAACATCTGTTTGCGCAGTCTGCCGTCGGCAGCTGAGGACTACCTTGCTGCCCTCTTCAACAACATTATCCAAACGCAGACATACCCGGCGCGATGGAAGCACGCAGAAATCGCAGCGACCCATAAGGCCGGGAAAAATCCATCGCTGCCACAAAGCTATAGACCCATCAGCCTGCTTCCCTCAGTAAGTAAAGTGTTCGAGCGCTTGCTCCTGAAACGATTAAATCGCCACATTGAACAGCAAGGAATATTACCCAACCACCAGCTAGGGTTTCGCCGCAGGCATTCGACCACTCAACAGCTGATGAGGGTGGTTGAGACTGCCACTCGAGCGTTCAATTTCAAACACTACTGTGGAATGGTACTACTGGATATTTCTCGAGCCTTTGACTCGGTCTGGCACGCTGGCCTCCTGCTGAGACTGTATGAGCAGGGGTTTCCTGGCAAATTAATCAAGCTGATCAAGTCGTATCTAGAGGAACGAACATTCAGCGTAAGAGTCGACAAAGTCACATCAACCCGACGCAGAATTATGGCTGGCGTACCCCAAGGATCGGCCCTCGGTCCTTTGCTGTACTGCTTGTACAAAGCCAACGTGCCCACCCAAGAAAACATCAACACAGCAACTTATGCATATGACACCGCCTAGTTCACCAGCAGCCACAGCAAAACCATCGTCACTCATCGCCTGCAAAACGTGCTACAGAAAACCGAGGCCTGGGCGAGGCGTTGGAGAATTGAGATCAACCCCGCCAAAACTCAGGCCATCATATTAACTAGAAGAAGAGGGCCACGCCTGCGTCCGCAGCCGGACCCTCAGCTGAAATTAAACAATAATCTGATACCTTGGTCCAAAACGGTACTATACCTGGGAGTTACGCTGGACTCAAGACTAACGTGGAGAGCCCACACAGAGGACCTGCGTAAACAGGCCAGCGCCAGGCTGCAAGCACTCTACCCGCTTATCAATAAGGACAGCAAGCTACCTGCGTCCAGGGGCGTGCGGTTCTACTGCTCCCAGATCAGGCCAATGTTTGAATATGCATGCCCTGTATGGGGTTACGCTGCCAACACACATCTGCGTCGTCTACAGACTGTGCAAAATAGAACACTAAAGAGAGCCCTGCACGTAGATAGCAGGTTCCCCACTAATGCCATACATGAAGCTACAGGCCTCCAAACCCTAAGACATAGATTTCAAGAACTTGCTGTTAAGTTTTACAAACTAGCGCAAAACTCAGCAAACTCCCTAATAAAAGAGCTAGGGAATTATCCAACTGGCCTAGGACCCCATGTCGGACCCATGGCTCTCATTACGAACTTTTAGACACAACGAATCTAGGATAGACAAGTTGAACGCCAAAACTGAAGTCACACCTACAGCCAGGATATGACTTATCTAACAAACTTGGAGGAAATATCTAACGACAAAGCCTTCAAAACCCTCTGCCGGAAACTAATAGGCAGTCAATTGGCGTGGCTGCTGCAGACAGGAGGCAGAAACATTGTAGAGTCAATCCTCGTTGTGTGAAATGCTCTGGGGAACACTTAACTAAAACATGCAACAAAACAAAAGATGAACCACCTAAGTGTTAAAATTGTTTGGGACAGCATCCCGCGAGCTACCGCGGGTGCCCCCAATACAAGAAAATTGTGCAAGCCAGAAATGCCAGGCTCCAAAAACAAAAACAAGAGCAGGAGAAGGCAGGAACCAACGAGACTCCCAACGTCTCAGACAGGCAGCAGTTTCCCTCCCTCCCGCCAAAGACAAACACTTGGGACAAGCAGACCGACAACAATCAAAAAGACAAAAATGACAAAATAGAAAAAACAGACCGCAAACAGGACAAAGACAAGACTGAAAATCAAGACAAAGCAAGAGGATTCGGTTCCGACCTTGCCGAGTTGGTCTCTTCTCTTAAAGAATTCGACTTCCGGAGGATGATAGCCACGATGAAAATCGTGGTTACCAAACTCCAAACAGCCGACAATATCTTGGAAAAGGGATTAATTCTGGTACGGTCAGTGAATACTTCTGCAATGGCGAGACAAAATAAAACGACACTGAACATACTAGTTTGGAATGCAAATGGCATAGCCAATAAAAGACTAAAACTACTAAATTACCTCGACGAACATGACATTGACATAGCCCTCATAGGGGAAACCCACCTGAAACTGACTAACGACTTCAGGATGAGGAACTATGTTGTGACTCGTACTGACCGACAGACGCAGGGGGGTGGAACTGCTGTCCTGATCAAAAACAGGCTGGTCCACAGAGACCTGTCTGACGCACGAACAGGTGACCTAGAGCATACGGCCGTCGAACTCTTAGTAAATGGGGAACCTTTGCATCTAGTCGCAGTCTACAATCCGCCAAACAAGGAATTGAAGGAAGAGAACGTGCAAGCACTGTTAGATAGGAATGAAACAGTAATATTAGGTGGTGACTTGAATGCCAAGAGCCAGATCTGGAATAGTAGACTTACCAATCGGAATGAAAGGGGTCTGCTCAGGGTGCTGCATGCCAACAGAAATGTTGAAGTGCTAGCGCCCGACGCACCGACTTACTTCCCGACTACGGCAAGGTATCAACCGGATGTATTAGATGTACTCGTTGTGAAAGGACTAGGCTGGCGGAGGGAATTATCAACCCAATGCGAACTTAGCTCCGATCACAATCTGATTCTTCTGTCAGTCAAACTACTGGAACAACAACGCCAGAAGACATATAACACCTTTCAGACAAACTGGGAGTATTTTAAAGAGGATGTCTCGCTGCACCTCAAGAACCTATCTATTATAGACTCCAGACATAAAATAGATGAGGCTGTCACTAAGCTTAACGTGGTGATGCAAGAATGCACAAAGCAAGCAATAATAAAAATCACCACAACATATGAAAGATCAACAATTCCAGACCACATCAAAAATCTAATTATTCTAAAAAACAGGATCCGGAAGAGGTGGCAACGATGGCGTGATCCGGCTGACAGAGGGATGGTCAACCACCTAGTAGATGAAATCAGAGAGAATCTGAAAGTTCATAGACATCAGGACTGGCAAAGAAAATTATTAGAAGTACAGAACAACAATAAAAAGATATGGGCACTTTCGAAGTCAGTCAGCAAAACATCTCAACCTATTCGGCCACTACGTGGACCGCAAGGATTTGTGTACGACCCTGCTGGGAATGCTCAGTTCCTTGCGGACACGCTAGAAACTCATTTCAAACCGAATGAAATAGCTGACGATGTAACAAAGAACATGTTCTGAGTGTAGTAAACCGCTTGATCTACATCGGACCGCAGAATTATGTGCAAAAAACAAATGACGAGGAGGTGGAGTCTATCGTACACAGTCTGAAACCCAAAAAGGCTGCGGTTTACGACAAGATTTTCGCTCTCCTAGTAAAAAATCTGCCTCCATAAGCCATTAGATATATAACTACGAAATATAATGCATGCCTGGCACTGAGTTACTTTCCAAGGGCTTGAAAAATAGCCAAAGTAGTGGCTATTCCCAAAGCAGAAAAGAGAAGGCTCATACCGGGAAACTACAGACCAATTTCACTGCTTACAATTCTTGGAAAAGTCTTTGAGAGAGTAATACAAACTCGTCTCAACAAAATTTTAGAAACAAACAACATAATAATAGCACAACAGTTTGGCTTCAGAAAAGAACATAGTACTGTTCAACAATGTACAAGGCTTGTGGAGAATATCTGCAAAGAAAAGCAGGCAGGCAGTGGTACAGCTGCCATTTTCATTGATATTGAGAAAGCTTTTGACAGAGTATGGCATGAAGACCTACTCTACAGACTGCATGAATACAATATGCCAGATAACCTAATACATCTACTGCATTCCTATTTAACAGACAGGATTTTTTTTGTGTCTCATGAAAATGGTAATAGCATGTACAAGAACATTGAAGCTGGTGTCCCGCAGGGGAGCATACTTGGTCCTCTGCTGTTCAATATATACGTAAACAAGATCCCACAGTCCACAGAGAGTTATATTTCTCTTTATGCAGATGACACGACAATTTACGCCAGCAACAGAAATTTGAGTTACGCCATACGAAAGACGCAAAAACATCTAGAAAAACTGACACAATGGTGTAACTTGTGGCGGATAAAAATTAATGAGACTAAGTGACAGGCAATACTTTTTTCAAACAGAATTAAAATTCCTGATATGAAGCTACATATCAAGGATGTTGATCTAAATTGGGTTGATCAGGTGAAGTACCTGGGACTGCGACTAGACAAAAGACTCGCGTGGAGTAGTCACATAACTGATACAAAAAACACATCTAGAGCAAAGCTAGCCGGCCTCTACCCCCTTCTGAGAGGCGACGGTCTATCCACGGCGACTAAACTCCTCCTGTACCGTGCGATTATGCAGCCCACCTTCCTCTATGGGTCAGAAATATGGAGCATGCTGGCCGACTGTCACGTTAAAAAAATGCAAGCACTGGAAAACAGAGCGCTGCGCATCATCTCGGACGCACCCAGATATGTCAACAATTAATAGTTAGAAAAGCGCTCTGCTTTCCCACGTTGGCAGAAACCATCAAGCATAAGTCAGAAATTTTCTTTCAAAGATGCTCTATTTCTAAATATGATTTAATCTCTGAAATCGGCGACGAAACAGAAGAAATGCGCAATGTTAAGCGTCCAAAGCTAACACTCACAAAGCATTGTAATATATATCCACCCCAACCTCCACAACCCCTAGACCACCCATAGACAGTAATTAGTCCCCACATCAGAAGGTGTAGGTCCCAATCATGTACTGTATATATTAATCCTCCATTAGATTTAGTAGGTCATAGTAATCTTCTTATATATAAAAATCAATGTTTGTTTGTGGGTTTGTTCGTCTTCTATGCATTCCTATACCATTTATCAGATTGCAATGAAACTTTGGAGAGTTTTCGAGTGTGCGTCTGCAAAGGTTCCTGTGAAAAAAAATTTCCAAAATGTCACCCCCTATTTCCCATAACACCCCATAATTTAGGCAAAACCACATTTTTTATCCGATTTAGATAGGAATTTGTACACTTATACTTTAAAACAAACATAAAAATACTGCCTACATACGGTTTCCGAATATTAATCCCCTCGCCCCCTTTCCACCCCCATAATTTTTTCACCCCATAATTTAGGCAATATCACATTTTTTATCCGATTTAGATAAGAATTTGTACACTTATACTTTAAAACAAACAGAAAAATACTGCCAACATATGGTTTCCGAATATTCATCCTCTCTCCCCCTTTCCACCCCTATTACGTTTTTACCCCATAATTTAGGCAAACCACATTTTTTATCCGATTTAGATAAGAATTTGTACACTTATACTTTAAAACAAACAGAAAAATACTGCCTACGAATGGTTTCCGAATATTCATCTCCTCTCCCCATTTCCAACCCCATTACGTTGTTACCCCATAATTTAGGCAAACCACATTTTTTTATCCGATTTAGATAAGAATTTGTACACTTATACTTTAAAACAAACAGAAAAATACTGCCAACATACGGTTTCCGAATATTCATCCCCTCGCCCCCTTTCCACCCCCATAATTTTTTCACCCCATAATTTAGGCAAACCACATTTTTTATCCGATTTAGATAAGTATTTGTACACTTATACTTTAAAAAAGAGAGAGAAATACTGTACACATTAATTTCACATAAACCCAATCCCTCTCCTCTCTTTCCACCACCTTAATTACCCCCTCTTCCCCATAACACCCCATAATTTAAACAAACCCGCAAACCGTTCGTCCGATTACGGCGAAGCTATGGTGAATTGTCGAGGGGATGTCGAAAATGGTTCCTGTCAAAAAGCAAATATTTAAAAACCCACCCCTCCTCCCCATAATTTAGACAAAACCACATATTTCATCAGATTTCAATGGGAATTTGCACACTTGTACTTTGAAATAAACAGAAAAATACTGCCTGCATATGTTTTCCAAAGCGCATCTCCTCTCACCCTTTCCAACTGAAAATGAATGAAACAGCAGTTTAAAATTTATATGTAAATATTTTTTCATTTAATCTATGTGCCTACTCAAGTCCAGTAATTGTGAAGCATTGCCGGGTCAGCTAGTTCTTATATATAAAAATCAATGTTTGTTTGTTCGGCTTCTATGCATTCCTATACCATTTATCAGATTGCAATGAAACTTTGGAGAGTTTTCGAGTGTGCGTCTGCGAAGGTTCCTGTGAAAAAAAAATTCCAAAAAGTCACCCCCTATTCCCCATAACACCCCATAATTTAGGCAATACCACATTTTTTATCCGATTTAGATAGGAATTTGTACACTTATACTTTAAAACAAACATAAAAATACTGCCTCCATACGGTTTCCGAATATTAATCCCCTCGCCCCCTTTCCACCCCCATAATTTTTTCACCCCATAATTTAGGCAATACCACATTTTTTATCCGATTTAGATAGGAATTTGTACACTTATACTTTAAAACAAACATAAAAATACTGCCTACATAAGGTTTCCGAATATTAATCCCCTCGCCCCCTTTCCAACCCCATAATTTTTTCACCCCATAATTTAGGCAATACCACATTTTTAATCCGATTTAGATAAGAATTTGTGCACTTATACTTTGAAACAAACAGAAAAATACTGCCTCCATATGTTTTCCAAAGCGCATCCCCTCTCACCCTTTCCAACTGAAAATGAATGAAACGGCAGTTTAAAATTTATATGTAAATATTTTTTCATTAATCTATGTGCCTTCTCAAGTCCAGCAATAGTGAAGCATTGCAGGGTCAGCTAGTTGTATATAATTTTTGCCTCCATTAGGTTAAGTAGATTCAAATGTAAATATAACTATAGGCCCCCATGCAAACATGTAACTCTATGACACCCCTCCAATAGTTTTTAAAACAAAAAAAAAAACATATAAAACAAAAACAAAAAAAAACTAATAAGCTTAGGGCACATCATAGTTATTGAAAATTAGAATTAGATTTTATCAATTGCATAGGTACCCTGGGTCAAATGACAGGCAGCTTTTGCCAACCAGTCTATATCTGCAAGACATGACAAAATCAAAAGCCATGTCAGAAAACTCACAATCAACATCAGCAGAAGGAGACATCCTGGAGCTGTATCTTCATAGTAGAAATTCTAGCCAGATGACGCTGTGCTGTGCTGTGAGACAGGAGGCGGTACGTGCACCGCCCTCCCCACCACCACGCCACGGATGACAGCGCTACCAACGCCAGGCAGCGCGCGCAGCAGCACCCCCACCACAGCGCCTGGGTCGCGTCGCTCACCTCGCGCACTGACCATGATCAAGACGCTCCAAGCAGAATCCACGCGGTCGCTGACCGCAGCGGACGCTCGCCATCACTGCGCGCACCCCGCCAAGCTGAAGACGGCCATACGGCCGTCCTACAAGAACTTTTAAGAGCTGTGTCATACCTGACACAGCTGGTGGCCAATATACAGCCGTTTAGAACACATCGCCGCCTCCACTACTGGACCCAAACCTCCCTGCCTGCCCGACCGGAGAGGAAATACCAGCAGCATAAAGTACACCAATGTCAAATTTTAATAAAGCAGGGTGTAGAGGCACTCATGACGCCTAAATCACCCAGTGTCGTAGTGGTCATGCGCGCAACGGCACGAACCTCCGAGACGACGAGCTTTTGAAGATGCCCCTTCAGATAGTAAGCACGATAACCCGCCTCATCACAGTTTCCCCCACATATCCTATCTACAATCCGGTATAAAAACTGGGTTGCAAAGAATGGAAGCTGACCAGGGATACTACTAGGAGTCCGTTTATCAACCTCATGCACAAGGAACTAAAAACATCGTTGATGCAGCAATTGAACCAGGAGTGGAATATCTGAGTCTCTATGATTCGACCAGGTGATGGGACCTTTTGCTTGATATTTTCTGTATAATTGACTATGTTTGACTACTGGGATTCCTGCTTAAGCTCTCGAGAATACATTTTGAGACGCTAAGTGAACCTAAAGTAATTGTACCTCATCAACCGCACCTTCAGCGTTCGGTTGTTGACGGACCCTTATTAAGAAGACAGATCCAGCCTTGCTTTCCTCAGGTTACAATACTCGGATGGGTGCCGTAATTACCGTACACCGTCAACGTTCCGACTTATCCTGGTGCACGTCGACGACACAGCATATTTCTTGTCTAATCGATCACCACTAGTCACCATCTAGAACCTCTGGCAGAAAACAGAAGCCTCGGCGTATAGATGGTGAATATAGGAAAATCTATCAAAGAAACAAGCAATTATACTGACGAAAAGCACGCCCATATTGAAGACGTGAGTTGGTGAGCAACTGCAATGTTACACGACCTCTCCATTTTATATTTAGTGTCAAAATTTCCACTACTCGTGTTAAACCGACTGGAATGCGCCAACCCAGTGTGGGAATATTCGGCGACAAAAACATAAGAAAGCCACAGATGTTACAGAGCAGAGCATTTAAGAGAGCTCTTCACATACTTGTCCGGTTCTGACAGACACTCTACAACAGATGGTCATGATGCTAACCCTAAAAGAGAGATTCTGCAAGCTGACGGAGTGTGACAACTTTATGGAAAACAATAACCTGCCGGTCAGCACTCTCGTTGAATATGACATAAACTTTGACCGAAACAGACGACCCTTAAACTTATAAAAATTTAAGCTTCGAGATTATCGGCATTAAAGGTCCAATACTTTTTTCTTTTTGCTGTCATCAGTCTTTCGACTGATTTGAAGCAATCCTCCATCCCTTCCTTTCTTGTGCTAACCTCTTCATCTCTATATACCCCTTACAACCCACGTCCTCAATTATCTGCTTCATATATTCCAATCTCTGTCTTCCTCTACAGTTCTTACCTTCGACTGTACCCTCGATCAGCAAATCAAATTAACCAGTCCAGCATGTCTCAAAACATGACATGCCAACATGTCTTTCTTTCTGTAAGCTTCTTCCACAATCTTCTTTCCTCACCCATTATTTCAAAAACTCGTCCATTTTTTACTTTGTCTGTCCACTTAATTTTCAGCATTCTTCTGTAGCACCACATTTCAAATGCCTCCATTTTCTTTCTTTCAGGTATTCCTAAAGTCCGTGTTTCTAATTCCTAGATCAATATTAAAAAACTAAAAGATTTCCTTTTTCATGAAAGCTCTTTTTGAACAGTGCTATTTTGCCTTTAATCATCATTCTTGTTCTGGCCATCGTTTGTAATTTTGCTTCCCAAGTAACAGAATTCACTTACTTCTCCTATTGCATCCGATCCTATTTTGATATTTAATCTACTGTGATTGGTATCATTTTTGCTACATTTCATTACTTTTGTTTTGCTTTGATTTATATTCAGTCCAAAATCTTTCTTCAGTATTTTGTTCATACCATTCAGTAACGTCTCAATGATCCTCATCACTTTCTACTAACAAAACAATGCCATCAGTCAAATCGTAGCATACTCTTTTTTTCTCTATGACCACTTATGCAACATGGGAATTTTTCTTTAATTTTTTTATTGCTTCTTCTACATACAAGGTGAATATTAACGGGGATAAACTACAACTTTGTCCCACACCCTTTTTAACTGATGCATGTACCCTCATAGTTCTCTACTTTTATTATAGCCACTTGATTCTTATATAGTTTATAGAGTATTCTTCTATCACGATACTTTAGACCTGACTTCTTTAAAATTTTGAACATCATGTCCCACCTAAAATTATCAAAAGATTTTTCTAAATCAACAAACACCATAAAAGTATCTTTTTCTTTCTTGACCCGCCTTTGAAGTATTAATCTTAAAGCCAGAATTGTTTCCCTTGTACCGCGATCCCTAAACCCAAACATGATCTTCACCTAATATCTCTTCTACTACTCTTTCCATCCTTCTGTATATTGTTCTGGTCAGTAATTTTGAAGAATGTGATGTTAGACTAATGGTGTGATAATTCTCACATTTGTCAGCTTGTGCTTTCTTTGGAAGTGTGAAGATGATATTTTTATTAAAATCAGTTGGATTATCTTCTGTTTCATAACTTTTTGATATCAGCTTGAATAATCTTTCGATTTCCTTCTTCTCCTAGGGATTTGAAAAGTTCTGCAGGGATCTCATCATTTCCAACTGCCTGATTTGCTTTCAAGTCATTCAGAGCTCCATTAAATTCTATCCATGAAAACAAGATCTCCTAAGTCTTCAATGTCGACATTGCCTTCCTTTTCAGTAACGCTATTGTTCAAGTCGTCCCCATTATACAGTTTCTCAATGTATTCCCACCATCGTTTAGCTCTATCGTCTGAGCTTAAAAGAGATTTCCCATTGGCAGCGTTAATGTTCACACCTCTTTTCTTCATTTCTCCAAACTTCTGTTTGACCTCTCCTATATGCAACATCTACTTTACCTATGACCATTTCCTTTTCTACTTCTTCACACTTTTCTTCTAGCCATTTTTCTATTTTTTCCATTTCCTGTTTATTTGATTTCTAAATTTCTTGTATTTTCCTCTTCCTGCTTCATCCTGAGCATTTTTGCCCCTTCTCTTCTGATCCATAAGCTCCAAAATTTCTTCTGTGATCCAAGGTTTTTGGGCAACTTGTTCCCTAAAGCCTAATGTTTCGGTTACCAGGTTTCACTATTTCTGTCTTTATTGCATTCCATTCGTCCTTGGTTGAGGTTCTTTCACAGTTATCTCTTAGACCTAAGTCAACCATTTCTGCAAAATTTTTTTCTTGTACTAGATTGTTTCAGTTTAATCACTTGCGGTCTGTTATGCTTATGTAGCTTCCTTATTCACTTGAATATCTGCCTGCACTTCATTACTATCAAATTATGGTCAGAGTCTATGTCTGCTCCTGGGTACGCTTTACAGTCTAGAACTTGATTCCTGAATCTTTGATATCTGGCTGTATCCTCTGGATGTTTCCAGGTGCATCTTCTTCTTGCATTGTTCTTAAAATGTGTGTTTGCCACAACTAGCTCATATCATTCACAAAAATCTAACATCCTACTTCCTCGCTCATTTCATTTCCTAGATCAAAACTTCCTAATGTATCCCCCTCTTGTCCTTCTCCCACTATTGGGTTCTTGTCACCCATGATTATTAGATTTTCTTACAACTTCTCATATTGGAATAATTCTTCAATTTCGGCATATGTTTTCTCTATTTCTTCATCATCTTCCTGCGACGTTGGCATATACACTTGTACAAACGTGGTTGGGGCGGGCTTAGTTTCTAACCTCATCAAAATAATCCTGTCACTAAACTCTTCATAATAACTCACCCGTTTCCCTACTTTCTTATTCATGCTATTCTTGTTTCATATTAGGATTTTAATCACCTTAAGCCATAATGATACAATAGAGCCAGCTGTCGTAACATTTCGTTTGGATTATTTCATCTGGATGAACACCTTCGAAGATCATATTGCATCATCAGGCCGAGGATCGGTCTGGTGGCTCAGTGCTTAACGCGTCTGACTGGAGATCGAAAGGTCTCCGGCTCTATTCCCTGTTTCGTCGGGAATTTTCAAAGGCGCTTAACCAGACCTTCACCTCAGCTACAGTTTGTTGTGTAAAGTGATGTACACCAGAACGCTTCCGTGGTTCGGATTCCACTTTAAATTGTAGGTCCCCTGTACGCTCCTGTATTATTGGGTTAGGTTAAGGCAGCTATGATAGGGGCGGAATGCGCACCCAATAAAAACCCTATCTTCCGGTCATTACGACCACACGGAATTATTATTATTATCATCAGGCCGAGAATGTCAACACTTACTCGTCTCCTATAGATTGATATTCCACCACAAAAATTGTCACTTCTGCATTTCTTGTTGCTAACAAAAATCCAGGAGAAATATGCATTAGTGATTTACTTTCCCTGTGTTCATTTCTTCTAATAAGAACCGTATATCTTAGATATTGGATGATGATGCGAAATAACAATTTTCTTCTCTCAATAATCTTTTCTGCAATGTCTCTTCTGTAACTTGCAAGACTTTAAAAGAATCTCCAAGCTGTGCTGTTGTTACCTCCGTTCGTGTTATAAAAGATGACGTCTCTTGTTGCTTCCTTCCGTTTCCTGGGCTTTAATGGATCCTGTTGTTCGTTCTGAATTTTCCTTTCTGTCAATGACGAAACCTCTGCTGATACAAAAGCCAATTTTGTTATCTGTGTGGATGGTGTCCTCTTTATGCTATCTGATGCTGCTTCTTCTGCTATAATTATAGGGAAGTAAATACTGTTTTACTACATTTCAGACTTTAATTTAATGATGTATTTAATATTTTCCTGTCCCGTTTGAATGTTTGCTGTTCATGGTGAAACGACCTCTTGGTTTTCCTGTAATCCTAGAGCATTTTCTGTTTTTATTTGTATTACTACAGTTTATTTATTAAGGCGTGATGCAGGTATGAAATCGTGGTTTTAAGTAGTGCTTGATAAGATGACATATACATCTTTTACCACTTTTATTGCATCTAGCACTAATCTGTTTTGAATGGTTATGGCAGACTTCGAGCGGCACTTCCAACTGCTATCACGCCACGTTTTACTTACTGTGAAAAGAGCTCCCTATTATCTTTTTATAAGTACCAAGTTACATTCGTCTTTCAAAATATCTGATTATAATTGTTTTATAACAGCGGTAGCCAACTTGATTAGACCGAAGATCTACTGTTTACTGGTGAAACTTAGTGCGATCTACCAGATTCATACTTCTTGAAATTTTAAATGTACACAATTATGTAGTATTTTTATTTTATTAGGAGGGAAGACATCAAACTGAAAATTATTCTTAGTAACTACTTTCTTATATTAGTGTGAGTATTGCGTCTAAGCATCTTCCTCTAGATTAGCAAAATCAGGTTTGTAGTTGGAAATTGTCAACCTTGAAGAGTCCAATGTATGAGCGTCAGCCAAGCAACAACAGTGTTTTTTGTTTGTTTTAAGCAGGAAAATGCTGATTCACATAAATATATTGAACCAAATCACGAATGCAGTTATTAAACACATTTCTTCAAATTTGGATATTTTTCCTTGGAAACCAATGCCCAGAAATTTAGACCTGAGGATGACTTCGCTTTTAGAAATACGTCGCAGCGCAGAGTAATAATTTCGTTTTCAAATATCACGTGGTCCATTTGAAATGTGTCTGCAATTTTTTTTTAGCCATTTCTTAGATATCACTATGATTAATGGAATACAGATAACTAATGAATTCAACCAACTTATCAATTTTTTTGAAATCACTAAAGCAAATTTGGAAGTGTGATACCACTTCCTTGCCACGATCGACTGGACTAATAGCTGCGATCCACCGTTCGATCCATGGAGGAAGGAAATATATGGAGACGACGCAAGAGACCTTCACCACGCATTGAAGTGAAGCAGGGTGAGGAGGAGTGGGGGGGCATGGCCGGAGTGGAGGGGGCATGGCCGCTTCCATACAGACACGTGTACAAAACCCTCAAGGGGACTCTAGGATAAAGGTAACGCCGCAATCTGGTGATGGATTATTATGTAACTCGATATGGCAAATAAAAAATGAAGAATAAAATTTTTTGATATTCTGCTTAGTTTTCGAGATATTCCGTCCCAAATGTGAAATGGTTTTGGTTGAAATTCAGAAGAAAAATTTGGTCAAAGTCAAATTTGATGATGGATTCTTATTTAAAAAGACGAGGCAAATGAAAAATAAAGAATAAAAATTTTCGATATCTCACCTAGTTCTACAGGTATACTGTATCAAAAGTGAGGTTGAAATGGAGAAGAAAAATTTCGCAAAAGTCAAATTTAATGATCGATTCTTATGTAACACGACGAGACAAATCGAAAATAAAGAATAAAATTTTTCGATATCTTGCTTAGTTTTCGGGATATACTGGGAACATCGCAATTGTTTGGAAGCGCAATATCGCCGCTGTCACCACTGCGCATGCGCGAGCGTGCTTCACCAATTTAACGTCACTTCTCCTCCATATATTTCCTTCCTCTATGGTTCGATCGCCATCGACCGGTTAGCCTACCCGTTTGATAAGATGTAAATAATGTCAAAATTTGATATTACACTAACAATTTCGCTGAACATGTCATGGTTGCCAAAGTTAAAAAGTATGTTGTATTTTTGGTTGTATACTGTCTTTGGTTTTATATGTTATATCTGTATTTGTTACATCGTTGGTCAATGATTTGACTTATTTTTATTTAAACGTGCTGTGTGGTGTTTACAGGTTTTCAAGTATTGAATAGAAAATGGAAACCCTGTTGGGAGCTGCCTTTAAAGATTTTGTTCTTGTGGCTGCGGATATGACTCATGCGAAGAGCATTATGGTGATGAAGAATGGTATTTTTTTTTTTTTTACTTAAAAAACTTGTCAGAAATGTTCATTACTTTTTGACAAATATTGATTTTGTTTTTCATTCTTTTCAGATGAAGATAAAATTCATAAATTATCAGAAAAGCTAGTAATGGCAATTTGTGGAGAATCTGGTGATACTACACAGTTTTCTGAATATATAGCTAAAAACATACAATTGTATAAAATGAGAAATGGTTATGAACTTTCACCAAGTGCTGCTACTAATTTCACTCGTCGTAATTTGGCAGAGTACTTGAGGAGTCGAGTAAGTCCGATCTTAGTGTTGTTATCTATTACCATTGTTTTTGTGAGAATAAAGCAACATCAGCTGCCTCATCCTTTTAAAAAATCGCTCGTATCATTATTATTATTAATTTAATTGCTATGGAGCTAACACTCAGGTGGCAATTTCCCCAGTTATCTATTTAACCATTTTTTTTAAAAATTATTTTACAATTGGAATGTTAAATTCCTTAAGCGTTTTTGGAAAATTATTCATTACTATACATGGTAATTTGTTCCAACCCATACCAGCAAAGAAAACTTTCCCACTTCCTTTTGCATTAAATAGAGCGCTCTATTCCTAATTCTTTGACGAATATCCGGGTTTTATCTAACAGGCAATACCGCTGCCTCGCGACTGTTAACGTGTATTCATCGTGACGTCACATTCACATACAGTCAATTTTTGTGATTATAGTGACCTTGCTACGCTCAGTCACAATAATTTAAAACTGTACAATATCAACATAAACTGATATGCTGAAGGTGGTTCATGCAGCTGCAGCACCTTCAGCATATCAGTTTATGTTGATATTGTACAGCTTTAAATTATTGTGACAAAAATTGACTATACGTGAACGTGACGTCACGATGATGACACGTTAACAGTCGCGAGGCAGCGGTATTGCCTGTTAGATAAAACCCGAATATCCCTCCAAGCTCCATCACCAACATATGCCCTGTACATTCCCAGCACTCACCTCCTTTTCTCCAATGACTCCCAATCCAGCTCCTTTATCATATCAGTTATTGACTGGGTCCTGCGATAATTTCCACAAACAAATCTAGCTGCTCTTCTTTGCACACCTTCCAAGTTTTGTAACCCAACTCCCTAACTTCTCTGGTACTTCCTCTCATCACCGTCTCCAGTAAATGAAGGATTTTGTAACTTTGTTATCAAACGTTATGCCAAGGTATTTACACTTCAAGCTTTCAACAACAAATTCTGACCCACCCTATAATCATAATTAATCTTTTGTTTTTTTGTCTGCGAGTCTAATAAGCTGACTTTTCTGGGCATTTATCTTCATTCCATGCTGACCAACCCATTTAGATATTCTGTCCAGGTCACCCTGCAGCTGATCAGTCTTTACCCATTTTGATCCTATTGGGTACCATCATATCATCTGCAAAATACCTAGACTCTGACCGTAACCCATCAACAAAGGATCTAGTGCCACACTATTCACTTGGTCAATTCATCTGAAATATCTTGCGTAAAGCCCACCATCTGGGAATAACATGAATATCCTTGCCTAAAGCCATGTTTTCGATCCGTAAACCAGTTTATTTCCTCACAGACATTTCTGATATAGGTCTAGTTGCTTATCACTGATGTCAAACTAATTAGCCTGTTATTTTTAACCCTATTTGTAACCTCTCCTTTATGAATCAGTACTACTATTGCTCTTTTCCAGTCCTCTAGTAAAGAGCAAGACTCCAAATTCATTTTAAATGAAATGTCAAGGTAAGATACAATATTTTATTTACAATTTTTAATAAATCGGTAGTAATATTATCTAAACCAGCCCCTTTACGTTTTTTTAGCTTTCTGAGTTCCTTCATAATTTCCTGAGAATTTATTTCAAATTTTCTGGTTTCCTCATTTATCCTCTTCTCTTATTCATTCTCTCCCATCACAGGATGATTGTCCCTAGTTGTATCACTAAACTAGTCACTCAATATAGCTCTACAATTTTAAAATCCTCCGTGACTTCTACTCCATTCTTATCTACAATAGTCTGAATACCTTCCCTTCCTCTGTTTTCAAATATAGCCATAGAAGTTTCTAGATGCATCATGCATTGGTCCTCCTGCACCAATAATATTCTTCATAAACCCACACTTTGCTTCTCTCTCTGCTCTTATTAATTGCTTGTTTAGTTGTTTTAAATATTCCCTACTGTCCTGTCTCTTAACTCTGTTGTGTTTTTGTCTCACTAGCCTCTTTAACCTTCTCACTTCCCTATTGTAGCATGTGGGTTCCTTCTTTGGAATAAACATTTCCTCACCCTTTTTTGATTATCTCCTTAAATTCTTCCCATTTTGCCTCCACTTCAGGGGCGGATCCAGGATCTTGCTTTTTAGGAGGGGGGTTGCTTTGAGTGGATTTTGGCTTTTGGGGGGGCACTTGAGTCGGGCAAAAGGTAGTATTTATGGTCCCCTCGGGCCTCAAATCCGTAGAGCTAAAACAAAAGTCTCCAAAATTACAATTTCGGAGGTGGCCCTAGATACTTTGGGGGGGGGGGGAGGGCTTGAGCCACCTGGCCCCCCCCCCCCCTTCCAGATCTGCCCCTGCTCCACTGTACTTGTACAATCCTTCCATTTGCTGAACCTTTCCCTGAAATATTTCTTCAATTCTAAAGTCTGTGCCTTTTTGTAATTATATGGAAGTGGTTTCAAAATTAACCTAAATATTTTTATTTTTGGATTACCCTCTTTAAATATTAGAAATGCTGGTTTCTTGTAAGTTACTTTGAGTTAACTGGTTCAGGGATTCTATATATTTGCAAAAATGCCAGACTTTCTCTAAAAACACTTAATCTCGTGATATACATAAAAGCCAGAAATAATTATAATTTGCCATCATGATCATATTACAAATGGAGGGAATGATTGGATTAATTGGAGATTGATGATCTCAGAACTACTTTTTGCAGTGCAGTATAATGGGGTGATAATACTGGTGTAGTCAATTGCAAGATCTATTATTTTCAAATCATAGTTTGGTTGTAATACACATTGCACCAGAATTATATCTCTAGAAACTTTCCAAACTAGTACTAGCATTATGTGATACATCATGATTACTGATTTTATTCCCCATTTTTTTTATTCACAAATAACAGTTATACAATTTTAATATGGTATTGGTGTACTGTGTCTGGGATTTTGGCATGTTATTGTACTTGACTCTGTTTGTGGCTTCATCAGTTGCACTTTTAATTGTTTCAGCAAGTTCTAGACCTATGTTAGTGAAGTATTCCATAAATTTGTTTGCTATGTGATGGGCTCTGATGTCTGCTGTGAGTCATTAATGTAAATTGTTTCAATAGGTAGCTTCTTATTTTTCTGCCTGCCTGTTATTTCATTGATGTTTTTCCATAAAGTTTTTGTATTGCTAGAATTTGTCATAATTATGTCGGTGTAATGTTTTTCTTTTGTGATTCTGATAAGCTTGTTTATCCAATTTCTATATAATTTATATCTCTTTGTAAGGCTTTCTAAGTCTGCTGTGGAATGGTTTGTGGACTTTCTCCTTACCAGTGTTTGATGTAATTTGTCTCTAATTCTTATAAAGGATATCAGACCAGCAGTAATCCATGGAATATTTTTTTTTAAATTTTGACATAGTCTGCTTTAAATAAGAGGTGTGGTTGATGAGGTGTTGTGTCAGTATTTGGATGAAAGAATGCAGCTTTATGAGCATCTTGTTGTGTTAGAACAGATTCACATTTTTCCTTTTTTTTCAAGGAATTTGTAAGTATTTCATAATTAATTTTGGAATGTATGCTTTGTTCTTGTTTCATTTTTGGCATTTGTTGGAATGGTTTTGCATAAGAAAAATAGGGCTCTGGTCCGTGATACCTGCATGCATAACAGCTGAAGCAATTTCTGCATTTCTTTGAGATTTTACATAAATGTGATCAATACAGGTTTCTGAATTGGGGCTTACTGTGGTAGCTGTGTTTATATATGAGATGAACCCATTTCCACTAAGTGTATTTATGTAATAATTATTCATTGTGTGGTTGTAAGTATTAATATTTGTGTCTCCTATCAAAATAATATGTCTATTTTTAGGTAGGATCTGAAGAGTATTTCTCAGTTCTTTGATGAATATCTTGATGTTTGTAGAAGGTGATTGGTATATGTCTATAATTGTGTAAGTTTCTTTGCAGTATGTTAGATTTATCTGACAGACATTTGCTGACACTTTCATTGTATTCATTTCTAATATTTCAACATCGTCTGTGAATTTTAAGTATGTATATATATTTTTAAGCTGTCATGGGTGGAGTTTTTTGGAGGAATGAAGAATTCATGGTAGTCTGGTAGAGTGAAGGGTATATCTACAAGAAGCTGTGTTTCTGATAATATTATGACTTCTGGTTTATGTTCAAGCTGGTCAATCAAGACAGAGAAACTTCCAAAATTTGTGATGATACCACGTATGTTGATGTGCATAACATGTATTCCTGCATAGTACTTAGACAAATTGTTCAAATCATTTGAGTTGTTAAAAATATTTGTGATGATACCCTCACAAAAACTAGAGTTTAATTCAGTCTTATAATCTTCAAGATTGTTATGCAAAACTGTCCAAAAACACTAAAATTAGCTGCCCTTTCACAAACCCTGTTTGCTGGTAGATCCGCCGCAGACTTGATTTGCAGAATAGTACTATTTTCATCTTTCCTGAGGAAGATCTTCCCATTTCTGGTCCAGGCATATTTGTAGTTCATGGTCCTCTTCACATTTCTTGCCAGCCAGTAAAGATTTTGGTTCTTCTTTGTCAGATGTTCATTTACGTCAGTGGTCCGCAACCTTTTCCTACTCGCGGCACACCATAAGGGTATCCATAAATCTCGCGGTACACCTTACCGGTCGGGCGGTAGGTTTATGTTACTATTAAAGTAAATAATTGTACACATTCCTTCAATTGACACTTATGCCTACTTAACTGCACACAAGTGGCTGATCCATCTAGAAATTTCTTCATCGACGGATTTGAGTATTTCCCTGTTGGATGTTTTAATCGCAGTCAATGTCGAGAAGCCCAATTCACATAAATATGTAGTTGCAAATGGCAATATCACATTTACTGACATGTCAGACATAGCTGGATATTCTTTCCTTATTGTTTGTCAAAATGTATCTAAAGGAGTTTGAAACTTCTGTCAGCTTTTAAATCTGCGAATCCCTCTTGAATATTAATTAGAAGTTGTTCCAAATTTGCAACGCATGGAACACGAACCCAGTTGAAATCTTCAACACATTCTCCAAAGAACTTTTTGAGTCTCTGCCGCAGGGCTTGTAAACGTTCTATAATTAAGTCCATCACCATTTTATTACCGTCATCAAGTGACCACACAGTCTGGACAACCTCATACGACCCATTTTCAATCCACTGTTACCACAAATCCAGCTTATTCTCAAATCCTTTAATCTTATCCATTCTAATGATAATATTTTCGTTCCCATCTTGCATTTTGATGTTCAGCTCATTCAAGTGTACGAAAATGTTGGAAAGATATGCCAACTTACATACCCATCCACCATTTGCGAATAAATCAGCGTACTTATGTCTTTCAACAGCCAAACGCGTGGACCTTTTCAAATATTCGCGTTAACATCTTTCCTCGTGACAGCCAGCGTACTTATGTCTTTCAACAGCCAAACGCGTGGACCTTTTCAAATATTCGCGTTAACATCTTTCCTCGTGACAGCCAGCGTACTTCTGTATGTAGCAGGAATGTAGTGTATTCTGAACCCATTTTCTGACATAAAACGGAAAAAAGTCGCGAATTTAGCGGCCGTGATTTTATGAAGTTCAGGACTTTTTACTACTTCGTCCAGCATATCTTTCAGAGAATGTGGCAGAGACTTAGCAACAATGGCTTCACGGTGAATGAGACAATGATCGCATCGTACGTTGGGATTTACTTCGAGTATTTTAGCTGCAAATCCTTTCACTGGGCCTGTCATATCAGCCGCTCCGTCTGTAAAAAACACTAACGCAATCCTTCCATGTTAATTCATTAAGGAGCAAATATTCATCAGTCAAACGAAATATTTCTTCAATGGTAATTCTTTGCAAAAGAAGAAGTTACTTACAATTATTTCTCCATTGAAGCCTGCAGAAGTTGTACATGGCGGCTGTTATCTGTAGACTTGTCGATTTGAAGTGAGAACTTCTGATTGTTGTTGATTTTCTCCTTCGTATCATCTTCAGTATCACGAGAAATATCGATAACTTTGTGATTGATTATGTCAGCAGAAAGAGGAATTTTTAAAATATCACTAGCAGATTCTAAACCCAGAACTATTGTCACCATCTCTTTACAAACAGTTTTTAACAGCATTTCAATTATTGTATGTGGTTTATTGGTCCTTGCGATAAATTCGGCTGCTTTATAACTAGCTTCCTGTACTTCTTCGGAAACACGTATTGTAGCGGTCATGAACGTTCTTTGTTTTTTACTTATTTTCCAACAACCGACGAAAATAATTAACATATTTAATTGGCAAAGAAGAATGTTTTGTTGACAAATGTCGTTTCAATTTACTGGTAACTAGGACTATTGATAATATATCGATATTTTTTAGGACGATATATCGACATATCGATACTGAAATCCAGATATCGGCTTCGATATTTTTTAGGATAAGCTATCATTTTTCGTTTGCTCTGAATGAGACTATGTCCTTCAAATTTCTGTTTCGCACAGAGATCAGCAAGTAAATCTTACTAGGTTTCTATAATTAATTTAAAAGTTATAGGTACGAAGTCTACTCAGATGATGACAACTAGTGATGTGCCGGATATCCGTATCCGCGGATATCCGAGGGGTAAAAAAGATCTGGATCCGTATCCGTTACTTTTTTAGCGGATCTTTTGTAAATAATTTCACTAAGCACGTATATAAATTTTTAAAGATATCTAGCAATGAAATACTATTAACTTCAATTCCAATTACTTCATATTTCTTAAAATTTCATATCTGGCACATTTATATTGCAAAATATAATTATTTAAACATATATTTTACTACAATGAAGTCTTCACGGGTGTACCGCCGGATTGTGTTGTGAAAATACGATATTTCGACGACTAGCTCCGCTGACCCATGGATACCCTATTTGTGAAGATGGCGGACCTAGTCGTCGAAATATCGAGTTTTCACAACACAATCCGGCGGTACACCCGTGAAGACTTCATTGCAGTCGTACACCGGAAAAATCTTCGTTCTTACATTTATTTTACTAGTTTACCAAAGGTAACTCCTAACTTACCACTGTAGTAAGTTTTAAGGTATTATTTTAACTATCTTTATAGTGAGATCAGGCCTCTAATCTTTGTGATTTGCTAGCTGAAATTATGTTTAAGGTACTGCTAAGTGATTACATCAGATAAGATAATCACTTTTACAGAAACGTAAAAAAAAATGTTATTTTTTACATTAAGTTTGGTAAATTGTACTTCAAAAAGAGTAAATTGGCAGTTTTGTCACCCAAAAGTCTATTACGATGAGCATCATAAATTATTCCTGTTGCACTGAAAAACTGCTTACTTGGAATGCTTGTTACAGGTAATGATAAATATGTGCGACCCATGTGTCATAGACCTCCAGATTTTTTACTATTATTGTTAACAGCTTTTTTTAACAAGCAGGTGCAGCTGATGTGCTGCACAATAAATATTATCTACGTCAGATAAAGTGCAAGAACTCTTCTTGT
>JARYHS010009186.1:32042602-32088342 GCA_031002005.1 Vandiemenella viatica | reverse complement strand
ACCACAGTTTAAGTTACAGTTTAAGAGAGTGCTGGGAATATACAAGGCATATGTTAGTGATGGGCTTGGAGAATGTTGGTCGAAGAATTAGGTATAGAAGGGACATGGAAGGGGAAAGATGACCATTACCACTAACTGGCACTCGATTTCATGCATAAGGGAGAGGGAAAATTTTCTTTTATGGGTAAGGGTCTCAGGATTGGAAGAAATTACCAAGTGAAGTGATGAATAATTTACCACAAACGCTGAAGGAATTTAAAATTAAAATCTATAAATCGCAAAAAGTAGATGCGTGAGGAATTTAACACTCAAATTATATAAGACTAGCTTCGAGCCCGTCAAAAATTACGGTTTGAATGCAATATTCTGGCAGTTCATTTTTTTGCAGTTGTTTTATTAGTGAATTGTTATTACATAATTCTAGTGGCCTGATTTTGAAACTTCCTTTGTGTTTCATTTGCAGTTAACATGGCAATACAGTAGTAACTTCTACTGAATTAATAACGACGGAAGTATAGAACGAGTGAAATAAAAAAAAATAAAAAATTGGAATCCAAAAACATTTGCTATCCAAGTAATATAAGTTTTGTTCCTGGTCCAGGCACAATTCAGCACGTTAAATATGGAACTACTTTCAACACGCATTAATTAATACCTTTAGTAACATGGCGCTTATGTAAGCAGTTTAAATGGTTTGTAAAACTGATTTCAGAATGTATTATGCTGTAACAGAATGTGTCAGTTGCGATTCTGCCCAACTTAACCAAATCCTCCACTAATATTGCTTTCGAAAATCATAGCTTCTATTACCCTCATATCAATAACGACGGGCATCACCTGTGGTGGTAGTAGGATTTTATTCTGGAAAAGCTTGTAAGGAAAAACGAATAACGAAAGGGTCTACTGGAGATCGCGATTCCGCCAAAATAACATTTATTAATGACGTCATAATACTGAATAGCTAGACATTATTTTCAAGTAGTATTCGATTGTAATACAGCCTTGACCATTTTTTTTTTTCAAGGAATACAAGCCTGTACCAGCATAACACAGTTAAATTTACTTCGGAAAGTATTTCTAGAATTGTGTTTGACTACGGCAGTGTTATGACGCCAATTCCTGGGGGAAACGCGATCTCCCGTAATCCCAATTTATTTAAATAAATGCATTTTACTTTAAATGACTGAAAGTAAAATATCAATAACAGATAACTGTCATTAATTTGAGTTAATTATACGGAATTGTTATACATATGGCTCATAACCTTAATTTTATGATGTTCTACAAATTTGTTAGCAGTTCACATAGCAATACAGTAACAACTTCAACTGATTACTGGCGATAGAAGTATAGAAACAAATTAAAAATAAATTCGGAATCCCAAAAACGTTTGCTATACCATGTAATTTCAGTTTTATTCCTGGTCCAGGCACAATTCAGCACAATAAAATGGAACTATTTCCATCCGCATGAAATAATACCTTCAGTAACATAGAAATCAGTTAAAATTGTTTAAAAACTGATTTCAGAGTGAATTATTCAGTAAAAAAATGTGTCAGTTGCGATTCTGGTCAACTTAACCACAACCTCCACTAATATCGTCGTTCTAAAATCATAGTTTCTATTATTCTCATATGAATAACGACGGGTAGCATTTACGGTAGTAGAAGGAATTTATTCTGGAAAAGCTTGTAACGAAAAACGAATAACGATCACTTTTATGATATTGCCGCATGAACGCCAGTGTACCGTCTGCCAGCATGGCGCAGCGGGTAGCGTCACGAATTGCGGTACCGAAGGTCGCCGGTTCAATCCCGCCCACTGACAAAAATTATTTAATTCTGTTTATTATTTCCAGAAGATTCTACATGTTTCCTAAGGTCACTTGTAACTTCTACACATTTCATTTGTTAACTACTCTTGTAATCTCTAGTACGTTCTATCTGTGTATAAATAGAAGAGCATTCTGCCCAAGAGGCAGTCAGTGCTGCGTGTATGTTTGAGTTCTCAATAAACCTGTTCTCAGTTTAAGTGCTGTGTTCATTGACAAGTAACCTTCGAATTCACACCTGCCCCGGTTCCAACGCGACATAGTTTGGTGGAGCGCCGGGTACCCTGTGCAACAGCTGCATCGTCGTGGCTCCGATTAGGCAACGTAAAAGTCGCCGCCTACACGGACTGGAACCGGACTACAAAGGATATACTCAGTACGTCCTTCCGAAAGTCCGCGTCATTAGGAAACCCATGGCGGCAAGCCAGCTGCACATTCGACACCCATCGGTGTTCTCTGGAGACGCTGGACAGGATCCTAACAAATGGCTAAAAGGGTTCGACCGAGTCGCCAAGTACAACAGGTGGGATCATACCATGTGCTTGGCAAATGTTTATTTCTATCTGGACGGAACCGCCCAGCAGTGGTTCGAGAACAACGAAGAAAAACTGAATAACTGGGAAATGTTCCAGACGGAACTTAAGAAAACGTTTGGGGACCACCAGCGACAAATCCGCTCGGCGGAAGAACAACTGAAGAACCGGGCCCAACGACATGGGGAGCCGACGCAATCTTACATACAGGATGTTTTGGCCCTATGCAACGTAGTCAACCCGAATATGACTGAAGCCGACAAAATCACGCACCTAATGAAAGGTATTGCAGAAGACATGTACCAAGCTCTTCTGATAAAAGACGTCGCTACGACGGAAGAGTTCATCAAGTGGTGCCAGCGGATTGAGGAGATGCAACAAAGGAGGGTTGGGCGAAAGAAGTATGACAGACTTCCCAACGTAGTCCCTATGGCAGTTGTGGAAGACCAGCACGACTTTGCGTCTCTCATACGACAAATTGTGAGAGAAGAATTACAACAGTTCATGGCAGCTGGGACTCTTGAACCGAGTGAGCATCAGATCATGGCCATGGATGTAAGCCCAGTGGGTCATGAAGGAGCCGACGCGGCGGAAAAAGAGGTATTTCAGACAATAGCTCCTGTCTGCCGAGCCAATCGCACTCGACGTGAAGAATGGCCTCGCCCTGATATGACGTATGCTGCAGCTGCCAAACGGCAGCCTAGGAACCGGCCGACACGGCCACAACCAAATCCTCCGGCACCTATGACGTCCCGCAGACGAACGGACGTCTGGAGGACAGAAGACAACGCGCCAGTATGTTTCCACTGTGGGCGCCCTGGACATGTCATACGCTACTGCAGAGAGAGAAGACGAGTATTTGACGATTATTTTGCCGCAAGACGTCCGCCATCGAACAGTTCTACCCCAGGCAGCCACCCGCTGACGAGTTCGGTCGACCTACGGGAAGAAGCCCATCGCCGTACCCTAGACGAGGTCGATCCCCGACGCGCCGCTGCCGTTCATCGTCGCCGGACAGAGCTACCAGCCGCTCCCCTAGCCGCCGCACGCAGGAAAACTAAGCAAGGCGACCATCTACGGAGGTGAGGCCGCCGCAGATGAAAATCCTCCATGGATGACAGTCACTAAGATGTCGGGAAATCTCATCAACGTTATAATCGACGGCCAACCTGTCCGGGCGCTGGTTGATTCAGGAGCTTCTTTCTCCGTATTGTCGGACAATTATCGTCGCACACTAAAGAAGACAATGTTCCGTGATACGGGGGCAACTGTGCTAAAGGTCGCAAATGGAAAGTACGTCCAGCCAGCTGGAGCTTGTGTCGCGAGAATAACCATCAACAACAGGACCCAGCCAGTTGAATTTGTCATTTTAACAGAATGTAGTCATAATGTCATCCTTGGATGGGACTTCCTTAAGGCATCCCAAGCTGTCATTGACTGTGGAACGTCTGAGCTGCAAATTGAAGAAGTCGTTGCGACGGGTACACGTAACACAGAATCTTCTGGGAAGTTATTCGCCGTTGACAACGTGACAATCCCGCCGTTCGCAATGAGAAGAGTCCCAGTCAAAAACACGGACGACCGCAACCTTGAAGTGCTTGTCGATAGTAGAAAGTTTATTAGGCTCACGAAAGAAATCTACATACCAGCGGCTATCATAAGCATTATCGGTGGTCGAGGAGACATTTGGATCACCAACTGTCACGAGCAGTCACAAATTATCCCCAAGGGAATGTGCATAGGGACAGCTGAACCAGTCCAGGAGGGCGAGCTCAACGTCATTAACGAAGATCCATGCTCTGTTACTAGTACCGACAACACGCTGGAGGAAACAACTATGGAACTGCCAATAGGGTCCGGCCTGACCAAGGAACAACACCACCGGGTGTTAGCTATACTACGCCAATTCTCTGGTGTATTCACACCCCAGCAAAAAAAAGGTCAGACGAAACGGCCCACGATAAAGCATCGTATCAATACTGGGGATCATCCGCCCATTAGCCAGCGCTCGTACCGATTGTCACCAGTCGAAAGGCGAATAATTCGAGAGGAAGTGGAGAAGATGTTGCATAATGACATTATTCAACCTTCGGAGAGTCCTTGGTCATCTCCGGTGGTCCTCGTAAAGAAGAAGGATGGTACGTGGCGATTCTGTGTCGACTATCGGCGGCTGAACAAAATCACAAAGAAAGATGTCTACCCACTGCCGCGCATCGACGACGCCTTAGACTGCTTGAAAGGAGCTACATACTTCTCAACCATGGACATGCAGACAGGCTACTGGCAAATCGAGGTTGACGAAGCTGACAGAGAAAAGACGGCTTTTATTACACCTGATGGCCTCTATGAATTCAAAGTAATGCCATTCGGATTATGCAACGCTCCGGCCACATTCGAACGCATGATGGACAACTTACTTCGACACCTTAAGTGGACGACGTGTCTTTGTTATTTAGATGACATTGTTGTTTTCTCGAAAACATTTGAAGAACATCTGAGTCGCCTGTCAACGGTGCTGAAGTGTGTTCAGACTGCAGGACTCCGCCTCAATCCGAAGAAGTGCCTCTTCGTCGCCAGAGAGATAAAAATCCTGGGGCACCTGGTCAACGGAGATGGCGTCCGCGCTGATCCAGATAAAGTAAGGGCAGTCATGGAATTTCCAACTCCTCAGCACATTCGTGATGTGAGAAGCTTTCTTGGGCTGTGCTCATACTTCCGGCGTTTCATAAAAGGATTCTGTAACATGGCACGTCCACTGCAAGAACTTTTGCAGGGAGACGCCAAGTTTTACTGGGATGAAACTAAAGAAAGATCTTTCCAGGCACTTAAGGAGGCTCTAACTTCCGCACCAGTTCTAGCCTTATACGACGAGAATGCAGAAACTGAACTTCACACTGACGCCAGCGGTTATGGGATCGGTGCAGTGCTTGTGCAAATTCAGGAAGGTGCTGAGAAGGTGATAGCCTATGCATCAAGAGTATTCTCTAAGCCCGAGATAAACTACTCTACAACCGAGAAAGAATGCCTCGCAGTTGTCTGGGCTATCAACAAGTTTCGTCCGTATTTATTCGGCAAACCTTTCACCGTCGTAACAGACCACCATTCTTTATGTTGGCTAACCAGCTTGAAGGATCCATCAGGTCGACTAGCAAGATGGGCACTTAGACTTCAAGAGTACGACGTCACGGTGGTATTCAAAAACGGACGCAAACACAAGGATGCCGACAGCCTTTCAAGGAATCCTTTAATAGAACACAACAGCATGAATGGAATTTCAGCCCTCGCTGAATTAGGTGACGTTGCAGCTGAACAGAGGGAAGATTCAGAGTTATTAAGAACCATAGACGCCTTGGAGAAAGGAGAACCGGCCAAAGGAGGGTTTCAATTGATAGATGGGACATTGTATAAGAACAACTACGATCCACTAGGCCCCAAGTGGCTTCTGGTCGTTCCAGCTCATCTCCAGCCAGCTATTCTCAAGTATTTCCACGACGCTCCAATATCCGGTCATCTGGGATTTGTGAAGACCCTGGACCGAATCAGACGCAGGTATTACTGGAAGGGTCTCTACCGATCTGTCAAGCATTATGTGAGTCACTGTAAAGAGTGCCAGCGACGGAAACATGTGCCGCAATTACCTCCAGGTCATCTAGTACCAATTCCACCTGCAGCAGTTCCATTCCACCGAATTGGGATCGACCTTTTGGGGAGGTTCCCGAAGTCGACAACCGGTAACCGATGGATAATAGTCTGCACCGACTACCTCACGCGCTACGCTGTCACCAAACCTGTGCCGACTGCAGAAGCTCCAGAGGTTGCAAAATTTCTAGTAGAAGACATTATTTTGAAGCATGGAGCACCACGTGTGATGATATCCGATCGTGGAAAGGTATTCCAGTCAAGACTAGTATCAGAGGTCATGTCAAGATGCGACGTTGTCCACAGGATGACAACTGCATACCACCCTCAGACAAACGGTCTCACAGAACGCTTCAACAAGACATTAGCCGATATGCTGTCGATGTATGTGGATGTTGAGCAGAAGGATTGGGATACAATACTGCCAGTGGTCACATTTGCTTATAATACAGCAAGGCAAGATACGACAGGCTTCACTCCGTTTTTTCTGCTCCATGGCCGTGAAGCTGAGACCACAATGGATACGCTGTTCCCATTCCAGCCGGACGACACTCAGGATGACTATATAAAACAGCTCATTACCAGGGTCGAAGAAGCAAGACAGCTGGCTCGCATACGAACACTGGCCACCCAGGAGAGGGACCGTCAGCGGTATGACGGCAAGCACCGACCTGTTGCGTACAACCCAGGAGATCTCGTATGGATTTTTACCCCTGTCCGGAAGGTTGGGCTATCAGAAAAGTTACTGAAGCGGTACTTTGGTCCGTATCGTGTCATACGCCGCCGGTCAGACGTCACATACGAAGTCGAGGATTATGAGCCGTCTTCGAAACGACGAAAGCGAAGGGACATTGTTCACGTCCTCCGCATGAAGCCTTACTACAATCCTGACGAGCAGCTAGGCACAACCAGCTTCTTGTTCAAGGACTCTGAGGACGGTTTGGATACTGAGGAAGTCGGACAGGAAGATAATAGTACAAACAGGAGGGGCCCTCCAGAACTGCCATACAGAGGACCCACGACAAGATCAAGATCCAGGACACTTCAGCGTGCCCCAAAAGAAATCTAACAGCGGGACGCTGTTTTCCTCAGGAGAGGGAGCAATGCGCATGAACGCCAGTGTACCGTCTGCCAGCATGGCGCAGCGGGTAGCGTCACGAATTGCGGTACCGAAGGTCGCCGGTTCAATCCCGCCCACTGACAAAAATTATTTAATTCTGTTTATTATTTCCAGAAGATTCTACATGTTTCCTAAGGTCACTTGTAACTTCTACACATTTCATTTGTTAACTACTCTTGTAATCTCTAGTACGTTCTATCTGTGTATAAATAGAAGAGCATTCTGCCCAAGAGGCAGTCAGTGCTGCGTGTATGTTTGAGTTCTCAATAAACCTGTTCTCAGTTTAAGTGCTGTGTTCATTGACAAGTAACCTTCGAATTCACACCTGTCCCGGTTCCGCGACAATATTGACTTTTAACGTATTCCACACTTTCAGGAAAAAATTCAAGAAAATTAATTTTTTCTATTTTTAAAATATTACTTGGAATGTTTTCATATTTTTTCTGGAATCCCCATTCTTTAATTAATGTTATTGTAAATTTTCATAAAAATTGGTGAAAAAATAAATTTAATATAAATTATTTTCAGTCAAAGAGCAGAATCATCAGAATTGGGAAAATACCAAACATTCAAATTTTCGACTGACTATAAAATGGAAACTAAAACAGATTGAGTACAAAAAATGGATGTGGATACTTTTGTATATAAGAGGCCAAAACTCGCCAAGTTTAATCAAAATCCGTGTCGGTGGGTGTAAAAATGTCATTTCTTTGGTTGAATTCACATGGAATGACCCAAAGCCAAAAGACCACCCCATTAAAAAATATATAGGTTAAAGTTGGTCATCTTCTGATCTTAAGTGTTTTAGGAGGAAAAGTGAAAAACTGTCTGAAGTTGTCCTTACGACTAGGCTGAAGAAGAACTATCCAGATTCATTTACATGTAATAGAAACAATGTGGTCTTAAAATTACAATTGACAATCATCTGAAAAAAGAATACCAATTTTGAATTATTTATTCACTTATTTTTCATTTTGGAGCTTCTGACACTTTACAATCATATGTTAAAGAAATCTCAGGCCAATCACTGTAGTGTAAAGAAGATTGTCAAAATTTTATTTCAGATAGGTAAGACTGCCATTTTACAAAAATTCTTTAGTTAAATCAATTTAAATGTTAAAAATTAGTTTGCTTTGTTAGCTTCAAAAAGTACAAGTTCAAAACCTATCACTGATATCAGCTTATCCATATAATGATTAATTGTAGTTTTCTATTATCGACTATATAAATGCTGGAATGTTTCCAAGTTACCCTTTGGTAAATCATCTTAGTGCAGACAAATAAAAACTATGCAGCTTGCTTCTCTCTCTTATCTTAGTTTAGAACAAGAACAGGTAAAATACATCATCAGTTTTAAGTTTTGCATCAAATACAGTGTCAATTTGTGGATGAGCTGTTTGCTCTGATTCTGTCACGTGTCAGTTACAGGATTGAAGTTCAGCACAAAATATTGTTCTTTTGTGATTTCATATTTGGGAAGAGATGGTCTAAGTTTGTCTCCTGTTTCATTAATGATCATCTTAGCACATCTTATATGTACTACTAAGGAAACATATACAGGGTGGTATGAGGGTGGTTAAAGATCTGGCCTCAGGTTCGGGAGGACGCCAGTTCGAATCCCCGTCTTGGCATCCAGATTTGGGTTTTCCATGGTTTCCCCAAATCACTCCAGGCAAATGCTGGGGATGCTTCCTTCAAAGGCCATGGCCAAATTCTTTCTCATTCCTTGTCCCCATCCCATCCCACCTCTAATGACATCAATGAGGCATAAAGCCATAAGTGAAATAAGAGTGACTTCACACTTAGTGGAAACAATAGGTGCTTAATAGTGGGAAAAATTAAACATTTGGATAGGAGAATAACCCAACAATTGATGCCAAGAGGTGGTTATTCTCTTATTCAAGTATTTACTTTACATTTAGTTATATAATGTCAAAATAATGCAGACTGTGTTTAATTTTCTTCTCTGCATATAATACAGTTATTCAATTTCAATAAACAAATGATTTCACTGTTTTTTATGTTCCAAATGTTTACTTCTTCATTAATATATGATTCGACTATGTTTGGAACACGTAGAAATGCTCATGTCTACTACAATGTGACTTCAGAACAGTACCTTCAGTTTAAAATTTGTGTATTATATTGTAAACAAACCTATAGCTGTAGCCAAATGTTTTAGCGGTTCTGTGTAAATGCGCTGTTGCCGTACCTAGGAACAATCTCACGATGCGCTCTCTTTCTATCACTAGAACATTGCAACGCTGAGCGGCCTGTGTTGCCTAGTACGAGTGAAAACAGCTCGCAACCCAACCCCAAACTTTCCGCCTCCCTTTCAATACACAAAAAATGTGTGAACCTGTAAATGGGAATTAGAAAGTGTGTCCGTGTAAGGGTGAGTGTGCTCGAGAGAGGATATCTTGAATTTAATGTGATGTGTGATTTTTACGTGCGATATTAATTCGTTTCAGTTATTTATTAATTATAGTAATTTACTGTTATATTTTACCGAACAAAAAAGTGTAGTATTTTATAATTGGGATAATTTAGCAGGAGAATGGTGCTACTAAAAATGGATACTCGGGAAGATACTTATTCTCCTACTCCAGGTGTTTCGGGACTAACGACTCCAACAAGACGCACGTCATCGACAATATAACCACCGCGGCTGAAGAAGACAACAGAGTTTCGCCGGTAGAATAAATCTATCATTCACAATGTGCACAAATATTTTAAACTTCTTGTGGACAATGATGGTGAAATTTTGTCATCTACATGTACGCTGGTGAGAAAAGACTTGAAAAATATGGACATACTTGATAGTAATGAAATAAAAAACTGTAGTAATTTGTTACTGCAAAAAACAACCATATTGCGAAAAAATTTAGGGAATGGACAGGCTATTTGCGCTGCAGCTTGTGATGTTGGTTTCAGAACTGTCCAGTGCGTGTGTCGTGAGGAAAAATAACCTACATTTGTTTCTCGAAAGAAAAGTATGAAACAATACAGCACTCTAACAAAGCTTAGCGGCTTTGACGGGGACATTGTCAGGAGGACAGTACACAAATTTTACGACAGTGATGAGTGGTAATATATAAACAAATAATTTTGTTGTTAATTATACAAGGTTTTCGGTGTAGAGGATAACAAAATAAAATTTTGATTCTAATTATAAATATACAAACTGAAAATTAAAATTTAACACGTGGATTTTTAGACACAAATAAAAGAAGAAGAGTATTTCAATAAGTTTCCTTAGTCTGTCGAGAAAGTCTCTTTTTTTTGTTTGCACAGTGTAAGGAAACATAGTTCCTTACATTTTTTTTATTATTATTATTTCAGTTTCATTGTTTTATGTTTGTATATTTAAAGGTAAGATTATGTTTTTTGTGTGTGTGTTTAATTTATTTCATTTTGTAAAAGGAAAAGATACATTAATAGTTACTATGCAAGAGCAAAGATGTGTGTGTTACAAGAAAATCTTTGACGTGAAGAACAGATGAGAAGCAGAGATCGTGTGTAGTACGGCGAAGTTTGGATGAAACTGAGAGTTGTATTTGTTAATGTGAAGTAGCAATAAAGAAAATGAAGGATGATATAAAAAATAATAATTTTACATGTGGTAATTAAAGAGCCAGCAATCTTCGGGATACGAAACAATAAGGTCGGATCAAGAACAATTCAATTTAAAATACACAGACAAGAGACGTAGTGGAAAAAAGAAGAATTAAATAAGTTATATAAACAGATTTCATCATATAAAATTAAAAACAAAAGTTATTAAAGTGGAATAGTAATTGGTGATAGGACAGTAAAAAGTTGACTGTAAGTTTAAATTAAGCTGGTGCATTTAAAGTTCAAGTAATGATATCGTTTGGTTACGTAAATTGTTACCACGATTAATATAAAGCAAAGAGTGTTTTAAAAATGAAGGAAACTAATTGTAAACTTGTGTATTGCGTGCTTGTCAAGAGGAATATTTTTTTAAAGTTTATTTCTCTTGTGAAATATCTTGTACAGATAATATGTGTGATTATCGTGATCTCTGGTTTTTAATACGGCGTTGAGACTTAACTGCGTGGTATGGTATGTGGAATTTACATTGTATTCCATTTCATGATCTTTGTGCTGAAATTTGTCGGGGAAGTTAATTATCAGAGTGTGACGAATTTTCTTGTAAACTAAAACAATAATGGATACGAGGACTTTGGTAATAACATCGGAGCGAGTAATTGACCAAATGGAAAGTGAAATGAGTGCAAGTGCAAGAGTTTCTGGAAAAATTAATAGCAGTATGAATTCGGGATACGAATGTCAAGAACGATCTATGGGTGAGATTAGTACTGAGTTTTTTCATGAGTCCCCAACAGTTACCGGAACCGAAAAGAAATTTTGCAGAGATGAGAGTTATTCCATCGAAACGATGCTGGCGATGATTTTAAAAAACCAACAAGAAATTAAACAAGACATGCAAGAATTGGAACAGAGTCAGCAACAAGCAATACAAGAATGGAGGAGAGCACGTAAGGAAAAGCTAGAAGTTGTAACAGAAGAAGATGGAAGAGAGGAGAACAATGAAGATCAGCAGGAAAATGGTGAAAAACAGAAAGTAACAGAAGATAGCAGTGAACCAGAGGAAATTATTTCTACAGTTAGGAAAGTAGAAAAACAAGAGAATGAAAGGAAATTTCAGACGATTTTGGTGAATGATGATATAGGAACACATAGAAAAGAAGAAGACAATGAAGAAAAACCGATGCATGATATCAAGAGAAGAGACAAAGAGAACCAAGCAACAGAAGCAAAATATGAAGGAGAGGAATGGAAGGAAGAAGTGATGGAATGTGATAAAAGGAAGAACTTAGGCAAAGAAGTAAGAAAAATAATGAACTGGAAAGTAAGAAAGAGACGAGGACTAAATTTGGAGTATGAAGGCAGAAATGTGAAAAGACGTAAGTCTAAGGATGTGCTTTACACCATCAGGGATACTACGAATAACAAATGAGTTTTTAACCCAGATGGTGGGGAAAAGAAAAGTTAACATCTATTGTTTTGTTGTTCAATTGTATTCATTTATATGTTGTAAGATTGTTGCGTTTAAAAACATAAAGGATCTGAAATTGTACAGAGAAAGAGTGGAGCGATGACCATTGTACAGAATGAATGAAACATTATAAGGAATATTATGTAAGAAGTAATCACCAAAAATTTGATTGACACAAATTTTTGTGAAAATTGGCCGAGCGGATATGTAAGGAAACATAGTTCCTTACATTTTTTTATTATTATTATTTCAGTTTCATTGTTTTATGTTTGTATATTTAAAGGTAAGATTATGTTTTTTGTGTGTGTGTTTAATTTATTTCATTTTGTAAAAGGAAAAGATACGTTAATAGTTACTATGCAAGAGCAAAGATGTGTGTGTTACAAGAAAATCTTTGACGTGAAGAACAGATGAGAAGAAGAGATCGTGTGTAGTACGGCGAAGTTTGGATGAAACTGAGAGTTGTATTTGTTAATGTGAAGCAGCAATAAAGAAAATGAAGGATGATATAAAAAATAATAATTTTACAGCAGGTAATAGAATAATATATAACAGGTCTTTTGAAACCTCCAATTATATTAAATGTATCTGCAATGACATAACTTTCTTAACAAAATGACATGCATCAATATTTTATCACAGAATAGTGATTATAAATTACTTAAAACACGTTACAAACTATTACTATAAGTAAAGAGGTGAATACAACTGTTACATGCACGGTTTGGCAACGGCGCATTTTACGCCACCTGCCAATAGAATTGGCCACAGCTATAGCTGATGGATTCCTCATATCATAAATTCATTCTTCTTTCATTTACATCTCGCACAGCAAATGTCTTAACACATTAATACCCGGTTATTACTACCGAGGCATTTACAGTCCTCTTCTCCTCTCACAAAGAGTATTACTAGCCAAGAAACTTACATTTTTCACACAACCAGAGGACTGGGAGCAAGTAGTAAATTCCTAGGTCTGTTATTCGGTAGAATGTGGATTAAAATCCCTGTCCAGCCATCCAGATTTCATCATTCATGGTTTCCCAAAATCACTCCATGTAATTGTTGAGTCAGTTCCTTTGACAAGTCAGGGCAAAATAACTTCGCATTTGTTGTCTCCAATCCTCTCTTGCCGCTTAATGACCTCTTCATCAATGAGGCATAAAGCACTAAATTAATACTACAAGAGTGGCTTGATTAGTAAAGTTAGCTTCCAGTAGGCCATGCTGGCCTATGTCACACACAGCTGAGCAGCAGGGACATACAATGTTGCACAAAGGTGCACTTTCTTTCTCTGCTGTACAGTTCTTTGTGTGGGCGATCATGATTTCATTTCCAACCATACACTCATGTTGTTGAATATGTAGTGTCAAATGAAGTACCGGTAATTTCAAGTTTCCGACTGCATATGAAAATGAACCAGCTACATGTATTACCATCACCGCAAAGCATAAAAACATAAACAATGTGCATGATATGTGGAGTAGAATTAAAATCAAATTAAAGAATGGTAAAGAAGAAAAGAAATAACTTAATGTCAACAAGTAGAAAGTTATGGAATAAAATTAAAGAGTTTTTAAAGATAGGCATTGGTGCAGGCGATATTTATAAACCGATTGGCTGTTTTATACGAGTTATATAGCTGAAGTGACACTTGACAAAATGACACATGAACCGTGTGCAGGCATCCTGAGGTGGCACAATCTTGCCTGTAGCCTGACCTGGCACAGCTCTAAAAATCGTGGGCCATGGGAAGCTACCTTATATTGGTTTCATAGCAATGAGATAAAATTAAGTCTTGAAACATATTTAATTTTCGACATAGTCCCCTCGAAGCTCAACACATTTGCTTCAGTGTTTCTTCAGCTTTGTGATTCCCTTGTTGATATGAGTTTCTTACAGTTTCTCAAAATACTTATTTACCTTCTCTTCATTTGACTGAAAATTGTATCCAGCAAAAGGATAGTTTTGAGATTCGGGAATAGATTGTAATGCAGGGAATGAGATCAGGTAATTAGACTGGATGCAGAAATATTTAAAACTGTTTTACACTAAATTTTCCCAAGCAAAGCATTTTGAATGCGCTGATGTATTCATGTATGTTTGTCTGCAGTTGCTGACTTCAATCTCTCCAAAAGTGATGTGTAGTATTTTCTGGTAATGGTTTTCACTTCTCCAAGTATTAATCAAGATAATTTCTTTTACATCACAAAAGGTTAAGGCCACTGCCATTCCTAGCGGAAGGAACACATCTTGCTTTCTTTGGATTCAATTCACCTTATGCAGTCCACTGTTCTGACTGATGTTTCGTTTCTAGTGTATAGTACTGACTTCACATTTACTCCATGGTTACAAAATGCCAGTTCTTCCTAAACTTTTCCAAACAGTCTGCCAGTGTTTGCACGTAGTTTCACCTTTCTTTCAGAATGAGCAGTTATGGCACCCATTTGGACAAAGTTTTTTTTTTGTTGTAATTAATTATGCAAAACAAAATGAACCCATTCAGTTGAGAGGCCTGTAGTCACTGCTGACACCATAACTTTCACTCGTATGTCTGTCAAAAAAATACGTGCATAGATTTTATCGGTGATTTCTGGCTATTTTTGGAGCTCCAGGACATGGTGCATCTTCCAGGTTTTTTCTGCCACGTTTGAACTTGTGTACCCAAAGTCGAATAGTTTCATAGAAGTGGCATATGGCACTCAAAATTGGCAAAGTTTTCTCATGAATTTTCTTTGCCATTTTCTGTTCCAGGAGGAAAAAATAATTGAATCATACCACAAATCCCAATTTTTGTTCAACACTCAACATGCTTGTGTTTAAGCAACTGTAGAACAAAGAATACACACCTTTGACCTTGATAAATAGGTACAAAGAAAGCAAAGATTATGACCATAAAAGTATGAAGTTATTTTGCAATTACCTTAATAATGACAGATTGTGAGTGGGCGCTTGTGTGATGACATCTGACCTCGTGAAGTATCATCTACTTGCAAGAATAGGGTTCATCAGAATATTGAATTATATGTGATAGTTTTTTTGTCATCATTGTTCCCAGTCACATTCATTTGTGGTTAGTGTTGAGCTGAATTTCCCCATTCCTTATTTTCAGTTTCATCCTCACTCTCTCTCTCTCCACATATGTGTATCACCTTGGCAACAGTGGAATGGGAAGAAATGCCATGAAGCAATATGGAAAGGTAAATTATTTAATTTAATTACAATGGAGCACATGCTAAAGTGGCAATTACCATATACACCCATTTATCTCTTTTCTGCACCCACCTACATTTGCCCTCTACAAATTTCAGCGTTTTTGGTAAATTATTCATCATTTCTCTTCCAATCCCTGACCCCCCTTACCTAAAAATGAGAATCTTCCTACACCCTTGTGCCTGAAATTGAGTGCCAGCCTGTGGTCACGGTCATATTTTCCCTTCCATGCATTACTTTTCATTCTTACACCAATATCTTTCCATGCGTCATCACGAATATACGCCTTGTACACTCCTGTGACCCTCTTCACCCTCCTCATGTCTTCAAAGAATCCCATTCCAGCTCTTTTATGATACCTGTTTCTGATTGTGTTCTACAGTAATTTCCAGAAACAAATCTAGCAGCCATTTTTTGCACCCTCTCCAACTCCTGTATTTGATACTCAAAATGTGGGTCCCATACTACACCACCATATTCAAGCAATGGTCTGACCAAAGTTTTGTAACTCAATTCCTCTACTTCTCTCTTACATCCCCTCATAACTCTCTCCAACAAGTCCAGAATTTTGAAACCTTTTCCCACTACCTGTCCAATGTGTCCTGCCCACCCCGCAGGGGCCTGGTACGCAAGTTCCAGGTACGGGTTTGGCGAACCCGCAGTGCCTGAGCTGGAAACTTGTGAGCGCCGCAAGTTTCCCACACCGTTAACTCCTACCATGCTTCAACGACCACCGTAGGGCATGACGGTGGAACGTTGTGTGCCTAGGAGAACGGGGATCTTGGCTTCATCGCCCGGATCGCGAGGACGGAAGAAACCTCTATAAAAAAAACCTCAACCTCAAGGTCAACCACGTGCCGACGAGGTGAATGGGTGATGAGGGAAATTACTCGCTAACATGCAACCTCAGGGGCACCTGCGCACCCCTGTTGTATTAGCACTTTCTTTTAAACTGGTTTTACTCGTGGGACCAAAATTGTCATCAACCAAAACCAAAAAACCCTGCGGTACGGGTATGCCGCAGGTTAATCCAAATACACCCAGTTCTAAGAAGCGGGTGAGGGTTGACAGCCCCCCCCCCCTCCCACACACACACACACACTTCTGAAACCGAATGTAACGGAAAAGTTTGTTCGCTTGCGAACGCTTTTATTGTAAGATCAGAAGGTAACTTCGAAAAGGTGTCACCCTTCAACATCTCTAAGGGTATAGAGGGTCTTGTAGGTACCCTAAACTCTGTTAAAAAACTGAGGAATGGGACGCTGCTGCTGGAAACAACCACCAGTAAGCAGGCTAACAAACTGCTTAATTGCCAGAAACTCGGGGAGTTTGCTGTGAAATGCTCCTTAAGTCCCTAAATTCCAGTAAAGGCGTAGTCACCTGTCGTGATGTCATGGTTTTAGAAACAGACGATCTTCTGAATGAGTGGAAAACAGAGAAAGTTCCCACCTGTGGGAATTGCGGCAAGGGGGCACATGAGCCGGGTGTCAGTTGTACGCCACCACAGGTCTGCGTCAACTGCTCCGGATCGCACCCGGCCTGGAGTAGAGAGTGTCAAGTGTATCTTGAAGAGCGCAAGATACAGGAGCTGAAAACCAAAAAGTGGATTCCCTATGGGGAAGCTAAAAAGAAGGCCAAGTCACTCGCCGCTCCAAATTTTGCAACTAGTTTTGCTAAGATGGCTTCAGCTCCCGTCAGGAAGCAGAGTGTTGCTACCCAGACGTCCGTTGCAGACATGAGCACCAGTACTTCGTGCTCACGTCAATGCAAATGCGGTGCCAAACATGCTAAGGTCGTAACGCCTAAGACCGTGGACGTCGGTAGCAGCACATCTGCGACCTCGACCACACCAGCAGCAGCAGCAAATGTTCCACCAGCAACAGCAGCAGTTACAGTCACTCCACCTCCAATTCCTCCACGTGCAGTGACTGGAAAAGCAACAACATCTGCTTACAGTGCAAATGGAGGTGATCAAAAGATTCGGGGCCCGAAGTTTCGGCAGACGGACCCGACTCAGTTTGTGAAATCCCCCTCTTCATCCCCTCCCAGGTTACCTGGTAGTAGGGAAAACAAGGGAAAGAGGGCAAGGAAGAAGAAAGCCGAAGAGGTGTTTGGTGAGTTTGCTGAGTCGGAGATGTCTGTCTCTTCGGAGCCAGAAGAAACTGAAATCCTGGTGGACTAGCCCGGTCCCATTCCTCAGCAGACAGTGACCAAAGACCCACCCGAACCAGGGCGGGTGAAATTGAACCGGTAGGATGATGGATGGGTGGCCACTTTACAGCCGCCCATCCATATACATTCATTTTATTTTTTGCACTGTTATAATTCATGTCTCGCTTGCCACTGTACAGCCAGTGAGACGTAGTGTTTTTAATCATCTTTTCAACCTGTCTGGCCTCTTTACAGCCATCCAGGTGTTGTACGGTTAAGTCCTGGTGGCTCCTCTAAGCCACGTCAGACTTTATGATTTATTTTATTTGCTGTCCGTATGGCCGACCCCTTTACAGTCGACCATGCCGGCAGTATTTTAGTACTTTCTTAAGCCACAGTAGTAGCTGGTAATTTTTAGGGCACTATTGACCCCGCTGTCGACGCACCCTAAAGCAACTACGACATTTTTAGTCTTAGGGGCAGGCGTTGGCCTGGCCAACAATCTGCCTCTTATTTTTAACAACGAGATCAGCAGTGCGGCGAGTGTTTTAAAATTTTGTGTATTGGCCGGTCTAGTGCCTAAAATTTTAGGCATATCGGCCTAGTTTTATGATGTATGGGTGGTCTCTTTACAGCCACCCATCCATTTGCATTGTTTTTATTTTTTTATAATTTTAATATCTTTATAATTTCTGTCTCGCTGGCCTCTACACAGCCAGTGAGACATGTAGTGTTTTTAATTATTTTGTGAACCTGTTTGGTCCCTTTACAGCCATCCAGGTGTTTTATGGTCTTAGGTTCTAGTGGCCCTTTTAAAGCCATGTATTATTTTTTGAATTATTTTATTTGCTGTCTGTATGGCTGACCCTTTTACAGTCGACCATGCAGATGGCATTTTAGTATTCTGTTTAGCTAAAGTATTAGCTGGTCATTGTTAGGGCGCTAATGACCTCGCTGTTGACGATCCCTAAAGCCACATAAACAACAACTGTCCTGTCCAGTTAAGCTTGTTGACAAATGTAACGCCAAGATATTTACATTTAAAGTCTTCAACAAGCAATTCTTTTCCCACCTCGTAGTCATAATCAACCATTAGTTTTTTACCTGTGTAACTCTAATAAGCTGACTTTTCTTTGCATTTATGTTCAACCCATGTATATGAACCCCACTAGATACTCTGTAGAGATCACCTGCAGCTTTTTAATCCTCTACAGTTTTGATCCTTTTATATAGCATAATGTCATCTGCAAACAATGTAATTTCTGATAGTAAACCATTAATCATTACACAATTAATCATTAGAATTATGAACAGCAATAGTCTGAATACACCTTTCTGTGGCACTACCATTTTTAGTTCCACTTCTTTTGATACTGCATTTCCTAACCTAACTTTTTGTTTTCTACCTTTTAAAAGTGCCTCTACCCAGTAAATCACTTCATTATCCACTCCAGTAGTTTTTATCTTATTTACTACCATTTTATGGCTCACTAGGTCAAAACCTTTGAAGGATCTAGTGCTACACTATCAGTTTGGTCCCCCTTGTCCACTTCATCCAAAATATCTTGCTAATATCCCACCAACTGAGATTTGCACAAATATCCTTGCCTAAAGCCATGTTGCCAGCTTGAAAACCACTTATGCTCCTCACATATATTTCTGATGTGGTTGTGTACAATATATATTCTCTCTCCATTAATTTACCTACCACTGATTGGCCTATAATTTTTGACTCTTTATTTCTTATCCCCTCCTTTATGTACTAGCACTACTACGAGGTGTGTTCAAAAAAAGACCGAACTTCTGCTGTAAATTCTTTGTTGCTTATCATACAAACTTTTACACACTGTCCCCTGCAAAGTACTCTCCTTTACTATCAATACACCGTTCCCATCGTTTCTTCCAGTTTTGAAATGCCTCCTGCAATGCAATTTCTCCAATGGCGTGCAATTCTCTCGTCACACTTGAATATCTTCTATGGTCTAGAAACGACGTCCTTTCAAAGTGGTTTTCAGTTTTGGGAAGAGAAAAAAGTCTGCCGGAGCCAAGTCTGGATAATAGGGTGGTTGAGGTACAACAGGAGTACGATGTTTTGCCAGATAATTCGTTACAAACAATGATGCGTGAATGGGTGCGTTGTCATGGTGCAACATCCACGACAGATTCTCCAATAGTTCAGGCGTTTTCCTACACACAGCATCTCTCAATCGTGTCAGAATTTTCTGGTAGACTTCCTTGTTTACCTCTTGACCACTTGGTACAAATTCATGGTGCGCAACCCCTTTGCAATCAAAAAACATGACCATCATCACCTTGATGTTCGACTGACTCATCTGCACTTTGTTTGGTCGAGGAGATCCTTTCCCCGCCCATTGTGAAGACTGCCTCTTCATTTCCACATCACCCATAAACTCATGTTTCATCGCCTGTTATGATGTTCTTGAGGAAGTTTTCATCCTCATTTGCTTTTTCAAGCAACTCCAGAGATCCTAGCTAGATTCTCCTTCTGGTCATCCGTCAACAAGCACGCCACCATTTTTGCACTGACATGATGCATTCCAAGTTTTTCTGTCAGGATGTGAGTGCAAGATCCTACACTTATGCCAACTTCTTCAGCAACCTCACGGACAGTCAAATGGCGATTTTCATGAATCACAGTGCAAACCCTCTCAACATGGTGGTTGTCTGTTGATGTGGAAGGTCTATCAGATCTTGGATCTTTGGTAACCGAACTCCTGTCCTCCTTAAAGCACTTAAACCATTCATAGCGCTGCGTTCGGCTCATACAGTCATCTCCGTATGCTTGTTTAAGCATTTCTACACCTACATCTATACTCTGCAATTCACAATTACTGTGGGTGGCAGAGGGTGCTAAGCACCAATCCTATATTAGATTATTCCAATCCCGAACAGAACGAGGAAAGAAAGAATACATAAATGTATCAGTGCGGTATCTTATCTCTCGAATCTTATCCCTCCTGTCATTGCGACCTAAATAGGTTGGCGGAAGAAGTATTTCGTTGCACTCATAAATTAGAGCTTTTCGCATATTCTCCAACAAATTTAAACGAAAACGACGTCGTCTGTCCGCCAAACAATCCCAGCCTAACCCACGTATCAGCTCTGTGACACTTACATAAGGACTGTAACTAGCGGTCACGAATCGAGCGGCTCTCCTCTGTACTTTCTCTAATGTGTAAATCAATTCCTTGCGATACGGATCCCAAATTGCACAACAGTATTCCAAATGCGGACGCACTAGTGTTTTGTACGCTATTTCCTTTGTATGAGCATTGCAGCTTCTCAAAATACGACCTATAAAACGTAGTTTTGAATTAGCTTTGCCTACGACTGAAGTTATGTGCAAGTCCCATTTCATGTTGCTTTGTACTGTTACGCCTAGATACTTCAGGGAATCGACCGTGTCAACAACTGAATTGTTAACTTTGTACTCGTGAGCAAACGGGGTCTTTTTATTACTTATTTGCATTGCCTTGCACTTTTTACAGTTAAATGTAAGCTGCCATTTACGGCACCATTCCGAAATAACATCCAGACCGCGGTGTATTTCTAAGCAATCGTCAGAGCACCCCACTTCCCTATAAATAAGTGCATCATCAGCAAAAATCGCATCCTGCAATTAACGTTATCACCGAGATCATTTATAAAAATTAAGAAAAGAAGTGGTCCAATTACACTTCCTTGAGGAATGCCCGAAGTAACATCTAACTTTGAAGAGGCTTCCCCGTCAACAACGACATACTGTGACCGACCAGTTAGAAAATCGCGTATCCATTCGCAGATCTGATCAGATATACCGTACGCTCGAATCTTCGCCAAAAGGCGGTTATGTGGTACAGCGTCAAAAGCCTTCTGGAAATCCAAGAAAATAGCATCAACTTGTGATCCTGCATCGATAACCTTCATTACGTCATGCGAAAATAGAGCCAGTTGCATTTTATACGAACGGTTCTTACGAAATCCGTGTTGGTTTGCTGTAAGTAACTCGTTTTCATCCAGAAACTTCATAATGTTAGAGCATATGACATGCTCCAGAATTCTACTGCAGACAGATGTTAAAGATATGGGTCGATAACTCCTAGGATCTCTCTGATCACCTTTCTTGAAAACGGGAATCACCTGCACTATTTTCCAGTCAGAAGGTACTATTCTTTCTTCTAAAGATTTACGAAATATATCTGATAGAAATGGTTCTATTTCTTCCGCGTATTCCGAAAATAATCTTACTGGAATACCATCAGGGCCCGGCGCCTTCCCCCACTTCAGGAGCTTTAATTGCTTTATGATACCTACACTATCAATTTGAACTGGATCCATCTCAGATTCTACACGCCGTGCAAAAGCGGGAATGTTTTCCATGTTTTCGTCAGTGAAAGAATTTTTAAATTCAGTGTTAAATACGGTAGCCTTTTCGCGGCTGTCATCAACTTCCCGACCGTCTTGTAGTAGAACTGACATATTGTTGTCACCACCACTAACTTTTTTTACATACGACCAAAATTTCTTTGGGTTTTCGTTGAGACTCTTAGAAAGTGAGTTGCATCTAAAGTCGTTAAAAGCCTCGCGCATCGCATTCTTAACATGTTCTCTTGTCTCAGCTAACTTTTCTAAATCACTCCTATACATCGTCGTCCTTGAGCGTGCAAGTATCTTCCTTTGTTTTTTAAGTAACCGTTTAAGTTCACGTGTATACCACGGGGGATCGTTCCCATCCCTGATTGTCCTTTTCGATATATGTAAGTCCATACCTTCCCTGACTATATGCATGAATCGAAGCCACATCTCTTTAACCAAGCCTCTTCCTTCTATAAAGGTAATGTAATTATCCCTCAAAAACGTTCTTAAACTCTCCTTTGGGGCCTTTTCGAACCTGTAAACGACCCTTTCTTTTTTTTTCTGCGTGTGACTGTTAATTTAACTGTAGCAATTACAGCTTTATGATCACTTATTCCCATGGTGGTAGAAATGTCCGTGAATAATTCAGGCCTATTCGTAACGAGAATATCTAAAATGTTTTCGTTATCGTTGTGGCACTGCGTTGGTTCAGTGATGAGCTGCTCAAGATTAAGATCTGAGAAAAGGTCAAGAATAATTTCACAGGATGTTTTATCCCGGCCACCAGTAACGTGGACGTAATTATTCCAGTCTATATATGGAAAGTTGAAGTCACCTCCTAGTATTATTGCATGATCTGGAAATTGACGAGCTATATTACATACATTAGTTCTTAAGGCCTCAGCAATAGATACATCTGCATCTGGTGGACGATAGAAAGACCCTAATACAAGTTTTGTCCTAGCTACTTTTAGTCTAATCCATAGGATTTCACAGGACCGTATCGATATTTATTTCGCTACACGACAGGTGTTGACTAACAGCTATAAATACACCGCCTCCATTGGAGTTCAACCTATCCTTACGGAAAACATTCATTCTATCGTTAAATATTTCTGCTGAACTTATATCCGGTTTTTAACCAGCTTTCAGTACATAATACAATATCAGCTTCTGTACTACTAATAATGCTTTCAAGCTCAGGCTGCTTATTCCCATCCCAAGTTTAACACAAAATTTCACACAAACGCGTTGCTCCTCCAATTCCTTCATTCTCGCTTTCTTACTAATCCGACAAGCACTCTGCGCACGACCTCACTCAACTGGCTGTCACTCATAAACTAATGCAGCGACTGGAGTGTGGCAAGCGGCAATCTCTTGACGAGAGATGCCACTAGTGTGCACGGTAGTCGGAGAATTTTATCTACAGCCGTTGGTGCACTATTTAATTAGTTCGGTATTTTTTTGAACACATCTCGTATCGCTAATTTTTTCCAGTCCTCTGGTAAGCAGCAAGTATTCAGACTCAATTTAAATAATAATTCAGGATAAGGTACAATGTCACATCCTTCTATCTTTAAGACATCTGTAGTAATATTATCTACACCAACCCCTTTGTTTTATGCACAACACTTATCATTAATATTTTTTGTTGCAATTTGGTATTTTAAAAAACATTGAGTACATAGCTCTCTTGGCAAAGGGTTTGCCTATCCTTGCGTGAATAGGGTTTTAAACCAATTGTTATAAAGATGTGATATTATTTTCTTTTCGTGTGTGGCTGCAGTACTGCTCCTTTTATCTTTCGCGAGTGTTAGATCTACTTTCTCTATCATTTGTTGTATTTACTGCCAAAAAGCACCTTTATTTTTATCATCCTTTTATATATATATCACCAATGTCATATTGATTTATATTAAGAATGGTTGCATTTTTCAGACTCCTTACCTCGTGAATATGCTGATTGCTGGTTATGATGATGCTAATGGTCCAGAGCTGTACTTTATGGACTATATTGCATCATCAGTGAAGGTCCCATTTGCTGCCCATGGTTATGGAGGTTATCTGGCCCTCAGTATAATGGATAGGTATCATAACCCAAGTAAGCTAAATTTATTTAAGTAAATTAATAACTTAGTGATGATAAGAACTGCTGTTTTTTTTTTTCTACTCTTCTGACTATGAAAACTGCTTAATGTCAACCATTAGTATTTTTTTTTTTGTTTGTACTTGTTTTCTATAAATTATTTAAGCACATGAAGTCTAAATGTGATTTCAAAATAAAATCCTCTTTAAGTTGTCATAAAGTGAGAGATTTAAGGAGTTAATTATTTTTTTTTATTAGGCTATCATTTTCAGTTATTTGTAGTAATATAAGAATATTCTGATCCATGAATTTTACTGCCTTTGTATATCTGTCTTAAGGTATATAAAAGTAATGAAACATGGATCTTCTGGTATGGGTTGCTACTGGAACTGTTGGAGATCATTTTGGTTTAAGTACAGCAAATAACATTGCTAGAGCTTGTACAATGCTTTTACTGTCTTTACTGATATGCTGTGTTATCTCATGACAATTGCTGCTTTATTACTAAATACCTCCAGATGCAAAGTTGACGTAATCTATAGGAAGTAATTTTTGTGTAAAAGTTTCCTTAGTTGAAAATGATCATCATTGCAACTCCATTACTATGGATGAGTGCAAGTTAGCATCTATTAATTATTTTACATTAGTTGAACAGTTCGAGATATATTCAGTATCCTAAAACTGGCTTGTTTTCCTAAAAAAAAAAAAAAAAAAAAAAAAAAAAAAAAAAAAAAAAAAGAGAAACAAACTTGGAGAAATTGTTAAAAATACTTTCTTATATAAAAAAAAAATAATTTTAGTTTCTTTTCCCACAGATATGACTGTTGAGGAAGGTTATGAACTACTGAAGACGTGTGTTAAAGAAGTTCAGAAAAGACTGATCATAAATCTTCCCAACTTTAAAGTTAAACTTGTGGATAAAAATGGCATTAGGGAAATGCCACCTATAAACATTGGTAGCTTTGTGGAAGAACAAAAGTGATAATCTCCAGCAATAAAAAGGCTTGTTGATATGAGAACAATTTATGTATTGCACTTTAATAAAAATTTGTTTGCAGACCTCAACAGAAAATATAAATGTGTTTTTGTAAAAAATAAATAAAAAAATAAACTTCCTTTTAATTATATTTTAGCCTACTTGATAATCCTTCATTCCTATGAGGATGGATTGATAAGTCAATGACTTTGATAATAGTTGACAAGTAAATAATTGGTTTCCTGCTTTATCTATTCTGTGTATTCTTGTTGCAATTGTCATCCTTTAATTACAACATTGTTGATAGCGCCTGGCAAAACTGGATGTGTTGCTTAGTGAAGTTTGAGTTCTGATAAAGCATTACTTTCTATGCAAGAAAAAGAAAGAAAAGCTGACTGTATTTTGGGGACTAAGTTCCATTAAACAGTATGGTACATAATCTGTTTATAGAATTCTGTTGCGGCCATTACAACGAGGGACAGCTGGCTGTCAGAGCTAAAGAAATGGGGGAACAAATTCACAGTATCTTGCTGGAAGACCTACAAGTGATATTATGAGGCATCTCAGGTGAAAAAGTAAATAATATTTTGCACAAATATTTGTGTTTGAGAAAGCTCTCAACAAGATGGATGCTGTGACAAGTGCAATCCAAATGAATGTTTGCAGGCTTATATCACAGTCGATGAAACTTGGATCCACTACTTTCAACCCGAGACAGACCAAATACTGGTTTTCCTGTTGCAAACAGGGACGGAAGAGTCATGGGGATCGCTCTGAGATTTTTGAGGTGCGATCTTAATTAATTACCTAGAAAAAGGAGAAGCAGTTTTACAAGGAATAATTGAAAAATTTACTCTATTTGTTGAAGAAAAAATCTTTCATCAGGACAAAACTCCTGCACACAGGTCAACTGTGTCAGTGGCTAAATTTGTAGAATTACACTATGAACCGCTACCTCATCTACTCTGATCTTTGGATTAGGCTCTGGGTGACTTCTTTCTCTTCTGAAACCTGAAGAATTGCCTCTGTGGAAAGAAGTTCACTTCCAATGAAGACTTCACGGCAAATTTTGAAAAATAATTTGTTGGAAGGTATTAAAAAAAATGGAGAAGCTGCATTCCATTTTAAACTATGGGTCCAGCTATGTCAAAGGTGGAAAAAGATATCTAAGGAAATTGCCAGTGGAGCATATGGTCTATGGCAATTAAGATTAAATTAAGAGTAGACTTTAGAAATAAATCGTTAATAAGCCATGGTCTTATCAATCCATTGTCAAAGATTCAATAATGAAATTAATCGTGTCTACTGTTACACTGTGTGGAATGTGTCAATAAACTTGCCAAAACCATTTAGAGGGGAGGCCAACCTCATATAAATAGAGTGTTGATAATCTGAACGTCAATATTCCAAACAACCTTTTTTTTATGAACTGTGCATTATTTTACAGAAGTGTCAACTTTGTTTCTATTTACAGTACACATTTGCACATGCTTTGTTCACAAATGCCACTTACAAAGACCTAGGTACAATTAGTTTTACACCTTCAATTTTTTATTGTATTATCACTGAAATCTCCTCAAGTTTCTTTCGGAAATTTGAATTCGGCCATGTTCGTCTTGTGCCTTTGTTATTGATTTGCTGTGTTGGTGTGTTCTGTTGACTTTAGTAACTTGTACCAACATTATGTGCCCATAATAGCATCATGTTCATCTTCTAAAAGGAAGCATAAGTGTCTGTAACATGAAGTATGAGAAAATAAGACACTTCTTTTGCTTGGGATATGTAAAATTATAGTGTACCTAATGTAATTTTAAGGGCAAAATGAAAACTGAATTATCTAAAACTTTACAATTCGAAAATCCAAACAAATTGATAACCCAAACCACCCTCCGTCCCAATTAGTTTGGATTATTGATGCTCTACTGTAGTTGTGTAGTAAATAACTTGAGAGAATTTTCTTAACAGTAAAGTACTTTTTAGTTTTATTTTGAAGCCATTTTCATGAAAGACATAAATTTCAGATTTTAAATATAACAGATTTTGCTACATCCATTTCTACGAAGAGAACTTATGACTACGACCATTTTAAGGTGCATTTTCTATGCTCTAAAAAAGTTTCGTTAAAGAGTTATTTCAATTCTTAGTCACGTCAGGCGACGTGTGTAGAGGAAGCAAAGCACAACATTTAAAATTACTAATTAAGATAGATTTTTATAGCATAAGTTGTCAGTATCAGCAAGGATGTCCTGAACATAAATTTGGCTAATTAAATAAATTATTAGTATGATTATAGCTGGAAGAAAATAAAATCTATCATAAAAGAGATAGATAAAATAAAGTGGGTTAAAATCATATTGTTGGTTCCACAAAAGTTAAAGATTCCGAGAAGAAAAAATAAGGTTTAATAGGTGGTATTATGGAGCCCAAATGCTGACATCAGGAAATTAAATAAGAATCCAATAGAAGCATTCTTGAAGAATAAACAGGGCTTAAAAATTAAGAGTAGACGGTACTGAGAAACATTTTTAAATTATAGCTTAAAAGGTAAAGTTGTTATTCAGATGATAAATTTCAAAGTTAAGAGCTGATGTCACGAGTTTGATTCCTTACTTAATGAGTCAGGATTTTGGTCTGTCATTTTCCAGTTTTGATCAAGTTAGGTTGCGGCTGGTGGAGCAATGTCTTTATAGTAATACTTTAAAAAGTTTCGGCTGAGTCAGTCTGTGGTGGTACAGGCGAGCAATGTTTTCGTAGCAATGCATTTAAAAATATCTTAAATGCTCACTCTAACTTGGGGTTACAAATAGAATGTTTGTAAGAGTGCATGTTTCTAATCAGTGATATGCCTTGGAGGATAATCTGCTTCATCATCTGTGATTTTTGAAGTCTGATACTGATTTTTAAATGTCGTCAACAGTGTAACCTTCAAACCTTTAAGAATATATTGGAAATTCGTAACATCAATGACTTTAATTTCTGTAGCTCTTGTTAGCTGTTACAGAATAAAAGGTATCAGACATCAATAAAGGAAACATGACCAGGTGAATGAATAATGTTTGATCCCCAAGCAATGTTATGTCATAACAACTGGTTTAATTTTTGAAGGGGTATGTACACATTATCCAATAGAAAATGATCTTGCAAATAAGGTTTGATAAAGTAAAAGTTACAAATTATTGTTTATAAAAAGATATAGATCCTCATAACAAATTACAAACTTTGCACTAGTCCTTTGGCCCCGCAGGGGCCTGGTACGCAAGTGCCAGGTACGGGTTTGGCGAACCCGCGGTGCCCGAGCTGGAAACTTGTGAGCGCCGCAAGTTTCCCACACCGTAAACTCCTACCATGCTTCAACGACCACCGTAGGGCGTGGCGGTGGAACGTTGTGTGCCTAGGAGAACGGGGATCTTGGCTTCATCGCCCGGATCGCGAGGACGGTAAAAACCTCTATAAAAAACCCCTCAACCTCAAGGTCAGCCACGTGCCGAGGAGGTGCATGTGTGAGAGGTGGATCACACGCTAACGTGCAACCTCAGGGGCACCTGCGCACCCCTGTTGTATCAGCATTTCTTTTTATCATGTTTTTGCTCGTGGGATCAAAACGAAGACTCACAAACAAAAACAAAACCCCTGCGGCCCGGGTGTGTCGCAGGTAAATAAAAATACACCCAGTTCAAAAAAGCGGGCGAGGGTTGAAAGCCCTCCTCCTGAACAAAGTAATAGTAACGGCAAGGGTTGTCTTATAGATAACGCCTTCGTTATAATGACACGGGTGGAGGGATCTTTTGAGAAGATCTCTCCATTTTATGTAAACAAAGGTTTAGAGGGTATTGCGGGTACCCTCAAATCGGTTAAAAAGCTGAGGAACGGGACTCTGCTTTTGGAAACATCCACCCAAAAGCAGGCTGTCCAACTCCTTAAGTGCGAGAAGCTCGGGGAGTTCGCAGTGAAGTGCGAACTCCATAAAACTCTAAATTCTAGTAAAGGTGTCATCACCTGTAGGGACCTTATGGATTTAGAGACCGAGGAACTCCTTAAGGAGTGGTCTACAGAACATGTGGTCGAGGTTCGCCAGATTAAGCGAAGGGTTAACGGCAGTCTTGAGAAGACAGCCACCTTCGTCCTGACGTTCGACACTCCGACGTTGCCCAAAAACATCAAGGCAGGATATTTGAATTTGAATATTCGCCCGTATGTGCCGGACCCAATGCGCTGCTTTAAGTGCCAGCGGTTCGGCCATACAACGGCGACCTGCAAGGGTAACCCCACCTGTGGGAAGTGCGGAAAGGCGGCTCATGAGCCAGGCACTAGCTGCACGCTCCCACAGGTGTGTGTCAACTGCTCCGGGGCACATCCAGCCTGGAGCAGGGAGTGTCGATTGTATCTGGAGGAAAAAAAGATACAGGAGTTGAAAACGAAAGAGCGGATTTCGTATGGCGAAGCCAAGAAGCAGTATAAGGCTCTGGCTCCACCAGTCTTCGCTACCAGCTTCGCGAAGGCGTTATCAACTCCCGTCAGGAAAGAAAGTGTCGCTACCCAGACGTCCGTTGCGGACATGGGCACAAGTCCAATGTGCTCATGTCAGTGCAGATGTGGTGCCAAACCCATCAAGGTTATTACACCTAGGACCTCGGACGTCGGTAGCAACACTCTGACGAACTCGACCATATCGACAGTATGTTCAGCAAGTCCACCAGCTAAGGCACAGCCATCCGTTACAGTAGCTACAGACGTGGGTGCCTCTGCAACAGCAGAAAGAGCACCCATTGCAGAAGCATCACCTGCAGCAGGTATAGCAACGGCAACGCCATCTGCCAGTAGCGGATGGCAAACTGTGCAGAAAGTGCGGGGTCCGAAGTTTAAACACACGGACCCCACTGTGTTCTTGAAGTCCCCTTCTACTTCTCCTCCCAGTTCCCCAACTGGCAGGGAGAAGAAGGGGAACAGGCCTCGGCGGAAGAAAAATCCGCATGACTCCGAGGCCTTAGAACAAGTGTCGTCTTCGGACCCTGAAGACGACATAATGCTGGTGGACGAACATAGTTCCGTTCCTCAGCAATCGCATGCGCAGGACCCACCCGACCCGGGGCGGGTGGTTTTAAATAGGTAGGATGGCTCCCATACTTCAGTGGAACGTTAACGGCTTTCAGGCTCACAAAGAGGAAGTCCAACTCTTAGCACGGTCTGATCCTTTGTGTCTCTGTCTGCAAGAGACACATTTCAGACCGCTACACCAGCCAGTGCTAAGAGGATATGACATATTCCGAAAGGACGATACCGAGGGTGATAGAGCTAAGGGAGGAGTGGCGGTGTTGGTCCGAAACACTGTCCACTCCGAACCCGTTGCTCTCACCTCCACATTACAAGCAGTAGCGGTGAAAATACACGGTCCAATCCAACTGACCGTATGCTCTATCTATCTGCCACCCAGTGTGTCAGTCGGCTACGACGACCTGGTTGGCATTATACGACAACTCACTCGGCCCTTTCTCCTTGTGGGAGATTTCAACGCCCACAGTGCGTTGTGGGGTTCAACCACCGATTGCCCCAGGGGCCGAGTGGTTGGTAGATTGATAGAGCAGGAGGAAATTTGCATCCTGAATACAGGGCAAATGACTCATTTCACCACTGCAACCGGTACGTCTTCTGCCATTGATCTTTCCTTGTGTTCCCCCTCAATTGCGGACTCCGTGCAGTGGGACGTGGATCGCGACCTACATGGTAGCGACCACTTCCCAATTTGGATGCACGTCGAGTGTGAACGTGGAGGAGGAAATAACCGACGTAAATGGAACGTCAGTTGTGCAGATTGGCAGCTCTACTGCCGTGCTGTACAACTGCAACCCTGTGACAGTTTACAGGAGAAGGTGAATCACTTCACAGAAGTGATTCACCGTGCAGCTGACGTTTCCATGCCGAAGAGCTCCGGAACGCTGCGAAGGACGCCCGTCCCCTGGTGGAACGATGAATGTCGTTCCGCCATCCAGGGTCGCCGACGGGCGTTGCGTCGTTTTAGGTTGTGCCCAACTTCGGACAACCTAGCAGCGTTCCGTATTGCCAGAGCTAAGGCGCGTCGAGTTATTAAGGAGAGCAAGAGGAGGTCATGGCAGAACTTTGTGAGCAATATAAATCGTTCCACACCTTCGTCGAAAGTATGGGAGTCCATTCGCCGTATATCTGGAAGGTACTCCCGCCCACCAGTATCTGGGTTACTGGATCACGGACGGATAATTACTGACGAACGAAGCATAGCGCAGCTGATGGCGGAGAACTTCGCCGCCATCACTTCGTCCGCTAACTTTGACCCTCGGTTCCAGCGACGAAGAGTCGCTGCCGAGAGGCGCCCGCTATGCTTCGATTCGTCTAATACAGAGGCCTATAACTGCCCATTTACATCATGGGAGCTGGAGTCAGCGTTGAATAGCGCTAATGACACTGCTCCAGGGCCTGATCTGATCCAGTACCAGATGCTGAGGCATCTCAGTAGGGATGCTAAAAAGTACCTTCTAGATATTTTTAACGACATTTGGACCGGAGGACACTTCCCCGACTCGTGGAAAGAAGCAACACTTATCCCTATTTTAAAGCCTGGCAAGGACAAATTGTTGCCAGGTAGCTATCGTAGTATTGCCCTTACGAGCTGCGTGGGTAAGACACTGGAGAGGATGGTTAACCGCCGCCTCGTCTGGTGTCTGGAATCCCAAAACCTTCTGAGCCGCTTTCAGTGTGGATTCAGGAAGTTCCGTTCCACCTTGGACAACCTGATCCTCCTGGAGGCGGCAATACAGGATGCGTTCATCCGCAGCCAACACCTTGTGGGTGTTTTTTTCGACCTTGAAAAGGCCTACGATACTACCTGGCGGCATGTGATTTTAAAACAGTTACATGAATGGGGTTTTAGGGGAAACCTACCCCGTTTTTTAAAATCATTTTTATCTGGTCGTTGCTTCCGGTACCGAGTTGGTGGTGAAGTGTCTGATCTTTTTATTCAGGAAAACGGTGTTCCTCAGGGGTCAGTTTTAAGCGTGACTCTTTTCGCTATTGCGATAAATAGCATTTTAAGTGTTATAAGGAGACCTATAGGGTGCTCCTTATATGTGGACGATTTTTTAATATTTATTGCTTCATCCAGTCTGAGAAGCGCTGAGCGGCAGTTGCAACTCACGCTGAACAGGCTGGATGAATGGTCAGTGCACACCGGTTTCCGTTTCTCTGCGGAGAAAACCCGGTGTGTACTTTTTACTCGTAGCAGAAGCCTTTTATCAGAACCCCACCTTACCCTGAGGAATACCGTTTTACGTTTTACTGAAACAGTTCGGTTTCTGGGCCTAATTTTAGACAACAGATTAACCTGGCTACCACATCTCAAAGATGTGAAAGCCAGAGCCTCAAAAGCTCTAAATGTTTTAAAATGTCTGTGTGGTAGGTCATGGGGCGCTGACCGCTCCTGCCTGCTACAATTTTACAGAGCCTTTGTACGGTCGCGGCTGGAATACGGTTGTATTGTGTATGGTTCGGCACGGGACAGTTATCTCCGTATACTAGATAGTGTCCACCATGCTGGAATTCGGCTCGCCACGGGTGCATATCGCACCAGCCCTATTGTCAGCATTTGTGCTGACTCGGGCGAGCCGCCGCTCACCATCCGCCGGCAACTCCTCATGGTGCGACACTACCTTCATGTTGCCATAACACCTGGCAGTCCCGTGTACGACATAGTTCTACACCCCAACCACGAGCGGCTCTATGCCAACCGACATAGAGCCACTAAACCGTTCAGCTACCGTACAAGGGCTATTTTAGAACAATATGGATTAGAGCTTCCATCTTTTTATCACCAGGGTTGGAGTAAATCTCCTCCCTGGCTTTTAAAGAGGCCCAGAATAATTTTAGACCTGTCTCGGTACAACAAAGTTTGTACCGCTGACAGTGTTTTTAATAATGTTTTTAGAGACGTTTTAAATGGGCATCACACGTTTACCCCGGTGTATACGGATGGGTCTAAGCAGGCTAACGGAGTAGGATGCTCCGTAGTGTTCCCTCGAGCGACTTACACATTCAAAATGGACGGCAGGTGCAGCGTTTTTACTGCCGAATGCTTTGCCGTGCTAAAGTCGCTCCAGCATATGAAAGTAAATCGCGATAAGTGTTTCATCATATGCTGTGATTCCCTCAGCTGTATTCAGGCCATAGGTAATATGTACCCAGCAGACCGTCTAGTCCAGGACATCCAGGACGCCCTCCTTTCCCTCCAATCTCGTGGAAAGGAGGTATTATTCTGCTGGGTACCGGGCCATGTGGGAATCAGGGGGAACGAGGCTGCAGATGAAGCTGCCAAGTTAGCCTGTGACAAGGTCCGAATCGACTTTGCACCGGTCCCAAAGTCAGACCTTGCCTCGGTGGTGAAGAGATCTATCTTTGATATTTGGCAGAGGCAGTGGCTGGAAGTCGAGCATAATAAGCTCCGGCAGGTCAAACCGACCGTTCAGCCGTGGAGCAGCTCCTTCCAGCGGGCGAGGAGGGATGAGGTTCTCCTTTCTCGCCTCCGTATAGGGCACTGTCCTCTTACTCATAGTTTCCTTCTCCGCCGAGAGGACCCTCCGGAATGTGATGCTTGTGGCGTACCTTTGACAGTACGCCACATTTTAACCGAATGTATATTGTTTTTAGATTTAAGGGCAGACGTTGGCTTAGGCAACGATCTGTCCCTTATTTTAAGCGATGACCGTGACAACGTGGCTAAGGTTTTAAAGTTTTGCAGCTTGGCCGGTCTTGTCCCAAAATTTTTGGGCAGATCGGCCTAGGTTTTAGTTTGGATTAGTGGCCATTTACAACCACTAATCCAAGTACTGTTTTTACTTGTGGCACTGCTTATATGGCTGGCCTCTTTACAGCCAGCCAGCTTACGCGTTTTTTAAACTGGTTGGCCCTTTTACAGCCAACCAGTTAATATATGTATTTTTATAATTTATTGCCTATTTTCAGTTTTATGTTTTACGTTGCTGTCTGCGTGGCCGATCTCTTTACAGTCGGCCACGCAGTCGGTATTTTAATTAGTATGCTAGTATTTTATTGTGCTGTCTCTGTGGCCGACCCCTTTACAGTCGGCCACACAGACGGCAATTTTGCCACGTTGTCACGCCTGGTTGTTGTTAGGGCGCTAATGACCCCGCCGTCGACGCGCCCTAAAACCCGAATAACAACAACAACAACAACAACATAGTCCTTTGGTTTTATAATTTAGATATATAATTTTTTACTTTAGTTACCATAAAGCAGTTAGGTCATAGTAAAATAGTAACATTTTCAAGTTAAAAACATTTTTGTGGATTTTGACTCGGTTTTCATTTTTTTATAGTATTGTATCCATTCCTAATTTTTGACTAAGGGGACATCCATAAATTACGTGAGGTGAAATAGGGGAGGGGGGAGGGGTCCGGCGAAATCTCACCAGATCTCACCAGGGGGGGAGGGGGGGTCTACGGAAATCTCACGTGAGATTTTGCTAAAAATTTGGGGACAGTAGAGCCAAAAAAAAGGGCTACAATTTGCGCCAAAGTCGATTTTAGGAGGGTATTTCATCAAAAAAAATTAGGGTGTGACCCAAAAAAAAGGTCTACAAAAGTTTCCAGGGCGATTTGTAGGGGGGGGGGTTCTCACGGACCAGATCTCACCAGAGGGGGGTCCGGCCAGATCTCACGAAATGTCACCAGGGGGGAGGGAGGGGTCCAGAAATCCGGAAAAACACCTCACGTAATTTGTGGATGCCCCTTTAATGGTAGTTGATGATTTAAGTGGAATTTTGTTTTCAGCAGTTTTACATAGACACGAGTAAGAATACACAAGAACAAGCATAAAGTAATGGTAGCTAGCATGCACTATCGCTGACTCAATGTAGATTTTCGAATTGAACTCGTGTCCACCTGAAAGGTATAAATTTTTTTATGCTGGTGGTACCATGCATTATTGTTCCATTTCCCTGTCTTTTATGATAATGGTAGGGTAATCTGGAAGAGTAAAGAAGTTACATAAGGAGGAAATTTTTGCTTTTTAAAAATTTGCTGATGTTATTTCTCCCTTTCTGAATATATACATAACTACCAAACGACAGTTATGGCAGCTCAGTGAGCCTTATGCTTGCTTTTAAAATTCATAATATGAATCCCAGTATGCCTAGAAATTAGACTTGCACATTATAGTTCGCGAAGGGGAGCGCTCAGTTTAGTTCACAGTTTCCTCGCGAACTAGTTCGCTCTTTTAGTTTGTTAGTTCGCGTCTCGAATTCAGAGAAACAGACTGTTCGCTCGCCTTGCTACCGCTACTGCACCAGCTATTTTGTTTGCTGTCAGTTTTATTAGGACATTACTTAAATCATGTTTTGTTTCTAAATGGAATTTAATATGACCTTATTAACAAAAGTTATTACTCAGTAATAGACCTTTCAAATGACATTAGCATGATCAGAGCCTGCCGATAAACCAAAGTCCTCATTGTCCTTTGCACAAATGGGTAAATTGAATTACTGTTCCGTTTTTACTGGTATGCACTTACGCAGACTCCCGCAAACCGACCAGGTATCTCTATCCAGCATTGCCAAATTCAGTGGAAGCACCCTTCCACACTGTCCTCCCATATAACAGAAAGTGTAGTATAGTTCAAATACTGTTTATGCTACAATCATTCTGAAGAAAGGCACGATTGCTTGTGCATCTGTCATTGCTTCGTTTTTATTTTGTTAATCATTTTCACTTGGAAGCTGTTCTTTCTTTTGATGTTTAATTAAATTGCATTAGTTATGGAAAGTGGTAGCAATAACAAAAGTGCGTCAATTTTCAGTGAATTGGAAGGCATTGAGCGATTATTTTATTAGTGTAGGGGAGGATAATCCAACACACATTCAAAATATTTTGGGGACGAATGAAACTGATGAAGGCAAAAAAATTAAAAACTTTTTAATTTCGCGAGCCATTTCTTTGTGTAACTTTCACAAAGCTGTTAAACAACTGGAAGGTATTAACGTCACAGACTGAGATAAGTATTATATTCTGTCAACTTTAAAATCAGTGCTAGAAAATTGTAAAAGAAACTGTTTCTTTCGTTTAGAAATCAAGAAAAAAGTCCTTAAAAGCCAAATTCTCCACAGAAGAGGATAATATTAAAAATAATGTTCTAGTATTCATTGATAAATATCTGGAGTATCTTAATAAATGGTTAGATTTTAATGAAAGCAATTGGCTGTACAAAATCCAAAAATTAAATTAAAAAAAAAAAAAAAAAAAAATACGAGGTTTCATATTAGAGGTTCTAAATTTACGAGAAAAAATGAGTATCAAAGTGAACGAACTTTACTCTGAGATAACAATATTAAACGAAATCTAGGTAAAAGTAAGAGCAGTATTAATAAAAAAATGAGCTTTGGATCGACATTAATTTAATAACTGAAAGCGATAAAGCATATGACAATTTTACTGTAGACAAAAAATTGTTAAAGATGCAAGAAGTGCAAAAAAATATAGCTTAAAAAATAAAATAGTAAAAACATACCTTTTGTCCTTTTATACTTTTTCATAAAATATTATATTTTTGCAGTGTACTATATTTTTATAGGTTTTTCTAAAAAAAACTACTACCATCAACAGAAAAAATGTTGGTAACCCTAGCGGTGAATGGTGCTAGTTCGCGACTAGTAGCGCTCAAGTTCGTGACCGGTAGTGCTGTGTTTAGTTCGCAGCTCTTTAGCAAACTAGGTCTCTCCCCTCTCGAATTCCAGAAAGACAGCTCGTTCGCTCACGCTACTGCATGCGCTCTCTTCTTTGTAATGGTAGTTGTTATCAATGGTTGTGTTTTAATTGTTAATGGGATCAAAGTGTATTTTGTTTTCACAATCCGTGTTAAATTTCCATTTGTGACTTCAGCAATATTTATTAATGTTGAACATTTTTTCTTTTCTTTTTATATCTGTCTTCAGTGAAATGTGTCCACAGGGAACTGTGTTTCCTTTTAGATAATAAACTAAAACAAAAGTCGGTCTTCGGGAAAGGATCGAACGAACTAAGGAGCGAGAGATCTGGGAACTAGTTCGCGTAGTTTGCCTGTGGGAGCGCTCTTCCGAACTAGTTCGTTCGCGAACTACACAAGCTTTGCCTTGTATCTGGAATGCCAGGATGCCCTCCAGTTTGATTAATTTAATTAAATCATTTATGGTGAAGTTTGTGATCTAAATAGCCAGCAAAAATTAAGGGATGTTATGTGTTTAATTATGGAATAATGGAGTTAGTCACAGAATTTATATAAGAATTTTTTTTTTTTTGGTGGCATCTTTTGTCATTTTACAGGAAGGGTCTAATGAATATTAGCTTAAATGTGGTAAAAGCCATGTAGACACATTTCACATCAACTCGGCTTTAATTAGATATAACATTGCTAGTAAATCAGGAATTTTAAATTGCTGTATAATTTTTTATTATCTGATCAGGTAAAAAAATTCTAGTAAATTTTACTCACATTGTTATGAAAATGGTGTAATCAGGCATACAACAAATCTTTACTGGAATTCATCTAAAATGTTTTTGAAGGTTTGTGGGGTCTTAAACTTTAGGATTTTAAAGTTTTTTTAAAAAAAAAAATAGTCAAATTTTTGAAAAATGAACTTCTGGGACTGTAATCAATTTGTATTAAGTTTCTCACAGCCTGAATAATATCAACAGATATGTAAAAAAAAAAAAGAAGTCAAAATCCACGGGATTCTTAAAACAACGATATGTTTAAGTCATTGATCTCAAACTTTGCACACACAGGCAATGAAAATCAGAATTTAAACAAGGATAGAAATATTAAATCCATTTCTTACCAGAGCTGACGCCATGAGACTTATGATTAAAAGCCTATTAGTCTTTAAAGTGACCCTTCAGCGGCCTTGTGCAATACGATTTTACATGACCCACTGGTTGAATCATCCATTTAATCAATTATGTTTGGGCTTATGCCACTAATGATAATGCATTCTAAGGCCAACAGCATCCGTTGTTTCAGACAAAATGGAAATGATACATAAAACATTAGCTTGACCACATTACAATTGCTATCATGTATCTAACAAATTTGTTCCATAATAATACTGAAATGTTTAAATTTTTAACTATATTTTGACTTTTATTGTTACAAATTTCTGTAACATTTAACAGCTGTTGTGCTGTATTAAGTAACCTTCATTTATGAGCGATTTTACTTAGATATTGCACCTCAACATAGAAAGAAAAATGCTGTAGAATGTGAATAAGCTAACATTACTTCTAATAATTAAAAGTATAAACAGCTGTCAAAAAATATAACATATCCAAATTTCAGTAATTAACATTCCAATTATTCACTCAATCACTGTATCTAAAATCTGATGAAACAGAGGAATTTCTTAATGTCTCTTGAAATAGGTCTGGTTTGATCAGATTTTATATAAAGTTTCATGGATACAGTCTCTATTTAAAAGAAATAAATATAAAACACCACATGATTGTGCTATTATGATTTTTCTTATAATTGTTAGAATTTATGTTCCATTTTTTCATAGAACGTACTATTATTTTATGAGATGTACTATCTATAACTTTAACAAGAAATGCAGAACCTTATAAAGTGTAAAAAATATAGTACAGTAGAGCGTCGATAATCCGAACATCTAATTGTCCAAACTACTTTATATATATATTTTACAAGCTGTGCACTATTTTACAAAAGCGTCAACTTTGTTTCAACTTGGAGCACAGTACACTTTTACACTTGTTTTGTTCAGAAATTCCATTAAGAACTAAGTACAATGAGTTATACATCTTGCGTTCGTTATTGTATTATCACTGCAATATCCTCGTGACCAACCGCACATTGGTTTTGATGCTGAATGTTTGTTGCAATCACATGATGACAACAGTTCTTTTAGTATGCCAGTAGTTTTGAGTTTATTTTAGAAACCTAAAACTCGCTGTGTTCATCCTGTGTCTTTGTTACTGATTTGCTGTGTTGGTGAGTACGACAATAATAGCATAATTTTCATCTTCTTAAAGGAAGCGGAAGAAAATAAAGAGACTTCTTTTGCTAGGGATATGTAAAATTATAAAGTATTGAATGTAATTTTGAAGGCAAAATAAAAACTATACAAATCGATAATCTGAACCACCCCCAGTCCCAATTAGTTCGGATTACTGATGCTCTGCTGTATTAAAGAAGGTAAGTTGTATTACTGAAGGAATATATGATCAAAGAATTATAAAGTTTGTATGATTTTATAGTCAGGCACTTTTACAATAAAAATTAGTATCCAGAAGACCACAATAAAAATCTCTGTGGTTGCTGTTAAAAGCTCAAACAAGACCAGAACAGTTAATGAGTATGTGGCGCATTATTCAGCTACCTAAAAATTTGAAAATTCATAATGAGTCTATTTGTACTGACAGGAAAGCGTTTTTGACTTTTAGTGGCTTGCTAAAAAATTGTGAAGATTTTCACGCATGTTAATTTTTTCTTCAAAATTTGAATTTATTCAATAAGTGTTCAACTTGCAAAAGAAGCATGTATGGGTGTACTTTGTAGTGCAATGTCACTTGTTCAATAACCACTTCTCAGCTAGTATAACATTCTCTGACAAACAAGACACACCACACATTTAACAGCTCTGTTGAATCTAACTGAAATAGTTTGTTGGTAGGTCTCCTCAGACATCAAATTCCTCTCTGTAACAGTCACGCACTCCCAAAAGACGGCCCATGGTTTCCTGAAACTCATCATCCTCCAATCCTGCATTGCGAAACTGATGTAGACGCCCTAGCTGGATCCGTGTAGCTTCACCATGTAAAGACTCCAGCATGCTGCCCACTCCTTTCGTGCTATGCAGTCCAGCAAGTGCTGTAGCTGACTGCATACCTGGCAATCAGACGGAGACATGGATCAAGATTCATTTGCTCAAAGCAAAATAAAATACAATTGGTCCCAAATTTACAAGAGAGATTTGAACCAATCAAAAATCTTTTTTAATTGGATGTTTAAATCTTGTCTAGTTGTAAGCAAAAGTACAAAACCATACAGTAATGTTTTACCACAAATTAAAAAAAAGTTACATACTGTCTTGTTATGTATATGATAACTTGTTAAAAGATATTAATTATTTTTGAAATTAGTATTTGTTATGCTAGAAAAACAACTATTACCTGCCAAAAAATTATCCATAGGAAAATGGCAATTGTTCCTTGATCACAATCATTAAATAATATCTACTGTATTGTATGGAGAGATAAATTAACTGTTATTACCATATTTTGATTAATTTCATTACAAGGATATGAAACAGATTGCAGAAGCAAATTTTTTTTAAATAAAAAGCTCTGTATTAGTAATTACATTTATGTCCGCTATGGTTCAAGATTGTCAGTGTTATATGGTATGCTTTGGTAAACCATGTAGAAGTTATGTTTCCTTAGCTTCATTTGCAAGCAATACAAAAACATATTTAACTTCAAATATGTAGCTCATTCAAAAGCAAAGTGAAACAAATAATAACATTCATACACTGCATTTACAAACTTCTTTTGTTCTTTTGTCAGACGGCATATGAACAATAGAGCATAAACATTTCTTACAGCGTTAACATTTTATGTCCTCTTTTTGGAATGAAAATAATTCTGCCAATGCTTGTGGCAGTACTTTGCCCAAGTGTAATGTTGCACATGCGCAAGCTCGGTCACATGTGTTTAATTTTTTGAAAAAGAGTACTGCTCAATTTTTTGGTGGAGTGCTTTTTGTTGCTGCTGCTCTCCACCCCTCAACTTTTGTGAGTAAGTTGTGTTTTATCCTTCCTTTCAATATTAATATCAATAGTTTAGTGAGGCATGGCTCCTGTTAAACATTTCTTAACCCTTTGCAAAAAAGGTTTTCCAAGAAATTAATTTTTTCCTTGCATCTGGGTTCCACTGCTTTACTATACTGTGGTCAATACTTTTTGCAAACAAAAGCATGAATTAATGTGGGTGCACATAAAACTTGAATAATTCCCTACATACAAATTCTGAAAAATATTCTGAGTTGCTAGGAAATTTCTCTCTTTTTGTGGTACCAGTTTTCCTGTAACTGCCTCTAAGATTCAGTTTCATTTCATTACTATTTAACTTTTCAAGATTACCAAGGAATTGGCACAGGGTAAAATCGTAGCAGTTGAAATAAACTGTTAAGAATTTTGAGAGATACATAAAATAATCTGCCGTTTGGAATGGGTGAACTAGAAAAATGAAGATTAGGCAGTGTAAAAATAAAACAGAGAGAGCACTTGTCAGGTATCTTATAAATTTTGTAACTGCGTGACAAAATTTGTTTTCAGAACCACGAGTTAGATTGATTAGTATTGCATATCATTTTTAAAGCCAGTTACAATGTTAATTCAAGCTAGAAAGCAAATCTTTACAGTTTTGAGATAGTATTTTCAATTGCATTCTTAAGCATTTGCTGGATGAATATTTTAAAATTTTATAGTAAATTGAGGAAAGCACTTACAAACTTCAAATTTTCACAGTAACCATTTTTTAATATACGTAGATTTGATTAAAACTACTTTCAGACTGATAACTTTAAAAACTTCTGAAATATTAATAGTTAGATTCTGTTTTTGGATTACGAATTTTTATTTCACCTTTTGATAATAGTAAACAGGCTTTGCTTGGGAGTAAAATAAAATTTATTTCAGTTTAGTAATAATAAAATTGTGAGAGTTATTAATAGATCTTGAAAACCGCATTAATAATTTTTTTATGAAGAAACTAATACTTATAAATAGATTTTTTACTTAATTAAAGTTGATGTTTTTCACAATATCTTGCTATTCCCAAAATTTCAGAGTGATAGGATTATTTTAGTTGTCAAGGTCAAACTATTTGATACTAGTTCTCAAGTGTGGGATTTGATATCTGATCAGATTTCCAGCATATTCTCATGTGAAGTGGAAGTTTTATAGATTGCCATAGCCAGTGAGATTAAATATCCGCCCAGAATTTTCCTTGTACTCACTCACGCAGTTGCAGTCTTCCAGAAACAGTGAGCGTGACACCATGTAGTCAGTTGGCCAGAAAGTTTCATATCAAGCACTACTGTGCAACAGTTTTATTTTGGCACAACGTAGGTTCACGTATTCAGTTTTATTGCAATGTAGCAGTGAAGTAGTATTTTACGCCATGTGGGACGTCGGGATCACCTAAGTGTTGGTTGTTTGCTAACCAGTTGAAAAGTGGAAGCGTGTGTTGGACTTTCACAAATTAGTGAGTTATACTTTAAACTATGGGGTGTGGTCTGACTTGCAATCATATCTTCAGAGACATTGTCTGATGCCTCTAAAATTTCTGTCTTTGCAAACTTTTCAAGAATATATCTTATGTATACCAGCAATAGACTTGTGAACATTATTTTTACCATCTTTGCTTAGTTTGGGGTAAACAAGCTAAGTGGCAAACAAGTACATTTGCAAAGCTAGAACTGAAATATCCACGGTTATCTACAGTCATAGCTGAGACTAAGTTTATGCCTGTGTCTTATACACTGTGGAAAGAAATGGCACCAGTTCTGAAAATTATGGATTAAATGTGCAACATCGTAGATTCTGCGTAAATCGTTAAAGGAAGAAAGCTAAATAATGGAAAATACCTTTGATCTGCCAGTCGGCATTCTGAAGTTTGTCCAGTAGAAGAAACAAAGATAATTGCATATTTTGGTTTTCTAAGCTTTTGGAGTAGACAGAGTAATATGGAGAATGTAAAATGCGTAGTTCATAGATTTTGATATATTGATGCAGGATCATTCTTAAATTACAAAACATAACCATAGGTCATTAGATAACGTTCGTTGTGCACACACGTTCCGAGCCTAATGGCCCTTTTTCTATTTGTGAGCAAGGCAGATGCCGAAATATTGTGTTGTTTGTTTGTCAGCATTAGTGTTCTCATCGCATCCGTCCACGTTGGTATGTGGTGGGTTAATTTCCCTTTCTTTTCTTATTTATATCTCCTAGAAGCCGCTTCCATTTTCCTTAGTTGCATCAAAACATAACCAAAGACATATAACAGATATGGCATATTCATGTATTCATTGAAAAAATTACAGCTGGAACCTTTAGTACTAAAACATAGAATGTATAATATGCATTATTAGTTGGTGCCACAAGTAGATCAAAGGCTTAGAACGTTTGTTAGGTTCATTCTTAGTGAAGGTATTTAAAAAAAAAAAAAAAACTGACAAAACTATGTTTTTATTGTTTCTATCAGAACTTATACTCGGACATTTTTTCTGGTAAGCAAATTAATTACGGAACCAAGAAAGGAAAATTACGCCACAACATTAAAAGTAATTTATTCAGTGTAGGAACCTTTTATACTTTGCACGCCTCTATGATAGATATCAAACATCAATAGCACTGTTGACCAATGAGTACATTATGATGAAACTGGACAAAATGTTTTTGCACAAAATATTAACTGTTTATTTCATTAAAAATCTTCTCCTTCCATATGTGTAATTTTAACTTTGAGAAATAAAGGATCCACAATAAACTAAAAGAATTCCCAGGTGCCACTTGACAATTTTTTTCTTTTAATTAAAGTTAAATTGAAATATCAGCATACTTCTTGATGCAAACAATCTCAGCAACAATGGAATAGGAAGTGATTCATGTGGCTGCCTGTGCGAGTTCAGTCACATGTTTCTACTTTCATGAAGAAGGTCTAAGACCAAATATTGTTTTTCTTTTTTTTGTGTGTTTTGCCTAGTTTCCCCCCCCCCCTTTTTTCATTGCTGCTGTCCTCCCTTTAACTTTAGTGAGTGATGGGTGATTTTGTGTTTCCTTTCCATTTTGACGGAGAAAATTATAATAGAGAAAAGTTGTATCAATTTTTATATGTAAAACTCTCTCTTTTAAATCCATGTTGACAGTGAGGGTAGATTTACCCTACTTTTTATCAATGCTACCACTAACAACACATGTTAAACATACTACATTTAATTTATATTTCAGCCAACATTCACGACCTAAAACTGCAATTTCCTCAACAAAAATATGCCATATCTAGTTACATAGCATAAATTTTTCAGTTTGGGAGAGTGTTCCTGCATAAACAATCTGTTAATTACATGTCTAATATTTTCCCTGCAAGACTATTGAAAGTACTATAAGTTGCAGATACACTGTTTGGGAAGGTTAGCAAGTGCGTTGCAGAAGTGGTAATGCTCTGATCTTGCATTCAGGATGACATGGGTTCAAATCGCACAGCTTTGAATTTTCCATGGTTTCCCCAAATCACTCCAGGAGAATGCCAGGGTGGTTCCTTTAAAAGGGCCATGGCCGAAATCCTTAATGCCCCGTTCCTTGCTCCCAGTCCTTTCCCACCTCTAATGAATATATACATAAAAAAAGTGCAAGATTTATACTCTTACTATCTGCACTGACAGACTTCTTTCTGTCAAAAGTTACTGGCCTGTCATAGTCCACTAGAAAAAATAAATAATTAAAAACTTATTTCAGAGTGATCACTTTATTTATTGATTTAATGTCTCCATAATAAACAACGATTACTTACAAAATTAAGTTTTTTATTTCGTACACTGCTAGACCTTAGTAATAATGTGATTATATTTTTGTTTGATTACCTAGCGCGTAAACAAATAAAGCTGATGGGTTTCCAACTCTGAAGCAGGCAACATACAACTGTCCATGGAGAAGCATGGTTTTTCAAGATTAACGCCACACACACTCAACGACTGACCCTGGGATTTATTTATGGTCATAGCGAAAGCAAGTCACACTGGAAATTTCAGTTGTTTAAATTCAAATGGTATGTCAGTTGGTACCATTTGAATGAGGTATCAACACATCTTGCCCCCTTTTATTTACCTTTTAGAATGGTTGCTTCAATTACATTGTTCAGTAATTTTTTCACTGCTAGCCGTGTGCCATTACAAAGACGCGGTTGGTTGATATTTCGCAACATTATGATTACCGATCCTACTTTTAATTGAAGATTATGAGGCGGCAATCCTGGCAAATCCAGTGGCTTCAAAAATTATGGCGGATAGTTGACGACATCATCTTAGTTAATTGCACAATCAACTGATTTGTATGTCCTTAAGTCACTGGCAATTTCATTTTGAATTCTGAAATTTATTTCATTTCCATCCATGATTTTGGCAGCCAATACAGCTCGTTCGCTCAACCAAAAATTATCTATGTAATTCTGAGTGAATTTTTGGTACACCTTTTGTATGAGCTCGGTTTTTGATTCAGTAAACTGACTGGAAAAGTAATGCAGCCAGTCAAAATGTCTACAGGGATTTGTCACTACCAATTTCAATGAGTTGGTTTGAAATATTTCTCCAGATCGATCATTTTGCAATTCCAAAGATAATCCTAACGCGTCTTTGTTTTGTTTTGATTGACTGGTTTGTATGGGGAAAGAAAAGTGTTGTTTTTACTATTTTCCTCACAATTTTTACGTTTTTTTTTTTCCTTCATAAGAACCTTTCCAGTTCCTGAAACCAATTAGTACAGTGGCTCCTGTGGCGGAACCAATGGCTCTAATTTCACTTTGCCATTTGCGCAACACAATCCATTTGCTTCATTTTTGTATTTCAATGCCTTACAATGTGGGAAAACTGAGTTCATAGAGCCAATAGCAATGCTTTGGTAGGAACTGTAGTCAACTGAAACATCGTAACTGAAAGCCGCTTGCGAAACAATGAAAGCAGCGTGAAAACGATGTGTTGCACGTGATTG
>JARYHS010009186.1:32025603-32041602 GCA_031002005.1 Vandiemenella viatica | reverse complement strand
TAAGACAAGATTGATCTAGCATCACATTGAGTTTGGAAATGATGAGTTGTATAATGAGAAATTTTGAACATCGTATTAGTGTAAACAATAAATGGATTAAATCTCAAGTAGAAACGAACCTGCGAATATTTGGATATCAAGATTGTCGCAAACACGGTCGTTGTTGGTTTGAGAGAACTTTTAGTTGGACAAACAAAAGAAAGAAATTGACCAAGATTATAATCAAAATTCAGTCTGCAAAATTCATTTATTTCAAATAACATACAAAGATGAGTATTTTTTACGCAACAGTGTCACCACTTGTTGACAGTTACTTTAAATTGAAATAATTTATTTTAATCTTGAATAAATTTAGTAATGTTAACATTTATTTCTATTATTTTTGTCATTATTAGGCAGAGTTAGTTTTTTAAATCATTCGATCTTTTTATTAAAAAAAAATTGATGCACAAATAGAAAAATTCTTCGTCAAAACATCGAATCAATCCGATGTATCGTATGGTAAACATCAAATGGATACAATGCATTGATGTTTACTGAATATCCCTAGTGCAGATTCAACGTAGTATATAAGCAACTCTATCACCCACTGGCAGCAGTCACTTGACAACGGCGGCAGAGACTATGTCCACCGAAACATCGCGTTTTATCAATGTACTCACTCAGCTAGTAACCCAAGAGAATTTTATCTATCCCACCTTATCATTTGATAATTAAATCAACTGGGCAGGACACACAGAACATGTAATATTGATACATTTCTGCAGGAAAAGGGGATGTAGCATGAATATGAACAGACTGGAATACAAAATCTTCATCATATTGTTGCTTGGGTATGGAAGGTTTGCATGGGATCCTCAGTATGGGTACCGAGTACAGGATTTGGAGGGGGTGTCAAGGAGAGCAGTTAGATTTGTTCATGAAAATTACTGTAGAATACAATCAGTCACTGGTATGATTAAGAAGCTGATTTGGGATGAAGGAAGGTAGGAGGATATAAGCGACATCAAAGAATGATTACTCTTTTGCTTTTTTCTTTAACTCTTTGATATTGAGGTCATTAGAGGTGGGAAAATGGGCAAGGACTGGGGACAAGAAAGGAAGGAATTAAGCCAGGGCATTTTGAAGGAACTATCTCATCATTCACCTGGAGTGATTTCAGAAACCCAACATCCAGACGATTGGATAGGGATTTGAACCTCATCTGATGGCTTTAAATCACTCAGGAAAGGTCTGATGTCCTTGCTGACTTACTCCTTCTTAGCATAGAAATTCATAGGGTAAATGCTCCACTACTGCTCCTAAAGGTTGTGGCAACGCAGATGTTCATCCCAAAATACTCACCGCAATGGTTGACAAAAGCGATGAGGGTTTCTATACTACTCTCATCGGAGATTCCATCTCAGTCAGCAGATGTAGAACCAACTGTGATTGTGGTGATGTTGCCATCCACGAAGTTCCAAAGAACCTCCGACGAGAAGAAGTCTTAACCAAATAGGCTTGGTGAACTTCCTCATTTGCCCCCTGTGCTCCGATGATGAGGAAATGGTCTACCACCTCACCAAATTTACAGCACTGGAACTAGCCAAGGACAACATGCAAGGATGGGCCAGGTTCTACTGGACAGCATAGTGTCTAATGGTCAAGAGCCATTTACAGGCATGGGTGAATGAATGAACATAAAAGGAATATGTGGTGATTATGATGCCTGAGAGAAGAATTCGGAACACTTCGTGGAAAAGAAGAAATACCATGACCATAAACTAGTATTTGATTTCAAGATTAAAGGAGTTTTTATTTACGGATAAGGAAGTCAAGGAACCAAATAAATTGTTGAGGGAAATGATAAAAACTTCTTCTTTGACAGTGACGCAATGTAAAGTGAAAATTCATGTAATGCAAAAGCATGTCCAGACACATACTGTTACTGAGAAGAGATTGTTTTTTCTTTTTTTTCAGTTAATCACATTTTTTTTGCTGTCTTTGGTCTTTTGACTGGTTTTATGCAATCCTCCATCCCTTCCTATCCTGTTGTAACGATGCAATCGAACCGACGCGATTCGAGTGTAGCGTCTGCGAGAGATTATCTTTGGACAGTGAGGAAGATGGCAGAAGTATAGTTTTGCGGCGGGAACGCGGGAAGCGAATGTTGAAAGTGGTCGACTGTTGAGAACGATGCTGTGAGAACGAATATTATAAAAAGTGCTTATAACTATTACATTAACTTGTACGGTGATTTGGAGAAGCATTCGGAGTGTCGGTGTATGAGGACAAGAACAGTGTTCCGGATAAACTATTGTGATAGTGGCACCACATGCTACTTGTACCTGCTCGGTTCGAATCTTGCACGCTTTGGTAAAGAAGTTCCGATAGCACGAGTCTTTGTAACTGGTGGTTACTTCGGCGACGTATTTCTTCTGCTTATTCAGACAATAAATGTGTGTTCTGAATGTAAACTTTTGTGTGATTTATGTGTTGGCAAATTCCCGCTAACTACCACTGCTAACTGTTTACGTGATTGATTTTGTGAGTGACTATGAATTATTAGTATTAGTTGCGGTGTCCCCGCTGGCGACCTGACGGTATCAAACCTGTAATCTTACGAACATTTAATTAAGACTGAAATTCACGTCGTGTTGTGTAGTACCACCAGGACATAATTTATCACAAATCAACCAACTGCTTACATGGCTTTCCCGTGACAGGACAGCATAAGTGAAAACGGAGGTAGTAAGTGACATTAGTCAACACCGAAGTGGATTTTATGCTGTAAAAACCGAGTAGGAAAGTGTGAGTAGTTTGAATAACAACAATCGGCGATAATGGACTGACTTCAACGAGACGTGAGCAAAGTATTGTAGTAACGACGGAACCCGAGCAGACACGACAACAGCCGAACGGCGCAGTACGTCGACAGACGCTGAACGGGCAACTACTATACTCAACAACACGGCGGCGCGGTACTTCCTAGCGCGGCGGTAGTGGAACGTCGCAGACAACACGGCGCGGAGGCACGCAGCGGTCGGCAGAATAGCAGACGACAGCTGTAGTTCGACGAAAGGGAAGTGCAAATTTTTATGTAAGATTCACAAACTGACAGGAGTAGTTTTTTCGTTTTCAAACAGAATTTGTTAATTTCATGTGAACCGGTCGAAATAAATTTCTTTCGACCTTTATTCAATTTTTAAATAGTTAAATGAGTGGGAAAATCCCCAAGCAATTTGTTTAAAACAGAAACTTGTCAGTTTGAGCCAGTAGTTAGTTTTCGTGTTAACGGGATTTTTTTACAATTTTCCTGTGGACTCACTGGAGTCATTTTTTGTTTCTTTCGACTTCTCTTAAATTTCAAGTAACCACATGAGTGGAAATTTAAGTTTAATGAGACTGGGGTCAACTAATTATTTTGGTAATGCTTTGGTTATGAAGTGTCAACTAGTTCCGAGTGGTCTAATTTATTTGAGCAAAGTAATTTCTGGAACTTTGATGCTAAAGCTAAGGGGGAAGTATTAGTGACTGAAGTATTTTGTAGTCCTAATTTCTTTCAAGAATAACTTAGTAAATTGTAGTTAATGTGGAGTTGTGCCATGGCGTCTGAGAGTGATGTGAATGATGGTGGGCTGGTGGTGCCAAACCGTGAGCCTTTGGATGATACTGGTGATGAGCACACCGATCAGTTGACATCCGCTTCTGTGGAACAAGAGGTGTCACTGTCCACTATTTTTGAATACTTGCGTGCAAATATTAATTCTTTGAAGTCAGATAATAAGTCTTTGCAATCAAACATGGATAGCTTGCGGTCTGATTTTCAAGGGGAGTTGCATAATTTGCGATCTGATTTGGGAGCCAAGATGGATTCATATAATAATTCTTTGCAATCAAGTTTTAAAATGATGTCGGATAATCTCAATTGTGTAACTGAATTGCATCCAGATAAGCTTGAGTCTCAGAATAACTTGAAATTAGGTAACCTTGATCTTCAGAATAGTTTGCAATCCGCTGATGATTCACAGGTGGATCTCTAGTACCAGTAACCGATAAGAACATTGTTTTGGCCCAGGAAACAATTCCTGTTTCGCATGATATCTTGCCTGTTAATTCACATCCTGGTGCTCAAGTTAAGCCTGATAGTGTTCAATTAATTTCAGGAGGTCATTGCCCCGATACAGGTGTTCATGTCGGTAATATTAATACAATTTCTATTGCGAAGAGCAAACTGCCTATGACCAAAGCTATCTTTAAAGATCGTAAACTCACTTTTGTCACTAAGTTGGCAAACCACATACATAATTTGATGTTTCCTTGCGGGACAGACCTCATTTTCTCTTCACACCACATTACTAAAGCAGTGGAAAATGAAATTACCATTGGTGGCAAGCGATTTGTACATGTTGAACAGTTCTTTAGTGCTAACACAGATGGTCATACTACAGTGTTTTCAAATATTTTAATGAAAGATTTTATTCTCCAACATACACTTGGGCCTTTTGGAAAGTGTAATGCCACAATGAGGAAAAGGAAACGTAGAAAGAAAAGGAAGGTTAGGAGGGAAGAACCGGGAGTGTATGTTAAGAAAAAAGAAATAATCTCATTCTGGTCCAAAAGTGAACTGGACTTGTTTTATGAGGGTCTCAACAGACTGAAATTCAAATACAAACATTTTATTTTAGCATTAGGGATTTATATTGTTATGCACTACATTTTTTAGTTTTTTTCCTTGTAAATAGTTTATGTTGGGAACAAAGTTTGATTTTCATAGGTTTTAAGTTTGAAGCGCACTTGCCATATATAAAGTGTTTAGTACAAACCTTGATTTCTTTCATAAAAGTCTTGTATCTTATAAGCTTGCTTAGTTTAGTATTTTTCACTAGGTGTTTTCCTTTGGTTGAGATAGGTCACGAGGATATTTGGTATAGGTTAAGCAATAAATGTTTTGAGTTACATTATGAAGGGATGTATAGCATAAGTGTCACTAGATCAGATAGGTGTAGGGATTTTGTGTGGGGTAATATCGGTTGTAAATGTTTTGATGGTGTGGGTTCTTGCGAATAGTTGGTTACGAGTGCGGAGACACAAGGTGGTGGGGGGAGTCAAACAATAGAGTAAAAGTGCTCGCCTCTTGGTGCCACCATGTTTCCTGCATTTGCACATTTTCAGATTTGTGTTGTCTATATGGCATGACTTAGTTGGTTTCATTTAACTTGCGTCTTTCTTAAAATAAAGAAGGGTTCACAAAAGGGGAATGTTAGCATGGGGAGGATTTTCCTACTGATTTGACTGGCTTCGAGTGGAAGAATAATCTCAGTACTGTTAGTTTGTGAATCATAGGAGTGTGGCCCCGAGGCAGGGAATTGTAATCAATGTATCCTGTGGTTTGTGAGAAGGAAAGTGACTGCACGGTGTTTCCGGAAGAAACTGCATGACTTTTGATAATTTTCAAGTTGGTTTTCATTTGTGTTTATTGTCATGTATTCATATTGTGTATACTCAAGGAGACTGATGTGTTTTGGTGGGGCTTAACTTTTATATTTGATGGTTTCTTCAATGTTGTATTTGGTGTGATGTTTGGTTCTAATGATGTACCCATTTTGTAAATGAATTAGCCGAGTACCACCAGAGTAGTTTAGGGTTTGGAAAATTCTCAAATGTCAGTAAGGTTGGGTTCGGCGAAAGGATACGCGTTTGTCAACCGTATCTTACGCCTTAAAGCCAACGAGGGGGGTGTAACGATGCAATCGAACCGACGCGATTCGAGTGTAGCGTCTGCGAGAGATTATCTTTGGACAGTGAGGGCAAGATGGCAGAAGTATAGTTTGCGGCGGGAACGCGGGAAGCGAATGTTGAAAGTGGTCGACTGTTGAGAACGATGCTGTGAGAACGAATATTATAAAAAGTGCTTATAACTATTACATTAACTTGTACGGTGATTTGGAGAAGCATTCGGAGTGTCGGTGTATGAGGACAAGAACAGTGTTCCGGATAAACTATTGTGATAGTGGCACCACATGCTACTTGTACCTGCTCGGTTCGAATCTTGCACGCTTTGGTAAAGAAGTTCCGATAGCACGAGTCTTTGTAACTGGTGGTTACTTCGGCGACGTATTTCTTCTGCTTATTCAGACAATAAATGTGTGTTCTGAATGTAAACTTTTGTGTGATTTATGTGTTGGCAAATTCCCGCTAACTACCACTGCTAACTGTTTACGTGATTGATTTTGTGAGTGACTATGAATTATTAGTATTAGTTGCGGTGTCCCCGCTGGCGACCTGACGGTATCAAACCTGTAATCTTACGAACATTTAATTAAGACTGAAATTCACGCCGTGTTGTGTAGTACCACCAGGACATAATTTATCACAAATCAACCAACTGCCTTACACTGTGCTAACCTCTTCATTTCTACATACCCCTTACAACCCACGTTCTCAATTATCTGCTTCATATATTCAAATCTCTGTCTTCCTCTACAGTTCTTACCTTCGACTGTTCCCTCCACTAACAAATCAACCAATCCAGCATGTCTCAAAATTTAATCACATATGTTACTTCTATAAGGGTTTTTATTTTAATTTTTTGTTACAAGCCATTATCTCCCTTCATACCTGACCGAAATCGTTAATGAGGTATCAATTTAAAGATTAAGGTATCTACTTTGTTCATATCTTTTAAGAAAGTAATTTTTTCAAATTTGACCCTTAAAGGGCAAAATGTCAATATTTCTAAAATACTGTTTTTTTTGTGTCATGAGCCATTTATCTCCCTGGATACCTACCTGAAATTTATAAATGAAGTAACACGTTTTTATGTCACGAGCCATTTATCTTCCTTTATATCCAACTGATATAGATAAATGAGGTATCATTTTAAAGATTTAGGTCTCTGCTGTTGTCACATTACATTGTAAGAAAAGAATTTTTCAGAATTGGTCACTTGAAGGACAAAATTATTTCCATAATGTATTTTTTTTCTCCCTTTGATATCTAATCAAATTGAGAAATGAGTTATTATTTTAGAGGTTAAGATTTCCGCTTTGGTCAAATCATATTTTAAGAAAATAATTTTTCAGAATTTGACCCTTAAAGGGCCAAAGTATCAATATTTCTACAATGCATTTTTGTGTCACGAGCCTTTGATATCTAACTGATATAGAAAAATGAGGTATAACTTTAAAGAGTAACGTCTCTGCAGTTGTCACATCATATTTTAAGAAAGCATTTTTTTTTTTCAATTTCAACCCAGAATGGGCAAAATTATAATTACTTCCACAACATATTTTTTTGTCATGAGCTGTTTATCTCTCTTGATATCAAACCAAAATTGAGAAATGTGGTATTATTTTAGAGATTAAGGTCTCCGCTTTGGTCAAATCATATTTCAAGAAAGGAGGAATTTTTCAGAATCGACCCCTAAACGGGAAAGGTATAAATATTTCTACAGTGCATTTTTGTGTCACGAGCCATTTATTTTCCTTTATATCTATCAGATAGAGATAAATGATGTATCATTTTAAAGATTTAGGTCTCTGCAGTGGTCACATTATATTTTAAGAAAAGAATTTTTGAGAATTCAACCCTTAAAGGGCAAAATTATTATTATTTCCATTTTTTAAAATCATGAGCCATTTATCTCCCTTGATATCTCACCAAAATAGATAAATGAGCTATCATATTAAAGATTGGTTACATCATATCTTAAGAACAAAAGTAATAACTGTGACTATCGTGCATATGAGACAGTTGAGAACCAAGCTGCTATGCAGCAGCAACACATACCACAGAAATATTAATTAACTGCTTCACTGGTGTTAACTTATGTTACATAACTATTACAGTAAACAAATTAACAACTGAAACAAATAATTTGGTTCTTCTTTCATCATATTACAAATGCCCAACCTAACTATTCATTGTATTTATGAAATTTTAATATAAATAAAAATGAAATGCTGTTCGTTGGTAAGCGTGCACTTGAGTACACCTGGATCGATTTGGTTAAAACTGAAAGTTCTTTTTTTCTATGTACCGATTTGGTTAATTTTTTTAAATGTACATAATAGTCCCAATATAGTGTTTAGAGAAAGAAAAATTTTGAAAAGTTACCAGGAAAATTCAGGCAAAAACTGAAAGTACTATTTTTTAAAATGTTCGTAATAGTCTGAATGAGGTTTTTAGAGAGAAAAATTGGAAAAGTTGCCCGGAAAAATTGAATGTGCTTTTTCTCATGTACCGATTAGGCTAGTTTTTTTTAGATAATAGTCCAAATGAGGTTTTTAGTGAAAGAAAAATTGGAAAATTTTGGAAAAAATGAATGTGCCTTTTTTTGATAAGGGCTTTTGGTTTGAATTGGACCATAACTCACAATTCAAACGATGGATATGCGTAATTTTTTCTGTTCCTTATGCTCTCGGAATGCAAATAACTCCTTTGAATGTTTTCTATTGTAAAAGAACTGGTAAATCTGGTGAAAAATCTGGAAAAACTCATTCCAGCCTAAATTAAAATAAAATAATCTTCGTTTTTATTTGTGGGTTGTTTCTGTACTCTATTCTGTATTCTATTTCTGTTCCACTGATATTAATTGATTACATGAGCTTGATGATATAATGAACAGGTTATTATCTCAATTAGGCATGACAATGTCCAATCGTCCAATGCATGACACATTTAACCAAGAGTTGAAAAGTGAAAAATAACAAAAATATGTGTACGATATTGTCATGAAAGTTGTGCACAGTGAAACTATAGAAATTTTCTTTTTGGACGCTCCCAATGGAACCGGAAAAACTTTTTTGGCCTCATTGATTTGAAATGATTCACTCACACTTGCACTTGCTTCATCAGGAATTGAAGCTGAATTGTTGGAAGGTGGTATGAAACACCAACGTTCAATCTTTTGAAGAACTGTACGATGTCCAAAGTTTTATGCAGCAATGAAAATTGATTGTTTGGGATGAATGTACGACAGCACATAAAAAGGCTTTGGAGACATTAGACCAAACAATGCAAGATCTATGGCACAATCAAACCGGTTTAGTGGTGCAATGATCGAATTAGAAATGTAAATAAAACACGTTGAGACTCACTGAGATTTCAAATTTAATGGAAGAAAACAAATCATTTGGTTAATATGAAATTCTGGCTTAATTGAGACTTAAATTTTGGAAAAAAACCGCATGGTTTCAAGTCAATCACATTCCAGGCACATCACACATTTCTGGCATTTCAGTAGTGTACTGCCGATGGAATTCATCTCAAATGTAAAATTTCCCATTGCTGTAATTCTGAGTGTACTACTACTCAAATTGAATATCCATGGACACAATCATTAATAAATATAATGACCACTCAGAAATATTTTTCCCTCAATTTTACTTTCCTTACACATTCTCATTAGCTTTTCACACATTTACAAAATGATCACAAACAAATCTATTGAAATTTGGACAACATCTGTCAGGTCACATAGTTAATAATAATAACAATAATAATAATAAACGTGGGGGACACAGCGAGGGTTCTGGAAGGACAATACAAAGTCAACAATGGATAACTTCTGAAAATTATCATTAAAAATAGTGCTTAATAATAATGATATACATCAAAAGTAAGAGAAGGATAAAAAAAGTTGAGGATATATGAATATTTAGTATCTAGTTCCATGGAGTTTTTAATACCGATGGTTGTGCAATTGTAGTTATGGGCACTCACTGGATTGTCCAGATTTCGACTTTTTATTGTGTCATTATAAGTAGGCTACCTCCAACTTTTTGGTAAGTGATAGCTTTACTTTCCCCATGATTTCTTGTTTTCATATTGCCTTAAAATATTTTCCCTTTCACTTTTACACCATTCATTAAATAATAGATACACTACTAACAGAATTATTAAAACCAAAATAAGCACATAAAAGCAATAGAGAAATGGTGAACATACAAGTATATTTCCTTTAACTAAATATAATATGTACAAAATTTTAAGCACAGAAACAAACCTTTTCAGTTTTGTTACTGGAACACCACGCAACACTAGTGACTGAATCCAAATGCGATCTTCATGCAAGGAGCAACTAGGCGTCAGACTCTCCCAAAGTGGACCATCCCAGTTTTCAAGTGTGTCTAAAAGAAATGATCCTTCCTTCATAGCAAAAGGAAGGGAAAGGCTGGTGGCAGCAAATTTACGACCCAGGCTGGACAGGCCACTGCATATGTCCAGCAGAGATGCAGTTGGTGTTCGCAGACGGTAAGGCAGAGTCAGCGTGTCGAGAGCGGCAGCCAATAGAGAACTGCTGTGGTATGGCAGACCTGCCTTTAGACACCAAAAAATATTAATGTTGAAATGCCAAATAATGAAAAAAGGAAAGTATTAGGGCTTTTGAGAAACAAGGGACTGGAATAGCTATGGTAATTACATGTCAAATAATTTTAAGAATGGGGAATCCTGGAAATGATTTTTGTAAAAAGTTAAAACAAAGTCATACAAAAATATTATGAAGGCACTGTATACAAAATTCCGACTAAAAAAATCAATCAAAATTATGGGATACAGGAAACTGTGTCCAATGATGAAAATGATTAAGGCTGATACAGGCATAGATAATTTTTCTTTCGCACTTCATGCCTCATCGGCACTGAGGTAATAAAATGCAGGAGAGAATGGAGGAACAGGAAGGAAATTGGCCATAACTTTTTAAAGAAACCATTTTGGTGTTTGCCTAAAGTGATTTCAGGAAAGCATGGGAGGCCAAAATCTGGATGTTCCAATGAGTATTTGAACCCACATCCTCCCGAATGCCAGGACCGAGCGTTACTGCTCATCCATTACACTCAGTTAGAGGCATTAGATATGCACAGGTGTTTTATTATAAGGGATTAACGGTAAACAATGAGTAAGGAAATTAGCCACAACCTTCACAAAGAATGTTCCTGGCATTTGCATGGAGTTTTCTTTTGGAAACCATGATAAGTGGGACCTTGATGACCAGACTGGGAACTGTATTCTAATTTTCCCAAATTCCAGACTTGAAATTTTTTTTAAATTCAATTACTATGATTATATGAAATGGCAAAAGATGGTTAGTAGAAATATATTGTCTGAGAATAGAAAGGCATTCTTCCTACTCCATTGTTATTGACAAGAAAGGATCAGTCCCAACTAGTCAATGTAGATCAAAAAAACTCAACAAAACAAATAGGATCAATATATGGATACTTCTTAAATTTTGTAGTCTAGGAGAACACTAAAAAGTGGCATATAAGCAAAAATCTGATGCCAGCTCTGAACAAACAATTAATGTAAGAATGAAGACTTTCCCGGTGTACGACTGCAATGAAGTTTTCACAGGTGTACTACCAGATTGTGTTGTGAAATCACGATACTTCAACGACTAGATCTGCCATCTTCTTCAGGTGTGGAGACATCTGCACTGGTAGGCTGATCCACAGATACTGAGATAGCTCAGGACTGTCAGATGTATGGGCGTAGCCCAAACATCTGACAGTCCTGTCGGGTGCCGCACTTCCTTATATAATGCTTCCGGTGGCTGGCTGGCAGTGGGCGTGGCTATAGTTCTCGTTGCAGCCCGAACTAATATGGAGCCCTCTATGGCGGCAGCTGGACAGAGGTACAATGTTCTTTGCAGATTCTTGCCAAAGCTGGTTTCCATGCCTCACTTAGACATAGACCACTGTCTCTATTTAATGTGTTGGCCAGTTGAATTTTGATCACTTCTTTGATAACAGATTCCCAAAAATGTGAATTTCTAGCCAGTATCCTAACAGTATTGAACTCTGCTCTGTGACCATGACCGTAAATGTACTCGGCGATTGCTGATTTGCTGTATTGTCCTAGGCGGAGGTGGCGTTTATGTTCTTCACACCGGTTTTCTATAGTGCGGATAGTTTGGCTGATGTAGGTCTTTCCACACTCGCATGGGTTGCTATAAATCCCCAGAACTCTTAGGCCAAGATCATCCTTGACTGAACGGAGGTAGTCCTGTATTTTGGCTGGTGATTGGTAGAAACATTTTATTCTATGCCATGCGAGGATTCTGCCAATTTTCCCTGAGGTGTTTCTGGCAAATGGCAAGAAGGTGGTGGCCTTGGGCATTTCTTCCTGTTGGACTCAAATTTTCCGCAGTATATGTTCAATTGCACTTTCTATCTGCCTCTCAGTGTACCCGTTACACCTGAAGACATTTCTCAGGTGTTCTAGTTCTTGTGGCAGGCTCTCTTTGTCAGCAATCGCTCTAGCCCTATGCACAAGAGTATTTAAAATAGTGTTACCCTGCACAGGTTGGTGGAAACTTGTGGCGCCCACATACTAGTCCATGTGGTTCGATTTTCTGTATACACTGTGCCATAGCGTTACATCTAGCTTTCTTTCAATTAAGATGTCGAGGAAAGGTATGCGGCCGTATTTTCCATTTCCATAGTGAACTTTATGCTAGTATGAATTCCGTTAAGATATTCCAGAAACTCATGTAAAGTCTTGTTACCGTGGGGTCACACCACAAACGTGTCATCGACATATCGGTAAAAATGTGTCAGTTTGAGAAATGCTCCCTGCAGGGCTTTTTCTTCAAAATGCTCCATGTATAAGTTGGTGACTACAGGAGAAAGTGGAGACCCTATGGCTACCCCGTCCACTTGTTCATAGTACTTCCCTAAGCATGTGAAATACGTACATCAGTACAAGTTTGAAAAGATCCACAATGGCTGGTTCAAACTGGTGACGTATCAGCTCCCGTGTATCCTCCAATGGGATGCGGGTGAATAATGAGACGACGTCGAAGCTAATAATTATATCTGAATCTTTCAGTTTCATGGTCTTGATGATCTTGACAAGTTCTGTGGAATTTTTTACATGGTGTTCGCAATGGCCGACTGATGGACTGAGAAGACGGGTCAGATATTTAGCCAGCGTTTTCTTTGTGTATCTTCGGCAGACTGTATAGCTGAGGTGGTCTGGTAGCAAGAGGTCTGAGTTTCTTGTTGGTCTCTTCAGAAGATTCAGCCTTCTTCAATAAAGCTGTAGTCTTCCTCTCAATCCTGCTGGTAGGATCATTGTCCAGACGCCAATAGGAAGGATCATCAAAGATGTTCCTTATCTTTTGCTTGCACTGTTCTGCTGTAAGCAATAACGTCGCATTTCCCTTGTCGGCCGATAAAACAACCACGTCATTGTTCTGACGCAAGTGCTTCGCATTCCTCCTTGGTTATGTTGGTCTTGGGGGGTTTTGCTTTATCCAAGAACCGGCAGGTTTCTCTGTGGACCTCTTCTGCTGTCTCCCCTGGTAGGACACGAATAGCCAGAGGTGATGATGTCAAGTGTTGGCACACATCTTGGCGCAAATCAGCGATTGCCGAGCACATGTACGACCATGGCAACAGAGTAGAGTTTAATAATGTTAGGATACTCAATTAACAGCACATTTCAATAAAAAAAGTATCAATATATGCCAAAATAACCTCAAAATAAAAAGTTATGTATGCTTGATTTGTGAAAAATTTAGAAACAATATTAGATGTATTTCTAATATTTGTTTATAAATACAGGATCAATATTAGGGACACAATTTCAAGTTCATTGGTAATATTGATTTTGAAATAGATAAAGGTAACAAAAATTGTTCAAAATCAACATTTCTGACAGTCAGTGTTAATTCTCTACTTAACAGGCGCTACATATCCATACCACCGTTTATTTCTGCGAAAACTCGATAGAAAATCGCACAATCTTTAAAGCTCACTGAAAACATTAACTCTGTCTGACAAGATACTCTGTATTTCCAACTAGCTCATTTGGGGAGTCATGGGTATCATTATCCAAATGTTTACACCTTTTACATTTTAACGAGTTCACCTGTACCCATGCAAAACTTATCATTAACACTCGCATTAATTATTTATACATGACAACAGATACTGATGACAGCAATTGAGACCAATATAAATGTCTCATTAATTAGATGTTACATGGTACTTAAGATTGGGAAAATGAACTCAACATGGTATAGTGACCCCTAACACTGTGAGCACACTTCACAGTCCCCAATGAGCATAACAAATGTTGTATTGTTAGGCTACCAAGTGGTATAATTGGATTCAGGATGAAGACGATAAGAGACATGCAATGCACAACTGTACCTCTAGATTATGCTATCATTTACTTGAACCCCATACAATTTCACCAAAATCACTTGATACAATATTTTATACTTTGAATTGACAAATCTTGATAACATGAGTGTTGTAGCATCACCAAGTTGGAAGCAACAAAGCAATCAAAATATAGCAAAATGTTTATCTTCCACAAAGAGAATGCAACATGGTCCCCATTTGACCTAGCAAATACACTCCTGGAAATTGAAATAAGAACACATTGACGCCGGTGTGTAAGACCCACCATACTTGCTCCGGACACTACGAGAGGGCTGTACAAGTAATGATCAAACGCACGGCACAGCGGACACACCAGGAACAGCAGTGTTGGCCGTCAAAGGGCGCTTGCTGCACAGCGGTTGGGCACCGCCGCAGTCAGTGTCAGCCAGTTTGCCGTGGCATATGGAGCTCCATCTCAGTCTTTAACACTGGTAGCATGCCGCGACAGCGTGTACGTGAACCGTATGTGCAGTTGATGGACTTTGAGCCAGGGCGTATAGTGGGCATGCGGGAGGCCGGCTGGACATACCGCCGAATTGCTCAACATGTGGGGCGCGAGGTCTCCACAGTACATCGATGTTGTCGCCAGTGGTCGGCGGAAGGTGCACGTGCCCGTCGACCTGGGTCCGGACAGCAGCAATGCACGGACGCACGCCAAGACCGTCGCATCCTACGCAGTGCCGTAGGGGACCACACCGCCACTTCCCGGCAAATTAGGGACACTGTTGCTCCTGGGGTATCAGAGAGGACCATTCGCAACCGTCTCCATGAAGCTGGGCTACGGTCCCGCGCACCGTTAGGTCGTCTTCCGCTTACGCCCCAACATCGTGCAGCCCGCCTCCAGTGGTGTCGCGACAGGCGTGAATCGAGGGACGAATGGAGACATGTCGTCTTCAGTGATGAGAGTCGCTTCTGCCATGGTGCCAATGATGGTCATATGCGTGTTTGGCGCCATGCAGGTGAGCGCCACAATCAGGACTGCATATGACCGAGGCACACAGGGCCAACACCCGGCATCATGGTGTGGGGAGCGATCTCCTACAGTGGCCTTACACCTCTGGTGATCATCGAGGGGACACTGAACAGTGCACGGTACATTCAAACCGTCATCGAACCCATCGTTCTACCATTCCTAGACCGGCAAGGGAACATGCTGTTCCAACAGGACAATGCACGTCCACATGTATCCCGTGCCACCCAACGTGCTCTAGAAGGCGTAAGTCAACTACCCTGGCCAGCGAGATCTCCGAATCTGTCCCCCATTGAGCATGTTTGGGACTGGATGAAACATCGTCTCACGCGGTCTGCACGTCCAGCACGAATGCTGGTCCAGCTGAGGTGCCAGGTGGAAATGGCTTGGCATGCCGTTCCACAGGACTAAATCCAGCACCTCTACGATCGTCTCCATGGGAGAATTGCAGCCTGCATTGCTGCGAAAGGAGGATATACACGGTACTAGTGCCGACATTGTGCATGCTCTGTTGCCTGTGTCTATGTGCCTATGGTTCTGTCTGTGTGATCATGTGTTGTATCTGACCCCAGGAATGTGTATATAAAGTTTCCCATTCCTGGGACAATGAATTCACGGTGTTCTTATTTCAATTTCCAGGAGTGTAGTTTTGATCATTTGGCTATTAAACAGTAGTAGGACCATGACTCGTACTGTCAACAGTAGCCAAAACTACAGAATTATGATGCTACCTATTTATGTCAGTATAGATTATGTATTGCCATCATGCTAATAACAGCCAAATCTTTAATACGACAGCCTTATACACACCATGTAGGGAGGCTTAATTGGTGCATGCTGTTGATCTTCTGTAAAGTGAACATAAATTATAAT
>JARYHS010009186.1:31722752-32024603 GCA_031002005.1 Vandiemenella viatica | reverse complement strand
TGATCTTGCAAATAAGGTTTGATAAAGTAAAAGTTACAAATTATTGTTTATAAAAAGATATAGATCCTCATAACAAATTACAAACTTTGCACTAGTCCTTTGGTTTTGTAATTTAGATATATAATTTTTTACTTTAGTTACCATAAAGCAGTTAGGTCATAGTAAAATAGTAACATTTTCAAGTTAAAAACATTTTTGTGGATTTTGACTCGGTTTTCATTTTTTTTATAGTATTGTACTATCCATTCCTAATTTTTGACTAAGGGGACATCCATAAATTACGTGAGGTGAAATAGGGGGGGGGGTCCGGCGAAATCTCACCAGGGGGGAGGGGGGGGTCTACGGAAATCTCACGTGAGATTTTGCTAAAAATTTGGGGACAGTAGAGCCAAAAAAAAGGCTACAATTTGCGCCAAAGTCGATTTTAGGAGGGTATTTCATCAAAAAAATTAGGGTGTGACCTAAAAAAAAGGTCTACAAAAGTTTCCAGGGCGATTTGTAGGGGGGGTTCTCACGGACCAGATCTCACCAGAGGGGGGGGGAGGGGGGTCCGGCCAGATCTCACGAAATCTCACCAGGGGGGAGGGGGGGTCCAGAAATCCGGAAAAACACCTCACGTAATTTGTGGATGCCCCTTTAATGGTAGTTGATGATTTAAGTGGAATTTTGTTTTCAGCAGTTTTACATAGACACGAGTAAGAATACACAAGAACAAGCATAAAGTAATGGTAACCAGCATGCACTATCGCTGACTCAATGTAGATTTTCGAATTGAACTCCTGTCCACCTGAAAGGTATAAATTTTTTTATGCTGGTGGTACCATGCACTATCGTTCCATTTCCCTGTCTTTTATGATAATGGTAGGGTAATCTGGAAGAGTAAAGAAGTTACATAAGGAGGAAATTTTTGCTTTTTAAAAATTTGCTGATGTTATTTCTCCCTTTCTGAATATATACATAACTACCAAACGACAGTTATGGCAGCTCAGTGAGCCTTATGCTTGCTTTTAAAATTCATAATATGAATCCCAGTATGCCTAGAAATTAGACTTGCAGCATTATAGTTCGCGAAGGGGAGTGCTCAGTTTAGTTCGCAGTTCCCTCGCGAACTAGTTCGCTCTTTTAGTTTGTTAGTTCGCGTCTCGAATTCAGAGAAACAGACCGTTCGCTCGCCTTGCTACCGCTACTGCACCAGCTATTTTGTTTGCTATGTCAGTTTTATTAGGACATTACTTAAATCATGTTTTGTTTCTAAATGGAATTTAATATGACCTTATTAACAAAAGTTATTACTCAGTAATAGACCTTTCAAATGACATTAGCATGATCAGAGCCTGCCGATAAACCAAAGTCCTCATTGTCCTTTGCACAAATGGGTAAATTGAATTACTGTTCCGTTTTTACTGGTATGCACTTACGCAGACTCCCGCAAACCGACCAGGTATCTCTATCCAGCATTGCCAAATTCAGTGGAAGCACCCTTCCACACTGTCCTCCCATATAACAGAAAGTGTAGTATAGTTCAAATACTGTTTATGCTACAATCATTTTGAAGAAAGGCATGATTGCTTGTTCATCTGTCATTTGCTTCGTTTTTATTTTGTTAATCATTTTCACTTGGAAGCTGTTCTTTCTTTTGATGTTTAATTAAATTGCATTAGTTATGGAAAGTGGTAGCAATAACAAAAGTGCGTCAATTTTCAGTGAATTGGAAGGCATTGAGCGATTATTTTATTAGTGTAGGGGAGGATAATCCAACACACATTCAAAATATTTTGGGGACAAATGAAACTGATGAAGGCAAAAAAATTAAAAACTTCTTTAATTTCGCGAGCCATTTCTTTGTGTAACTTTCACAAAGCTGTTAAACAACTGGAAGGTATTAACGTCACAGACTGAGATAAGTATTATATTCTGTCAACTTTAAAATCAGCGCTAGAAAATTGTAAAAGAAACTGTTTCTTTCGTTTAGAAATCAAGAAAAAGTCCTTAAAAGCCAAATTCTCCACAGAAGAGGATAATATTAAAAATAATGTTCTAGTATTCATTGATAAATATCTGGAGTATCTTAATAAATGGTTAGATTTTAATGAAAGCAATTGGCTGTACAAAATCCAAAAATTAAATTTAAAAAAAAAAAAAAAAAAAAAAAAAAAAGGTTTCATATTAGAGGTTCTAAATTTACGAGAAAAAAATGAGTATCAAAGAGAACGAACTTTACTCTGAGATAACAATATTAAACGAAATCTAGGTAAAAGTAAGAGCAGTATTAATAAAAAATGAGCTTTGGATCGACATTAATTTAATAACTGAAAGCGATAAAGCATATGACAATTTTACTGTAGACAAAAAAATTGTTAAAGATGCAAGAAGTGCAAAAAATATAGCTTAAAAAATAAAATAGTAAAAACATACCTTTTGTCCTTTTATACTTTTTCAGTAAAATATTATATTTTTGCAGTGTACTATATTTTTATAGGTTTTTCTAAAAAAACTACTACCATCAACAGAAAAAATGTTGGTAACCCTAGCGGTGAATGGTGCTAGTTCGCGACTAGTAGCGCTCAAGTTCGTGACCGGTAGTGCTGTGTTTAGTTCGCAGCTCTTTAGCAAACTAGGTCTCTCCCCTCTGAATTCCAGAAAGACAGCTCGTTCGCTCACGCTACTGCATGCGCTCTCTTCTTTCTAATGGTAGTTGTTATCAATGGTTGTGTTTTAATTGTTAATGGGATCAAAGTGTATTTTGTTTTCACAATCCGTGTTAAATTTCCATTTGTGACTTCAGCAATATTTATTAATGTTGAACATTTTTCTTTTCTTTTTATATCTGTCTTCAGTGAAATGTGTCCACAGGGAACTGTGTTTCCTTTTAGATAATAAACTAAAACAAAAGTCGGTCTTCGGGAAAGGATCGAACGAACTAAGGAGCGAGAGATCTGGGAACTAGTTCGCGTAGTTTGCCTGTGGGAGCGCTCTTCCGAACTAGTTCGTTCGCGAAATACACAAGGTTTGCCTTGTATCTGGAATGCCAGGATGCCCTCCAGTTTGATTAATTTAATTAAATCATTTATGGTGAAGTTTGTGATCTAAATAGCCAGCAAAAATTAAGGGATGTTATGTGTTTAATTATGGAATAATGGAGTTAGTCACAGAATTTATATAAGAATTTTTTTTTTTTTTTTTTTTTTTTTTTTTTGTGGCATCTTTTGTCATTTTACAGGAAGGGTCTAATGAATATTAGCTTAAATGTGGTAAAAGCCATGTAGACACATTTCACATCAAACTCGGCTTTAATTAGATATAACATTGCTAGTAAATCAGGAATTTTAAATTGCTGTATAATTTTTTATTATCTGATCAGGTAAAAAAATTCTAGTAAATTTTACTCACATTGTTATGAAAATGGTGTAATCAGGCATACAACAAATCTTTACTGGAATTCATCTAAAATGTTTTTGAAGTTTGTGGGGTCTTAAACTTTAGGATTTTAAGATTTTTTTTAAAAAAAATAGTCAAATTTTGAAAAATGAACTTCTGTGACTGTAATCAATTTGTATTAAGTTTCTCACAGCCTGAATAATATCAACAGATATGTAAAAAAAAAAAAGAAGTCAAAATCCACGGGATTCTCAAAACAACGATATGTTTAAGTCATTGATCTCAAACTTTGCACACACAGGCAATGAAAATCAGAATTTAAACAAGGATAGAAATATTAAATCCATTTCTTACCAGAGCTGACGCCATGAGACTTATGATTAAAAGCCTATTAGTCTTTAAAGTGACCCTTCAGCGGCCTTGTGCAATAAGATTTTACATGACACACTGGTTTGAATCAGCCATTTAATCAATTATGTTTGGGCTTATGCCACTAATGATAATGCATTCTAAGGCCAACAGCATCCGTTGTTTCAGACAAAATGGAAATGATACATAAAACATTATGCTTGACCACATTACAATTGCTATCATGTATCTAACATATTTTGTTTCCCATAATAATACTGAAATGTTTAAATTTTTAACTATAATTTTTGACTTTTTACTGTTACAAATTTCTGTAACATTTAACAGCTGTTGTGCTGTATTAAGTAACCTTCATTTTATGAGCGATTTTACTTAGATATTGCACCTCAACATAGAAAGAAAAATGCTGTAGAATGTGAATAAGCTAACATTACTTCTAATAATTAAAAGTATAAACAGCTGTCAAAAAATATAACATATCCAAATTTCAGTAATTAACATTCCAATTATTCACTCACTCACTGTATCAAAATTGATGAAACAGAGGAATTTCTTAATGTCTCTTGAAATAGGTCTGGTTTGATCAGATTTTAGATAAAGTTTCATGGATTACAGTCTCTATTTAAAAGAAATAAATATAAAACACCACATGATTGTGCCTATTATGATTTTTTCTTATAATTGTTAGAATTTATGTTCCATTATTTCATAGAACAGTACTATTATTTTATGAGATGTACTATCTTATAACTTGTTAACAAGAAATGCAGAACCTTATAAAGTGTAAAAAACATAGTACAGTAGAGCGTCGATAATCCGAACATCTAATTGTCCAAACTACTTTATATATATATTTTACAAGCTGTGCACTATTTTACAAAAGCGTCAACTTTGTTTCAACTTGGAGCACAGTACACTTTTACACTTGTTTTGTTCAGAAATTCCATTAAGAACTAAGTACAATGAGTTATACATCTTGCGTTCGTTATTGTATTATCACCTGCAATATCCTCGTGACCAACCGCACATTGGTTTTGATGCTGAATGTTTGTTGCAATCACATGATGACAACAGTTCTTTTAGTATGCCAGTAGTTTTGAGTTTATTTTAGAAACCTAAAACTCGCTGTGTTCATCCTGTGTCTTTGTTACTGATTTGCTGTGTTGGTGAGTACGACAATAATAGCATAATTTTCATCTTCTTAAAGGAAGCGGAAGAAAATAAAGAGACTTCTTTTGCTAGGGATATGTAAAATTATAAAGTATTGAATGTAATTTTGAAGGCAAAATAAAAACTATACAAATCGATAATCTGAACCACCCCCAGTCCCAATTAGTTCGGATTACTGATGCTCTGCTGTATTAAAGAAGGTAAGTTGTATTACTGAAGGAATATATGATCAAAGGATTATAAAGTTTGTATGATTTTATAGTCAGGCACTTTTACAATAAAAATTAGTATCCAGAAGACCACAATAAAAATCTCTGTGGTTGCTGTTAAAAGCTCAAACAAGACCAGAACAGTTAATGAGTGTGTGGCGCATTATTCAGCTACCTAAAAATTTGAAAATTCATAATGAGTCTATTTGTACTGACAGGAAAGCGTTTTTGACTTTTAGTGGCTTGCTAAAAAATTGTGAAGATTTTCACGCATGTTAATTTTTTCTTCAAAATTTGAATTTATTCAATAAGTGTTCAACTTGCAAAAGAAGCATGTATGGGTGTACTTTGTAGTGCAATGTCACTTGTTCAATAACCACTTCTCAGCTAGTATAACATTCTCTGACAAACAAGACACACCACACATTTAACAGCTCTGTTGAATCTAACTGAAATAGTTTGTTGGTAGGTCTCCTCAGACATCAAATTCCTCTCTGTAACAGTCACGCACTCCCAAAAGACGGCCCATGGTTTCCTGAAACTCATCATCCTCCAATCCTGCATTACGAAACTGATGTAGACGCCCTAGCTGGATCCGTGTAGCTTCACCATGTAAAGACTCCAGCATGCTGCCCACTCCTTTCGTGCTATGCAGTCCAGCAAGTGCTGTAGCTGACTGCATACCTGGCAATCAGACGGAGACATGGATCAAGATTCATTTGCTCAAAGCAAAATAAAATACAATTGGTCCCAAATTTACAAGAGAGATTTGAACCAATCAAAAATCTTTTTTAATTGGATGTTTAAATCTTGTCTAGTTGTAAGCAAAAGTACAAAACCATACAGTAATGTTTTACCAAAAATTAAAAAAAAGTTACATACTGTCTTCTTATGTACATGATAACTTGTTAAAAGATATTAATTATTTTTGAATTTAGTATTTGTTATGCTAGAAAAACAACTATTACCTGCCAAAAAATTATCCATAGGAAAATGGCAATTGTTCCTTGATCACAATCATTAAATAATATCTACTGTATTGTATGGAGAGATAAATTAACTGTTATTACCATATTTTGATTAATTTCATTACAAGGATATGAAACAGATTGCAGAAGCAAATTTTTTTAAAATAAAAAGCTCTGTATTAGTAATTACATTTATGTCCGCTATGGTTCAAGATTGTCAGTGTTATATGGTATGCTTTGGTAAACCATGTAGAAGTTATGTTTCCTTAGCTTCATTTGCAAGCAATACAAAAAACATATTTAACTTCAAATATTGTAGCTCATTCAAAAGCAAAGTGAAACAAATAATAACATTCATACACTGCATTTACAAACTTCTTTTGTTCTTTTGTCAGACGGCATATGAACAATAGAGCATAAACATTTCTTACAGCGTTAACATTTTATGTCCTCTTTTTGGAATGAAAATAATTCTGCCAATGCTTGTGGCAGTACTTTGCCCAAGTGTAATGTTGCACATGCGCAAGCTCGGTCACATGTGTTTAATTTTTTGAAGAAGAGTACAGCTCAATTTTTTGGTGGAGTGCTTTTTGTTGCTGCTGCTCTTCACCCCTCAACTTTTGTGAGTAAGTTGTGATTTTATCCTTCCTTTCAATATTAATATCAATAGTTTAGTGAGGCATGGCTCCTGTTAAACATTTCTTAACCATTTGCAAAAAAGGTTTTCCAAGAAATTAATTTTTTCCTTGCATCTGGGTTCCACTGCTTTACTATACTGTGGTCAATACTTTATGCAAACAAAAGCATGAATTAATGTGGGTGCACATAAAACTTGAATAATTCTCTACATACAAATTCTGAAAAATATTCTGAGTTGCTAGGAAATTTCTCTCTTTTTGTGGTACCAGTTTTCCTGTAACTGCCTCTAAGATTCATTTTCATTTCATTACTATTTTACTTTTCAAGATTACCAAGGAATTGGCACAGGGTAAAATCGTAGCAGTTGAAATAAACTGTTAAGAATTTTGAGAGATACATAAAATAATCTGCCGTTTGGAATGGGTGAACTAGAAAAATGAAGATTAGGCAGTGTAAAAATAAAACAGAGAGAGCACTTGTCAGGTATCTTATAAATTTTGTAACTGCGTGGCAAAATTTGTTTTCAGAACCACGAGTTAGATTGATTAGTATTGCATATCATTTTTAAAGCCAGTTACAATGTTAATTCAAGCTAGAAAGCAAATCTTTACAGTTTTGAGATAGTATTTTCAATTGCATTCTTAAGCATTTGCTGGATGAATATTTTAAAATTTTATAGTAAATTGAAGAAAGCACTTACAAACTTCAAATTTTCACAGTAACCATTTTTTAAATACGTAGATTTGATTAAAACTACTTTCAGACTGATAACTTTAAAAACTTCTGAAATATTAATAGTTAGATTCTGTTTTTGGATTACGAATTTTTATTTCACCTTTTGATAATAGTAAACAGGCTTTGTTTGGGAGTAAAATAAAATTTATTTCAGTTTAGTAATAATAAAATTGTGAGAGTTATTAATAGATCTTGAAAACCGCATTAATAATTTTTTTATGAAGAAACTAATAATTATAGATTTTTTTTTAAGTTTATTAAAGTTGATGTTTTTCACAATATCTTGCTATTCCCAAAATTTCAGAGTGATAGGATTATTTTAGTTGTCAAGGTCAAACTATTTGATACTAGCTCTCAAGTGTGGGATTTGATATCTGATCAGATTTCCAGCATATTCTCATGTGAAGTGGAAGTTTTATAGATTGCCATAGCCAGTGAGATTAAATATCTGCCCAGAATTTTCCTTGTACTCACTCACGCAGTTGCAGTCTTCCAGAAACAGTGAGCGTGACACCATGTAGTCAGTTGGCCAGAAAGTTTCATATCAAGCACTACTGTGCAACAGTTTTATTTTGGCACAACGTAGGTTCACGTATTCAGTTTTATTGCAATGTAGCAGTGAAGTAGTATTTTTACGCCATGTGGGACGTCGGGATCACCTAAGTGTTGGTTGTTTGCTAACCAGTTGAAAAGTGGAAGCGTGTGTTGGACTTTCACAAATTAGTGAGTTATACTTTAAACTATGGGGTGTGGTCTGACTTGCAATCATATCTTCAGAGAAATTGTCTGATGCCTCTAAAATTTCTGTCTTTGCAAACTTTTCAAGAATATATCTTATGTATACCAGCAATAGACTTGTGAACATTATTTTTACCATCTTTGCTTAGTTTGGGGTAAAACAAGCTAAGTGGCAAACAAGTACATTTGCAAAGCTAGAACTGAAATATCCACGGTTATCTACAGTCATAGCTGAGACTAAGTTTATGCCTGTGTCTTATACACTGTGGAAAGAAATGGCACCAGTTCTGAAAATTATGGATTAAATGTGCAACATCGTAGATTCTGCGTAAATCGTTAAAGGAAGAAAGCTAAATAATGGAAAATACCTTTGATCTGCCAGTCGGCATTCTGAAGTTTGTCCAGTAGAAGAAACAAAGATAATTGCATATTTTGGTTTTCTAAGCTTTTGGAGTAGACAGAGTAATATGGAGAATGTAAAATGCGTAGTTCATAGATTTTGATATATTGATGCAGGATCATTCTTAAATTACAAAACATAACCATAGGTCATTAGATAACGTTCGTTGTGCACACACGTTCCGAGCCTAATGGCCCGTTTTTCTATTTGTGAGCAAGGCAGATGCCGAAATATTGTGTTGTTTGTTTGTCAGCATTAGTGTTCTCTCATCGCATCCGTCCACGTTGGTATGTGGTGGGTTAATTTCCCTTTCTTTTCTTATTTATATCTCCTAGAAGCCGCTTCCATTTTCCTTAGTTGCATCAAAACATAACCAAAGACATATAACAGATATGGCATATTCATGTATTCATTGAAAAAATTACAGCTGGAACCTTTAGTACTAAAACATAGAATGTATAATATGCATTATTAGTTGGTGCCACAAGTAGATCAAAGGCTTAGAACGTTTGTTAGGTTCATTCTTAGTGAAGGTATTTAAAAAAAAAAAAAAAGAAAAGAAAACTGACAAAACTATGTTTTTATTGTTTCTATCAGAACTTATACTCGGACATTTTTTCTGGTAAGCAAATTAATTACGGAACCAAGAAAGGAAAATTACGCCACAACATTAAAAGTAATTTATTCAGTGTAGGAACCTTTTATACTTTGCACGCCTCTATGATAGATATCAAACATCAATAGCACTGTTGACCAATGAGTACATTATGATGAAACTGGACAAAATGTTTTTGCACAAAATATTAACTGTTTATTTCATTAAAAATCTTCTCCTTCCATATGTGTAATTTTAACTTTGAGAAATAAAGGATCCACAATAAACTAAAAGAATTCCCAGGTGCCACTTGACAATTTTTTTCTTTTAATTAAAGTTAAATTGAAATATCAGCATACTTCTTGATGCAAACAATCTCAGCAACAATGGAATAGGAAGTGATTCATGTGGCTGCCTGTGCGAGTTCAGTCACATGTTTCTACTTTCATGAAGAAGGTCTAAGACCAAAATATTGTTTTTCTTTTTTTTGTGTGTTTGTGCAGTTTCCCCCCCCCTTTTTCATTGCTGCTGTCCTCCCTTTAACTTTAGTGAGTGATGGGTGATTTTGTGTTTCCTTTCCATTTTGACGGAGAAAATTATAATAGAGAAAAGTTGTATCAATTTTTATATGTAAAACTCTCTCTTTTAAATCCATGTTGACAGTGAGGGTAGATTTACCCTACTTTTATCAATGCTACCACTAACAACACATGTTAAACATACTACATTTAATTTATATTTCAGCCAACATTCACGACCTAAAACTGCAATTTCCTCAACAAAAATATGCCATATCTAGTTACATAGCATAAATTTTTCAGTTTGGGAGAGTGTTCCTGCATAAACAATCTGTTAATTACATGTCTAATATTTTCCCTGCAAGACTATTGAAAGTACTATAAGTTGCAGATACACTGTTTGGGAAGGTTAGCAAGTGCGTTGCAGAAGTGGTAATGCTCTGATCTTGCATTCAGGATGACATGGGTTCAAATCGCACAGCTTTGAATTTTCCATGGTTTCCCCAAATCACTCCAGGAGAATGCCAGGGTGGTTCCTTTAAAAGGGCCATGGCCGAAATCCTTAATGCCCCCGTTCCTTGCTCCCAGTCCTTTCCCACCTCTAATGAATATATACATAAAAAAAGTGCAAGATTTATACTCTTACTATCTGCACTGACAGACTTCTTTCTGTCAAAAGTTACTGGCCTGTCATAGTCCACTAGAAAAAATAAATAATTAAAAACTTATTTCAGAGTGATCACTTTATTTATTGATTTAATGTCTCCATAATAAACAACGATTACTTACAAAATTAAGTTTTTTATTTCGTACACTGCTAGACCTTAGTAATAATGTGATTATATTTTTGTTTGATTACCTAGCGCGTAAACAAATAAAGCTGATGGGTTTCCAACTCTGAAGCAGGCAACATACAACTGTCCATGGAGAAGCATGGTTTTTCAAGATTAACGCCACACACACTCAACGACTGACCCTGGGATTTATTTATGGTCATAGCGAAAGCAAGTCACACTGGAAATTTCAGTTGTTTAAATTCAAATGGTATGTCAGTTGGTACCATTTGAATGAGAGGTATCAACACATCTTGCCCCCTTTTATTTACCTTTTAGAATGGTTGCTTCAATTACATTGTTCAGTAATTTTTTCACTGCTAGCCGTGTGCCATTACAAAGACGCGGTTGGTTGATATTTCGCAACATTATGATTACCGATCCTACTTTTAATTGAAGATTATGAGGCGGCAATCCTGGCAAATCCAGTGGCTTCAAAAATTATGGCGGATAGTTGACGACATCATCTTAGTTAATTGCACAATCAACTGATTTGTATGTCCTTAAGTCACTGGCAATTTCATTTTGAATTCTGAAATTTATTTCATTTCCATCCATGATTTTGGCAGCCAATACAGCTCGTTCGCTCAACCAAAAATTATCTATGTAATTCTGAGTGAATTTTTGGTACACCTTTTGTATGAGCTCGGTTTTTGATTCAGTAAACTGACTGGAAAAGTAATGCAGCCAGTCAAAATGTCTACAGGGATTTTGTCACTACCAATTTCAATGAGTTGGTTTGAAAATATTTCTCCAGATCGATCATTTTGCAATTCCAAAGATAATCCTAACGCGTCTTTGTTTTGTTTTGATTGACTGGTTTGTATGGGGAAAGAAAAGTGTTGTTTTTACTATTTTCCTCACAATTTTTACGTTTTTTTTTTTCCTTCATAAGAACCTTTCCAGTTCCTGAAACCAATTAGTACAGTGGCTCCTGTGGCGGAACCAATGGCTCTAATTTCACTTTGCCATTTGCGCAACACAATCCATTTGCTTCATTTTTGTATTTCAATGCCTTACAATGTGGGAAAACTGAGTTCATAGAGCCAATAGCAATGCTTTGGTAGGAACTGTAGTCAACTGAAACATCGTAACTGAAAGCCGCTTGCGAAACAATGAAAGCAGCGTGAAAACGATGTGTTGCACGTGATTGTAATATCCTTATCCTTTCAATTTAATTTCGCTCTTCACATTGCTGTGCAGTCCGATTAGGTTGAAAATTAGCTTGGTTTGTAGCGTTTCGAGTTTTTCGGCCCAAATTGCTGTGACCGCGTCTTATAGGCGGCATGGATCTAAATGTAAACACACTGAACAAATAAACACACAATTGATTATCGAGAGAAGTGAAAATTTAAAACCAACCTAGAAAATGCCACGCACGGAGAAAGTAATGATAAAACGTACGTCAGTGATATTATTTTCGCTATACACGCAGGCATAGATTAATATCCATAGAGCCTAATCAACTTGAAGGCATTCCAAAGATAATCCTAATGTGCCTTTGTTTTGATTGAGGGAAAAGAAAGGTGTTGTTTTTACTATTTTCCTTCCAATTTTTACGTATTTTCTCTCCATTAGAACCTTCCTTGTGCCTTAACAAAAATATTAAAAAAAAAAAAAAAAAAAAGAATTAGCCGAACTGGTCTAGGCATTCTCAAATTTTGCGCTTAGCAACACATTTGGCGATTCATTTTAATTATATAGATTGGCGTTCCATTACTTCACCATTTTTCCTTTATCCTTATATCATCACATATGCTCACATTATTCCTAGATAGAAGAGCACAGACTTTCTTAATGAAAGGATCTGTTGAAATATTTATTGATGTAATGCACACTAATAGTGAAACAAGCTGTTTGAATTTTATACTCAGCCTATTTCTTCAGGTAGACAGATTAGGATTGTCACTGTTCTTGTAGGACATCTTAGTCTCTCTGTAAAGTTCTAAACGCAGTGACATGTGTCATGCTGTGATCTCTTTTGCCACATACTTATTTGGAGAGTACGAAATGTGGATGGTACAACCAATTTAAACTAAACAATTTAAAACAATAAGTCAAATAATACTAAGAAACAATGGGGAAAATAAATCCATTACCTAACACAGATGATGGGAGGGGGGCCAGCAAGGAATCCATTTAACAACTTTCCATTAGCATTATTCTTGTGAAGAAGTGAGATACATGACAAGGAGACTAAGACTCACTCACTTAAATGTGACAAGGCCTGTGATGAGTCTCGGTGCATAAAAATCTGATCCCCTCGCAGTATGTACCACCTCTTCGTACACGAATAAGTATTAAAACTAAAAATTGTGTATCATATTCTTTAGTGCAGCCCTTCCTTCATATATGTTAAGTTTACTGGCTGAAAGTATTTTCATTCTCATTACCATATTATGATACTACTGGTGTTTTAATTATTTTCATATAATGTTTCCTTAGTTTTCGCCTTTCAAATTCAAATTAATGAATAATAGCATGGATTAACACATACTATCTATACTGTTGTAACATGGTATGTTTCTTTGAACTGCGTGATTGAGTACAAAGTCTAAAAATATTATTTTATAGGATTTTTACAAATTCAGTTGTGGCAATATTTTTGGGGGATTAGGGGGAAGAGGGGGGGGGGGGAATCCAAACTGTCACTCTGATTTCCAGAAGCATATGTGACCAGAAACTCTGCAGAGTCTTAATGCAAAAAGAATGCTGCTTTGTAGTGTTATAAAAACACATTTGGTATGTGAACTTACAAACAGTGTGCTTGTCATTTTGCTCTGTACAACACCCATGTGCTGAAACTTTTCAGCACAGCCCTCTTCACCATCACCTTGCTTTGACTGTGATGCATTGTCTGCTGGCACTGAGTGAATCCCATCATTTTGCAGCTGAACTACTTGATCCTATAAGTGGCCTTGTAATTTTTTGCCCTAATAATTAATGTTAAGGAAAATATTTCAAAGGCTTTTTTAATGTTTGAAAATGGTATAACCTTTTTTTTGCCACAAGTTTAGTTGTAGAAGATTTCTTATATTCTGTGTCAAGCATTAATGATCTGAACTAAATAAAAATTAATACTCAGCTCACCTCAATTAGGTTTTTTACAAAATAGAGAGCATTTAAATAGATGTTGACATAAATTTCAAGATTCAGCTATTAAAGGCTCATTTGCCAACAATAGAGATGTGTACTATGTAGGACATAGATGAGCAAAGTTGAAGGCAGCAGAGAAGTGATGCGAAATCAGAAAATGAATACAATTGCTGTTCAAGTATTTGCTGCAGTTCTTACTCCTAACTTTCCACATAGTTTTGTTTTGATATTTCATTAAAGCAATTTTCTTTTAAGTTTTGTTATTGGGAGGTGGTAAAACTTAATATTATTTCTTATTTTGTTGAGCTGATTTTATAATATATATTTTGACATTTCACATGAGAACCTTGCATAATTTCAAGCCTGAGTTAACAGACATTAGATTGGCTACAATAAGTTGTAAGTGAGGAAAAAGCAAAACTAATGCATTTCAACCATTGGGAAAGAATAAAATTTTTGTTTGAAATGTACAAATAATTTTTTCCCCTTTTTCTTTTAATGAGAGATGATCAAGCATGCAAGTGGTTAGTAACAACTTAAAAAAATATAATTACTGCAGTATTGACTCAATTCTAACCAGTTTCATAAACACTGTAGAAAAGTAACTTAATAATCTCTATAATACCATCCAAAATAGAAAATTCTATTATCTGCATTACTCATACATTTACTCTCCAATAAACTTTATAGAATATATTAAAATATGTAAACTTATCCAAGATTTGTGAATGAAGACTTTCCCAGTGTATTACTGATGGGTAATCTTCATGGGTTCCCCACCGTATAGTATTGCAGAAAGATGAGCTTTCGGTGACTAGCTCTGCTGCCATCTTCAGTTCTGGTGTTATGACTGACAGCCAGAGCTGTACTGGTGTTGTCTGGCAGTCCTACAACACTTGTAGTTCTGCTTTGTCATGATTGGTTGGCTCTGAAGGCCATAGAAATATGGCTGAATAATAATACTGTTAACACGGACACGGGCCTGTTGTTCGGCGACGCGTGGAAACCAACTTTGTCCATTCTGAGACAACCACATGTCCTACAAATGGATAATAAGGCACCAGCGGAAAATGAACAACAGAGTGGATCTGCTGGCCTCTGGGAGTTGATTACTGGAGCACCCAAAGGAGAGCAGCCCAGGATATTGTCTGACCTGGACTACTGGAGATTCTGGAGCAAACCAATCAAGGATAAGGAGAACTGAACAGTAACTTCAGTGTACGATGAGATCAGACCCTGGCAACCAAAGCCTTCAGAGCCAACCAATCACAACAAAGCAGAACTACAATGCATTGCTGGGCTGCCAGAGCTGTGAGCTGCTGTGAGAAATTTCCTGCCAGGATTTCAGTTGGATCACTAGCGACTCATCAATTACTGGATTGCCCGATCAGAGTGAAGTAAAACATCAAGGGAGAACAGCTCAGGATATCATCTGACCTGGTCTACAGAAGATTCGGCAGCTGACCAATCACGGATAAGCAGAACTGGAACTGTAGCTTTAGGTTACGATGATATGGACCCCGGCTGCCAAGGCTTCCAGAGCCGACCGATCATGACAAAGTAGAACTATGGGTGTTGTAGGGCTGCCAGACAATGCCAGTGCAGCTCTGACTGTCACAATCATAACATCAGACCAGAACACTACACACTGTACAGCGGAGCATGGGCATATCCAGCGAGGGGCAGGGGGGGGCGGGCTGCTGCCCCCCCCCTAGAAAAAAAATCAAGTTGCCTTCAGTACGCTTCGGCGAGTGAAGATCTGGCTCAGGAGCACTTTCGGAGAGGAAAGATTGACTGGATTATGCCTGATGAGCGTGCATCGCAATTTCGTGAAAAGAAATCATCATTTTTCAGTCCCCCACCCTACTTCCTCGAAACCAATACGAGTTTCCCCCCCCCCCCTTACATCAAATCTTGCCCCCCCTCTAGTTCTGATCCTGGATACGCCCTTGCAGCGGAGAACTCTTGAAGATTACATGTTATCCAAGATTTCTTTACACACATAATATGACCTATAACTCACTTCTATCTGGTGTCTGAGGCAATGCACCAATTGAACCCTCAGCTGTGACCTGTGGCAGGAAAAGTTGTGGAAATGGTGCACCCACTGGAAGTGCTTTCTCAGCTGTCGTCACTTGTGAAGCTGTGGCATATGAGCAGCATGACAGGAACAGGCTAAACATTTCTTGAACAGTGGAACATGAATATGCTGGGCTTCTTGGGTCACCATTGGGCCTAGGGAGGAGAAAAAACAGACTCTTCAAGATTAAACGTTCTGTTTAAGTTTCTTAAAAATGATTACACATTAAAGTTACATGAATTTAAAGGGTACACAGAATCCAAACAAAAATTTTAAATTAAAACAGGTAAAAACTTGACACAGTTGACAGCAGAATAGCTCAGAATCATAACACAAAGAATGAAATGAAAAATTAAGTCTGCACGTGGAAAACGTTAATTGCTTAATATATGGATTGCATAGATCATTCAATAAAAGTTTTTCATTCTCTTATGTTACATAAATCATTTGAATGAAGGAATTGAATTTAATCGCAATGGAGTGCATATATGACTCTCACCATTCACATATTTACACATTTTTTATTATTATTTTTTATCATCTTATATACTTTGGGTGTAAAATTCTTCCACCCATCTACTTTTGCATCTAAAAATTTTAATTTTAAATTCCTCCAATGTTTTTGGTAAATTATTCATCAACTCTTGTGGTAAATTATTTTAATCCCCAACACTCTTATCCACAAAAGAAAAATTTTCCTCTCCATTACGCACGAAACCAAGTGCCAGCTTGTGCTCATGGTCATCTTTTCCCTTCCATGCAATACTGCATTCTCAGCCTCATCTCCAACATACATGTTTAACTCTTGAATTCAATAATAAAATTCAAACTTCTGTTTTCTATGAAATATCTCAAACTACTTTGATTATATCTATATACAAACAGCTAATACCCGCGACTTCATACGCGTGGATTAAGAATTTTCTTGCCAGAATTGAATATAGAAAGCTGTTGGTAATGTAGGATTGGTCCCAAACAACACCAACACTGAGTCGGCATAATATGACAGGAAAGCTATCACTATATCATTCTACCATCGAACCTGTCTCATGGAGAGAATCAATTTCCAACATATTTAAAAACAGAAAAAACAAACGAAGGTGTGGGGATGTGAAAAAAAAGGGGGGGGGGCTTAGTTAAGCGCAGCTTTATTTCAGCTTGGTCTTTTCTTCTTTCTTCAGCATGAGCTATACCTTAGGTCAGTTTACACCAGCAAGACATGTCAAAAAAGAAGGCAAAATAAATTGGTACCAGAAACATTTAAACAGCCACAAAGTAATAGTACAGAGAAAATCAACATCTATACTAAATAATACTTTTTGTCTCTAAATGAAATTTATTAACAAATCATACACTAACAATGAGCTAGAAGCACAGCCTGAGAAACATTACATTGAGTAACATTACAGACTAACACACACTTCCGTCTCTCTGTCACCATTCGATAAGTTCTCAAAACTGTAATTCATACCGAAAAATAATGTCCTGTGCTCTTCCTACAGATACAAAGTATTTCCTTGTCAAGTTTATAATCAATATCGGTATAGCCATTTAGTCGTCAAAATGTAACAAATAGACAGAAACTCACTTCCGCATTTATAGTATTATTAGTGCAGATCACATACAAACTGACTGTGAGAGTAACAATCTCTGAGGGATCAATATGACGTAAAAAAGTGTACGCCCACAGCATTGCTAGACTACCTATGATTTGCCTCGCATTGCTCCCCTAAATTTGTGATATCTACAGTTCAACATGCGGTCTAGGCGTGACTCATACAATCACAAACAATATTTAAACAACCTTTGCTTCCACTGGGATTTGAACCGGAAACCACGCTCCAAACATCAGTAAGCAAGCGCTTTAACCACTGTGCATAGGTAGTACAGAGATTTACACATCCTACACGTCTGTCTATAGCCATTCAATAATTTTTCAAAATTATATGACAACATGTATTATTTATACAGAAAAAAGTATGCTGTGTCCATCTTAATGGGAAATAGCATCTCATTGTCAAATTTAACCATGATCAGATTAGCCGTTTAGCCCAAGAAATGTGACAGACAGACAGAAAGAAAGACAGAGTTACTTTCACATTTATAATATTAGTCTAGATACACTGCACACTTATAAAAATGATAATACATGAAAAATTCAAGAAACTCGGTTATCTCCTAAACATAAACACATATAGTGTGGAATAGACTGTAGCATAAAGAAACTGAAATACAACACCATCTACTGGATGGTTACGCAACCTAGATAACCAAGTATTGTGTCTATAAATTAACACATCGCCATCTGTTAGAAACTTATGGAATTATAGTAATAATTTTGTGTGGTCATAATGGCCTGGTGACAGGGTTACTACTGGCTGTGCATTCTGCCCCTGTCTTAGCCACCTTAAACTATCCTACCATTTACAGGAAACCTTCAGTTTACGTGGAATCCAAACCACGGTACCTTCTTGGCATACTTCGCATTACACAGCAAGCTGCGCCGGGTTAAGTGGCTATGAAAATCCCCGCTGAGACAGGGATTTGAACCAGGGAACTTTTGATCTCCAGTCAGTCGCCTTAACCACTGAGCCACCGGACTGCTCAAACTTATGGAACTTACAAATAATTACAAACCATTATCCTATGACAAACATTTAATGAACATTTAATTCACAATAATAAATATTGAGGTCAATAATCGATATAAAAACTATCCTATCTTTTAAGTTGGACCAAATTACATACAGTAAGCCAAATTTCATCAAAATCGGTAAGTAGTTTCGGAGTTTATCTCGGACAAACATCGTGACGCGAGATTTTTATACATATAAGATTAAGAAACAATCTTCCAACAAGCAACTTAGATTTTTATGGATATGGATTTGTAGTACTGAAAGAACAATAAGAAACTTTGGGAGAGAACAAAATTAATCTGAAAATCAGGGTAATTTGTTGATTATGATTTCATTGTATTTATGCTTTTCCTAACAGAACTTTTGTAATTCGCAGTAAAGTGTTGTAACTCACATTTAAAATTGATAAGGGAAGAGAATAATTATATTAATTACTTTTTTAAATCAGAAATATATGATTTTCTTCTTTTTTGAACTGTTTGATGAAATTTACAAAAACTCCTCAAATATCTCATTCCCAAATTCCCACAAACTTTTACAGGTGTTAATGAACTCAGTAACAACTGCAGTTTAAGTAAAGTGCAAGGTAATTTGCCATGATGTCCAGTAAGGAATTATTATCCACTCAGTTGAAGATATGGTGGCCATGAAAAACCACAATCAGAATGGATGGACCAAAATTTCATCCAGATCTTCCAACAATGCAATTTCAGCACTTTAATATTAACCTTCAAAAAGCATTTTATGGTATTAGCATAATGCTTAATTTCAACACTGTTGTAGAAATAAAAATTGCATTTAAATAATTTGGTGGAAAACAAAAGGTGCTAATTAGGAAATTTAACTAAGGGCAGAAAAAGGATACACCTGGATAGCCTGAATCCCACCCAGTGTCTCCTTTTGCTGACAAAGGACATAGGGTAAATCCGGGATAAATGGCCATACGAGTGAGATGGCCAACTCCTGTAATTCTTTCACGATCCGATGTTGGTAGTTAGTTAATAATGTAAGTGTGTGTTGCTGTTCCACATGACTTTAGTTTTCAATATACCTTGAAATTATACATTATGTCACAACCTTTTGATTTAAACATTATTTAGGAAGTGAGTAACAACGGAAACTTTAGTTTTAGAATTGTTTAGGTCTAAATGCATCTTGGTACATAGGTTATGATTGAGGTTGCGTCCACCATGTTTGATGACCCACTATGGCCGTCTCTCCCGGCCGATCGGGAGAGACGGCCACATCAGTATCGGGATGGATGGCCACCTCATAAACGTGTTATGTATTAAATTTTGACGGTATAGTTATTTTTTTACAGATGCCAAATAAATACATTCGAAACGTCGGCTCTGTCAGGGGATCATGGGAAGAAGAAGTGCTTAAAATGCTATTAATAAAGTAAAAAATGATGGTTATTTTGTGCGAAAAGCTGCCATGGAGTTTAATGTTTCAAGGAAAACTCTTGAGAGAAAGTTAAAGACTGGCTGTGACTCCAAAATTACAATAGTTCCTAGTCCTTGTTGGGGTTGGGGTAACGAGTTACGACTGGTCCACCACATAAAAAAAATGCAGGCCCATGGGTTTCCCTTAACAAGGGACTGTGTAGTCTAGCCTATGGTTTTGCTGTACAACTTGGTCTAAAACATAAATTTAATAAAGTAAAAGGAAAAGCAGGTTATGATTGGTTACAAAAGTTCGTATGTCGACATCCAGATCTAAGTGTGCGAAAATCTGAAGGCGTATATTTGTCCAGAGTCCATGGAATGAATCATGATGAAGTCAAGGAATATTTTAACCTACTTTCAACTCTAATGGTAGAAAATGATTTTTTGAATAAATCTGGAAGTATCTTTAACATGGATGAGTCAGGCCTTCAGTTAAATAGCCGACCAGGTGCTGTTGTAGAGGTCAAAAATAGTTCCTCTGATTACTTCGTCAGAAAAAGGAGAAACTATTACAGTGCTTGCATGCTGCAATGCTGAAGGGACGTTTCTTCCTCCTTATGTAGTCATAAAGGTAGTTAAAAAAAAAAGGTGTGAGGACAACATGCCACCAGCAAGTAAAGTTATTATGTCAAAGAATTCTGCCTACGTGAATGCTGAAATCTTTTTGAATGGCTAAGGAATCAGTTTTTGCCCCGAAAACCTCTTGGAACAGTTATGCTGATTTTGGATGGGCATACGTCACACTCTAGCTCGGTACAGATGTTGGAGTTTGCTGAGATTAATAATATCATTTTAATGTGCCACCCCAGCCATACTACCCATTATCTGCATCCGCTGGACTGAGCTGTCTTCAAATCTATAAAGCATCATTTTTACACTGCCGTTGAAAAATGGCAAAGGAATTGCCCTGATCAGAAGCTAGGAAGATTACAATTTGATGAGCTACTACAAGATTGTTGGGGAAAAGCTGCAACACCAGGGAACGCCTTCTTTGGGTTCTATGGGAATCTACACCTTTAATTCAGATGCAATTCCTGATTAAACATCAAGAAGTGATCCAAATAGACTTACAGGAAATGAAAACATCAATGTATTTGGCCAAACTCTCCACTCCTGCCACAATCCATTACTAGATCCACCAACTCTACTTCAGCAGAGAAATGTGAACAAAAATCCCCTGAAAGAAGAGGAACGTCTTATCTACCGGGACCTTCAACAAGACAAGACGATATTTTTCCTGCGATTTCAAATGAAACCAACCAAATCATCACCCCTACCAAATTGCTAAACAATATTTCACCTTTGCCAGCTATATGCGAAACTCAAACAAACAGACGTAGAAAAATTAAAGCCACAAACTTGACGCCAAAAGAAAATATTAAAAGTTAAAATTGAAACTTAGTGAAAAAAGAAAAGAAAAAAACTAGTGAAAAAGAAGGTTAAAGAAACTTGACAGTTCAGACTTATTAAATGAAGTTCAGTTCAAGGAAGACTCAATTGACAGACTTTTTGAAGAAGAGGAGGAAGAGTGCATTAGATGTGGGGAAGACTACTCAAAAACAGATAAAACCTGTGACTGGACTCAGTGTATCAGGTGTAAGCATTGGATACACGAAACTTGCACATCATATGTTGATGTGTGCATCAATGTGATAATGTAATTTTAAATAAATAAATCGAACCTTACAAAGTAAACATTTCTCATTACTTTTTATATAAAACTAGTATGTTTCAACGATATAATAAAAATTCAAGAATTGTAAAATGATTTTTACAAATGAAGTGCTGTTTAAGTTATAATTTAAATACAATTAATATCTTTATAAAATATTTTTTTCATCAAAAGAGTCAATATAACATGTTTAAAGTGTTAAAAATATTTAAAAATAATTATCTCTTTGATTTTAAAGTGGTTTGTCCGATGGCCATCTCTCCCTTACATGTCTGGCCATCTAACCCTGATACTCAGGTGAGATGGCCAAGTGTTACATATTTTTTAAAGAATTTTTAGCTTGTATGAAATTTGGTATCTTTCTAAACGAAGTTAACTTTTGTTTTTAATGGATTAAAAATGCAATTTATGGAAAGTTTTAGGGTGTTCTTGTGTATTAGATTGTGAAATCTGGCTTTTAAAACAATCATGGCCATCTATCCTGGGTTTACCCTACACTAAAAAGTTTTATTGCCATTATAAGTCTTTTTTTTATTGGTACTGTAAATATCTGTGGCCAGATTTAAATAATCCAACAATTATAAATAAGGAAAGAGATAACAACCATTCCTTAACACAAAGAAGGGTTTAATTGCAAAAATTTCTACTGTTTGTATTTAACCGTAAGAAATAAAATTAAAAAAGTTGGAGTAAGAGAATAACTAACATGTCTTCGTTTAGTGGCAGTTAACTGTCAAAGGCAAGGAATTTTGGTGGGACAAAGTTAAAATAGGAACAACAATATGAGAAGAAATGAGGTAAACAATAAATGCACATAAAAAATTGCTATCTTTACAAATTTTATCACAAAACACAATATTAACAACTTTAATTCTTGTTTCACATTTCATGCTATCAAAGTTCTCCCGACAAGCAGTAAGTTGCCTGTTCTTAATTGAATCAGTAATTTGGAAAAGGCCATAAATCCACATTTTAAAATTTTACAGGAGAGCATAAAAACTGAATAGCACAAAATCTGTAAATAAAGTTAATTGTTTTGTTTAGGATTTACATTTTACTACTTAATACTGATATTATTATGAAAGGCACATTAAAAAATGTTGTATTTTGTGGTAGAAAAATTAATTTTTATGAGTTGGAAATATGGTGTTTTCCAATTAAACAAAGAGACAAAACTCAATTAATGTTTAAAAATTAGTTTAATGTTCAGAATACATTTTAAATTGTAAAAAAGATGAAAAGAAGACTACACAACTGGGAACTTTATTGTGATTTTGTAGAAATTAAGATCAAAGTCTTAGAAATCATCATCTATTAGAGAGCTTTCATCTGTTGTTGGCCACCAACAGAGGTTGTTGTTGAAGTATTTTTTCTCCTAAGGTATGTACTACAGCAGTTTTTTGATGTCATTAATTTTCTTGATATTGATTGAAAGTTTGTGTTATAGGTGCGAGTACTGGTTGAAGGTAATGGTGGAGTATTATAAGCAGGTTAGCCCAATAAGAACTTACATTTTACAAGCCCTTCAAAGTAGTCTGAAACTATCACAGTTTAAGATTACACAATATTTAAAATGACAATATTGAGAAACCTGGTAAGAAATTTTCTGATTTCTAGGTCTAGGACCTAAATGACAGCTTCCTTTTTCTAGCGATTCTGCCACCAGTTCTTATAGTCCAAAACATCTTCAGTATTTTTTCCTTTTTTCTATTTTAAATTTGGATATAGCAAAACTGATTAAGCTGTGATAGTCTTCAGATGTGTATATCAGGTCGTATTTCATAATAATGATTTTTTGCCACAGCAAAGTCTCTATCTCATTGTAAAAACAAATGTCCTCGCACTTGAAAATAATGATTAATCCTCCTGAATTTATCACTTACTTGTATACACATTGCCATCAGAAAACGGGTACTGTGTATTTATGGTTTTTTACCATCACAACCATCAGAAGATAAATGTATTTTCTTTGTAGTTGGGGAAACTTCACTCTCACAAAAATGCTTGAAGCTAGAACAAACTTTGTTATGCCCTAATAGTGGCTGACCTTCATTATAAGAATAAAATACAGCTTGACCTGTCTTAATGTTATGCACTCAAAATTGACAAACCTAAAGCTGTTGGCAATAGAACACCTTCCACACAGGCAAATGAGGTACGTTTTACATATAGTCAAAGGCTATTGCAAGAACTTCATTGTTACTGCACAGATCTTTCATTTTTTTTGAAAGTTTTTTTAAAAATAAATCTTGTTGTTTCAAGTCCTGTGGACAATAAGTTTAGCTGCTGCTACATGTTTGACATTGCCATTGTACTGATGGCTTTTAATCTTTTGATTTAGCTCCTCACAATGTGAGCAGACATCAATTTGGGATAGACCGGAAGATATAGATCGTAGTTTATTTCTCAAATATTTCCAATAGTAATTGTAATTAACTTTCACTTAAGGATGTACATGTACATTTCTGACACCTATCCCTCTTTTACATGAAATATTAAGCCCAAACTTGTACTTTCTGTATCACTCGCCTTAGACATTTACACCCCACGAAACAACTGATACAATAATAGAAAGTACTACACAAGTATTTGGAAAAGGTAATATCTCCGGAGATATGACCTTCTCGAACTACACAAAGAAAATGTTATCCAATTTTAATGCATTTAGAAGGCTCGAAGAAATCGCTCCTTCATAGCGAACATGCAGCTCCACTAGGAGAACTGATTTTTTAAAAATAAAACCCATTTTGTAAAAATGTGGATTTATGGCCTTTTCCAAGTAACCAATTCAATTGATAGAAGTTGACCTGCAAATAAATGTTGGGTACTAGGCATCTAGCGTTCCATTCATTATTCCCTTGAACTCCCCTTTTTCCGACATCTGCTGAAACAATGACTTACTGTCAGTCCTGGCAGACCGAAAGACAGCGGCAAATGTGAACAGGTATCTGGTGTGTAATTTGTGAATGGAGAACATGTGTTCTACCTATGATGGAATGGATTTGTCAGGTCCAAAATATTTACATCATTGGAGGAATGTTGTGTTGCCATCTGTCTGTGAAGTATGTAACTATGTTCCGAGCATGATAGGTGTATTTTTATCTGTATAAGGTGTAGTTTATGAGGTAGAGATTAGGGACCACCCCAACATTACCTTGATGAGTGTGGAAAACCAGGGCGCCGTAAGCGGGCGTGCACCGCACGCGAGCGGCACGTCGGGAGGCGGCAAAACGAGTGATCGACAGTCGCTGCCCCGCGATAGTTGCCACTCCACTGTCACGAAATTTGCAGCATATTATGTAGCGGGCGACCTTTTTTTTTTAAGCTCAACAGCTGCTTCGGGCGGCTGGCGACACTTGGGATGGCAACAATTGGGGGGGGGGGGGGAGCCAAAATGTTGGAAGGGGCGGCAATCTCTCAGTTTTTTACCCGGTTCGGAAATTTCCTAGATCCACACTGGGCCTGTAGTTAGACAGGGGGCAGCATAATTGGTATTTCATGCGGGCACTCAAACAGCTAGCCTGCGGAAAACTGCTCTCAGTATAGCCAGTACGTGGAGACCAGGATTCAATCCTGGTCCCATTTGTACCTCCACAATATTTAATTTTCAGCTATGACTTGTTAGTTGTTCTCGGCTTTTAACTCTCTTCATTTTATATTCTGCTATTGAAGAAGGATTTACCACCAAAAATTCTATAAGTACCATTTCGTGGTTTTATTAGTCTCTGCCATCCTACCTTCACCTGTGGTAAGCAGTGGTCTCTCACACTTTTCTTATTTATATTTGCTAATAGGCCCCTTTTTTCCTGACATATCTATGAATAAATAATTATTTTCACTACACATTAAATACATTCATATTTCATTCAGAATGTCAAAATAAAAGGGGATACAGAAAGCAAACCCATCACTTATTGAGGTTGTTTCCAGGAGTCTGATAAAGATGCTGAAATAATCAGGAATAGATGCCAAAATAAGCAAGCATTTCCAGCCATGAGTTCCAGTTTCACCTATGTTGCTGAAGATATATAAGGATGGCACTCCTATATGTCAGATTGTGAGTGATATATGCTAGTGACACTTCTGGGAAAATGTCCTCACCAAGTGACGAACTGTGCAGAGTTCATCAAGTGCTAAAAGGACATTGACTGGGGATAAATGATGTTTTGATCAGCTTTGATGTTGTGTCACTTTTTACGAGGGTGCCACAAACGGACACACTCACCAGTAGCAAACGTTGCTCGCATTGGATTTTAAAGAAGTGGGACTATTCTGTTATGTGCTCCTTATTACATACCTGCAGTTCAAAGGGGAGTATTACGAACAGGTTGATGAGGTAGTTATAGGCTCTTGCAATACCCAATTTTTATATTTGAACAGTTTGAAGAGCAGACACTAGCATGTGCTCAAAAACAGCCAATCTGTTTCTATTCGTATGACGGCGATAAGTTAGCTGAATGGACACATGGGACTAGTAGTTTATATGAATTTATGGAACATCTTGATAGGATCAATGAGAAGATTAAATTCACAATGGAAGTGGTGAAAGATGGTCACCTTCCATTTTTAGAAAATAAGGCAGATGGCAACATAGCTCATTTCAGTATACAGAATACCATTTGCCTCAATGCATGCAACCACCACCACCCAGCCCAACCAGAACGGTACTGCAAACCTTGATTCACTGAGCGTGAGCCGTATACAATAAAGGTAGTTTACCAGCAGAAATGTGTGATCTGCAGGAAACTTTCTGCAATAATGGTTACAGGAAAGCACTAATGGATTCTGTTTCCAGAAGAGCAGGAAGGAGGAAAATATAACATCAGGAAGACATATGCTGCTTCCCCTTTCATCTGTATGTGGGATGACTATAGCAAAGATTGGCAGGATTCTATGAAAATATGGCATTAAAAAACTATTTTTCTGGCCACCATCTTGACCAAGGACGATACAGCGCTACAAACACCAGGGGTATATCACATTCCTGTGAATACAGAAAGGCATACATTGGGGAAACCACACGATGCATTAACAAAAATATGCATGCTACGTCCATCTGGGCAACTGACAAGTCAGCAGTTGCCAAGTACAACATTGATACAGTATACAGCTACAAATTTCAGAATCACAAAAATTCTCGCACATATGAGAGGTTATTGGGACAGCATTTTATCTGAAGCTGTCAAAATACGTATCTTGGATTAACTAGTCAATAGAGATGCTGAATTACAACTAAGCAAAACCTGAAGCCCATTCATCCAGACAACGAGACTGTAGCGTGAATGTGGAAAGCACATGCCTCACTATTGGTTCCTGCCAGCAATCGGCTTCCCACCAATAGTGAAAGATTTCCACCAGTATGCGAACGGTCCCCAATAGTAGTCATTGGCCTATCAGGAAAATGATGACATAGTGCAGATTAGGGGTGTCCAATTAGAAAGTACATTCATGTTTTTATTCGATGTAAAAGATCGGATGTTTTTTGATGCATCTCTTGCAAAAATCGGATACTTCTATGTTTTTCTTAGCTCAACAAATACAAACGAACAATATTCATCGGCAAATGTCGTTTCATTTATCTCTTATCTGTTCCTTTAAAATCGCCATGAGAAAATATGACAATAGTTTGATATTCACCATTTCCAGTTGAATGTAGATAATTTGTTGTCTTTCGTTTGGTCCATCTGAAAACAGAGTAACACTATACCAGCAGCGTAGACCTGTAGCTGTTATGATGTGTTTAATTTTATGCTTTTTTTTTTGTTTATGGCTTTATGCCTCGTTCAGGTCATTAGAGGCAAGAAAGGACTGGGGGCAAGGAACGGGGTGGCCTTTTGAAGGATTCACCTGGAGTGGTTTGGGGAAACCATTTGAAAACCCAAATCTGGATGCCCGGACGGGGATTTGAACCTGCATTTGCCAGAATGTGAGGCCAGAGCGTAACCTTTCACCCAACATTAAAAAATTAATTTTATGATATTATGTGTTGATTAAGTAATGTTGTATGAGTGAGGTATAGCTTTGTGAGTGAAACAGAGACTACAAATCAACAGAAATATTTTATTACGATACCAGACCATTAAATAAAAAATCAGACATTAAATACTAAAGTCTAAATCTCCCTAAAAATAGTAATTTTAAGTATTTAACCACTTAACACCAATGGTGTTTAGACAAATTTTGCAGAAGTTGTTTCCTTTCATTCTGTCCTTTTACTGACTGACTATTTGAGCAGCCTTCGAAAACAAACATTCGGATGCAACAGAAGTCTCAACAATAGTCAATCAGATGATGCCCCAACCTGGTTTATATCTAAATATTGAGTAGTATCATGTAACACATAGTTGTTTTAGAGCAATAATATCTTATTTTGATTCCCAGCAAACACCGGCAAACAGTAGACGTGAACCTAAGAAGATGAATTTATTCATTCATTCATACGGACAGGACAGCCAACCGCAAGAGAAATTCATCTTCACCGTTGTTATTTCCTGCCAATTGTTCACAGATGTTGTAACATAGTAGTTCATAATATTGGTAAATTAAAAGTTTAAGGAATTCATATAAAAAAAGAATTGCAAGTCTAATAAATATTGTTTTCTCCGATATGTTTGAAAAGATAGGTTCTCTGAAAAAAAGAAGTTAGGTGTGAGAGAATTGTTGAGTAGAGCGAACGACTAAGACAAGATTGATCTAGCATCACATTGAGTTTGGGAATGATAAAGAGTTGTATAATGAGAAATTTTGAACATCGTATTAGTGTAAACAATAAATGGATTAAATCTCGATTAGAAACGAACCTGCGAATATTTGGATATCAAGATTGTCGCAAACACGGTCGTTGTTGGTATGAGAGAACTTTTAGTTGGACAAACAAAAGAAAGAAATTGACCAAGATTATAATCAAAATTCAGTCTGCAAAATTCATTTATTTCCAATTACATACAAAGATGAGTATTTTTTACGCAACAGTGTCACCACTTGTTAGTGAAAGTTACTTTAAATTGAAATCATTTATTTTAATCTTGAATAAATTTAGTAATGTTAACATTTATTTCTATTACTTTTGTCATTATTAGCCAGAGTTAGTTTTTTTAAATCATTCGATGTTTTTATAAAAAAAAAATTGATGCACAAATAGAAAAATTCTTCGTCAAAACATCGAATCAATCCGATGTATCGTATGGTAAACATCAAATGGATATAATGCATCGATGTTTACTGAATATCCCTAGTGCAGATTCAACGCAGTATATAATCAACTCTATCACCCACTGGCAGCAGTCACTTGACAATGGCGGCAGAGACTATGTCCACCGAAACATCGTGTTTTATCAATGTACTCACTCAGCTAGTAACCGAAGAGAATTTTATCTATCCTGCCTTATCATTTGATAATTAAATCAACTGAGCAGGACACACAGAACATGCAATATTGATACATTTCTGCAGGAAAAGGGGATGTAGCATGAATATGAACAGACTGGAATACAAAATCTTGATCATATTGTTGCTTGGGTATGGAAGGTTTGCATGGGATCCTCAGTATGGGTACCGAGTACAGGATTTGGAGGGGGTGTCAAGGATGTCAAGGAGAGCACTTAGATTTGTTCATGAAAATTACTGTAGAATATAATCAGTCACTGGTATGATTAAGAAGCTGATTTGGGATGAAGGAAGGTAGGAGGATATAAGCAACATCAAAGAATGATTACTCTTTTGCTTTTTTCTTTAACTCTTTGATATTGAGGTCATTAGAGGTGGGAAAATGGGCAAGGACTGGGGACAAGAAAGGAAGGAATTAAGCCAGGGCATTTTGAAGGAACTATCTCATCATTCACCTGGAGTGATTTCAGAAACCCAACATCCAGACGATTGGATGGGGATTTGAACCTCATCTGATAGCTTGAAATCACTCAGGAAAGGTCTGATGTCCTTGCTGACTTACTCCTTCTTAGCATAGAAATTCATAGGGTAAATGCTCCACTACAGCTCCTAAAGGTTGTGGCAACGCAGATGTTCATCCCAAAATACTCACCGCAATGGTTGACAAAAGCGATGAGGGTTTCTATATTACTCTCATCGGAGATTCCATCCCAGTCAGCAGATGTAGAACCAACTTTGATTGTGGTGATGTTGCCATCCACGAAGCTCCAAAGAACCTCAAATGAGAAGAAGTCTTCACCAAATAGGCTTGGTGAACTTCTTCATTTGCCCCCTGTGCTCCGATGATGAGGAAATGGTCTACCACCTCACCAAATTTACAGCACTGGAACTAGCCAAGGACAACATGCAAGGATGGGCCAGGTTCTACTGGACAGCATAGTGTCTAATGGTCAAGAGCCATTGACAGGCATGGGTGAATGAATGAACATAAAAGGAATAGGTGGTGATTATGATGCCTGAGAGAAGAATTCGGAACACTTCATGGAAAAGAAGAAATTCCATGACCATAAACTAGTATTTGATTTCAAGATTAAAGGAGTTTTTATTTGCAGATAAGGGAGTCAAGGAGCCAAATAAATTGTTGAGGGAAATGATAAAAACTTCTTCTCTAACAATGATGCAATATAAAGTGAAAATTCATGTAATACAAAAGCATGTCCAGACACATACTGTTACTGAGAAGAGATTGTTTTTTTTTTTTCAGTTGGTCAATTTTTTTTTTGCTGTCTTCAGTCTTTTGACTGGTTTTATGCAATCTTCCATCCCTTCCTATCCTGTGCTAACCTCTTCATTTCTACATACCCCTTACAACCCACATCCTCAATTATCTGCTTCATATATTCTAATCTCTGTCTTCCTCTACAGTTCTTACCTTTGACTGTTCCCTCCACTTACAAATCAACCAATCCAGCATGTCTCAAAATTTAATCACATATGTTACTTCTATAAGGGTTTTTATTTTAATTTTTTGTTACAAGCCATTATCTCCCTTCATACCTAACCGAAATCGTTAATGAGGTATCAATTTAAAGATTAAGGTATCTACTTTGATCATATCATCTTTTAAGAAAGTAATTTTTTCAAATTTGACCCTTAAAGGGCAAAATGTCAATATTTCTAAAATAGTGTTTTTTGTGTCATGAGCCATTTATCTTCCTTTATATCCAACTGATCTATGATGTATCATTTTAAAGATTTAGGTCTCTGCTGTTGTCACATTACATTGTAAGAAAAGAATTTTTCAGAATTGGTCACTTAAAGGACAAAATTATTTCCATAATGTTTTTTTTTTTCTCCCTTTGATATCTAATCAAATAGAGAAATGAGTTATTATTTTAGAGGTTAAGATTTCCGCTTTGGTCAAATCATATTTTAAGAAAATAATTTTTCAGAATTCGACCCTTAAATGGCAAAAGTATCAATATTTCTACAATGCATTTTTGTGTCACGAGCCACTTATCTCCTTTGATATCTAACTGATATAGAAAAATGAGGTATAACTTTAAAGAGTAACGTCTCTGCAGTTGTCACATCATATTTTAAGAAAGCATTTTTTTTTTCAATTTCAACCCAGAATGGGCAAAATTATAATTACTTCCACAACATATTTTTTTGTCATGAGCTGTTTATCTCTCTTGATATCAAACCAAAATTGAGAAATGTGGTATTATTTTAGAGATTAAGGTCTCCGCTTTGGTCAAATCATATTTCAAGAAAGGAGGAATTTTTCGAAATCGACCCCTAAACGGGAAAGGTATAAATATTTCTACAGCGCATTTTTGTGTCACGAGCCATTTATTTTCCTTTATATCTATTAGATAGAGATAAATGATGTATCATTTTAAAGATTAAGGTCTCTGCCGTGGTCACATTATATTTTAAGAAAAGGATTTTTCAGAATTCAACCCTTAAAGGGCAAAATTATTATTATTTCCATTTTTTAATCATGAGCCATTTATCTCCCTTGATATCTCACCAAAATAAATAAATGAGCTATCATATTAAAGATTGGTTACATCATATCTTAAGAACAAAAGTAATAACTGTGACTCGTGCATATGAGACAGTTGAGAACCAAGCTGCTATGCAGCAGCAACACATACCACAGAAATATTAATTAACTGCTTCACTGGTGTCAACTTATGTTACATAACTATTACAGTAAACAAATTAACAACTGAAACAAATAATTTGTTCTTCTTTCATCATATTACAAATGTTCAACCTAACTATTCATTGTATTCATGAAATTTTAAAATAAATAAAAATGAAATGCTGTACGTTGGTAAGCGTGCACTTGAGTACACCTGGATCGATTTGGTTAAAACTTAAAGTTCTTTTTTTTCTATGTACCAATTTGGTTAATTTTTTTAAATGTACATAATAGTCCCAATATAGTGTTTAGAGAAAGAAAAATTTTGAAAAGTTGCCAGGAAAATTCAGGCAAAAACTGAAAGTACTATTTTTTAAAATGTTCGTAATAGTCTGAATGAGGTTTTTTAGAGAGAAAAATTGGAAAAGTTGCCCGGAAAAATTGAATGTGCTTTTTCTCATGTACCGATTAGACTAATTTTTTTAGATAATATTCCAAATGAGGTTTTTAGTGAAAGAAAAATTGGAAATTTTGGAAAAAATGAATGTGCCTTTTTTGATAAGGGCTTTTGGTTTGAATTGGACCATAACTCACAATTCGAACGTTGGATATGCGTAATTTTTTCTGTTCCTTATGCTCTCGGAATGCAAATAACTCCTTTGAATGTTTTCTATTGTAAAAGAACTGGTAAATCTGGTGAAAAATCTGGAAAAACTCATTCCAGCCTAAATTAAAATAAAATAATCTTCGTTTTTATTTGTGGGTTGCTTCTGTACGACAAATGTAGTTATTCTATTTCTGTTCCACTGATATTAATTGATTACATGAGCTTGATGATATAATGAACAGGTTATTATCTCAATCAGGCATGACAATGTCCAATCGTCCAATGCATGACGCATTTAACCAAGAGTTGAAAAGTGAAAAATAACAAAAATATGTGTACGATATTGTCATGAAAGTTGTGCACAATGAAACTATAGGAATTTTCTTTTTGGACGCTCCCAGTGGAACCGGAAAAACTTTTTTGGCCTCATTGATTTGAAATGATTCGCTCACACTTGCACTTGCTTCATCAGGAATTGAAGCTGAATTGTTGGAAGGTGGTATGAAACAACAACATGCAATCTTTTGAAGAACTGTACGATGTCCAAAGTTTTATGCAGCAATGCAAATTGATTGTTTGGGATGAATGTACGACAGCACATAAAAAGGCTTTGGAGACATTAGACCAAACAATGCAAGATCTATGACACAATCAAACCGGTTTAGTGGTGCAATGATCGAATTAGAAATGTAAATAAAACACGTTGAGACTCACTGAGATTTCAAATTTAATGGAAGAAAACAAATCATTTGGTTAATATGAAATTCTGGCTTAATTGAGACTTAAATTTTGGAAAAAAACCGCATGGTTTCAAGTCAATCACATTCCAGGCACATCACACATTTCTGGCATTTCAGTAGTGTACTGCCGATGGAATTCATCTCAAATGTAAAATTTCCCATTGCTGTAATTCTGAGTGTACTACTACTCAAATTGAATATCCATGGACACAATCGTTAATAAATATAATGACCACTCAGAAATATTTTTCCCTCAATTTTACTTTCCTTACACATTCTCATTAGCTTTTCACACATTCACAAAATGATCACAAACAAATCTATTGAAATTTGGACAAGACAACATCTGTCGGGTCACATAGTTAATAATAATAACAATAATAATAATAAACGTGGGGGACACAGCAAGGGTTCTGGAAGGACAATACAAAGTCAACAATGGATAACTTCTGAAAATTATCATTAAAAATAGTGCTTAATAATAATGATATACATAAAAAGTAAGAGAAGGATAAAAAAAGTTGAGGATATATGAATATTTAGTATCTAGTTCCATGGAGTTTTTAATACTGATGGTTGTGCAATTGTAGTTATGGGCACTCACTGGATTGTCCAGATTTTTACTTTTTATTGTATCATTATAAGTAGGCTGCCTCCAACTTTGGTAAGTGATAGCTTTACTTTCCCCATGATTTCTTGTTTTCATATTGCCTTAAAATATTTTCCATTTCACTTTTACACCATTCATTAAATAATAGATACACTACTAACAGAATTATTAAAACAAAAATAAGCACATAAAAGCAATAGAGAAATGGTGAACATACAAGTATATTTCCTTTAACTAAATATAATATGTACAAAATTTTAAGCACAGAAACAAACCTTTTCAGTTTTGTTACTGGAACACCACGCAACACTAGTGACTGAATCCAAATGCGATCTTCCTGCAAGGAGCAACTAGGCGTCAGACTCTCCCAAAGTGGACCATCCCAGTTTTCAAGTGTGTCTAAAAGAAATGATCCTTCCTTCATAGCAAAAGGAAGGGAAAGGCTGGTGGCAGCAAATTTACGACCCAGGCTGGACAGGCCACTGCATATGTCCAGCAGAGATGCAGTTGGTGTTCGCAGACGGTAAGGCAGAGTCAGTGTGTCGAGAGCGGCAGCCAATAGAGAACTGCTGTGGTATGGCAGACCTGCCTTTAGACACCAAAAACTATTAATGTTGAAATGCCAAATAATCAAAAAAGGAAAGTATTAGGGCTTTTGAGAAACAAGGGACTGGAATAGCTATGGTAATTACATGTCAAATAATTTTAAGAATGGGGAATCCTGGAAAGGATTTTTGTAAAAAGTTAAAACAAAGTCATACAAAAACATTATGAAGGCACTGTATACAAAATCCCGACTAAAAAAATCAATCAAAATGATGGGACACAGGAAACTGTGTCCAATGATGAAAATGATTAAGGCTGATACAGGCATAGATAATTTTTCTTTCGCACTTCATGCCTCATCGGCACTGAGGTAATAAAATGCAGGAGAGAATGGAGGAACAGGAAGGAAATTGGCCATAACTTTTTAAAGAAACCATTCTGGTGTTTGCCTAAAGTGATTTCAGGAAAGCATGGGAGGAAAAAATCTGGATGTTCCAATGAGTATTTGAACCCACATCCTCCCGAATGCCAGGACCGAGCGTTACTGCTCATCCATTACACTCAGAGGCATTAGATATGCACAGGTGTTTTATTATAAGGGATTAACGGTAAACAATGAGTAAGGAAATTAGCCACAACCTTCACAAAGAATGTTCCTGGCATTTGCATGGAGTTTTCTTTTGGAAACCATGATAAGTGGGACCTTGATGACCAGACTGGGAACTGTATTCTAATTTTCCCAAATTCCAGACTTGAACTTTTTTTTAAATTCAATTACTATGATTCTATGAAATGGCAAAAGATGGTTAGTAGAAATATATTGTCTGAGAATAGAAAGGCATTCTTCCTACTCCATTGTTATTGACAAGATAGGATCAGTCCAAACTAGTCAATATAGATAAAAAAAACTCAACAAAACAAATAGGATCAATATATGGGTACTTCTTAAATTTTGTAGTCTAGGAGAACACTAAAAAGTGGCATATAAGCAAAAATCTGATGCCAGCTCTGAACAAACAATTAATGTAAGAATGAAGACTTTCCCGGTGTACGACTGCAATGAAGTTTTCACGGGTGTACTACCAGATTGTGTTGTGAAATCACGATACTTCAACCTCTGCCATCTTCTTCAGGTGTGGAGACATCTGCACTGGTCGGCTGATCCACAGATACTGAGATAGCTCAGGACTGTCAGATGTATGGGCGTAGCCCAAACATCTGACAGTCCTGTTGGGTGCCGCACTTCCTTATATACATGTCTGCTTGCGGTGGCTGGCTGGCAGTGGGCGTGGCTATAGTTCTCGTTGCAGTCCGAACTAATATGGAGCCCTCTATGGCGGCAGCTGGACAGAAGTACAATGTTCTCTGCGGATTCTTGCCAAAGCTGGTTTCCATGCCTCACTTAGACATAGACCAATGTCTCTATTGAATGTGTTGGCCAGTTGAATTTTGATCACTTCTTTGATAACAGATTCCCAAAAATGTGAATTTCTAGTCAGTATCCTAACAGTATTGAACTCTGCTCTGTGACCATGGCCGTACATGTACTCGGTGATTACTGATTTGCTGTATTGTCCTAGGCGGAGGTGGCGTTTATGTTCTTCACACCGGTTTTCTATAGTGCGGATAGTTTGGCTGATGTAGGTCTTTCCACACTCGCATGGGTTGCTATAAATCCCCAGAACTCTTAGGCCAAGATCATCCTTGACTGAACGGAGGTAGTCCTGTATTTTGGCTGGTGGTTGGTAGAAACATTTTATTCTATGCCATGCGAGGATTCTGCCAATTTTCCCTGAGGTGTTTCTGGCAAATGGCAAGAAGGTGGTGGCCTTGGGCATTTCTTCCTGTTGGACTCAAATTTTACGCAGTTTATGTTCAATTGCACTTTCTATCTGCCTCTCAGTGTACCCGTTACACCTGAAGACATTTCTCAGGTGTTCTAGTTCTTGTGGCAGGCTGTCTTTGTCAGCAATCGCTCTAGCCCTATGCACAAGAGTATTTAACCCTTTGACTGCTGTAGACGTGTTAACGTGCGCGGCTATTACTGCGCCCAGGTGCTCCAGACGTGTATACACGCGCCGCCTTGCCGCTCTGTCTGTGCTCCAGACGTGTATACACGCGCCGCCTCGCCGCCCTGTCTGTGCTCCAGATGTGTTAACACGCTAGCCTCTTAGCGGCCTGGCTATGAAGCCATATTTCCACCCAGGGTGGTTAGTTGTTTTCCTCATTTGGCCCTTGAGCATTGGCAGCTGCGATCTAATTTGTGTTGCTATTTTCCTTTTAGTTTTCGCTGAGAAAATGGCATACAGTCATTATTTTTTTTAACTGCTTAACGTCTCTTAACAGCGAGGTCTTTAGAGATGGTAAAGAATGGGGGGCAAGGAATGGGAAGGAATTCGGCTATGGCCTTTTGAAGGAAGCATCCCGGCATTCACCTGGAGTGATTTGGGGAAACCATGGAAAACCCAAATCTGGATGCCTGGACGGGGATTCGAACCATCGGCCTCCCGAATACACCGTCGTGTTTGTACCGCGGAAGAAATCATGGAGATTCTTACTAGAAGCGACAGTGAATATGATCACTTTGATATGGATGACAGTGTCTAGATGTAATTTTCCTAAGCTGTGTACATCAGCTAGTGGTAAATGACCATTTTTCAGAGTTTGAAGCTACAGATTGTGCGAGCGAAATGTATGGAAAAAGAGAATGCTTTAGTGACGCGTTTGACAGCTTGTGCTTGTCGATTAAGCTGCAGGACACAAGTGGGGATTAGGTTAACTTTCCAGCAGTTTGTCATTTTTCCTGATATTTCTAACGGAGTATCATATGATATCTATTGCTGATGAGACCAACAGATACGCGAGAATCAATTCACACTATATTTTCACTATGAAGTGGTTTAAAAAGTTCTTTTTCCACATTCTCGAACACTGCATTTTAAATGCTCACGCTCTTCACTGAACCATTACCCTTCCTGATAGGTGCAATGCACCCTCCGCCAAACACTTTTAGTGAATCGCGGAGTAATTGTAATAGTAATAGTAACCGGATGAAAAATGCCAGTTGCAGAGTTTCGTCTGTTGCATCCATAAATTTAAATTTCGTGAGGTATTTTTCAGGATTTCCTGACACCCCCCCCCCCCCCCCCGTCTTGTAAGATCAGGTCCGTGAGACGCGACGCCCCCCCCCCCCTTAGAAATTGCCCTCGCAACTTTTTGAGACCTTTTTTTTTAGGTCGCAACCTTCCAAAGCTGCACTTTTCGAGGAAATACATCGACTTTCACGTCATTTGTAGAGTTTTTTTTTAACTCTACAGTCCAAAAAATTTCACGTGAGATTTCCATTGACCCCCTCTCTCCCTTGGTAATATTTCGGCCCCCACCCCCATTTCACCTCACGTAATTTATGGACGCCCCCTTAGAGAAGTTGTTGAAGCATATGCCACAGAACAGAACGAACCTAGCAATGGAAGACTCTCTGATAAAGAATATCGTCAAGCATTTACTGGGAGACATTTTCCAAATTTCATTCATATTGCAAATTCGAAGAAAAGCACGCCAATGCGTAAATGCACTGTATGTTCGATACAGAAAGTGCGTCGAGAAACCAATGCAGAACATATAATGTATCACTGTGTGTTGTACCATTTTTCAAGGCTTATCACACAAAAAGAATTACTAACCATGGTTAACTGCAGAGTAATAATTATATTACATTTATACGCCTCTAAAACTAAACGAAATACAAAAAAAAAAAAAAAAAAATATTTATATATATATATATTAGCCCATGTCAAAAAGAAGGCTGGAAAATTTGTGCAGAATTTGTGAAAGGTATTCGGAAAGGTTCTCTCCAGATAAATTACTACGCTCACAAAGTAAAAAAATTTCAGTTGCTGTAATATCTATTTAGTATATGAAGTACCGGCATGTTATATTACGCAGACATTCACTTTTAGAGGAGCTTTAAATTGAAAAACTTTAGATGTTATATTAAGAGCAGTTATTTTGTATCTGCGGTTTCAAATCGCAGAGTGACAGCAGAAGAACGTCAGACACAACGCTCCAGACGTATTCAGTACACAGCGGTCCGGTCTAACGCGGCAATCCAGCGCAGGTAAACGGCTTAGGCGTAAACAAAGGAGCACTCAGCGAGAGCTCGGCCGGGCAAACCGTAGCAGTTAAAGGGTTAAAATAGTGTTACCCTGCACAGGATGGTGGAAACTTGTGGCGCCCACATACTAGTCCATGTGGTTCGATTTTCTGTATACACTGTGCCATAGCGTTACATCTAGCTTTCTTTCAATTAAGATGTCAAGGAAAGGTATGCGGCCGTATTTTCCATTTCCATAGTGAACTTTATGCTAGTATGAATTCCGTTAAGATATTCCAGAAACTCATGTAAAGTCTTGTTACCGTGGGGTCACACCACAAGCGTGTCATCGACATATCGGTAAAAATGTGTCAGTTTGAGAAATGCTCCCTGCAGGGCTTTTTCTTCGAAATGCTCCATGTATAAGTTGGCGACTACAAGGAGAAAGTGGAGACCCTATGGCTACCCCGTCTACTTGTTCATAGTATTTCCCTAAGCATGTGAAATACGTACATCAGTACAAGTTTGAAAAGATCCACAATGGCTGGTTCAAACTGGTGACGTATCAGCTCCCGTGTATCCTCCAATGGGATGCGGGTGAATAATGAGATGACGTCGAAGCTAATAATTATATCGGAATCTTTCAGTTTCATGTTCTTGATGATCTTGACAAGTTCTGTGGAATTTTTTACATGGTGTTTGCAATGGCCGACTGATGGACTGAGAAGACGGGTCAGATATTTAGCCAGCGGATAGGTCGGAGCTCTGATATTGCTAACGATAGGTCTTAGAGGTACGTTTTCTTTGTGTATCTTCAGCAGACTGTATAGCTGATGTGGTCTGGCAGCAAGAGGACTGAGTTTCTTGTTGGTCTCTTCAGAAGATTCGGCCTTCTTCAATAAAGCTGTAGTCTTCCTCTCAATCCTGCTGGTAGGATCATTGTCCAGACGCCAATAGGAAGGATCATCAAAGATGTTCCTTATCTTTTGCTTGTACTGTTCTGCTGTAAGCAATAACGTCGCATTTCCCTTGTCGGCCGATAAAACAACCACGTCATTGTTCTGACGCAAGTGCTTCGCGTTCCTCCTTGGTTATGTTGGTCTTGGGGGGTTTTGCTTTATCCAAGAACCGGCAGGTTTCTCTGCGGACCTCTTCCGCTGTCTCCCCTGGTAGGACACGAATAGCCTGTTCGACAGAGGTGATGATGTCAAGTGTTGGCACACATCTTGGCGCAAATCAGCGATTGCCGAGCACGTGTACGACCATGGCAACAGAGTAGAGTTTAATAATGTTAGGATACTCAATTAACAGCACATTTCAATAAAAAAAAGTATCAATATATGCCAAAATAACCTCAAAATAAAAAGTTATGTATGCTTGATTTGTGAAAAATTTAGAAACAATATTAGATGTATTTCTAATATTTGTTTATAAATACAGGATAAATATTAGGAACACAATTTCAAGTACATTGGTAATATTGATTTTGAAATAGATAAAGGTAACAAAAATTGTTCAAAATCAACATTTCTGACAGTCAGTGTTAATTCTCTACTTAACAGGCGCTACATATCCATACCACCGTTTATTTCTGCGAAAACTCGATAGAAAATCGCACAATCTTTAAAGCTCACTGAAAACATTAACTCTGTCTGCAAGATACTCTGTATTTCCAACTAGCTCATTTGGGGAGTCATGGGTATCATTATCCAAATGTTTACACCTTTTACATTTTAACGAGTTCACCTGTAGCCATGCAAAACTTATCATTAACACTCGCACTAATTATTTATACATGACAACAGATACTGATGACAGCAATTGAGACCAAAATAAATGTCTCATTAATTAGATGTTACATGGTACTTAAGATTGGAAAAATGAACTCAACATGGTATAGTGACCCCTAACACTGTGAGCACACTTCACAGTCCCCAATGAGCATAACAAATGCTGTATCGTTAGGCTACCAAGTGGTATAATTGGATTCAGGATGAAGACGATAAGAGACATGCAATGCAAAACTGTACCTCTAGATTATGCTATCATTTACTTGAACCCCATACAATTTCACCAAAATCACTTGATACAATGTTTTATACTTTGAATTGACAAATCTTGATAACATGAGTGTTGTAGCATCACCAAGTTGGAAGCAACAAAGCAATCAAAATATAGCAAAATGTTTATCTTCCACAAAGAGAATGCAACATGGTCCCCATTTGACCTAGCAAATATTTTGATCATTTGGCTATTAAACAGTAGTAGGACCATTACTCGTACTGTCAACAGTAGCCAAAACTACAGAATTATGATGCTACCTATTTATGTCAGTATAGATTATGTATTGCCATCATGCTAATAACAGCCAAATCTTTAATACGACAGCCTTATACACACCATGTAGGGAGGCTTAATTGGTGCATGCTGTTGACCTTCTGTAAAGTGAACATAAATTATAATGTACTGCATGTTTATTGGTTGGAAATATGTAATATTCTAGATGGAGGCTTAGTCTTAAGTACCTCACAAGTAAACTTCCCTATTATTTATTCAGACTCCTTCGAATCCCCGTCCGGGCATTCAGATTTGGATTTTCCATGGTTTCCCAAATCACTCCAGGCAAATGCCGGGATGCTTTCTTAAAAAGCCCATGGCAAATTCCTTCCCATCCCTTGCCCCCATCCTGTCCCATCTCTAAAGACCTCGCTGTTGAGAGAGGTAAAGCAGTTTATATATATATATATATATATATACACATGGAAAAGAAAGGGAAAATACACCCAACACTCACCAAAGCTGAAGGGAGGAGGGCAGCAGCAACACAGCACAACACACAAACTAATAAAAAACAATATTTCGGGTGAAAATCCCCTTTTTCAAGTTAACAGAGAGGTGGCTGGTCTTGCGCAAGACTTGCGTAGGACGCAGCCACTCACAGAACGCAACAGACCGTCAGAGGTGGTGGGGGCAGCAACGATAATATAACCGCGAGTATGCGAAAGATTAAAATGATCAAATATATATATATATATATATATAGGAATCAAATTAGGATAGGGAAATGAGCCACCACTTACCTTCAGATGATGGATGTGGGGCGCGAACACACAGAAAAGACACAAACACAAATAATAAAGTAATTTTCGGGAAAAAACCCTTCTTCAACAAGAGAACATTATGAGAGGTGGGTGCACCCGGAGACTGCCTCACGGAAAGGCAGTCTCCGGGTGCACCCACCTCTCATAATGTTCTCTTGTTGAAGAAGGGTTTTTTTCCCGAAAATTACTTTATTATTTGTGTTTGTGTCTTTTCTGTGTGTTCGCGCCCCACATCCATCATCTGAAGGTAAGTGGTGGCTCATTTCCCTATCCTAATTTGATTCCTTTCCGCTACTTAGCGTCTTTTTTTTCATTGTTATTATATATATATATATATATATATATATATATATATATATATATATATATATATATATATTAGTTATTAAAAATATATATAAAGAAAAAATATAATTGAAAATTAAAAAAAAAATGAAACTATTGAACTATTGTACCGGCCAGTGGTGGGTGTATAGGGTGAGGATGGAAGATGACCCCGTTGCAAAACTTGCGGTATGCATCCACCTACCACTACCTATAGCAATCCTACAACTGGTGAAACCTACCCCATAATAGGTCATGCCACCTGTACAACCACCCATCTCATTTACCAGCTCACCTGCCTCCACTGTCCAAGTTCCTACATTGGCCTGACCTCAAACTCATTATCCATCAGAATGAATGGTCACAGACAGACAGTTTACTCCCAAAACCTGGACCTCCCCTGTTGCTCACCATGCCAGTACTCACAACACCCGTGACCTTAATAACTGCTTCACAGTAAGAGCCATTAGAGTACTTACAGACACTACCTCCCAATCTGAACTCCGCAGGTGGGAATTGGCATATCAACACATCCTTCAAACCAGACATCCCCCAGGCCTTAATTTCCGTTAACATCTTCCATCCTCACCCTATACACCCACCACTGGCCAGTACAATAGTTCAATAGTTTCATATATTTTTTTTAATTTTCAATTATATTTTTTCTTTATATATATTTTTAATAACTAATATATATATATATTTTTTTGATCATTTTAATCTTTCGTATACTCGCGGTTATATTATCTTTGCTCTCCCACCACCTCCAATGGTCTGTTGCGTTCTATGAGTGGCTGTGTCCTACGCAAGTCTTGCGCAACAGCCACCTCTCTGTTAACTTGAAAAAGGGGATTTTCACCCGAAATATTGTTTTTTATTTGTTTGTGTGTTGTGCTGTGTTGCTGCTGCCCTCCTCCCTTCAGCTTTGGTGAGTGTTGGGTGTATTTTCCCTTTCTTTTCCATGTAAATATTGCCTCGCAGCATTTCTTTCCTTTCATTGTTACCTATATATATTCAGGCTCTTCTTCGAAGATCTGACTAGCTTCGTTCCAGTGATCATTTGAGAATGATTAAGCAAGTGCTTGGCTTCCCCTGAATACCCTGAATATGAAAATCAGTAGCATTAGTATTCATATATCCAACTACTAGTGTAAGACCATGACCGTTTCTTGCATATTGTCGTGGGTCTAGAATAGTTCCAGATTTTAGGGTCGAAGATTATGAGAAGTTGACATGATCTGACCAAACACGAACTTGAGCTGTGTTTCTGCCTTAGGGTGAATAAAATCTCTGAGCTTGAAGAACTCAGAAATATTAATAGACATATTAAACACAGACAGGAATGATCACACCATCATTTAATTGTTTCAAAGGTTGTAGACTCATATTTTCTGAAATACAAACTTGACTTGTATTTGACTCTAAAATTTCATTCTGCAAATATTTGAAGAATTCCCTTTTTTGAAGCCTGGAAAACATCTATAATGTAATCAATCAATGGTCATAGTTTCTGTAATGGCCAGAGATATTATGCAGATTCCAGATTATTAAATAGCTGAACAACTCCGAAGAAATTAATTGTCAGAATACTGGATTTGGCAACATTTTTTGCCTGATATACACTTTAAATAATCTAATAACTCACGTATAGTGAATGTGAACAAAGACCATTACTGAAAGTGGTCAGTAAAATATGTAAAAAGCAAATAAACAGTAATATATAAACTTTGAGCAGCAACATTAGCAAAAATTTTAATTAAATTCAAATTTAGCTTAGGCCAGACATTTGTGGTTATAGCAGAGATCATAAAAAATTTAAATTTCTTAAATGTTACTTTCATTAACGACATGTTTCTGAAAAGTACGTGTAGTTCAACATTTTTTCAACCGAAATATTTTTCCACACGTTTTTAAGAATAAAATGCTACGAAAAGAAAATTTTATGACTATATTACAGCAATTTCATAGCAGTTGTGTATGTATTAAACTGTGCACATAATCTCTATTGTTGTTGAATTGTTATTAATAAGTAAAAAGCTGTTTGTGGTGTTATGAATTGGTTAAATAAAGTAAGAGCTAAATCATTTATTTATTAAATAAAAAGAGGAAGAAAATATTTTATTTACATGTTGTAGATACTAAATGCTGTAGCTGAAGGCAAAAATCAACTGAAGTAACGAGTTTCATATCGCGTATACATCCTTGATTTAAACCTACAAAAAAGGTGAGCTTAAAGCTAATTTAATAGCTAACACATGTATAAACTTTGGTCATAAATTTAATGAATGTATTGTGCCAATTAATTTCATAGCAATTATTTAACTGTCAAACTGTGTACCTAACCTCTAATTACTAGTAAATATGGTCACTGTTAATTTGCGAGTGACGGCTGCTATGCGACATCACCGTTCTCCAGCTAGTAGCTATTGAGGTGAGCACGTAGTCTCCAGACTACACATTTTATTAAAAAGAGTTTTTTTTTTTTTTTTGTAACTGCTTTACGTCTCTTTTTAACATTGATGTCTTTAGAGACGGGAAAGGATGGGGGGCAAGAATGGGGGCAAGGAATGGGAAGGAATTCGGCCATGGCCTTTTGAAGGAAGCATTCCGGCATTTGCCTGGAGTGATTTGGGGAAACCATGGAAAACCCAAATCTGGATGCCCGGACAGGGATTCGAACCGCCATCCTCCCGAATGCGAGGCGAGAACGCTAACCGTTACACCGCCCCGCTCGGTTTATTAAAGAGGATCTATGTTTCATCTATATAAGTGAGAAAGTTTGGATGGATTATCTGCCTCAATCATGCCTTAATTGCTCAACAGATTTAAATGAAATTTGGCACAGAGGCAGTAAATTGTGTTTGTTCAACTTTTAACATGCAAAAAAAAAAAAAAATATAATAATAATAATAAAATAAATAAAAAAATAAAATGTTTCTTTGGAAATTGCAATTATTAATTCACAAACACCAAGGAGTTTCCTATTTCATAGACAGCAGTGCCATGTTTACTCTTAATTTTTTTACGTACGTCACAAAAACTTCTTTTTAGAAATAAAAGCAAAAACCTTCTGATATAAGCTGCCAAATGCACAAAGGCTTAACGTGGTCCTAGTTGGCCTCAACAAATAAATAAATAATATATATGCATGTATTCATTTAGTTTAAAAGTACTAAAAATTATGCGCTTCACAAATAATTGTTTGGAAGTAGGAAATATAAATCTGTACTTAATCTTATTTTTTTTTTCAAAAATCGTACAGTCTGTCTGTTCACAAAGAGATGATTCAGTTGGATACATGAAATAGTATAACACCTCAGGTATAACACCATAATTCTGTTCATGCATCATAATATACATGAAAAATCAAAGTTTGGGGGAAAAACGTATAATTGTAAAATCTAAGAGTATACCAGCACAAAAGACAGTTCATTAAAAGAAACAATATGGTCATGCGCGAAATGTCATTTTTGTATGTTTATGACAATTATGTAATGGTTTTGATTCCAAATCAGTTCAATTTATTGCCTGTGTGTCTTTTTTCCCCCTACTGTGCACTCTGTGTAATATTACAAATTGTTTTTAACAATCAGTTCAATTTATTGCCTGTGTGTCTTTTTTCCCCCTACTATGCACTCTATGTAACATTACAAATTATTTTTAACAAAATTTTTGTAGAAGTCAGTAAAATACAATATATAAAAGTGTTTTTTACTTCGTTCAATATTCCACCAATACCTATTAAATCCTTCACTTAAAATGAATGTATGCAATGGCATATGGTAGAAACTTTTCGTCTCAAGAAGCCATAGTAGGAGCAGTTTGCATTGCGATATACGTTGCCACTAACAAGGAGCTTATGAAAGCAGCTTATTTTTTTTTTTTTTTTTTTTACTAACTAGCAGTTACCCGTGACTTCGTCTGATTGAAAGAGTGTTATGGTATAAAAGTTTTTGATACTCTTCAGAGTACTACAGAAAAATTTCTTCTTTAGGGTTGAAAATATCGTCAACTGCTTCCTTGGCTTTTATTCTTCAACTAGTGTAAGCCTGTGACCGTTTTTTGCGTATCGTCATGGGTCCAGAATAGTTCCAATTTTTAGGGACCAAGATTATAACAGGTTGACCTGATCTGACCAAATATGAACCTGACCTGTGTTTCACTCTTAGGGTGAATAAAATCTCTTGAGCTTGAAGAACTCAGAAGTATTAATAGGCGGAGGTATTAAACATGGACAGGGACGATCACACCATCATATAATTGTTTCAAAGGTCATTGACTGGAACTTGCTTAAATACAAACTTGACTTGTATTTGACCCTTAAAGTTCACTCTGCAAAATTCCTGTTTGCTTCGAAAGAATCACGTTGTTGTTGATTTTTTTTTTTTTTTTTTTTTTTTTTTTTTTTTTTTTTTTTTTTTTTATTGGGACTGGGAAAACATACATAACATAATTATTGGTCATAGTATCTGTAACGGCCAGAAAACTTAATTAACATTCCATATTATTAAACAGTTGAGCAACTCTGAAGAAATGGATTACCAGAATAGTTGATTCGGTAACATATTTGGTCTGATGTCCACTTAAAATAGCCTAATAACTCATGTATAGTGAACATTAATAAAGACCATCGACAAAAGTGGTCAGTAAAATACCTGAAAAGCAAATAAACCGTAATGCATAAACTTTGGTCAAGCAACAATATTAGTGACAGTTTTAATTAAATTGAAATTAATGCTAAGCCGGAACGACAATTGGCATTCATGGTTACAGTAGAGACCATGAGTAATTTAAGTTTTAAAAAGTTTTTTTTTAAGTTGCTTATTGAAAAGTAGATCAACATTTTTTCAGCCGCAAAATTTATCGATAATTTTTTAACTATGAAACGCTATGAAAAGCAAACTTAATGACAGTAGTATGGCTATTATTTTGGTAGTAGTTGCTTAGCTATTAAATTGTAGACATAACCACGAATTTCTTGTAATGGTATCTCTGGTCGCTGTTTTGCGAGCGAAGGTTGACAGCGTTCTTCAGCCAACAGCTATCGAGGTGAGTGAATGAGCTTACAAAATTATATAGTAGATGAAAAGTGTACCTCAAAGCCGGGACATGCACCGAAAGATACGGTTACACACATTACTCACTTATCGGTAGTAGACGTATTGAGTAGATTCCGATGTCATTATAGTCAGAATTTGGCATGGCAGGCACCTTCTGCACTTTAAATCCACTGTGCACCAGGGAATATTAGTAATCATTCTGGTCCAGGCTGTTTTTCAACCTTCGTTAATATAGCTCCTTGGAAATCAGCACTTTTTTTCACATATATTGTGACACATATATTATGAATGGAATTACGGTGTGATACCTGAGATGTCACACTATTTCATGAAGACATCTTTTTGTGAACTTATCAACAGTATGACTTAAAAAAAAATAGGTTAAGTACAGATTTACATTTCCTGCACTGGAACTATTATTATTGATCTTTTGATACAATGTAAGTACAATGCAATACATGTCACTAAATTGGCACTTGTGAAAATAGCTTAAATTACTAATAAACTATCAGTTGACATTCTAGTTCAAGCTGTATTTCAACCAAATCACAAACTCTGCCAATATTATCACTAGAAAATTACTGACGCATTAATACATTCACTACACTGCATGCTTGCAAATCAATGAATTGTGACATAAAATTGACCCACAATTTCAGATCGTTATATCAAAGCAACCGCTAAAAACTGGTTGAAAAATGACCTTTGTAATATGGCGGTCATAAAAGTGAAGTAAATAATGAATACATGTGCAACTACATCCAGTCAGATGAACTATGGCATCAGCATCAGGACAATTAGTATCGTAATTTAAAAATGTATACTAAAATGCTCATAACTTACGTTGTACAACAGAAAGTCTAGAATTCATTACAACTCTTAACACAGCTTACCTTAATATTGCAGGTCAAGTATACATCGCGATACAATTATTGTGTTAGCATGCGTGCTTTTGTCTAGCTGCAAATTCATACTGAAGGTGTAATTATAATAAAATTAATTGTGATAATTTATGCTAAGTTAATAAGCAATCCTTAGATAGAAAATGTTGTTACAACTCAAAATTAATTCTGCTGCGTTTAGTGTGTTAAGGTGTGTCCATGTCGTTTGATTTTGGAGTGGAGATAGTGGCTAGGTTGAAATGCTGTCTGGACAAGAATGTTCTTGTTATAGCATTAGGCAGCAGGAGTTTAGTTATTATTAGTAATAAATAAGCTGCTTACATAACTGTAATATTAGTGATGATGTGTATCGCAATGTAAACTACTCATAAAATGACTTTTTGAAACGAAAAGTTTCTACCTTAGACAATTGAATATATTCGTTTTAAGTAAAGAATTTATTATTTATCTGCAGAATATTGAACAGTTAGCAAAAAAAAAAAGTGTCTATCGTAGGCTACTATTTGAAGTGATTTCTACAAAAATTTTGGACAAAAAATGGTTAGTTTTAAATTTTGGTAAAAATAAATTGTAATGTTACACAGTGTGTATAGCAGAGAGAGAGAGAGAGAGAGAGAGAGAGAGAGAGAGAGAGACGGGCAATAAGTTGAACCAAAGTAGAATCAAATCTGTTACATATTTGTCATGAATATACAAAAACATTTGGCACATCACAGTTTTGTCACTTTTAGTGAACTGACTTTTGTGCTGGTATACCTACTCTTAGTATTGTACATTTTTGTTTCAAGCTTTGATTTTTTACATATATTACGAACGGAATTACAGAGTGATACCTGAGGTGCTATACCATTTGATGTATGCAGCTGAAGATGTCTCTTCATGCACTTACAGACAGTATGATTTTTTTTTTTTTTTTTTAAATTAAGGTTTAGTACAGATTTATATTTTCTGCTTACTATTATTTGACAAGTCCATCAGTTTTAGTGCTTTTAAATTAAACACCCACATGCATACATCAGAAGCTTTTTTCTTTTCTTTCTGAAAAGAAGTGTTTGTGGAGCATGTAAAAAGCAAAGAGTAAACTTGACACTGCCGTGTATGAAGTAGGAACTTCTTTGGAGTTTGCAAATTTGGAATTGCAATTTCTAAAGGAACTATTTGTTTTTCACACAATTTACTAATTTCGTGCCAAATTTCATTTAAATATGTTGAGCTATTAATGCATGATTGATGCCAAAGAACATCCAAACTTTCTGTTTTATATAGAAAATAACTGTAAGGGTTTGGGAGAGGCTATATTAGCCTTTGCAACCAAATGTCAACCTCTCCTTTACATGGTGCACCCTGTTTGCACGGACGAGGCTCTGGTGACTGAAAGATTCCTGGTATAAGAAATCACCCTCTGGTTGCCAACAGCCTCTGAAAGGAGGGCAGAAGAGTGGAGAGCGGTCCGGGGCACCCTCTTGCCCTTGGTGTTGGAAACGGCCCCTAAAGGCGTATGAATCAGAAGTGATCAACTGCATGGGGATGCAGAAGGCAATGGGAAACCACTGTATTAAAGACCCAAAGGGTATCCCGAAGACATGTAATCCTCTCAAATTACATATATTACGGGAGGTAAAATAGTCCCCCAATCGGATCTCCGGGTGGGGACTGCTCAGGGAGGAGTCATCAGAATGGATAGACACATTCTATGAGTTGGAGCGTGGAATGTTAGAAGTCTGAATAGAGCAGGTAGGTTAGAAAACTTAAAAAAGGAGATGGAGAGACTTAAGTTATATGTTGTTGGGATTAGTGAGACTAAATGGAAGGATGCATAGGACTTCAGGTCTGGGGAATACAGGATAATTAGCACACAAGCTGTCAATGGAGTCACTGGTGTAGGATTTGTAATGAATAAGAGAGTAAGGAAACGGGTGAGTTATTATGAAAAGTTTAGTGACAGGATTATTTTGATGAGGCTAGAAACTAAGCCCGCCCCAACCACATTAATACAAGTGTACATGCCCACATCATAGGAAGATGAAGAAGAAATAGAGAAAATATATGCTGAAATTGAAGAACTAATCCAATATGTGAAAGGGGGGGGGGAAATCTAATAATCATAGATGATTGGAATGCAGTAGTGGGAGAAGGAAAAGAGGGGAATACTGTAGGATCTTTTGGTCTAGGAGAAAGAAATGAGTGAGGAAGCAGGTTGTTAGAATTTTGTGAAAAATATAAGCTAGTTATGGCAAACACACATTTTAAGAACCATGCAAGAAGATACACCTGGAAACGTCCAGAGGATACAGACAGATATCAGCTAGATTATATCATGTTCAAACAGAGATTCAGGAATCAAGTTTTAGACTGTAAAGCGTGCCAAAGAGCAGACATAGACACTGACCACAATTTGATAGTAATGAAGGGCAGGCTGAAATTCAAGCGAATATGGAAGCAATGTAAGCATAACAGACTGGAAGCACGAGAGAAAAATTTGCAGAAATGGTAGACTTAGGTCTAAGAAGTAATTCTGAAAGGAGTTCAACCGAGGACGAATGGAATGGATTAAAGACTGAAATAATGAAAGCTGGTAAAGAAACATTAGGCTTTAGAGAACTAGCCACCCAAAAACCTTGGATCACAGAGGAAATTTTGGAGCTGATGGATCGGAGGATAAGGCACAAAAATCTTCAGAAAGAAGCAGGAAGAGAGGAATACAGGCAATTTAGAAATCAAACTGGAAATGCAAAAAAGCAAAGGAAAAATGGTTAGAAGAAAAGTGTGAAGAAATAGAAAAGCAAATGGTCATATGTCAAGTAAATGTTGCGTACAGGAAGATCAAAGAGAATTTTTGAGAAATGAAGAAATGAGGTGTAAACATTAAAGATGCCGATGGGAAACCTCTTTTAAGCTCAGACAATAGAGCTAACCGATGGAAGGAATACATTGAGAAACTTTATGATGGGGACGACCTGAACAATAGCGTAATGCAAAAGGAAGGTGATGTCGACATTGATGATTCAGGATATCCTGTCTTGAGGACAGAATTTAATAGAGCTTTGAATCACTTGAAAGCAAATAAGGCAGTTGGAATTGATGAGATCCCTGCAGATCTTCTTAAATCCCTAGGAGAAGAAAGAATCAAAAGATTATGCAAGCTGATATCAAAAAGTTATGGAACAGGAGAAATTCCAACTGATTTTAACAAAAATATCATCTTCACACTTCCAAAGAAAGCACAAGCTGACAAATGTGAGAATTATCACACTATTAGTCTAACATCACATGCTTCAAAATTACTAACCAGAATAATATACAAAAGAATGGAAAGGGTAGTAGAAGAGATGATAGGTGAAGATCAGTTTGGGTTTAGGAAAAATCGTGGTACGAGGGAGGCAATTCTGGCTTTAAGATTAATACTTGAAGGGCGGATCAAGAAAAACAAAGATACTTTTTATGCATTTGTTGATTTAGAAAAAGCTTTTGATAATGTTAGGTGGGACAAGATGTTCAAAATTTTAAATATCGAGATGGAAGAATACTATATAAATTATATAAGAATCAAGTAACTATAATAAAAGTAGAGAACCATGCGAGACATGCATCAGTTAAAAAGGGTGTGAGACAAGGTTGTAGTCTATCCCCGTTAATATTCAACTTGTATGTAGAAGAAGCAATAAAGGAAATAAAAGAATAATTTTCATGTGGCATAAGTGTTCAGCGAGAAAAAATCAGTATGCTACGATTTGCTGATGACATTGTCCTATTAGCAGAATGAGCTGAGGATACTGAGACGTTACTAAATGGCATGAACAAAATACTGAAGGAAGAATTTGGACTGAATATAAATCGAAACAAGACAAAAGTGATGAAATGTACCAGAAATGAAATCAATACTAGTAGATTAAATACAAAAATAGGATCGGATGCAACAGGAGAAGTAAGTGAATTCTGCTACTTGGGAAGCAAAATTACAACCGATGGTCGAAGCAAGAATGATGTTAAAAGCAGAATAGCATTAGCAAAAAGAGCCTTTGTGAAAAAGAGAAATCTTAGTTTCAAACCTTGATCATGGAAATAGAAAGAACTTTTTAAAACTCTGTGTGGAGCACAGCACTTTATGGCAGCGAAACATGGACTTTAGGAATACCAGAAAGCAAGCATTTGAAATGTGGTGCTACAGAAGAATGCCGAAAATTAAGTGGACTGACAAAGTACGAAATGAACGAGTTTTGGAAATGATGGGTGAGAAAAGAAGTTTGTGGAAGAAGCTTACAGAAAGAAGAGACAGGCTGGTAGGTCATATTTTTAGACATGCAGGATTGGTTAATTTGTTAGTGGAGGGAACAGTCGAAGGTAAGAACTGTAGAGGAAGACAGAGATTAGAATATATGAAACAGATAATTGAGGACGTGGGCTGTAAGGGGTATGTAGAAATGAAGAGGTTAGCACAGGATAGGAAGGGATGGAGGATTGCATAAAACCAGTCGAAAGACTGACAACAGAAAGAAAAAAAAAAGCTGCTTTCACGAGTGCCATTTAAATGGCATCATATATTTCTGTGTACTGATATTTCATCAAGTAATAACAACAATAAGCTTGGACGAGTTAGCAGACCACCCGGCATTGCCTGAAGTAAATTTTTGAAATTGATAAATGTTTTAATCAGATAGGTGAAGTGGTAATTTGCCTGAAGACCTGCCTGCAGATTGAGAAACCAAAAGAAACCTATAATAATAGTAACACTGATTATTATGAAGGAAGAATAAATTACTGCTTTAACAATGGAATTTATATTTTAGTGCACAATCAATTAATAAAAACAAATTAAATTGTAGTAACTGGTCCACAGGTATTCAATAGTTTTCACAGATAGATAAACCAATATTAACTCTGAACATTATGAAGAAAAGAATCAATTACTACTATAACACATAAATTTCTATGTTAAAGCAGAATTAATTAATTGAATCAATATATCCACAAAACCAAACCAAAATTTAAAGAACAAATTAAGCCTTTTTTTTTTTTTTTAAACCAATTTTCAGATATTTAGGGCAAATCAAAATATCAATTTTTAGTTCCGCAATTTTTTAACGGAAACGACTGTCATTGGAACATTTAGCTATTTATTTGCTCTTTAAATTTTTTGGACATTTAGCCGATTCGAATAATTTATTGCTAATATTTTGACATTTTGAGTTTCCATCAATTCAAACTGTATTAATTTTTATTTGTGAGACTTGAAATTAGTAATTTTAAGAGATGCTGGGCAAATGAAAAGTAAAATCTTTCAAAGAAATGTAAAAAAGCTAGGTCCAGATGGACTGCTCAAGCAGAGCTGCAAAGTTAAGCAGTTGGCACATCTTGGAGCTTCTGAACTGCCGGAGCAGTCGCAACTTGGGCAATAAACAGGAAACTGATTACATGGTGTCCGAACGATCTGCTGAGACACCAAAAAAATGCGAGCTCAGTGCAAAGAGCAAGCCAAACGGCAATCAGTTTCAAGAACTGCTGAAACACCGTAGGAGATGAAGAGTTGGCAACAACATGCTGCATATTTGGCATTGAAACAAGCTGCTGAGACACCTGAAGAAACGTGAGCTCGACGAGAAGAACAAGCAGTGCGGCAGTTGATTTTAAGAGCTACTGAAACACCAGAGCAAATGTGAAGTAGGCAACAACAGAATGCCAAATATTTGGCATCACAATAAGTTGCTGGAAGTTAGGAACAATCGTAAGCTCATTGACATCAGCATGCCAGATATTTTACAAAGAGTTAATGTCACTGTGGACGAGTCTGAAACCTGTAGAGAAGCTATTTCCAAAAGGCCAACAGAGAGACGGCAAGCATTCATTAAAAACACATGGTCTGCTTTCATTACGATGTGACTATTGATTATGGTAGCCAATGGTTCTATAATGTGAAAAAAAATGAATAAAGAGTGCTGATTTTGTGGGTCTCTGATATGGAGGAAAGAACCTGCAGGAACGTGTTTGTTCAGGTAGCTATTCCTTTAATAGAGGAGCTGGTGGAACCATTGAAACAGCTGTTTTCTTACGACACAGATGAATTGTGACGATTTCTGAATCTTATCAGAAAGTATAATTCCTTCTTTCATATGACATCTTTTGGAGCCGACAGAATTGTTGCAATGCAAGGATTTTCACTGACATTTACTATACAGGGCCAAGTATATCACAAAATTGGATCTATGCTTCCTTCATCAAATATGAAACCATAGTTTTTACAGGTACGTTCATGGGCACTGAGGAAGAAGAAACTGAAAGATGTTATAGAATTAAGGGGCCGGGAGATATTTTTTTATTTTTATTGTGGCTTTTTGCCTCATCGACGTCGAGGTCATTATAGATGGGAAAGGATGGGGTACAAGGAATGGGAAGGAATTTGGCGATGCCCTTTTGTAGGAAGCAACTCTGCATTCACCTGGAGTGCTTTGGGGAAACCATGGAAAACCCAAATCAGAAGAGAGAGAGACCATACACAAAATACAGCATGTATCTCATGACAACAATGCCTTGGTTAGGAAATTGAAAATGGCTTTGGAGAACAAGACCAATGTAAGCTGTTAAGTAGTGATCCCCCCGGACCATATGCCATGTGGATAACAACGAGAGATGTTACAACACAGTGACGGGCAACGAGATTGCACTCGTGATAGCAGGTAATGAACAAACCACTACTCGAGACATCGTGCTCCAAGCGTGCAAAGGTACAGTCTGCAAAGTTGCCGACATGTATAGATTCTATGATGCTCAGGAGAACCTGTAGGTATTTTTGAAAGGACAAGAGGCGTATCACTTTGATATACCCCCAAATTAATCCATCTACTAGACTACTGGTACCAAATAAAAAGGTATCCTGTATGGGATATAATGCATTTCATATTATGGTGTGTCATAATAACCTTAATTTACTTCTGCGCTGTACACAAATTTTTGAATCAATTCCTGGTAGATATATATGTCAAGATGGAAAGTGAGTGATTGAGAAACATATCTTTACATCACAACAAGTTGCGGGTGGAAAATTATATTCATTTTCACGATTCAGCAAGAACCAATGGTACCATAAATCCTAATAATTTAGGACAAATGGTGATTCTTCTATCATCATTTGTAAACAGCTCAAGATACCTCCATGAGTACACGCAGGACACATTCGTTTACGTTCATAGTTACGGGCGACCAGACCTTTCCATCACCTTTGCATGCAACCCTGTCTGGACTAAAATAATGGAAGAACTTATGCCTGGAAAAAGAGTGGCCAAAAGACGCGATCTGACAGCTTGAGTTTTTAACATAAAAGTCAAAAAATTAGTTGCTATTCTCACTAATGGTAAATTATTTGGAGAGTATCAATGTTTCATATACTCAATTGAGTGTCAAAAGTGTATATTTTTTAAGCTTCGCAAAGAAGAACATTTTTCAAAAACACTACACCGATGTTCTTCGCTACTATACGTGGAATCTGTTCAGAAAAGAATGGAAGTGCCGTGTACAGGGAACTTCTGTTCAGAACTGGTCGGACGTGAAGACAGGCGGTGCACTGGGCTGCATATACACCATTCATGTTAGCAACTTCAAGTGTTACTGCTTGCGGATGTTGCTCAACCATGTGCGAGGACCGGCAAGTTTCAATGAAGTCAAGACAGTTAATGGACAACAACAGGCAATGCATAGGGGAGTGTGTGAGAGGTTTGTGATACTGGAAGACGCTACAATGGAGGAAGTTGGTTATGTTGCTCACCAGCAAAAGTGAGAGAGTTGTTTGCCATTTTAATAAGCACATGTGGATTATCCAACCCTCTCCATTTGTGGGAGAAGTACAAAAAAAGCTTTGTCTGGAGTTATCATACATAGATTTCAAGGAATAAATTAGGTCAATAATAATTATATTTTTAATGAAACATGTAAATTTATTGAGGACAAAATAGTATCAATACAGGGGAACCAATTATATTATTTTGGCATGTCTACACTGCAGCACATGGGAAAATTATCAAGTGATGTAATCAGAGAACTCAACTATAAGAGGTTTACGTGAAGGAAATGGAACCCAGTTTACTGCCTGAACAGAGCAAGTAAATAGGGATGGATCACTTGAAACTGATTGATTCCTTTGCCTACGATAAGATGTAGAGTTATGCCACAATATTATTATGCATGTTGTAATGCAAGCCATGTGAAAGTTAACTAGGGAATCTAGGGAGCACTGTATGGTGTTAATCTATGAGAATAGATTCTTTTTTCGTTCCTCTAATGGACACAACTATGACAGTAAGGTAGCCATGCTGAGTAATGTTTTCTAACTCCAAAATCCACAGTCATGGGTACAGGGATCCTCAATTTATGAATCTCTTACTTCAGGTAACAGCAGAGTAAATCCTGGAGGGCATCTGCTATGTCAACAAAACTATTTGGTGTCATTTTTAAATCAGTGGAAAAAATGTTGTTCCAGCAGTACAGCACCTGTGCTGCAAACTTGCTCTTTAAAGTAGTCAAAACTACTGGTTGGCAACATTATATAAAGGTCATGGTATGGACAGAGATCTACTGGTTGTGATAGACAAACTGTAGCACAACTGATTCAACCAGCACAAGATGTATGTAATAACAATTAGAAGGCTGGTACCTGCTGTCAATTCAATCATACGATTTTGGTAATATGTACAAACCTCAAACATTTTGATGTAATCTGAGACATCCACACCACTTTATTACAGTTGCTATATTACCTAGGTGTCTTATATATGACATGCTTCACATCCCAGAGGTCCTTCCTCAGCAGGGATCCATCAAACAAGATTGATAAATAAATAAATACTATATTATAAATGTTGCAATTTTTCTCCCATCTGTGATTATAATGTCATCTGGTGATATGAATGCAATTAACAAAAAATGTAGTAATTCTAGGCAAAATCACTGTACGATAATTGAATGAATTGAATCAACTTCATTTGTTATAAATGATTGCAACTTCATTAAAAATAGTTAACATTTTTTTAAAAAAGAAACAGAGCAACATACATTGTACTCCAGGAAAGGAAACTGCCTAGGCTGGCCTGGTGTCCTCCAACCAGAAGATGCAGCACAGATTGGTGCCATTAAAGAGCTGTGTTCTGCCCAGTTTGTAAATGTCTGCACTAAATTAACTACACGGATGCTGTCTTGAAGAGGTATAGTTCCTGGGAATGTGGAACGAATGGTTGGGAAAGTAAGAGCACATTTCCCACGGTATTCATCTGCCAAATGTTCTAGTAAGCCATTTGTCAATCCTGCGAAACCATCTGTGCTGTCACCAATTACATGGAAGCCCTGTAAAATAAAAAATACAATTCACTAATTTCGGTAGTGCATCACCTTTACAAATATATATGCAAAGATTCTTACCAAAATTAAAAAAGTGATGTTTATAACAAAATTTAATGTTCAAGTACAGAAAATTAGTATGAGTACCTGTAGTAAAATAGATAACACCATCAATATGACAATATTAAATAGTTAAAGTTTCCTTGCATTAAATACACCTCTTCAATGAAGCAAAAGAATCAGATTTTCTGAAGCTTTACCACAATACCAATAATAATTATTGTTAGTACAATAATTGATAAGTCCCCAAAATGAACCTTTCCCCCCTAAAATACTTCCAATTACTGTGTCACACCTGCTTGAGCAGACCACTCTGTGTCAAGGATATCTTAGTTCACAAATATCACAATCTAGGCCCACTACCTATTCATAAAAAACAATGTGTAATTGACTGAATTAGAGAAGTATTGAGATGGATGGGGGTGCTAACAGTTTATAAGAACACTGTAAGCTTGTCCACTCACTGGATAAAGTGAGAGACTGTTTGCACCAACATCAGTTGGCAAGAGTTTTGAAATACTTTGAAGCTGTGGTGGTGTTTACATCAGTGATTTTGATTGCATGATCCATGGTGGATAAGACTCTGGGAACATATCTGCACTATAAACAAAACAACAGTGGCAGAAATAGTTTATCTATTAGTATAATATGCTAGATGTAGCATGTCACGACATGACGTCAATCTATGACATTGCGCTATGACGTCACACTTTACGATAATATTCTTGGGAATGTGCGTTATTTAATAACATTTCCAAGCATCAGTGAATAAATTAACTCGCGGAACACTGAAATAAAAGTATGCATTGCGTTAAAATTGACATATAGAAGTATTCCTTAAATTCTTTGTCCATAGATATGTAAGGTAAAAGCTTTGTATTTCGAGCATTAGTGTTGAGAAAAGTTTGGTTGGAGTATTACTTAGGATGGATCAGAATTACAACTGGCATTTGACGTAATGGCAGAGGACATGAATAATTTAGCTTTTTTTTCAAAATAATTTAAACTGTGCCCTACTATTGAAATTATTAATTCGTTTGAACGGAAATAGATGCCCACTGATCTCGAATTGTGCAGCCTACACTACAATTAATAATATAAGTTTATCAGATTTATTTTTATCTTCTTTGCTTTCACTGTGTAATATTACTGAGGATATTATTTTTGCAATGTGTAACTATGTCAGCTACTCGAACGTTGTAATATCGGTCTGAATCATGTTGGAGATTTTTGGTTTTTTAAGTTTCTTTTTTGTTGAAGGTTTTTGATCAAATTTAGGTTGTTGCGTAATCACTGTGTTTTATTAATGAATTGTTGTTTTGGTTGGAAAACGTTCGTTTTGTGATATTATTTGCTATGGTAAAATTAGAACGAGGTCCAAAGAATTGTGCTAATCGTTTGAAATTTACCACATACGTTCCTATGAACAATAAAAAGTTTACATGAATGCAAAATGCAACTTACGTTAGACGTGAAGCAACATGAAAATTATGAATTAACACAACACAAAACCACCAATTCACTTCAAATTATCATGTCAAAGATAGCATCTGAACAGCAACAACTGTAAAAACACTGGCAACGCTTCTTGATAGGATTTGAATATATTCCTGCGTTGTATAATTCACTTTTTAACAACTTATTTTATATTTATGTTGCGATACATGACATCACCGTCAATGCGCATGCGATTGAAGCTTTGATTTTGTAGTGGCAGTATTAGCAGAGATTTTGGAACAAAATAAATAATGAACCTTATCACAGCAAAAGCATGTTGAATTTAGCTATTATCAGTTATTTAAGCAGGTTTCATAAGCGCTATGTTACATTTTGATGTCATGAATCACGATGTAAGCTACTCCTGTATGTGGTTAGTTTTAAAATGTAAACTGGACCAGGATAGCAACAGAAACCTTTTGTTACAGCGCCAGGCAATAGGAATTGCATTTATTTTATAACAATTCAATTTATTTCAACAAGTGCAAATAAGATCTACCATATATCCAGGCATCCCATGGCCTTAATTTGAAATTATACCCTTCCATTTTAATTCTATTTATCTAATAAATCCTTCACTTACACTTCCCTCACTTATTTTTATAAGTTTTTATTCCATTATATTTATTTTAATCTAACCCCCACTCCAGATAGCTTTTTTTAAATAAAATATTATTTTCTTTCTCTACAGCCTCTCCCCCTTCCCCCTTTCTGCATACTACAACCATTCCTCCAATAGTTTCTTTGTTTATACTGTAGCTTCTGGCATGTGGCTCATATAATTAAGAGTTCAGCTGAAAAATTGTTTGTTATGGTCCTCTTAGTTTTCATACACAAAATCCTTTCACCTTCTGATTGGTTCCGGTGACAGGTCTGCTTTCTATATCACTATTTCATTATTTAATATGGACTGTAGCTATTAGTGTAGTTTGATCAGAATCTTTTGTTCCTCCAATAGTTTTTAACTTTCATCATTTTAAGTTAGCCAAAGCTGGGTTTGCAAGAGACTTTAAGGAATTCAGTCACGAAAGGTCAGAATTGTTTTGGTGAGGTTTACTTGGAGAACTTCTGTTCCTGGTACCAACCAGACAGGCAGGAAGGAAAGTAACTCACAAAAGCTTCTCTTACCAACATTCTATAGTGGCAATTCGACAGCATCCTTAAATTCAGAGTAAAATCTTTCTGTATTTTACCTGTTGTTCAAAATAAATTTTCCCTCACTCTTGCCACAGTAAAATATATTCAGATTCCTTTTATGAAGCAAAACTTGATTTCAATAAATTGGTTTTGTGAACCGAAGTAAGCCTTTGTATAGTTTCTGTGACAGGATAGAAGTGACATAGAAGCTCTATTACACATATTTCCACTTCAATTTATGCAAAAATATGTAACAAAAGTGTAGGTAAAGGTCTGGCTTGTTACCTTTTTTTTTTTTTTTTGGTGTTGGTGGGACTTAATTTATGTCTGTAAACAGAATTAATTAAATACTATTGATGAAAATAGGAAGGACAGGAAAAGTAAAACCATTTCTTACCAGAAATTAAAGCAGAAGAGCAGTCTTGTATATTCAACATTTTGATTTGAAACCTTGTTCATCTGAACATGAGATATATGGCAAGAGGATCGGGTTCGTCCACAATGAGATTACTGCGAAAGGGGGTGGCTACGTATAAATACATGTATATAAGTGATATTAACATTGTCAGTATTCAGTCATCTCCAAATTAATTTGAGGCTATAATAATATACAAGCTACAGCAAATACTCTAGTTTCATATTTATAACAGACAGAGATATCAAACCTGTAGATTATCACATTCTTCAGCATATGAACGGATTTTATCCGTAAAGTCCTCCTTAAATTGCTCAGTTTTCCAGATATCAGTACCATAATTGTAAATATCAAAGCTCTGAACATTACTTGCATGCTCATAAGCATTTATAATCGTTGTTGTCTTTGGATGGTAACGTGCTTGCAGGAAATCAGACCACACTTTCACCTCATTCTCTAAATTGTACAATTTTCTAGCTGAAAAAGAATAAAACAAAGGCAATGCAAATTAAAAGACTTTATTCCAAATATAGAAGGCAAGAAACAACCATCTCCAAATGTAAGCATTTTCTATAACACCAATAAGGGATTCAGATAAGAGTAAAATATAACTTACTATAAGATATCATAATGTACTTATATGAGAAATTAAACCTACACAACCCAAACAAAGAATGACTCAGCAAGGCGACTCCTTCTGTCATCATTGGAGGATCCAGTTCATTTCGACAGAGCTCAAGTATGCTTAATGCAGGTAATGTGTATATACCTACATACAGCGAAAATGTGTCACAATCAAGTGTAAAGACGGTTTTGTTTTGTTAATTTATATTGCAGGATATGGTTGATGGATCAAAGTCTTGTCAAGAACTGGACTGTGAATGATAACAGGTTTATGGCAGTTGTTGGACTGTACTGACTGGCAAGTAGTATGAGAAAGTTGTTTATGCATCCAATCAGATATATAGGAATTACAAAATAGGATAGCGAAATGAACCACTACTTACCCTAGATGATGGTTGCACTACGTGAACACACAAAAAAGATAAGAGCAAAAATAACATTATATATTTTGGGTCTTCGCCCTTTGGCAAGAGGAGAGGGTGGGTGCTGTAGGAGACTGTCTTGCGGAGTGTGTAAGACAGTCTCCTACAGCACCCACCCTCCATAATGTTCTCCTGTTGACAAAGGTCTAAGACCCGAAATATACAATGTTATGTGTGTTCTTTTTTGATGGCTGCATGGCATGAACACACAAAAAAGATGAGAACACAAATAACATTGTACATTAAGGGTCTATGCCCTTTGTCAATAGAATATAATGGTAGGTGGATGCTGTAGGAGACCACTTCACAGAATGACTGTTAATCAGGAACATGGCGGGGGTAAATTCAAACAGAAAACTGAGAGAGGTGATAGTGAATTGGAGCTAATACCCAAGCAATGCAAAATGTTGTAAAAATAGTAGAAAAATAAAAGTAAAACCAACATAAATCTGAATAAGCAAAAATAAATAAGTAAACAAAATAAAATCGAAAAAGAAAAGAAAAAAATCTAAGAATCTATGCCGTTAAACATCACATCAGGTATGTGGTGGATGGAAGCAAGGAAAGGATAGAGGGCACGAAAAGTACTGACTGGGTATTATCTGAAATTGAGATCAAGAGGTTGCCTTGTGCCCAGTTTGTATTGGTAGGCAAGCTCCCACCTTCTGAGTTCTGAGGAGCTGGTGCTGTTGGGGAGGACTCTGATAGCACAGACCGTGAAACCAGAATTAAAATTGTTGGTGTCATGGGAGATGGCATGTACAGGTAGTGGATTTCGAGTGAATACTGTCTGTCGGCGGTCATTCATTCTTATGGCTAATGGAGTGGTAGTCAAACCTATATAGGAAGCCAGGCAATATTTACAGATTAGCTGGTATATTACATAGGAGGTTTCACAGGTGGCATGTCCTGTGATAGGAAAGCTCTCGCCAGTGATATGGTTGGTGAAAGTGGTAGATGCGTGGTGTATGTCACACATCTTACAGTGGGGACTATTGCATGGGAATGAGACTTGGGGCCATCTGATGGGATGAGGAAGACTATGTTTGTGGGCTAGGAGTTGGCCGAGGTTGGGAGGCTTGCTGAAACAAGTTCTGGGAGGGTTATCAAGGATTTTTGGAAGAATAGATCTTATTTCTGGGCAGGTTAGCAGGAAATCATATCCCTGCCGAAGGACTCTATTGATGGAGTCAAGGCCAGGGAAGTATTGTGTAACCAGGACTGTGGTTGGTTTTTGAGGGTTTGGGGTAGTCAATTGGCTGAGTAGGTTATAATGTGGCTCGTGAAAGTTGCTTGTGAACCAAAGCGGGGGTATAGTTGTGGGATACCAATGCTTGTGAGTACTTCACTAGATATTTCTGGTTGGAGCATATATATGACTGCCTCGAATGCCAAGACTGTAGGGAAGGGAACATTTGGTACGATATGGACGGCAACTGTAAAAACGAAGGTACTGCTGTAGTTGGTGGTTTTGGTATGGACTGAGGAGCTAATGTGGCCATTGGGGAGGGACAGAACCACATCCAAGAATGTGGTCTGGCTGTGAAAGTAGGTCCATGTGAAATTCAGCGAGTTATTAAAGATATTAGGATCATTCAGAAAATTTAGAAGGGTGTTTTCTCCATGTGTCCAGATCATAAAAATATCATCTATGAACCTAAGCCACACGAGGAATTTGAGAAGGACATTCTCCAAAAATGTCTGTCCCACGCAACCCTTGAAGAAGTTAACATAAGAAAGAGGGGGTGGGAGGGGGTCATGTGAGTTCCCATGGCAGTGCCATGTGTTTGGCTGTAGATATTGCCTTCAAAAGAGAAGTAGTAGTTGTTAAGTATCAGTTCAGCCAAGGTGGTGAGGAAATATGTGCTGGGGTGGCTGTTTGGAGGGTGCTTATCCAGAAAATGTTCCATGGCACTAAGGCCATGGCAATGTGGAATGGATGTGTGCAGTAATGTGACATCAATGGTTACCAGAATGGAGTTGGAAGGAAGTGGTGTGGCATAGTAGAAGACGGAAAAGGAAGTGTTGCATGTCCTTGATATGGGAGGGTAGCTGACACACTATAGGTTGTAGGTACTGGTCCACCAAAGCAGAGATTTGTTCAATAGGAAACCCATAAGCCACAACAATGTGGTGTCCTGGATTGCCAGGCTTTTGAATTTTGGGAAGGAGGTAGAGGATAGGCGAACGTGGATTTTGAGGAGTAGGAAGAGAGATTGACTGTGGGGTGGGGTCCATTGATCTCTACACAATCCTGTACTTTTTTGTTGACAGTAATTGTGGGATCCTCAGTGAAGCAGCAGTAGGTGTTAGAGTTAGATAACTGATGAAGGGCTTCAGCCACATAGCCACTGCGATTCATAACTACTGTGGTTGAGCCCTTTTCTGCAGGTAGAATTATAAGGTCTGGGTTAGTCGAAAGTTGTTTTCTGGCTCGGGTTTCAGCTGGGCTGAGATTGCTAGTGTTCTCCAAGGATTTCAGAAAACTAGGAGAAGCTAAACTGGTGGATAAGAAATTCTCAAATATTTGTATGGGATGGTTCTCGGGAAGAGATGGTGGGTCAAATGTGGATAACAGTTTGCATTTTTGGAGACTGGGTTCCAGGAACCCTTGAGGCCCATGTACACTGACATGGGTGGCAAAGTGGTACTACCAGCGGAGAGTTCAGCAGAATGAAAAAGAGTCACGGACTAAGCTGGCATGATAAAATGTAGGTGTAGGTGAAAAGGTAAGACCTTTGGAGAGTACATAGAGTTGGCGTACAGATAGTGATGACAGTGCTGACAGTTTAGACTTGGAAGCAGGGCTGGAGTGCAGAAAACAATGTGTAGGTTTCAGAGGAGGAGGTTGATGTATGTTGAGCAGTTGGGTAATGGACAGTTTTGAGAAAATCAAGAAAGGCTGCAGTTTTGATTGGTGGGTGAGTGGCTGGCAGGGAAGAAACTGACCCATTGCAAGATGGGACTTCAGTAATGTCGACAGCTTGTGCATGTATTTTGTGAAGGGATATGAGGTGCCTGGAATGTTGGTTAGTCAGATTGGGGTACTGTTGCAGGACATGGTAGGTGAAGGCCAAAGACTGTTTGTAGCAGAAGGCATGTAGGGCAGGGTGAACTTGTGGGGGCCACCCAAATACTAGCAGTTTGATGGTGAGACCATTTGGAGGAATGTTCAAACAGAGACATGATTTTAGGGAAAGGATACGAGACTGTAGTTTCACTAATTGAAAGCCATGGTATCTGTAGGACAAGTATTTATCAATAGGCACCCTGTAAGAGAATGCTGGTGGAAACTTTTCTGAATATATATATATAGATATATACATATCTTTACTATTATAAATCTGTAAGCAAGCTGCGTGTGTCTCTATTTTAACGGGAGCTGCGCACAAACTACCACAGCAATTTGGATGGGGTTTTCAAATTTTTTGAGCTAATGATCCGAATCAAAATCTGTGGAAATAGCTAACGACTTATATATATTGTGGGAAGGCGCAAGCAATTAAAAACCTTTAAATATGGAAAATTGTAGGCAGGGATCATTATGCACTTCAGACGCGCACTCCTTGCACAAAAAACTGACAATACTTAGGATTCAATTTTATTTTTTACTTTCTTTCTGGACCGCAGTACTTTAAAATAAATGGAATACGTGAATCAACCGTAATAAGCATTGACTTGCATCGCAACAGGTCAGTTACCATGCGAAATTTGTTAGATTACTATAGATTGTCTCTGGAACAATATGTCTACATGATCGCTGAATGCTGTACATTAAGTGACGGTTAATAAGCCAATACTTCTTCCTTACATATCATTATGGATACGAAATTCAGTTTTCTTCTTGAAGAAAGATGCCTGAAAAATAGCTATCATAAATATCAACATACTTTATTCATAATGACTTGTGCGGAACTGCCCAATATTTTGTTGTACTTTACTCAATTAATATATATTTGGTGGCTATAATGTGTAAATATTCTTCAATAATATTGCCATGTGTATAAATTTTGGCTGCTATGTAAACCACGGCCAGTAAAATAAACCATTCTTTCTACTAAATTAGTCTCATATCCCTGATTTAGAAATGTTTTATTACCCAATGTATTTTTGAATTAGTGACGACAGCAACATGCAGCCATACAAATTGCATCTTAAAACCTTATGTTACACAGCATAAACTATAAAACTAAATCCATTATGCCTTATGCTGTAACATAGTGTCAATTGTCATTCTGGTCCAGGATGCATTTCAACTGAATCACAACCTCAGATAATATGGTTATTTGAAAATCATAGCTTCAGTCAAATGTGCATGTGATTAAATCTTGAGATTTTGGAATTACTTTATGTGGCTGAAATATTGGCATTAGTAATACGGTGATTTGAAAGCGAAGAAAATTAAAAATAATTCTTATCGTGCGAAAATTAAATATTACTGAATTTTTTGTATAGAACATTTAAATTTTTATTATTTCATTGAAATACTTATTACGATTACCGTTATCTATACTATTATAAGTCTGTAAACAAGCTGCTTGTCCCTCTTTATTTGAACAGAAGCCACGCAAAAACTATGACAGCAATTTTGACGGGGTTTTCAAATTTTAAGAAGTAATGGTGCGAGTCAAAATCTGTAAAAATAGCTAATGATTTATATGTACCATGGGAAGTAGCAAGCAATTACAATATATGGGAAATTGTGGGCTGCAGATCATTATGCACTTTCAGACGCTCACTCCTTTCGCAAAAATCTGACAAAACTAAGGAGTCCATTTTATTATTCAGTATTCTATACCGCAGTACTCTAAAATAAACGGAATATGTGAATCAAACGTAATCACCATTAATTTACATTGTAACAGGTCAGTTGTCATGTGAAATGCGTTAGATTACTAATGTGGTAAACACAGATTGTCTTAGGTAGACAGGTAAAGAGAGTTTGCCTCTGGTACAATATGTCTTACATGATCGGTAAAGGAAGTGCATTAAACATTATTGCACCAATATTTTTTCCGTTATATATCAATATGGATACAAAATTCAGTTTTAAAAAAAATATATCTTAGAAAAAAGCTAACAGCTAAATATGTAGTTTTTCCATAATAACTTCTACAGACCTGCCTATTATTTCGATAGACTTTATTCAATTAATATATATTTGGTGGCTCTCATGTGCAAATATCCTTAAATGTGTGTACAAATTTTGGCTGCTGTTCAAATCACAGGCAGTAAAATAAACTGTTCTTTCTATAAAATAACTTCATAACCCTGATTTTCTAATGTTTATCTTCATATGTGCAACTGAGTTAATGACGATACCAACATACAACCAATGAAATTCAAAATTAATTAGACATCTTGAAACTTTATGTTACACCGCGTAAATTATAAAACTAGATCCATTATGCCTTATGCTGTAAAATAGTGTGTCAATTTCCATTCTGGTACAGGCTGCATCTCAATCTAATAACTAACTTGGCTTCTGTCACATGCGCATTAATACATTCACTGTTTCGCTATCAAATCTTGGCCTGCTGGAGGTACTTATATGCGACTAAAATAACAACATCAATAATTTGGCTTTATTGAAGGCGAAGATAAATTAAAATAAATCATATCCTGATGCTACACCGCATTAATTATAAAGCTAAATCCATATTGTCTCTAATGTTTCAACAAAGCTTATCAACTGTCATCATAGTCCAGGCTGTACTTCAACCAAACCACTTCCTCAGATAATATTGACATTTGAAAATCATAGCTTCAGTCAAACGTACATTAATACATACACTGTACTGTGAACAAATCATGACATTTTGGAATTATTTATATGTGGCTGAAATAATGGCATTAGTACGGTGATTTGAAAGCGAAGGATATTAAAAATAATTCTTAATGTGTGATACCATGCACGATTAGTTTTAATCCACGTACATTTATATTTTATAGCAAAAATAACTGATCATACTAACATATTGTCAAAATAAAACCAATATCCTAACAGCAAAAAAAAAAAAAAAAATATTTCAGAAAATTAAATTGGGAGTCATTGGATGAAGGTAGGAGTGTGAAGACTGCTGGGAATGTACAGGGCATATGTTGGTGATGGGGCATGGTGGGATATTGGTCAAAGAATTAGGAATAGTGCACGTAAGGGGAAACACGACCAACACCGCAAGTTGGCACTCAATTTCATGCATAAGGGAGCAGGAAAATTTTCTTTTGTTGGTAAGGGTGTCAAGGATTGGAACAAATTACCAAGAGAAGTAATGTACCAAAAACACTTAAGGAATTCAAAATTAAAATTTGTAAATCAGAAAAATAAATGGGGGAAGGATTTAACACACCAATTATAAAAGACAACGTTAAAAAATAAAATAAAAAGGAGTAATTAGATGACTGGTAGAATTGACACCGGAGTATTAGCTCCACTGCAATTAAATTAATAATAATAAATCATGCAGTCCTCTGTATCAGCATTTAAAAATGGAACTCAGAGGCATTGCAGTGAGCAACTTACTAAGTAACGTAAGTGTAACATCTTATTTCTCTTAAATATTGCTGCAACTACTTATATCACAAAAGTAAACCCTTTCTAAACAATTTTTTTTTTATTTCGTGCACTAATTATTTCTACGAATTAGTACTGTTAATTTTTCAGATTGCTTTTCTACTATTTCATAAACATTACAATATGAATGAAACAAAACTCTTGGACATCAGTATGAAAACCGAGAAAACAGAGGAAAGTTTTAAGAAGACCTTTAGAATTCATGCCACAACGTTAATATTTGGTAATAGAATAAAATCGATAAAGAATATTTACACATATCAAAGCTTATGTGTGCGAAGCAGTGCAAATGCTAGTATATATTATTATGTTAGATTTAAAAACTATGGAATTTCTTCCGTATGCTCTCCAGCCAAGCTTTATCCGTCTGTTGATCTCGGGGTTTGAGTCGCCATTCATATTGATCAGTTGGCCAAGATAGATGTACTGATCTACGGACTCAATACCAGTATGTTCCGTGTCTGCCTTGTCTTTATCTTTTTCTGCCTATTTGTTTTGCATGATTTTGCTTTTTGATATATTTATTTTACGGCCCACTTCACTGCACGCTGCCTCTAGTTCATTTATCAGTTCTTTGAGCCCTTCCACACTGATTGAGAGTAAAACTATATCATTAGCGAATCTTAAGTTGTTGAGACTTCTTCCATTTATTCTCAAACCTCGGTTTTGCCATTGCCAACTCTAGGACTGATGTGAACAGCTTGGGGGATATAGACTCTCCTTGTTTTACCCCTCTTTCTACTAGGAGCTCTTTGGTGGCTTCAGCGATGTTGACAAAGGCAGTGGTGTAGATGTTGTACAGTATATCGATATAACCTGGATTCACTCCTTGTTCTAAAAGGGCTTGAATGATTGCCGAGTGATGGACTGAATCAAAAGCTTTTTCAAAATCGATAAAGGCCAAATAGAGTGGCATCAGGTATTCATTTGCTTGACTTATTACTTCGTGGATGACTTGGATGTGATCTACTGTGCTGAATCCTGACTTAAGCCAGTCTGTTCAATTGGTTGCACTGTGTCCAAGGTGGAACTGATGCGGTTATTGATGACTTTTGTAATCACTTTGTATATGATAGGAAGGAGGCTGATGGGGTGGTAGTTTTTAATATTGTAACGACTGCTTTTTTTGTGTAGCAACACAATCGTTGCTTTGCAGTGGCGTAGCTAGCATGGGTGGTATCGATGGTGTCACCCCATGAAAACTTGAATTCAACGTTAAGTAAAATATAATATCCTACAAGTGCAATTTTAATACAGCATGCTTAAATAAAGATTTATTGTTATTTACAAATAGTTGTTTATTAATAAAATTGTAATATTAATAACATTTAAAAGATAGATAAGTAAACTTAAAACTACTCCTTTCACTATCTCTTCTTTCTAGTTTTAAACTCAGAATTCACATCTTTAAAATAACATTCTGAATTGCTTTATGTTCAGTAGTCAATTTAGCTATATTGTTTCGTTTCCTGTTGACCAAAAGTAGTTTTTGATTAATTTTAATTTACTAATGCTCCTCTCACACGCAGCAACTGATACATAAATTATCGTAAATAACTAAATGAGGACCATAAGATTCCATGATGAATTTCAAAAATTCCAGAGCTACTAATTATTTGTTACTGATATGGAAACATAGGCTGCTTATAAAAGCCTTCTCAATCTTGTTATTTCCAAGAGAAATTCTGATTCAAATAATTCATCATAAGCGCCACTAAACTTGGATATTGCTATTTTTAATTCTTCTGTGTTTGCCGAATGCAAATTATTTTTCAGTAGAACCTCAAACAATGAAACTATATCTTGAACGGATTTTGATCTTGTTTGGAGTTCGGTGTTGAATCATTTCAAAATATCCATTTGATTTTAAGTTTTCATTGAGAGTCCTGTTTCAGTGGCTACCTCACCGGTAATTCTTTTTTTACAGCGAACTCTTGGTTCTGTTTGAATGTTGTAGTTCTGTGGTTTTTCGTAGCAAGATCTATTTTCAGTTGTACAATATGACAGAGCTTTTTTTTATCATCGATTGTTTAAGATTCAGGCATTTACTTTGCAATCCAATCTGACAATTTACTTCCCTTAGGAAAGAAAAGGTAACAAAGAAAAGTAAAATTACATTCTGCAGGGATACGTTTATGAGCAGCACTTCTGGTATCTATATTTTCATGATCTCATAATTCTTTAATTGTAGCCACAACAACAACTTTCTGTTAGTACTTTTACTGTAGCATAACGGTCACTCCAACGTGTTGCTTGGAGTCTTTTTTTTTTATAGATGATTTGCTGTCTTGTGTTAGTAATTTCCAGAGGCTGGTAGGCACAGAGAAAAGTTTAAAAATATTTTCTACAGTTCTGAAAAATGTTACACAAAATGCATTTTCTGCAAATTGAATGTTGGCCACAACAATTAATTGAATCATTAGTATTTCCAATGGAAACAGCTTCATCTTCTTTTTTGGATTAATAATGGTTTGTACTCCACGTATGCCTCTGATAGTAGCTGCATTGTCATCACCCTTAGAACGACACATCACATAAACTAAACCATCACTGTGAAGCTTCTAAAAATTTCATTCCTAAGATCAACGGCTTTCTTTCTATTTGAGAGAAAAATCCAAGGAATACTTACTTTTACCATCTTCACAAAATAAATCCATTCAGACATTTGATGAATGTGTGAAATGTCGGGTGTGCCACCAAAAATAATGTCGAAATGTTTTACCGATTTGATTTCATTAAGGAGTTCAGATTTTATGTGGTTTGAAAGGTCTCCAGTGAATTCGTTTTGGGTATCTGGTGGCAGATGTTTATTATGTTCCAAGTTCAAGATGGGCTGTTTCAGCACTAGAACATATTTTGAAACTCAGTTCTAGGAAAATGCAGTTATTTGTAGAACCATGTCCGTCATTGTGTTCAGGAAATGCTTGGTTTTGTTTAGCCAGAAAGAAAGTTATTTCTATTAATCTAAATAAAAGATTCTTCCACCTCTGCTTCTCAGTATCAGTTAATTGCAAGGCTATGTAATGAATTGATTTGTGGAATTTTAGGTTTATTTCTTTAGTTTTCCACTTTTCAAGATTTTCCAGATGTTCATTTGTAATTTTGTGGTCTGTCAGTTTAGGGTTTAGTTTCCGCCAATTCTGATACCCAGTCACAAAAGATCTCGTTTTAGTATTATAGCAAGCTAATGGGGAAGTGATCCACGACCGCAGAATTTTTTCACCATTAGGCATATCCTTGTAGAACGATTCTGTTGAAAGATATCAACAACTATCTTTTATTTAAAACCCTTCATTATATACAGTGCTAAATAGTCCCTTCCTGTTTTGGAAATAATCTTTCTTTTTTAAGTATCTCAATGCAAAGAATATCAAGAACGAGTATACTCCAGCGTAACACATCTCTCAAGTATTGTAGATTGTATCTTCAACATCTTATTTGCTTCGTAAAGATGAGCTGGCTTCATCTAACTTATTCCTTGCATCACGGTGAGAATGTTTCTATGACTACCTTTGGCTAGAATTAGTTTTGTAACATATTTGAAGAAGGATCAAGATAGGCTTTAAACCACATCAATTTAGCTTATTTTTCTTTCCTCTGCTAAAATCTACATTTTTTCTTAGATGCACGTATTTCTGGAGACATTTTAGTTTTTGGTACAAATAGCTACGTAAAACATTATTCATAAGTATCACGGAGGTTAAAATATATTTATTTGTATGTATGGTCTTAGGAAAAATACGAAAAACTTATGCATGTGAACAATAATGTAATTTTAATGAAAAATGTTACTGTTCTTTAATTTTCTTAAAGAGTAAAAGTGTTACGTCATGTTTTTATCAGGCTTTGGATTTTATTGATTAAATAGCCAAGAATTAGCGTTCAAAATCATATTCAAGAGCTCCCAGACGTATTATCTACTTTTGTTAATCATTTGACAGATAAGATAAGCGCATCATTTGTCGACACATTAAGAATTTTTGCACATTTTCGAAGTCTCTCACCATGCTATTTGTTAACTATAAATTTTAATTTTCTGCTTTCTGAATATTTCTATCCCATTATATAGCCTAAATAGCTGGTAAATTGTGTAGGCTAATATATATATTTTTTTAAATAAATAAACCTCTGCTCCCGCTCCTATAGTTGAAACTGAATTAAACAGACTCCCAAGTGGACACATTTTGCACCTATAATCAACAAGCTATCCATTACCATAAAATACCACCTGGATCATAAAAAAACCAGAGTTGACCAAAAAATATCGAGAGGAAAGATGGGGTCCTACGGGTGCAAACCCAGGACCTGGGTCCCGCAAGTTGTCAGAACCTGGTGGATACTATAAAGTCAGGGAAGCAATTCTACAAGTTCCTTCACGAAAAGGACTAAAAATTATAAAAGTAATAAACAATCAATGAGACAGTATAAAAATATGCCTTTGCAATATCTGTTGTATTTACATGACGTACTTAGCGAGTGATGCATTTAACTACCTGGCTCCCAAAAAATGACATTGTATGTAGCAAAACTGTCGTCACATGTAAACGTTAGGTTCATAATAGAAATATTCCTCTCATCTAAACTATGGAATAATACGCTTATTTGTTTCATCGTGATCACAATTGCATTCTCTGGTTCAGTAGAAAGCAAAGCAAACTTACATGAACCGAGAACCTAAGTACTGACCGACGTTGTAATTTTGCTAGCAGGATAGGTGTTTCCCACTGTGTTATACACATGCTCCACAAAAAGTGTTCACCAACGACAGACGATATTGTCACTTGACCCGTCCGGGTTGACTTGAAACGTAAGTGTTGCTAGTTTTATGCGCAGTTTTCTGAATCATTGTATTTGCATAAATTCCAACATGATTCAATTCCATGTCGACTGTTGACAAAATTCAAATCGGATAACTCGAAATGTACTCAATTTATCCAACACAAATCTGTCGGCTGATAAATTCGAAAACCGTACAAAATACTTCAGGGTACTTAGTTTGAATGCTAATTGAAGTAAAACAATTAAAAAACTAATAAAATGAATTTCACGCCACTATTAAATGGTTGAGCCTAATTCATGACCAGACAATCGAAACGAAAGCCTAGATTATGCGTGTTCTGAAGTACACATGGCTGTTTTCTTAATTCAGTTTGGGGAAAAAATACAACAATTTTCTTTAAATAATTACAAGAAATTACAATTTAACTATCTATTTATCTTGATTTTAGCAATTTTAGATGTCTAGCCTTTGATTTCAAAACTTCCTCATTTCATACAATATCCCTCAAGAAAACTTAACGGCCACTTCTAACAAATCAAACAACAGTGACGGACGGCAAGTGTGATGATTTCCTGCGATTGTTTGAGGCATACAGCGACGATCTCTTCCTTTAAGCATGCAGTATTTCCAATAATTGTACTCTACTGTAATGAAAGCGCACTGGATTGCATTTGAAAAAGCAACCTAAATATATACAGGGTGTTACAAAAAGGTATGGCCAAACTTTCAGGAAACATTCCTCACACACAAACAGAAAATATGTTATGTGGACATGTGTCCGGAAACGGTTACTTTCCATGTTAGAGCTCATTTTAGTTTTGTTAGTATGTACTGTACGGACCAATTCCATGGCCCCCACGCTCTCCTGACCTCAACCCTCTTGACTTCCATTTATGGGGGCATTTGAAAGCCCTTGTCTACGCAACCCCGGTACCAAATGTAGAGACTCTTGGTGCTCGTATTGTGGACGGCTGTGATACAATACGCCATTCTCCAGGGCTGCACATGGAAAGTAAGCGTTTCCGGACACATGTCCACATAACATATTTTCTTTGTTTGTGTGTGAGGAATGTTTCCTGAAAGTTTGGCCGTACCTTTTAGTAACACCCTGTATACAATATATTTAAAGCAATAAAAGTAATACTGATTTGACACCAAATGCTACGAGAAGTCTATCAAAAAAAAACTTCTTTTTATTTGGATCACACTATTTCCGATAACTTTATTTCACGAAATTCGGGTGCCACCCCCCAAAAAGGTGACACCCGGGGCAGACCGCCCCCCCCCCCCAGCTACGCCCCACTGTTGCTTTGTTCCAGCTGGAAATAAAAGTAAATAATGAGGTTGAGAAGTGTTAAGATCAACTGCAAGTGTGTATATGTCAATAACAATACAGTTCGATAAGCATCCCTATGAAGTAGAGCAGTCAATGGATGGAATGGAAATAATCAATAAAAATATTTAGATGATTGCAAATGTGGGTGTGTAGCTGATAGTGAGATTTGAAATGCGTGCTGCAGGAAGCGAGAGTGGTAAAATGTTCAAAGGAGGCTAGGAATATCGATTAAATCGAATTATTAGCACCCAAGTCGCTGGAAATACGTCACTGAAATGGGGAGCGTGAGGGGCTAAAAACCAAATGAGGAATAGCTAGGATGATAAATAATCAATTTGGATGTAGGGAAAGATTGCAGTTGTGCACCAAAAACATGCGAGACAAGTCGAGAAGATGCATATCAGAGTGATAGGACCACACATTCCCAAAGTGAATGGTGACAATGGGTAAACAAATTTAGTGATGTTATGTACTAGAATTTAATAATTTATCATAAAACAGGGATAAATAAAAACGGAAAGACAAACTAAAGATCGGAAACAAACAAAAACAAAAAATCAAACAAAGGCACAAAACAGAAGGAAGTCGAGGTGGTAATATGGTAACCAGGAAATAATAGGTGCTAAGTAGCAAATAGGATAGCAAAATGCCTTTCTATCCATGCCATATATATATATATACTATGGATAGAAAGGCAATATGGGAGGGAGTACTTAGTATGAAGTGGGTGTCAAGGTGTATGAGCTGTTAAAAATGATTGGTTTGGATACGGACCAAAGTATTAATGTGGCCATTCAAGAAAGATAAATCAACATCTAGGAATGTGGCATGGGTATGATAATAGAAACAAGTTTAACTGGAGTGTGATACTTAACTTATTGAGAGAGAGAGACTCTCTCTGCTCAATAACTCTCTCTCTGCCTGACAAAAAAGTGATGTACCTAAAAGAATAGGTGGAAAGGAAATTAAACTTCAAGAGTTGAGAGTAACGATGGCAACCCCAAAATGTTTTCAATCCCGCATTTGCAGATTGCGGGATTGGTTAATCCCGCAAGATCCCGCACAGTTTTTGAATGTGTTACGAAATTAAATAATAAACATATATTTATTGAATTAATTAATCAACTTTAACATCAAATAATAGAAATCATAAGTGAACAACATTTAAATTAGTAAAATAACATTAAGTTAAAAATTTCTAGCCAAACTTAATTATACTTTGTACTTTTGCACTTTAGTTTTAAATATAATTTTAGTTGTAAAGTAAATAATCAAATATGGTAAGTATTCAGATCACACTATATATCCTACAGTACACCACATCCCACAAAAACAATTCTTGTAAAAATAGGCCAAGTCTAGTCCTTATTTAGTGACAAAAAGTTATGAGATCTTGTTCTGAGCCAAGTCTACACTTTACAGTGTTATTTACTTCACTTTGTGAAATAGAATGGTTTCTCTCGGTGTTATAGATTGCTTATTTAGAATAAAAAAAACTGGTGAATTGGCCTTTATGCATGCCAAGTTTTTGCAGACATACAAATACCCTAAATAAGTTGCTTTATCCAACATACAAATACACAAAGGTCAAGATTTCCCTTGCAAGTCTTTTAGTTTTGACAAGTCTTAGGATAAATTAAATTTCAGGAGACTTGGCATATTTTTACAAGAATTGTTTTTGTGGGATTTTTTTTTTTTAGTTGATCATTCATTCTCATTCGTTGCTCAGATGTAAAGATTTGAAAATCGGATGAGAACATTTCAGAATTCAAGGTATCAATATATGCTACCAACATTCTTCAAACAATGGGTGTGTGCCAGGGCCGAGCACGCCGACTGCCGCACATTTAACTACCACCATAAGTAAATAACGAATAACTTCCAAACTGAGCATAGGATGAAAGTAAAATTACGCTTGCTGATCTCTGTGCATAAAATACATTTCAGAGTCTCATTCAGAGCAAAGCAATTATCTTTCAAATATTTATCAAATTGTTTCACGTTTTGAGTTACTATTTAATAACTATGTGGAAAATCACCAATAGCAGACTTTTCTTATGATTTGGGGATGAAACCATATATGTGTACACAATTATCCATTTCTAGGACCACGGGATATATGGTAGAATTTTGATGTCAGGGTGTCGTCGTAAATTTATTTATTTATTTTTTATTTCACTAACTTTCAAAGTAAGGAGAAGAAGAAAATAAGATTTAACAGATTAAACTTATGAAGCACCGTGTATAATGAAAATTTGAGGCATGTAACTTTATAAGGGTAGAAGGCGATTTCACATTTGGTTAGATAGGCGGTAGATATATTGAAATTTTATAGTTTTAGACTTTTCTTATAATCTGGAGGTAAAAAATGGCCTGAATTGCTTCCAGAAAAGGGTAGGCAGTGCCACCGCCATTGACAGAACTTGGCAGGTGCAAGGCAGTTTGAAAAATCTATCAGCTAAGTACATCAAACTATCACTTTATTTGGAAAGAATTATGTATAAAGCCAGCAACTGAGGATGCCATTTCTCTCTCTTCGCTCATTGGTTTGATTGAAATGATGAGCGGGCTGGTGGCTCAGTGGTTAAGACCAGTCATCTACTGGAACCGAATTTTGTCCAAATCGCATTTGTCCGAGTAACAGCCCATTTGATGGTCGACCAGTTCATCCGATTAACCTTGTTCACTGTGGCCAAATAATGTCTGACACATATTGCCGATCTGTCATTGTTGCTTCAACACCAAGCGAATGGGATGTTTATATAAAATTTATAGTGACTTATATTTCGTAAAAATAGACTTTACCTTGCCCTCGCAAAATATTACAAGAGTCAGGGCCGTATTACGATGTGTAGACCATTGGGCTGAACCTGTGATGCGCGCCCTGCCCTGCAAATATTTTGAAATTTAACCTCGCATTTTATAGTTATTTTCTAACCAAAATTCTAAAATAAACAATTGAAATTTATTATTTAACTGTAGAATATTTTAATATGTCGTTTCTAAAAGAATATATGATTGTCGAGATAAAATGAAAACTGAAAATAATTAAGGTATTCAATACAATTTATCAACATTGCTCTGAACAATTATAGAAGAAAAAGAACGCGATGTTGAGAGTTATGTCCATGTTGCCACTTTCACAAAAGTCAATATTTCAATTTTGAAATAAATGAAAATAATATTTAAAAAAAAGAATAATTCTAAGAAACAAGCAAATTTTATTTTTGTGACGCAGGCTCATAGACTGCAGTCTATATGCCTAAATGCGGTCCTGACAAGAGTGATATCTCATAATCGTTTGAGAATATTCGAGTAAGAAATTCAAATAATTTACTGTACAAATTTTTAGTAAAACAATTATTACAACTGAGTAGATATACTTGCAATAATTGCCCTTTCCGTAGATATTTTCATTAAAATGTTTATGGTAATTGTGTTTGAAAAAAAACAAAAAAAAAAAACAAATGAAGATCAAATAAAGGATAAAAAATGAAGACTTGTTTATTAAGAGCGCAACATGCATTTGCCATTTGGCCGAATACATCCGACTAATACCATTTCAATGGGATCAGTCCATCACTCAGCTGGATTCAGTTGTATTTGGCTGAGCGAGTCTTGTCCAGTGGACGCGTGGCATTGACTTTACCTGGCTCGGGATTAGTCGGTCATATTCAGCCGAATGGTCTGTCCAATGAATTCAGTGCCAGTGGATGACCAGCCTACGGTGCCTGACTGGAGTCTGAAATGTCCGCAGTTGAAATCTGTGTTGCAGTGGCGATTTTCTTAGGCCCTTAACCTGACCTTCACCTCTGGCACAGCGTGCTGTGTAATGTGAAGTACCCCAGAACACTTTCATAGGTCAGATTCCACATTAATCTGTATGTCCCCTGTATATGGCAGGACTGTTGGGTTAGACTAAGGTGGCTTTGACAGGTGCGGAATGCACAGCCAATAGAAACCCTGTAACAGTTCATTACAGAATTTTATTATTATTGAAACGATCATAAATAAAAGACTTTTTGAAAAGCTTAACAACTTTCCACACTTTTTTGAGATCATTATAACTGGGAATCACTTCAGTAGGTGTTACAGTCACATTCTGTGCTTCGATTGTCCCGTCCGGCACTTCCTTGCCTATGTCTGAGTCAGTCATAGTTGTTTCTATCCATTTGACTTCACTTTCAGTAGAGTTTTTTTTTGTAATATGCCAACAGCCAATTGTGTACTGTGTGAAAAAGCACAACTGCAGATACATAGGCAGAAGTTCACAAACTTTTGTTTTGTTAAATCTTAAGCCAATAACATGAGTTTAGAGATAGAGACCAAAGCTTGTCAGTCGTTCTTGACTAAACTGCACGACCTGAGTATTCTAAGCAAGCCAAGATTGAGGTGAACATAGACATTCAAATATTGATGACTTTACGGGATGTGCACTCATCAAAACTTTACAAAAATCTTTGTCATGTTTCTTGAGATATTCAGACTGAACAATCATATCAACATTCAGGGTGTCGAAAAATCTGTGACATTTTATAAGAATTAGAAAGTTGAAATCCACTTTTTAAAAACAAATCTCAAATCTGACAAAGTGGAGAAACAGTTTATGGTAAAAACATTTTTGCTAAGCATTCTGGAAACCATTTGTTCCATAGATTTTTTTCTTTTTGAAATAACTGTCAATAGTTTTAATCTAATTTTTGTATTATTTCTACTTCCTTCTCAATAATAATTACAATTGTATCATTTTTTGCAATTTTGCATAACTCAAATAATAGTAATGGATACAACAAAAACAAACGGGAGTTCTTGTAAAAATGTAGAACTGAATCTCTTACAAACACCTTTTTGCTTAAGCATTAGTTTATGAATATTTGATTGCACATACAACAAAAGATCAACTGTGTTGTAATTTGTTCACGACATAATTCTACATCGAACAAAGCAGCAGCAGATAATTGATAACCTTGTTTGTAATTTCTAAGTCACTGGAAAAAATAAAAAAAAATAAAAAATCATTCTAAATCACTGAAAAAAAGAAAACAAAATCAAAAGAAAAAAAATGAAAAAGAAAAAACACACTAACATTTACATTTTTACTTATATATATATGGTTTATTTCCCTATTTTTGTGTTTATTGTATGTAAAGTGCGGAAGTGCGGGGTATTATGGAGGGAAAAATTCTGTAAACCACATGCAACTCTTCTTTTTTAATAATAATAAAAAAGTCAAACTATTGGAATAACATTTTACAAAGCATATATTACCTTACTAGCATTTTCCCACGGCTTCATGCATGAGGAGTTTGGCATGTGTAGTAGTGTTTGTCTTTTTTTTAACAGCAAATTATAAACGTCTATAATTTAATCTTTACCATAAATTAAATCCCACTGTTTCATTACATTTTAATCTCTGATGTAGTGGTGGGAGTAATATTTTCTGTGTATTCCAATGCACTATATTTTTATTTAAAAAAAACTGTGAAATAAATAACTGAAGTTAAACAAACAAAAATAAAATAAACATATTAATGGAATCCAAAAGGCAGAGTGTTTATCTCTGTTGTAGTGTGGTTTTTGATAGGTATCTCATAAAGACCATAAGCATTTAAACTGTGAATATCCTATCGAAATAGGTTTTTTTAATTTTTGTGCAATGTATGGACAAAGAAACAGACATATGCAGCCCACTTATACATTTATAATAGTATAAATTAAACAAAGCTGTCTAATTGTCATCCAAACTATAGTACTTCTACATTAATGAAAAAACAGCACAGTTTTGGCATAAGAGATGTGTGTTTTCAGTAACATTCACAACAACAACAACAACAGTTTTTATTAAAACTAATTTCAGGCCAAAAATATATCAAAATGCAGTAAATATGATTGCGGATTGGATTATAAAGTCTTAATTTACCTTTTCCTTTCAAACCTTTACTACACACTGCAAGTAAGTATCTTCATCCTATTGTAATTAAATCAAACATTTCTTACACAATGCATGTTGGTCCACGTGTTCTTTTGACAAGTCCTTCAGGAATTCATTCTTTTCGTTTTTGGGAGACTGTATGACATCAACTTTTTCTTCTGGCCATAATGCATTTGCACTGTTTGGTTCAGGTAACTCATCATACAGATCTTGTTCTGGAAGATGGTGTAAACTGCCTTTAAGATCTACCAATAACAGGCGTGGTGTAAATGTCACAAATCCCTTTAATAATCATAAAATAACAATCAACTTACAAGGGTTATTTAAAAACAAATGAAAACTAATTAGAGAAATATAATTAGAAACAGCTTCTACTATGGTAGTTCACATTAAAAATTGAATAATCCTCTATTACAGAAAGGGTAGGGTAGAAAAATCTCCTGGTGATCCCAAACAATTTGACATTGCCAGTGACATTTATCACACATAGCTCAGTTTAAACTGCATTTACTTAGTCACTGTTCAAACCAGCAACAGGGATCATTAGAATCAAATTTAGGACTGGAAATTTTCAATAACAGCAAAATATTATTAACTAGCAAAATTAATAAGATGCATCATTGACAACTTTATACATTTCAAGGTTTCTGTTAGGGGATATAAAGTTTTCACATGCACATTCAATTTTTTTTAAATGTTAAGATTGCTTACAATCATAAGGTAAAATAACGATCAGAAAGATTTACATGTATAAATATCACAAGAAGATTATATTACAAAATTTACCTTATTATTTAAACCTTCTCTGTACAGAACATCATGGTTTATATCTGAAATAGTTGTCCCACTATAATCAAAGCCCAGTTCCTGAAATTAGAAAGCATATAAAGAAACAATTGTTCATTTCTAAACTGAAATAATGTTTCAGGAACTACTTAAATCCCATTAGCATGTATTTCATTGGACCCAATAACTTAAATTGAGCACACTAAGTTAGTGTGATATCAACCATGCTGAATAAGATAAACAAAGACTGAAACATGGAGTAGTATCCAAATATTAGTTAATTATCACTAAGCAAGAAATCATTCAAAATGTTGAATATCACATCCACAGCTAAAATCCACAGATTTCATTTAGATATTTGATGGTTGTGTTTCTTATCAGGGAGATCTCGGCAATAATGCAATGCATATTGATCAGCTGATCTAGGTAATCAGTAAAGAGTTTTATTGTATTCCAACTCCAAAAATATTTTCTAATCACATGCATTAATGTAAAGTTTGGAAGTCATGTCAGTAGGAAGAAATTAGTGGAACACAGAGAAAAATGGAGAAAGTTACTGTCACAATTCAACAAATAATGAATCATTTTTTAAATAGGAAATGTACACAGTTTCACTCTCATGTGAAGAATTAAGTTTTGCCAGTTGGTGATTCCTTCATCATCTTCATGAATGAAAAATCTGATGGCTTTCAGAACCAATTTACTTCTTTTATCATGAACTAGCCTGTACCCGCGACTTCGTACGGGTGGATTAAGAATTTTTCTGCCAGAATTAAATATAGAAAGTTGTTGGTAACGAAGGATTGGTCCCAAACAATATCGAGTCAGAATAATATGACAGGAAAGCTATCACTATACAAAATTCTGTTTTTCTGCCATTTTCATTGTCAAGTACAATAGCAAATTTTTCAATGATATTAATGTTCTTTTCAATGTCTGATGCTGTTGCAGTTATAACTCCATATTCCTGAATTGTGTTTTATCATCTAGCACCATTCTTGAACTGGTTTACTATTTTAAGTTTATCAGAAACACTGAGACCAACATGTTTAAGATACAACTACTGCAGCAACATCTGTCACAAGCAGAGGCTCTCACACCACTCACAAAACAGTATTGGTCTTTTAGGCCAGTTGGTAGGAAGGGGGAAACCACTAATGGAACTAGCATGGTGGTGACAACCTGCCTCAAACGAGAGCAAATTTGAATTTTTTGCATTCGATTAACTAATATTTCAGTTGATTGGTGTTAGGGTAATCGATGATCTACTGTATTATAATTCAAATTTTTAACCAATGATGCATGACCATAATTTTAGCAATATATATATATATATATATAGATAGAAGGATAGGGAAATATGACCCAACATTTAGCACAGATGAAGGCCGCTGGGAACGACAAACAAAAAAAAAAATACACCCCCCCCCCCCACACGCGAGAAATGCGCAATATTTCGGCATACAGCCTTAATCATGCAGAAGTGAGACACCAGGCGGGGTCAGGTGTGTACACAGAGATGGCCGTCTGGTGAATGGAGTAACTGGAGCAGATGGTAGTGTAGGATGGAAAGGGGGGGGGGGGGGAAGGATCAAGTATTATATCGATAATCAATACTGTTGACGGTAAATTATCATTGAAAGTGGCAGACCAACATAATAACTGAGTGAGGATACATATATAAATCAAATTTTGAAAAACTGTATGTGAAAAAAATGAAATATAAGAATAGAAGAAATATAAAAAATATAAATAGTAGAGATAAAGTGCTGAGTTTGGTGGGAGGAATTTACCGGAGATTGCGGCCTGGATGATGTCTGGTGTCCAGGATATTCTGATAGGCTAGTTCCGATCTACCCAGTTCAGGTTGTGTAACTAGCCTATCAGAATATCCTGGACACCAGACATCCTTCAGGCCTCAATCTCCAGTGAATTCCTCCCACCAGACTCAGCACTTCATCTCTACAATTTATATTTTTTATATTTCTTCTATTCTTATATTTTTTTTTTCACTTATAGTTTTTCAAAGTTTGATTTATATATGTTTCCTCATTCAGTTGTTATGTTGGTCTACCACTTTTGATGATAATATACTGTCAACAGTATCAATACAATACTTGAGCTTCCCCCCCCCCCTCCCTTCTACTCTACCATCTACTTCGGTTACGCCACTCACCAGGCCACCGTCTGTGTACACACCTGACCCCACCTAGTGTCTCACTTCTGCACGATTAAGGCTGTATGATGAAATATTGCACTTTACTTGTTTTTTTTTTGTGTTCGTCATTCCCAGCCGCCTTCATTTGTGGTAAGTGTTTGGTCATATTTCCCCATCCTCCTCTATTTTTATTGCCTTAAAGCATTTTCATGCTCATTATATATATAGTAACCCGGAAATAATATAAGTTCAGTAATGAATTGATTTATTTAAAAAAAAAAAGGATAGTGAAATGAACCACCACTTTACAATAGATGATGGTTTCATGCGGTGAACACACAGCGCAAGAACAGAAAACACAATGAATATTTTGTGAGTTGGCCCTTTGTCAACAGGAGAACATTATAGAGGGAAGGTGGTGTAGGAGACCATCTCACAGATTCTTTGAGACGGTTTCCTGCACCACCCTCCCTCCATAATGTTCTCTTGTTGACAAAAAGGCCAGTCCCGAAATAATCATTGCTTTTCCTGTTCTTGTGCTTTTTTGTGTGTTAATCCCATGAAACCATCTTCTAAGGTAAAGGGTACTAGAAAGCAGATACATTAAACATTTGGATATGAGAAAAAAAACACAGCTTACCATAGAGGTAAATTTCTGCGGCGTCGAGACACGGAAAAAAAGACGTACACACAAAGGGCATGAAATTTTCAGGTCTATTGCCCTTCTTCATCAATAGAATGAGACACCTGCCAGATAGAAGCTGGCAGCCGACTGTGTGTGCAGGCTAGCCTGGCAGCTCATGGTGGGAGAAAATCAACATGGCGAGAAGTGAGGATGGGAGCTGAAAGACATAAACCTCAGATACCTCGCAATGACCCACCAGATCTAGTACATAAATAAGTTTTGCATGCCAAATCACAACCTGTTCTACCTATCAACTGCCCACAACCCTCTAAAAGCAACCACAGCCTCATTTTAGTCACCCGACACTTTCTAGGTATGGAATCCATCAACTGAGTCCTTTGACAAATTTACAATTTCTTTCAAGCGTGTCCAGAAATGAAAACTTTCCTTCCAAAAATCCTCCCTCACCCACCTAGAACCTGCTTCAGTAGACCCACAAACCTCAACCAACTACTATTCCATAAAAATGTGGCTCCCCATCTTACAAGACAGCCTCAAGGTTCTTTTCCTTGCAACAGATCCCACTGCAAATTATGCAATGTGCACCCCACCTTCACCAACCCCGCAACTGGAGAAAGCTTCCCTCATTACGGGACTTGTCACCTGTGTATCCTCCCACATAATATCAACTCACCTGAACCATTGCCCACCATCCTACGTAGGCCAGACCATTAACCCACTGGCCATCAGAATGAACGGACACAGACAATTGGTATTCACACAGAACCCTGACCACCCTGTATCTCATCATGCCACCACTCATGATACCAACAATTTCATTGCTTGTTTCATGGTCCGGGCCATCAGAGTCCTCTTGAAAAATAGTAGCATCTCTGAACTAAGAAGGTGGGAACTGACGTATCAGTATAAATTGGGTACCAGACACCCATCAGGATTTAATCTAAGATAGCACCATATTCCAACTTCTTTTCCATCCCTTTCCCACAGCCTATCTTTTCCCACAGAAACCATCGCTCACCAGAGCTAAACTTTTAGTAGTTTGCAACATCAAATGTGTTTTTAATTTTTTTTAATTTTAAAAATTTTCAAGAATTGTGTATATACATATATGTTGTATACCCATATAAAAGATAAGAAATTACTTTCTGCTGACATTTATCACATTTCTGCGACTGGTTTCTACGATGAAGTTAATTATTTTTGGGTTTATGCCTTTCAACTCCGATCCTCACTTCTCGCGACGTTGCTTTTCTCCCTCCATGAGCTGCCAGCCTGGCCAGCACCCTCAGCTGGCTGGCAACTTCCATCAGTCAGCCACCCGGGGGAGGCCCTAGCAAGTTTTTGATGTGGCGCGAGATCTCATTGTGGCATCTCAAATAAGCATTCGTTTATTGGTGATTAAGGTATCCAAATAGACAGACTGAAGGTTAGATGCTTTTTTACATCCTATTAATATTATTAATGTAAAAGTTTATGTGCTTGGATGTTTTTTACTGTTTCACGTCGGATGGCTGAACGGCTTAAGACAACATTTGGAATAATGTATTGGCTATCTACTTTTATCCCGATTGAAAAAGTAGTTCCCGCAGGATTCAAATATGTATACATATATGAAAGCGCTATGAATTCCACTCGAGCAAATCCGCAGGAAGAAGAAAGTCTTTATATAATGATAATAATTCAAACCTCAAAAAGATTAGTATAGAATAGCAGCAGTAGGGGAAAGTCGGATAAAACCGGGTAGGTGGACAAAACAGGGATTCGGGTTTTATAGCTTGATTTGTAGTGATATCTAGCGAAAACTTCTAGAACTATTTCCCGACGAGTGCCATGACAGCGTGCAGTGAACAGAAGTCGTATAAACCAACCCATTTCGTAGTGGTAATTTTTTAAAAGTTTCACCTGAAAACGTTAACAATCCGGCGTCTGCAATATTACGCTACCAATCATAAATACCTAAGGATTTAGTTCTGGTAAATACAACGTATGATAGCTCATTATTTACTTGTTATTTTGACGATTTATCTTCTTGTCTATGAGTTGTTTGAACAATTCTAGAATAACAATACTTCAAAATGGCGTCGTCGGACAAAACCGGGATGCGGGTCGTCGGACATAAGCGGGAAGTTCCCGGTTTTGGACAACTGAATTTTTTGCGTGATTAAATTGGAATTTACTTGTTTAGTTATTGTTTGAAGATCTATAAATATTTTAAAACTATACAAAAAGTATTATTTAAATTAAGTTGTTATATAGAAAACTGTTGTTTAATTATTTACATTCAAAATCAAGCCTTTTTTTTTTAATCATCCTAGTCGTGCTGTTTCAATCTACTAAATTGGAAAGTTTTTTAGATATGCATATTTAAGGGCAGCAGTTGCACAAACTGCTATAAAAGGGTTTGAAAAGACTAGTATCTACCCGTTTAACAGTGAAATGTTCCCAGACCACCTATTTGCTCCCGTTGAGACAACCGAGAGGCCCCTGGAAGTGGAAGAGAAGCATTTAGCTGCACCGCAAACATTGCCTGAACAACATGATCCTGATGTAGACGTGCCTGAAGGAATCCATAAGCCTCAGCCTGAGAAAAAGAATGGGTATATAGAGAAACAAGCTCCAGTCCCTGTACAACTTTCTACGTCTTCTTAAGGTCAGGGGCCAAGATATGAAGTGTCCTTTTGCAGTCTCGCCAAAGGATATAAAACCTATTCCAGTACAAACCGGCCCTAGGGCATCAGGTAATCCGGTAAGAGGCGAGGGAAAACAGCTATTATTACTTCATCCCCCTACAAATTAGAACTCGAAATAGAAGATAAAGAAAGGATCAAAAAACAAGACAAGAGAGACTTAGCCATGAAGTGAAGTCTTTTCAAGAAGACAGAAAAAATTTTAAAAAGTGAGGTTAAAAAGAAGAAGTCAAAGAAAAAAAGAATCCTTTGCGGCAGTTTATATGAACATTTTACATCTAAGGAGAGTTGGATACAGTGCATTCACTGCAAATGGTGGGCGCATGAAGCGTGCAGCAATGCAGATGAACAAAACCAAACTTTCAGTTGTGATTTTTGTGCCAAAAGAGATTAACTCTTAGAGAGTAACATAAAGCATTGTTATTTGATGTAGCTTTGATATATTTTCAAATTCTATATGTATAATACGTCATATCTTGCTAGTTTTCCTTTAATAAATATGTAGTGTAATTGCAAACTTACAATATGCTTTTTTATTACTCTTTACAGTTCCCGGTTTTGTCCAACCAAGTCGGACAAAACCGGGACATTGCAAACTTCTAAAAAAATGTGTTTTTATGATCTTAATTGCTGTTGTTCACGACTGGTTTATTATTTTTTTTCTTCACAAGGAATCAGTTTATCGTTTTAACACAAATTTTGACTATTTTGTTCACAAGATGAATATTAGAAGGAAAAAAACACGTTAGGATCCCGATTTTATCCGACTTTCCCCTATGCACGAGAAACGACTTTTTTTTTTTTTTTTTACTTATAGCTTTACGCCTTGTCGATGTCATTAGAGGCAGGATGAAACTGGGGTCAAGGCATGGAAAGAAATTCGGCCATGGCCTTTTGAAGGAAGCATCCCAGCATTTGCCTGGAGTGATTTGGGGAAACCATGGAAAAACCAAATCTGGATGCCTGCACGGGGGATTCGAAATGCAGTCCTCCCGAATGCGAGGCCAGAGCGTTAACTGCTCACCCATCACACTTGGTGGAGAAACAAGAGTAAAAAGGAACACTATATATTTGAAAAAGTTTATTTAAGTATACACAATACTCACATCATGTATACGTCAAATTCACAGTCTTCAATAATTGTTTAAAAACAGGCAAATGAAGAAATAAAATCATTATTAAAAGACCAACATTACCTCCTTCCTCACTTTTACCCTAGGGTAATTTTATTTTCTATAGATAAAATTGCAAGATCATGCAGTCTATCTTGAGTCTGCGTTTACTGAAAATAAGTTTTAATTTACTGAAATTTCGTTATATTTTGGTGACAGTTCAGGTATGGTAAGCAAAATTCGAAATGCTATCCAAGACATTCGGAAAGTTATACTGCCAACCATTTTGTTTCATAAGTTGAACTTTTATAACAAATATTTCAGTTAGAAGGTTCCTCAATCAATTCACTACCAGATATCTCACATTTATATCGATCAGTTAAATTTATTTCTAAATCAACACAAGTTTATTCCAATTCAGACTTTTCAGAAATTGTTTTGATAATTTGTGAGAGCAAAATTGTATCATTAAATTTGGATAGTTGTGTAAACTCTCACAACACTCTCAACTGTATCGATCATATGTTAAAACACGTGCATTGTAAACAACATGGCAGTATTTAAGCATAGGCCCGCACCACAACCGCGGGCCAGTGGTGGAACTAAAAAAAAGGGTCACTCATAAATTTTCGGGCCGAATTTCAGATTTAAGCATCCACAACAAGAGGCAGCCCCTCCCCCCCCCCCCTCGGAGGGGCCCCACCTATGCCACTGCCGACAGGGGGGCCAGCACCACCTGTATAGCCAAGGGGCCCACAAAGCCTAAATGCGGCCCTGATAAACAATTCTTCTGGATCTGTCGCTATCTTATTTACAGCATAGTAATAAAAAAAATCTCTACTTTCTTTGGAATCTGACTGGCTTAATGATAGGAGATGTTCCAGTCTGAGAAGCAATTTCTCTACCTGTTATCAGAACAGACGAATAACCCCGCTACTCTTTATCAAATTCTTAGCTGTTTTTCAGCAATTTTGAAGCGTTTCATAAATCCACTTTCAGTGTGCATAGCCTTGCTTACAATACTTACTTTAAACAGTGTATTATGTCAAGCCGACACGGTAACTATGAATTCAAATTGCTCCATGATCTAGTTCGGGGACAAGGCCTCTGTTGCTGCAACTGAATAATTAGTTCCCAGAAGGTTGCTGTGAAATGAAGAGTAGTGATAACGAACTGTGGCGAGGCTAGAAACGCTATTCACCAAATGAGTTTCACAAATTTTTTTGCTGTTAGTCCTAAGTGCCTGGATACCACTTCCCTTTGTTGATCAAGAGAATAGAACAAATATTCATTAAAGAAAACCGATTTCACTGATGCTTTGGCAGTACCCTCTATTACCAAATTCAATGACAGATATGTGGATTAAAAAATGCTCAAAGATATTGGTTCAGAATTCAATTTTGGATACTTTTGTTTCCTCCAATCATATTGGATCCATTGTTACATCATTCATATCCGTATTGAACATTTGCAAAGTATCACCCATAAACAGACCCACGTCCCGAAGAGTCACTTACCGGTTTACAGGCAACAAAACACTTACACACTTCAACTTCGGGGGGCAATGTTAAAGATAATTGTTCGACATGACTGACATCAGAAGTTCAATTCAGTATAATGGAAAAGTATTTAGATGACTTAACCATAGTGAAAATTATATTACAAACTTGCTAATTCTGATGTGAGAACATGTGTTGCCATTTGTCGGTGAAACATGTTGCTTGTTTTCTATGTGATAAGTATATTTTTGTTTAATAAATGTGTATTATATGAAGGAGAGATTGGAAACCATCCCAGCATTTGCCAGATGATTGGACAAAATCATCTAAAAACTGCAATCAGGACTGCCAATATGCCAGTCCCGATATTTGATCCTAGGTCCTACTGTGGTAGGTCTTTAATATGTGCAGGCCACATTGGCAGGTAAATTTCAATTGATATGCTAGGAAAATGAGGAAAAGAGAACTGATCAGACAATAATGCACCTTGTTAAGGAAATTAGGGTGGGGAAGGACTGGGAACAAAGAATTCAGTTACAACCTTTTGATAGTGATTTGATCCTGCATGCTCCTGAATGCTAGGCCCAATTATTACTTCTCACCCACCAGTTTTGGTAAAAATGGATAAGGATGAAAAATAAATTACAAGGGAAATTTTGTATGATAGTGGTTCTGAGAAAAGTATAAATAAGGCTATATCAAGTCATACTATCTAACCTAACACACACCCTAGCCCTCATAACGTCGCTGTCAAGGAAATTAGAGTTGGGAGAAAAGGAGTGGGGAGGAATTTGGCTATGGTCTTACTTAGTAACAATCCTGAAATTTGGGAAACCATGGAAGACCAACATACAGATGGCCAAACCACTGATTGAGCCAGCATCTTACCAAATGCCAGACTCAGATGCTAATTTCTCATTCATGAGGCTCATTTGCACATGACTGTAGTTCCAAATCTAAGCTGATGATCTATTCAAACGCTTCAGAAGAAACAAGATGGATAGCCAGATACAGAACTACTAAAAGGGTCTTAAGGGCAATGATGAATGATTTGCTTTCTCCAGCAGATAGGGAGTTTTCTGATGCTGTCATAGAAAGAAAAAAAAAGGTAGCTGCGCTAGTAGAAAATTGCGCAGGTACTGTTTGATTGCCATATCATTCAAAATGTTGCCCTCCTAACGCCTCCTTCAGTGGACCAAACACACGGTAGTCATATGGCGATGATACTTGACTGTAAGGAGGGTGTTCAAGATGTTGGCAGTGTATGTAAATGAGTTTATTGCAAGTTACAACTTCTATATGTGGCCGTGCATTGGCATGCAGGAAGACAAAATGAATCGGCTGACGGCAGTTGGTACGATAACCAGTCTAGGCATAATCCACCAGCTGCCACATTCACTGCCAGACTCAGATGCATATAGGAAGTCAATCAAAAATACTCTTTTGAGTTCCAAACCACAGGTACCATAGCATTCCCAGCAGACAGTTGTTACTTAGCCTCAATCGGTGCTCCCTCTAAAACTTTCCTTCACTCCATACGCATATTCCTGTTTTCTGGGGTATAATGATGGACCCATGTTTCATTGCAAATGACAAGACAATACAGTCCAAAAAAGCCCCTCCTCCTTCAAAGCGATTCAGTAGACGCTTACAGATGTCTTCCCACACATTCTTTTGTGCCTCGTTCGGAACACGTGGATCCTACCTTGCCGATACTTTTCTGTATCCAAGTATGTCTGATATAATCATATGGATAATGGAAACAAAGAAACTGCCATAAGGCACTGAAAATAAGATAGGATAGGGGAAAAAAAAGACAGGTACCCATCACTTACCACAGATGAAGGCAGGTTGGGATGTGAGCACATCTTTCACCCTGCCATATGTCTTGCCTCTCACACGATTAAGGCTCATGCCGAAATATTGGGCATTTGTGTGTATGTTTTTTTTTTTGTGGTTTTACGTGTTCGTCTCGCCCTCCTGCCTTCATCTGTGGTAAGTGACGGGTATCTGTCTTTTTTCCCCCTATTCTATCTTATTTTGATATAATCATATGGATATTTTCAATACTTGCTCCCACCTCTGATGTAATTTTGGCAACAGTAATGAAATGATCGTCTTTCACAAGTATTCATGTCATTGACACTGGTTGCTGGATCCCCTTTATTGTTTTGATTCTCCACTTTATCATGACAATTTCAAATCATCTTGGCTATATTGAACATTTAGATTTTACTTAAGAATAGCAACTCTGAATTATGCTTGTTTATGAACTTTAATTGATGAGAAAATGAATAATAACGCATTGTGCAACAGACACCTCTCATTCACTCATGGCAACAATGAAAATGCGGACATGCATGCGAAGGATGACATGTCTAACACCTCCCCCCCCCCCCCCCTCTATATTCCTGACAAGCCGCACTGGTCAGGTCAATATGTCAGTTAAACAAAATTCTGATTTATATTTGAATGATCCTCATATTTAATGACTATGCATTCTGCATCACGAATATTTCTGGTCTGTAATACATAACAGTTACTGGTAAATTATATGATCAAATATACATAATTTAAAAAAATATTTGCATTTGCACCTATAGTTGCACCTTGATTCAGAAAATGATCCTTTTAGTTGACAAATATTATAGCTTTAATTGATACCCATTCAATAAACCCTGTTATTTAACCCTGAAATCACAGAATAAAGACATCAACAGTCATAAATGAAGAGAGACAACTAACAGAACAGTAACTATGATTATGATTCAGGTTCAGCCGGTCTGTTACTTGCTCTACATAGACTTTTTTTAAAAAAACTCCTAAGGCATAATACCAGCAGGGTCAGAAATGAAGAAGAGTAGACTAAAGATTTAGATGTGAAAGTTGGGAAGAGGGGCCTGAAACAAGTGGTATTAAGACCTAGCTAGGATCCCTCAGGTGCCAACCCACATCCTACAAGTCATGAGCCCTCGGTGGATACTGTAGAATTACAAAAGCAACTCTACACTATTTGTCAGGATGTGTTAAATCACTTCATTAGAAAAATATGTCAGATGGTGTAACAATATTCTTCTGTACTGTCAGCTGGATTTATATAAAGTGGTGTATATATTTACATAAAATGATATACTTCAATATTTGTCTAGATACAAAATGTAATGATGTATGTATCGAAGATCAACACGTCTGTCTTAGGTTCCGGAGTGCTGCACTGTAGCATATAAAAAAGTTAACATTGTGAGTGGCATGAAAACTTTGGTCAGATTACATTTGAAGCTCAATTTAACACATGTGCCGATTTAAGGAACATATAAGAATTTGATATCAACAGTAAAAATATTGTTCTCATTGAACCAATGGAAGGATAAACTTATTTGTTTCATTTTGATCACATTTTTGTAGTTACATTCAGTGCAAAGTAAATGTACATTTTGAGAAAGCTAAAATACTTCTTTATATTGCAATTTTGCTAACGATATGAACTTCTGAGTATTGTAAGCACACATACTACTAGTGCTGAGCACCATCAACAGATGGGACCATCATCAAACATGTGGACCCTATCAAATTGAAGTGTAAAGCTGACAACATTATCGGTTTTACAAAACAAATTCAGGGCCTTTTTTTTATTGCTTTACGCTTTGTCGACAGCTAAGGTCATTAGAGGGAACTCGAGACAAGAAACGGGAAGGAATACGGCCATGGTCTTTTTGAAGGAAGTATCCTGGCATTCACCTGGAGTGATTTGGGGAAACCATGGAAAACCCAAATCTGGATGCCCAGATGGTGATTCAAACCCACGTTCTCCCGCATGCGAGGCCAGAACTTTAACCGTTCACCCACCACGCTCGGTAATTCGGGGCCATTGCAACTAAAAACTGAAAATTTCAGGTTGACTTCTGGTACACTGTGGTCTACACCTTATGAGCATTAGGGAAGCCACCAGTGTAAAAGCTTGTCTAACTAGGAATGAGCAGACTAGAAAATCAGAAATAAGAGTCTGGACACTATAAGTTAAAAAAATATATTGATGATATTACCAATAATGTGTTAAAGATGGATAGGAATGACTTTTGAAATAGCTAGAAATATTTAGGTTGGATCTGAAGAACTGGTTTATACTAGAGTAATGGAAATGTTTCGTGGTAATATCAGTTCAATAAGGAGAGAATTCAAACAGGCTGAAAATAACATACTTTATTATTTGGATTTCAGTGGTAGGCAATTTGACAAACAGCTTGATATCTAAGTATACCAGAAATGACTGACTAAAGAAGCAGATTTGAAAATCAGCAGTTTTGGAATGGGCAAGCGAGACCAAGAGGATAGTGTCACAATGGATACCTCCAAGGCTTGTGCCACTGAACAGCATTGAATAATATTTAAACCAGTGTCATCATGACCCGTAGTTACCAGCCACTCACCAGATCTACTTAACAAGACAAACTACTGGAGTGAATTGTCATATTCCTTGCTACATGAAGGAATAATTAAAAGGAAGGAACCAATGGTTCAAAGCAGTATCAGGTGAGAAAGACGTGAAAACGAGAATGTCAAAACATAGTGCACTGGGATAGCTACTGTTCATTTATAATTCCCTTGTTGGTTTAGTCAGAAGTTAGTTTGTTTGCGGATGAAACAATACAATATCTTTACTATCAGATGGGAAGGTTAACAGCAACAGTGGAATCGGACAAGATATCTAATTAAGGAGATAATGTAGATAAGTGAAAGATGACACCAGCCAATTTGTTAAGTACAAAGACTGAAGTAGAGAGAGTTAATGTATGGAATCAATTACCACAATTCATAATAAACTCTAAAAATGTAAATAATTTCAAAAATAGCTTCGATTCTCACCATAATACATGGAGATAAAATGTACAAATCTGTAAAGGCATGAAAAATTACATTAACTGCTGCCTGTTTTATAAACAATAAATAAATAAAAAACTGGTGCATGTATCTTTGTGTACATTTGCAAGAAGTGAAGCTTCTATGTATTTTCCCTGTGTATCCTTTTCTGTGATTTTTTTTTTGTGTGTTTCTTTTATACTCAAATGGACAAACGATACTATCTTTATTGCATCTGTACAGTAAATAAGAACATTGTGAGAGTTATACCCGTAAACAAACAAAAATTATTAAAAGTTAAAGCACACTTTGCAGGATTATAGACTGTTGCATCTAACCTTAGTCTGTATTTTGTGTTTACAGTGTTTATATTGGAGAACATTTTGGACAAAATTATGTGATAACAATTATTTCAATAAATTTCTGTTAATAACTAGCTTCTAAGCCCAGAAAAAATGATAAGCTGAATGCAGATTTCTGGCTAATCTTATATATATATAAAAATAGACGTGTTTTTTCCTATATTTCACTTTTCAGCCACCACTACCTAGCACAGATCACTGATTTTTGTGGGTGGAAGTAGCATGGAGTTTCCTGGCGTGCAGAACATTGGCCGAATGCCGATAGCTGTGGGGATGTGGGAGATATAATGATTAAAGTTGGTCAGTGCAGGGCGTTTTCATATTTCGACTAAAAATTCGTATCTCTGTATACTTCTCTTTCCTGCCACAACTACAGAACATAGACCTTTGGTGTTTGTGTGTGGTAGTAGAATCGTCTTTCCTGTCGTGAACTATGGTTGTTAGATGTCGGTAGCTATGGGGGTGAGGGAGATATGGGGGTTGAAAGTGGTCGACCTGTGGCAATTTCATACTTCTGCCAAAGACAAAAGTGTCATGGTGTATTACTTTTCAGCGGAAACTATAGATCACAGATAACTGGCGTTTGTGTGTAGTAGTAACACAGAGTCACCTTTCGATCACAACAGATGCCGAATTTCAGAAACTGTGGTACTGTGGTAGGTATGGTGGTTGTAAGTGGCCGACCAAGGATATTTTCGTATTTCGACTGTCTCCGCATATGTCACTTTTCTGCCACAACTACATAGCATAGAGCATTCGTGTTTGTGTTTGGTAGTAGAATTGTATCTCATGTAGTGCACTATGGTTGTTAGATGTCGGTAGCTATGGGGGTGTGGGAGATATGGGGGTTGAAAGTGGTCGTCCTGTGGCAATTTCATATTTCTGCCAAAGACAAAAGTGTCATGGTGTATCACTTTTCAGCGAAAACTATCGATCACAGATCTCTGGCGTTTGTGTGTGGTAGTAACACAGAGTCACCTTTCAATCACAACAGCGGCCGAATTTCAGAAACTGTGATTGTGTGGGAGATATGGTGGTTGTAAGTGGCCGACCAAGGATATTTTTGTATTTCGACGAAAGGCACGTGTCTCCGCAGATTTCACTTTTCTGCCAAGACTACATAGCATAGAGCATTGGTATTTATTTGTGGTAGTAGAATCGTGTCTCTTGTCATGCACTATGGTTGTTAGATGTCTGTAGCTATGGGGGTGTGGAAGATATGGGGGATGAAAATGGTCGACCTGCGGCAATTTCATATTTCTGCCAAAGACGCATGTGTCACGGTGTATCACTTTTAAGTGAAAACTATCAATCGCAGATCACTGGTGTTTGTGTGTGGTAGTAACACAGAGTCTCCCATTGATCACAACGTTGGCCGAAATTCGGTAACTGTGGGAGTGTGTGAGACATGGTGTTTGAAAATGGTCGATCATGAATATTTTCGTATTTCATCCAAAGACTTGTGTGTATCCGTAAATTTTACTTTGCTGCCGGAACTACATAGCACAGAAGACTGGTATTTGTGTGTGGTAATAGTATCAAGTCTCCCATCGTGCACTATGGTGGTTAGATGTCTATAGCTGTCAATATGAATTCTTTACAATCACGAACAAAGTCGTGGGTACCAGCTAGTTATATAATATTTTTTAAAAGCTTAAATAATTCATTACCTCTGTTGTAAAGAGTGCAGAATGTTAGGCGTGTATGCACTGAACGTTTAGAGTGCACGTGCATAACGTAGCGCATGTGTACTGAACACGCAACACTAACAAATTTCAACCAAAGAAGTTTCACTTCAACAAGTATATGATAATATAGTTTGTAAAGTACCTTTCAGTTCACCAGAGGCACTCCCACTAGCTATCCCCAGTAGTAAAATATTCTATAGATCGATTGTAAAGTTGCTTATGTTGGACTTACAAATTTCGAGAAGAGTAATTGTCAACTTGAAGGAATTTTCCTGTTATCTTTCCCACAGTGAGAATTCAACATAAAAATCATTTTAAAGTGTATTTATCATATCGCAAAACGTTTATTTTAAGAGACATTCCGGTTTGTTCACATTTTGAAACACGCAATCAGAAAAGTAAAAATCTAAGATTTGAAATATCTTTGAATCGAGTAAAGCTACAGCTGAACTTTTATCACCAGCTATAGTCAGCATTGTCCCCGATATTTTGGTAGTAAAATTAAATAATTTGGCAAAGTTTAATTAGCAGTTTTAATTAAGAGAAAAAAATGAACTTTTTAATTAAAAGGAATATTAATTTGAAATTTATATCAGTAGATAGCCCAAATTGAGACGATTATGAAGATGGTTTCGGTAAAAAGTTTAAGCATTTGTCTGGTAATTAATTTTTTGAATATAGATTGTCGTTAATTGTTGATGGAGCGCGTAAAAATTCCGCCAAGTTGGTCATGTGATGACTTCAATTTTGAGATTATAGAAACCCTTTTGAATGTCAAATTAAAATAAAACAGATAGAACATGATGATAGAAAGTCCCTGAAAAAATTTCTAGTTAAACTATTTTGTACTTCTGGAGATATTAATTAAAGAAAAATTTGCTGACGTCATAGGCTCTGAGAAGTCTATAAAAGACCTTGCAGCAAGCACAGATTGTCTCATTCTTTCGCCAGAAAGTGATCGCGCAACTCTGTGCTATTTAGAGGAGCAAATTGTTCCACGCGGTAGCGGTTTAGGCAAATTCCAACATGCCGTAGTCCTCTCTAATGTTAGGGGGACTCAGTGAGTGTCTTCTCGTAGAATTGTACTTAATCTGCAATCTTCAAAGAAACTGTTGTTCGATGCTTTATTCACGTTTCTGGTACCAGTACCGACAATGTACGAGTGAACTATTATCAAGAATATAAGTATTTTGTTATTCGCAAACTGTATTAAGTGACTATTTAAATTACCCTTCGCATTTGGGGGTTTAATACGAATGCGTGGCGACCAGGTTATTTAGTATTATAGGTACCAGAAGACTACATATGGTCACGAACTTAATTGTTCACAGTTCAGGTGAAAGTGTTGCATAACCCCCGTGCAGCCTTGGCGCCTGACAAGTTGAAAGATCACTGCTGATAGTAGTATAAAATGTAGATATCTTAACACATCATTAATAAACTAAACCAGGCAGGACACTACAAAGAAATAGTGGAAAAAGCATTCCATGTGCTATATCTATTACTGAAAAGTAATGTGTGGATAATGGAAACAAAGAAAATTCATGTGGTGGGTCGGGTTATGATCACATCTTTCCCCCCACCATATGTCTCACTTCTCACATGAATAAAGTTTCTCACCGAAATATTGATCAATTTCTATGTTTTGGTGTTTTTTACGTGTTCATCTCACCCTTCTGCTTTCATCTGTGGTAAGTGATGGGTTATTTTCCCCTAATCTAATTTTTAATGAAAAGTAATGAGGGGATGTTTCTGGGAAGTAAGGGAAGCAATGTATGGCATTGCAGTCAATGCTTTTCTGAAAATGGTGTGTTGCTAGTGGACCCACACTACAGACATAAAATACAGAAGTTTGAGGAGATGCTGGCAGCAATATGTTTATGTGTAACTCATAGTAGAACAAAACCTGTAACTGGGTTCATAGTTGCTAGAAGTCCGTACATGACTACAGGAATTATAAATAAACTAATGTATATTAAGTAATAAGACCTGGATAAATATAGGTTAAATAGTCACACATGGATGAAAGAGGATCCTAACCAAAAAATTGATTGAGGCACAAGGCAGTGGCAGGTCAGGAATTGGAATAACGTCTAAACAATACACCTCAATGAAAGTAGTAAAATTGCTCATAAAGCATAACAAGATGTTTATGGCAATTTCCATTTGGATATAAGCTGTACCTCAATTAACATTAATAATAAAAATCTTTGTTACCCTATTTCAAACAAAGAATTCCAGTAAAACTTTGCCAAAGTAAAGATGATACATTTAACATACTGCATTTGAAACACACACAATCAAGTAAAATTAATGTGACCACCACTTACTTTTGACGTTGGCATGAAATAATCAATCACGTGGCAGCACTAGAAGTGGAGGGTATATAAAAGCTGTCAGAGGAAAGAGAAATACATTGCAATCATTGGCATAACTAAGAAACATGGTGATTTATCTTAAGTCCAAAAGGACAACAACATTGGCTCTCAGGCCAAGAGTGGAAGTATTTTGAGAACTGCTGGCACAGTAAAAGTGTATGATGCATCGCAAAATGGCTGTATCCAAAATCAGTGACATAGCACTTGTGCTGCACAATAGGTTATACTAGAAGAAAGAGGTGACTGATGGTTGCAGAGATGCGTTTGGGCAAACAAACATGCAAGCGTCAACAAACTGGTTGCTCAGATGAACCAATGGGCTACCAATAGAGTATCTTCAATGGCAAATAGGTCGGGGATGAAATCCAGTATCCATTCATTGTGTATTCCGATGTGCAACAGGTCATCCCGGATGCCATTGAACGGATGGGATGTAGCCAGATGTGAATTGTGGCTCATGTCGGCTCCAATGATGCTTGCTACCTAGGGTCTGAGGTTATCCTCTTTTCCTTTGGACATCTTGCAGAAAGGATGAACTCTGTGGCCATTAACTGCAAGATTTTGGATGAGCTAACTGTCTGCAGCATTGTTGAGAGGCTGAACCAGAGGTCCACAGAGCCGTGTTGAGGGGCTGAACCAGGGACTACAGCGCTTCTGTGACAGTTACAGCTGCAGATTCCTTGATCCTCACCCTGGGGTTAAATCATGCAGGGGTCCCTTGGATATATCAGGTGACCAGCTCCTGGCCGGCACTCGCTGGATATCTAGCAACCAGCCCCAACCAGGATGACATCAAGTCGGCCATGGAATGTTTTGGTAGCCAGGAGCCGGCCACCACCACCACAACCCAGAAACATGGGGGAACAGAGAACATACCACGCCCAGCCGCAGAGCAATGCTTCGATCCCAAGGCTGACACCCTGCAGCCAGCCGGAAGAGTCACCAGGAAGCAGGCTGGGCAACCTCGCAAGAAGTCAGCCGCAGTCATCTAGTGTTCCCGCTGTCAGCATTACCGGCACCTGGCTAAGGACTGCCGGAGCCAAGTACGCTGCGGTGAAAATCACAGCGCCGCGGTTTGCTCATGACTGCGTGATGCCACGCCAACGTGTGCAAACTGTGGTGCTAACCACGCCACCTGCTACAGAGGCTGTCCAGAGAGGAAACGTCTTCGAGCTGCCTGCCAAGCTAGTAGGGCCACACATGGACATCAGACGAACCAGCAACCCGTGACAAACAGCTGGATCCCACTGCAGCCATTGGCAGAAGCTCTGGCGCTGCAACCACGCAGATCAATGAGAAAGCCAGCTGCGGAAAATCGTCCTGCTGCTAACGCAGCTTATTACGACGATGATCCCCGGCTGAAACATGAAACCTGAGGGGGTTTTGACATAAGGGTGCCTAAGGCACCCACAGCCCTTTTTCCCCCTAAAGCGAATTAAAAAGTGTCCCCAAAATATCCCACAATCCCAACATAGTGACACGTAGTAGTAGAGCAACCAAGGTTGTGGGACTACACAAACTTGACCATTGAGGTCGCAACACACACACACACACACACAAAAAGAGTTCACTGGAGAGTTTTTTTAGGCTGAGGGAGGATGACCCTGACCAGGAAATTCATTTACAGACAGTGCAGATAAATTCAACACCACATGTTAGGGGTAGCTTAAAAAAAATCTCGAACATTAAAAGTTCTAGTAGTTAACTGCAGAAGTGTTTGTAATAAACAGCCTGAACCCGAAAACGTTATTCGTAGTACATATACTGATATCGTAATAGGCACAGAAAGTTGCTTAAAACTGGACATAAGTTATGCTGAAATCTTTAATAGCAGCATGACTGTTTTCCGTAAGGATGGGTTGGATTCCCATGGAGATTGTGTATTTATAGCTGTTCGTAAGTACCTCCCATGTAATGAAAATGTCGATACTGTCTGCGAAATCTTATGGATTAAGTTCAATGTAGCTAGGACAAAACTCGTGATAGGCTCCTATCATACACCATATGCAGGTGTAACTACTGCTGGGGCCTTAAGGAATAATGTAAATAATATAGCCCATCAATTTCTGACCCATACAATAATGCTAGGTGGTAACCTCAACTTGCCACATATCGACTGGACTAATTACATTAACATTACTGGTGGAAAGGATAAAGCAGCTTGTAAAATCATTCTAGACCTTTTATCAGATCACAATCTTGAGCAGCTCATTACTGAACCAACGCGATGCCTCAACGGTAATGAAAATATTTAAGATACTATTGTTACAAATAGGCCTGAATTATTAACTGACATTTCTATCACCACAGGAATAAGTGATCACGAAGCTGTAATTGCTACAGTAAAATTCACAACCAAGCAAAAAATGAAAAAAGAAAGGATCATTTACAGATTCAAAAAGACTTCAAAAGAGTGTTTTAGAATATTTTTGAGGCATAATTACCTTACCTTCATAGTAGCAAGAGGCGCCGTTGAAGAGATGTGGCATTGATTCATACGTATAGTCAGGGAAGGTATGGACTTGCATATTCCAAAATGGACAATCAGGAAAGGGAATGATCCCGCATGGTATACACGTGACATTAAAAGGTTAGTCAAAAAGCAAAGAAAGATACATATATAATCAGGAAGGACGATGCGTCAGACTGATTTAGATAAGTTAGATGAGATAAGGGGACATTTTAAGAATACAAAACGTGAGGCCTTTAAAGACTTTTATTGCAGAGCCTCACCAAAAATCCTAAGAAATTTTGATCATTTGTATAAAAAGTTAGTTGTAGTGGCAACAATAAGCCAGTTCTAATACAAGACGGTCAGGAAATTGACAACAGCCACGACAAGGCTACCATATTTAACACCAAATTTAAAAATTCATTCATGCAGCAAAAACATGGTAAACATTCCCACTCTACCAAATCATGTAGAATTAGAGATGGATCCAGTAGAAATTGATAGTGTAGGTATTGTAAAGCAATTAAAGCTCCTGAAGTGGGGAAAAAGTGCCGGGTCCTTATGGTATACTGGTAAGAGTATTTTCAGAATAAGCAGAGGAAATTGAACCATTTCGGTCAGATATATTCCATAAATCTTTAGAAGAGAAATAAGTGTCTTCTGACTGGAAAATAGCCCAAGGAGATTGGAGCGATCCTAGGAATTATGGACCGATATCTCTAACATCTGTCTGCAGCATGTCATGGGCTCTAACATTATGAAGTTTCTAGATGAGAACGAGTTACTTACACCGTGTCAACACTGATTTCAGAAGAGATCATATGAAACACAATTGGCCTTATTTTCCTATCGATGCAGGTTCACAAGTTGATGCAATTTTCTTGGATTTTCAGAAAGATTGATTCTGTATGACACAACCGAATTTTAGCGAAGATTTGAGCATACAGTATATCAGATCAGATTTGCGAATGGATATGTGATTTTCTAACTGGTCGATCACAGTATGTTGTTGTTGATGGGGAAGCCTCTTCTAAGCTAGATGTTACTTTGGTGTTCCTCAAAGAAGTGTAATAGGACCACTTACTTTTTTAATTTTTACAAACGATCTAGGTGACAACGTTAAATGCTGGTTGTGATTGTTTGCCAACGATGCAGTTATCTATAGAGAAATAAGGTGCTGACGTTTGCTTAGAAATTCAGCACAATTTGGATGTTATTTCCAAATGGTGCCGTAAATGGCAGTATAGTGGCTCTATGAGATTTTTGGGGAAAGCTGGGCAGTAGTTATGATTTCGTACAGTGCCAGCCAAAGCAGGCCAGTTGCAATAGCGAAAGAAAACAATTGCAGGTTATAGAATGTGGCTATGCAGAAGGCAATGGCAAGGAACCAAGTCAGATGTCAGCAAAAATATGCTGAAGCATGACGTCATTTGGCAAAGGATCGGAGCGGAGCGAAGCAGGAGCCATGATTGGGGGAGGATCCGCCCTACCACTTGTCTTATGGTGGAGAGTCGGGATCAAAACCTAGGTGCACTATGGAGAAGAGGTCTGTCTGCCTCCCAGGTCGGCCTCAGTTCACTCTCAGCAGGTCTTAGCAATGCCAAGCTAAGCTCAGGGCCTAGCAGCGGACACCAGCCGAGTCTACAAGGAGTGCGCCAGGAGCCTACACCAACAACAGTAATTCTAACAGGTGGGATAAAACCATTAGAGAATCATATCAGGGATGTCATGGGATAGGAGCAAGCTCTAGATGACTTACATGTTGAAGGGAGCAAGGAGAAGAGGGATGATTAATTATGTATATAATCCTGGTGTAAATAAAGTTGTAAATGTGTATATATTCTTACTGAGAGTATCATTTACGATTACTACCACTCACATGACAGGTCTTACCCACAATTTAATATACCTCACGGGAAGTGGCAGAGTGAAAGAAAACACATTCACCCGTCCATCACAGTACAGGAACTTATTTGATGTCATGGTGTGGCATCAGCCAAGCAATAAAACATTGGGATGAGGGTAGTAATACTCCAGTAAGTGGTGATTAAGAGAAAAGTAAAATAAGAGAATTGTGAGATGGAAAATACCTCTCAGTTGAACAGTGTTACAAGATCGGTGCAGTAAAAGAGGCCACACAGCATTAAGCAGTATCGGAGTGCGGAATCGAAACAACACAACATCCCTACACATATTACTTTCAGAACAAAAACTATGGAGAGGTTGAAAGATGAACCGAGAGATCCAAATAACAAGTGTTCACTACTTACTAACAATCGCTAGTCACGGCTTAAATAAAACCTAACTGTGGAGGTAAATTTAGACCAGACAGCGGATACTGCATTAAGTAGTTAATAGGACATACTAGTGTTAAGTGTTAACCAAAAACAGTAATAAATAAAAGAATAAATAAGCTCTATATACCTTTATACACGGGAAAGGGGGGGGGGCAGTTACAGTATAGATTCAGTTCACAAAAACCATATGGCTTCCAGTTATCTATAAAATTACACCTCCAGCACTAAGATCAGAAGCTACTAAAGGTCTGGAAAAACATTCTAAAGGACTCTAAGCTGCCTATACATCAAGACATTACACATGCAAAATGCCAATGATTGAAATCAGGAAACCACTGTACACACAGCAATCAATCTTCCTCTTTCAATGTCAACAAGCTGTGCATAACTCAATGGGAGCAGTCATCGGTAGTAAATAAATATCTAGTAGAGGACCCTTCAGTATGTCTACAAGGATCCAACCTCTCCAGATGACAATGGAGAACCATCAATCGGATTCAAACAGGACAAGGCAGATCTATAAAGGAAACTCCACCGTCCTCATGACAACTGAGGACTAAAGGCAGAAAATATACAGCATTTTGGAAGCTGAAGCATATGATAGACTAACTAGCGATCCAACTTTGTCAACAGTGAGGAGGACAATTTTACGTTTGAAAGCTTCGGGTCTTCCGCCGGAAACAATTAGAAGACTTCAACCCATAGCTCCGATACCTCCCAGGATATATGGTTTACCTAAAGTACATAAAGAGGGAATTCCATTACGACCTACAGTTAGTGCCATTGGCTCACCTACATATTTTCTGGCCAAATATCTCACCGGAATGTTGAGTTCAATAGTGGGTAAATGTGCTCACCACGTGCGGAATTCAACTGAATTTATTGGTACACTAGCTGTGCCCGCGACTTCGTCCGCGTGGAATAGTTATTTTGGGCATCATATTTATTTTTGCAAACAACCTCCTCAGCTTTATAAATTATAGCAGTTATCCACGACTTTGTCCGCGTCAATTTCTGTTATTATTTTAGACAATTTTTTTTGCAAATTTAGTTTTTAAGTTTTTAAAAGAACATAATTATTTTAAAGTACTTCTGCGTAAATTATATTTTTAGTTTTATTTTCTTGTGGCAGAAGAACATATTGGTTTTCTCCGAAACCCGATCTTGACAACGCGACATATAGTTGGCCGTGTGAAAAGCAGTCTTGATGTAAATCGATTCGTACGTGTTTAAATGTTTGCCCCTGTGATTTATTAATTGTTACTTATAATTAATTATTTACATCAAAACTAAAAAAAGTGTTAATAATTGTGAAATTATTAGAACCAAAATATTATCCTTAAAACAAAATGAAATAGTATTTAAAAAGTATTATTATACAACAATATTATATCGCAAAAACAAATAACGCTGCATATAACCGTTCAGAAGGAAGCCGACCGTGCGTAATATCTTCTAAGATGTTCATTGAAATTAAGTGATGCCAAAGACAATTTTGTTCACAATTAAATACTCTTAATCAACAACACATTTATTTGGATAAAGATTAATATTATTATGTTGATACAACTCTAACAAATAATTGGTAATAATGCATTAATTTCGACCAAATTTGATTACCATAAAACGGTTCTAGTGAGTTAATCTTAAAAGATAGACATATACTGTCGCGGACATTTTTTTAGATCATTTCAAGAGGAATAATCCTTTCACACATATTTTTTTGGTATCTTGAACCGTTTGCGCAGCGCACGCAACAGAAGCCCTCAAAGATGAATAATTTTCCCCGTTTTTTCCACATTTTCCATTGTTTCTTCGCTCCTATTAGTCGCAGCGTGATGTTATATAGCTTAAAGCCTTCCTCGATAAATGGTCTATTCAACACAAAAAGAATTTTTCAATTCGAACCAGTAGTTCCTGAGATTAGCGCGTTCAAACAAACAAACAAACTCTTCAGCTTTATAATATTAGTATAGATTAAAAGAGTTAAGATTAGGTCCTAATGACATCATGGTTAGTTTTGGTGTGGTGTCCCTTTTAATGAGGGTTCCTCGGGCTGATACTTTGAAACTCCTCGGATAGTATTTCGAACCACCGATGGTAGAACTTTTCCGCCATACTCTCACTTCAACATACTTCTTATCTGAAGGGAATTATTTTGAACAACGTGACGGAGTGACCATGGGTTCGCCCCTGTCTCCAGTGGTCGCCAACATGTTTATGAAATATTTTGAGGGTGCAAAACTTCGACCCACTTCATTTTACAGATACGTGGATGATACGTTTGTGATATGGCCGCACAGAAGAGAGAAACTATATGAATTCCTTGAATATTTGAATGGAATTAATGATAATATCAAATTTACGATGGAGTTGGAACGGGACAGATGCCTGCCTTTCCTGGATATTTTAATTATGAGGAATCCAGATGGCACTCTGGGGCATCATGTTTACAGAAAGCCCACTCACACCGACTTATATCTTGGGGCGCAGAGCTACCACCATCTTGCTCAATGCAATTCGGTGTTGTCGTCCTTGGTACATTGTGCCAGAGCCATCTGTGATGTGACAGTCTTCCGGCTGAACTGGGCCATTTATGACGCACATTCCGTATGAACGGATACAGTGAGGCAGAAATTAACAGAGCTTTTCACAAGAAAGTGAAGAAGAGAACGGAGAAGCAGCAAACAGACCAGTATGCAGTCATACCATATGCCGGGGCAGTTTCAGCCAAGATTGCCATAAGGATAAACAAGGAGGGGTCGGGCCTTAGGCATCCTGGCATATACTCGATTCCCTGTGAATGTGGGCAATGGTATATCGGGCAGACCACACGGTCTGCATTCCAGCGTTGTTTAGAACATGCAAAATGTGTACGATTGGGACAAGTCACTAAGTCGGCCGTGGCCTTGCACAGTATTGAAGAAGGGCATACCTTCGACTTCAAGGCGACAAAAATATTATCTTTTGCCAAGGGCTTTTGGGACAGTGTGATAAAGGAATCCATGGAGATTCACCTGGCGGATGGAATTGTGAATAGGGATTCAGGATACCACCTTAGCACGGCATGGAATCCAGCGATAAATCATCTTAGGAGGCAGAGATCAAGGCTGCAAGATTATCGCTGCCAGCCGCCCTCCATCCAGCGTGCGTACCCCTGCCATGCCTCCTGACACACTACCCGGCCGCCCCAACAGGTCTCCCCTGCCCCACCACCAGTGCACTGATTGGCCCCGACGCACATGACTTACGTCACCTGGCAAACAAAGGCCTTTTAAGCGTGGGCGCTTGCAGGAATCTGACACTTCGCTGGAAGATGGAGCCTCAGGCAGGCTTCAAAATGTCGCCCTACATTGATGCACTACCTCGATGGAAAGCCTCAAAAGATTTTACACAACTGAAACACCAAGAAAGATTACATTCGTTCAAGGCAGATCTAGCTACTTATTACACAAATGGGGATGAGTCAATTCTGCAAATTGTGATTGTCAATCCACCACATCATTTCCAACTGTCCTCTTCAAGCATACAACAGAAAAATAGCAGAAATACATGCTGCATTGATCAGTGCAATTGAATGGATAAAAATTTTGGATGTACATGTTTGAGATGTGCTCATTTGCCTCACCTTTTGTATATCTTGCTAAATATATAAAAGTTAAACAAATAAATTTCTACTTCTCTTTACTCTTCTGTTTGTATGTATTAATCACCCTTTCTGTGTAATTACAGATATTTGATAATCGAAGAAATTAATCAAAATGACAAATATAGTTGTGAAATAAATGAAAACAGTAATTTAATAATTACAGGTAAATATTTTGTTCAGTCCATTTCCATTCTGGTGATGTCTGTGCTTTTCATACAAAGTGCACATCCATATCATCATCTGATGGAACATCTCATAATACCACATTTTAAAATACTGCTGGAACTATTTTCTCCCATATTAATGGTCAGAAATTAATATCATACTCAAATTTTGAATGGTGGCCAATTTTATAGATGAAAACACACTAAATATATATTATTATGGAAATTATTTGTCCAGGGAACACATCAGCCTATCATATATTTGTTTCAGCTGTGCAGATTTACAATATAATTTCTTTTTGCTCAAATTGAAGAATTAATCTATGACAACTAACATGTCTCAAAGCTTATAAGAGGACTAGAAAAGTGCTATTATAGTACCCAACCATAAAGGAGGGGTGACAAACGGTCGAAAATTACAGGTCAATCAGTTTGACAACAGTGGTAGGTAAATTAATGGAGAGATTGATATACAACCACATCAGAAAAGTATTTGATGGACGGTGATTTGTAAGTAGACAACACAGCTTTAGGCAAGTATATTCAAGATTTCAGTAGGCTATATGCAAGAAAGTTCATATGAAATGGACAAGGGAGGTAAAACTGATAGTGTAACATTAGGTCTCTTGAAAGCTTTTGACAGATTGGGCCATACAAATTGTGTTAAATAAGGTAAAAATTATTCAAGTGGATAAAAAATGATTTGCTGGGTAGAAGAATTCTTAAAAGATAGAAAGCAATAAGCTACGATATGAAATGCACTATCAAAAGAAGAGAAGTGAAAATGAGAATGCCACAAGGTAGTGTATTGGGACCACTGCTACTCGTTATTCTAATTAATGATTGTGTTTATGGTTTATTATTCAGGTTGTTTGCAGATGGCAATGTTGCACAATAGGTTCAAATGGAACAAGATTGAACAATTGCGGGGTGATCTTGATGGTTATATAGCCAGGCAGGTAAACATGGGATGAAGATAAATGCAAAGAAGAGTCAGCTTATTAGGTACACAGATAAAAAACTTAAGATTGATTATAAGGTGGGGAAGGAATGTAAATACCTCGGCACAACATTTGATAGCTAACTCAACTGGGTGGCACATGTTGGTTACAAAACTTTGGTCTGAGCACTGCTTGAATATGGTGCTGCAGTAGGGTATCCTTAGGTATCAAATACAGAAGTTGGAGGGGGGTGCAAAGGAGGTATGTTAGATTTTTCTCCTGAAATTATCACAGAACACAGTCAGTAACTGATATCATAAAAGAGCTGGAATGGGATTCATTGGAAATGTGTTGGGAGTCTACAAGGGATACCTTGGTGATGAGGTGAGGAAAGATATTGGTGGAAGAATTAAAAGAGATACATGGAAGGGGAAAGATGACCATGGCCACAAGCTGGCACTCGATTTGAGGCATAAGGGAGTGCGGAGATTTTCTTTAGTAATTTAGGGGGTCAGAGATTGGAATAAATTACCGAGAGAAATGATTAATTATTCACCACAAATGTTGAAAGAATTTAAAGTTGATTTTCATTGGTGGGAAAAGGATAGGAGAAAAATAGGTATGTAGGGAAATTGTGGAACATGTCCTCCATTATAATTAAATTTATCAAGTCAGAATCACATTAAGATTAATACTTGAAGGGAGGATCAAGAAAAACAAATATATTGTTATGGTATTTGTTGATTTAGAAAAAGCTTTTGATAATGGTGGGGGGGGGGGGGGGGGGGGGGGGGGAAATTGGACAAGATGTTCAAAATTTTAAAGAAGTTGGGTCAAAAATATCAAGATAGAAGAATACTTTATAATCTCTATAAGACTCAAGTAGCTATGATAAAAGTAGAGAATCGTGAGATGGAACAGTTAAAAATGGAGTGAGACAAGGTTGCAGTCTATACCCATTAATATTCAACTTGTATATAGAAGAAGCAATAAAGGAAGTGAAAAAAAAATTGAATGTGGCATAGGTGTTCAAGGAGAAAGAATCAGTATGCTTCAATTCAATTTGCTGATGAAACTGTCTTGTTAGCAGTTCAGGTTGAGGATATAGAGAAGTTACTGAATATCACGAACAAAATATTGAAAAAAGATTTTGGACTAAATATACACCAAAGCAAGACAAAAGTGATGTAATGTAGCAGAAATGATACCAATAATACAAGATTAAATATAAAAATAGCAGAAAATCCAAGAGAATGGAACTGAAGCAAATGCTAATGAAATCGGATTCCAAAGATTGCCTAACACAAAACATCTACAACAAGAAAAGCACCTACAAGCACACAAAACAGACTAAACTAGAATGTCTCTATTGACCAGAAACACTTATATTGAACAGGAAAAAAGATATAGAAAACAATGAGAAAAAAGAACATAACATTATAAGGAAAATTTGGGATTATTGGAGATCGCAATTCCGCCAGGAGTTGTCATCATAATAATGCAATGGTCAAATGCAAGACTCCACTAGAAATTATTTCTGAAGTACATTTAATGGTTTCATACTGGTACAGGCTGTATTACAACGGAATTACTGCTTGAAAATAATACGTCTTGCAAATGATTACAGCAGTATTTCAACGATATTATTTAATGTTGTTGTAGTGGAATTGCGATTTCCAATAGACTCGAAAATTTTGAGCCCAAAACTAATTGGAGACCAATACAGATTCAAATGTAATCACAAAATCTTTCAATAAGCAGACATTCACAGTGGTATTAAAAAACGCAGACTAACATTTTTCGAACACTTCAAAAGAATGAACCCTAACAGCCTGACAAGTAGTTGAAATCTATGAAAACTGAAGTAAAGCAATATCAGATACAATAAAATGGATTGGTGAAATCAAGAAAGACCTCAAATTAAAAGGAATCGCTCCAAAAATGACAAGTGGCAAGTTGACCAGGAGAAAAGACTAAAAAAAAAAAAGCTGGAAGAACGTGAACAGATGAGAGAAAAGAAGCCCACAGCAAGCATATGAAGGAAATAAGGGCATAAAGGAAAGCAAACAAATGCTTCAGGGTACTCTGTGTAGTCCTAATGAGCTTATCCGCAAACAATAATGATAAAAATAAGGTCAGAAGTGATAGGAAAACTTAGTGAATTTTGCTGTTTAGGATGTAAAATTACAATCAATGGGTGAAGTAGGAATGATGTTAAAAGCAGAATAGAACTAGCGAAAAGAGCACTCATGAAAAAGAGAAATCTTTTAGTTTCAAATATTGATCTAAAACTGTGTGCGCACAGCACTTTATGGCTGTGAAGCATAGATTTACCAGAAAGAAGGAAAATTGAAGCATTTGAAATGTGGTGTTATAGAAGGATGCTGAAAATTAAGAGGACAGACAAAGTATGAAACGAAAGAGTTTTGGAAATTATGGGCGAGGAAAGAAGTTTGTGGAAGAGTCTTCCAGAAAGAAGAGAAAGAATGGTAGGTCATATATTGAGACATACAGGATTGATTGGTTAACTTGTTAATGGAGAGAACAGTCGAAGGTAAGAATTGCAGAGGAAGACAGAGTTTAGAATATATGATGCAGATAACTGAGGACATGGGTATGTTGAGATGAAAAGGTTAACATAAGATAGGAAGGAATAGAGGATTGCATCAAGCTAGTAGAAAGACTGATGACAGCAAAAAAAAAAAGTCATTACCTACATAGGAATAAGTAATGTCACCAGTACCATTAACCTCAAATGAATCAGATTTAAACAAAAAATGTATGTAATCCCCAATAATCCATAAAGATGAAGTATTTCTAAAATGAAAAGAACATGATAATCTCTCCATGAACTCTAGCATAATACTAGTAATATTTTACAGATAACCACGCGTTATTCTGTTTTTGGTAGGTATAAAAAAATCAGGATTTGCTTAATGACCTTAAACCATACATATATTAAATTTCTTATCAGATTTTCTGTCACCTTTGATAGATTTAAAGCAACATTTAACCACCTTGCCCTTCTTTATTATCTTACATATTATACACACTTCTTCCATGATGAGAATTAAGTACAGGAAAATAACTGACGACTGTTCAGCAATCTGTTTCCACTGTATATCGATGTTCTCTAAACTCACAGTAAGTGGTAATCAAATGGGGATTACTGGAGATCGTGATTCCACCTGGAATTGGCATCATAATACTGCAGCACTGGTCAAACGCAAGACTCTGCTAGAAATACTTTCGGAAGTACATTTAATGATTTCTTGCTGGCCCAGGCTGTACTACAACCTAATTTCTGCTTGAAAATAATTGTCCAGGCTGTATTACAATGGAATTAATGCTTGAAAATAAAGTGTCTTGCGATTAAAGCAGTATTATGTCATCATTACGGAATGTTGTGGTAGCAGAATTGCGATCTCCAGTAGACCCATCAAATGCTTTAAAATATTGCACAGAAATATAGCCTCTATTGGTAAATTTTGTGTCCCTTTTTTATCTTACTAAAATTCATTTTTAATCTAAAATTCAAGGCAGAAAATCTGTGTTGTAACATGTTTATCCAGAATATTAAAGCTGTGACCAATAATTTTCATAGGTGTAGAGCTAACTCTCTTTTTTTTTTTTTTTTTTTTTTTTTTTTTTTTTTTTTTTTTTTTTTTTTTTGGATGAAGGTGGGAGGAGAGTTGGGGGGAGGGTATTGCTCGCAAGAACCAGCATTAATTTTGGTGCACGATTTACTTATTGTTTCTCTGTTGAGGAAAGAACTCAGGGATGTGGACTCATACAAGATGAATAATAATCATAGAGAAAAACTATTATGTCTTGCAAAGCAATATAAACATTAAAATTTACAACTCAGTGTTGTACAAGTCATACCAGATCCGGTTAAGTCTTTGGTACCAATTCTTGGTTGTAGTAGGAGTTGCAGGTCTACTGGAGATCGCGATTCCGCTACAATAACCATTCATCCTGATCTGGGTTTTCCATGGTTTTCCCAGATCACTCCACGCGAATGCGGGGATGGTTCCTCACAATAGTCCATGGGCGCCTCCTGCCATATCCCTTATAACCCTTCCAAACCATAACCCTTTTCGATAGGTGCAATGCACCCTCCGCCACACACTTTTAGTGAATCGCGGAGTAATAATAATAATAATAACATGCAGTAATATGGTTGGAATACTGCTGTATTCAGTCGCAAGACGTATTATTTTCAAGTAGTAATTCTGTTGTAATACAGCCTGGACCACTGTTTTCAAGCAAAAATTAGGTTGTAATACAGCCTGGACCAGCATGAACCATTAAATGTACTTAGGAAAGAATTTATATTGGAGTTTTGCATTTGACCACTGCAGTATTATGATGCCAACTCCTGGCGGAATCGCCATCTCCAGTAATCCCGGAGTTGCCAATAAAATACACTTTCAGCTTTTTAAAATATTTCTTTATTATCTACATACTGTTTTTTACTTTTACGAAGTTTATTTAATGGGTATGTAGAATAACTAATCCCTCTCTGCGAGTTTTCCAAAGCGCTGTAAAAAGATCGTAATGCGGTCTGGACAAAAAAAAAAAAAAATAGACTGTAGGAAGATCTAATGAACAGTTAAAGGAGAGTCAGACAAAATAAAGAAATTAATGGTCCATTAATGGGTATTTCGGTCTGAAGCTGCCATTTCTCAACTTTATAGCTACTAAAGACAACAAAAGTTTAAGCAGTCGATGGACGGACTCAACAAATGTCACTTTAAATAAAACGGATTTAACATTTCTTAGGTTTACTATAAATAGGTTAGTCATTACTAAATAAATTCAAAAATCACCTGCATATTCCACCAGTGAGCGCCAACAAAGTTAGAGTAGTGTCCTACTTGTAAAGTTATTATTTCTCTTCCAGACATCGTAATAAAACTTTGTTCTAAAATTTAAAATTCGCACTAGCCAATAAGCCAGTACCTTGGACAAGTCAAAGATATTACATTATATCAACAAATACGGACTAACGAGTTCGCCTTGATACTTACAATTGGATCTATGGTTTAGTTTTAATAAATTCGCGCTTTTTACTTTGCGTTGTATTACCATGGATGAAGAAACCTTCCTCCATGTGTATTGCAGCTATGAGTGTCCAACAAGTATTTTATGTTCAATGCTGTGTCTGAACAAGAAACACGTCTAGGAGAGATCTTCAGTGAAGAAATCGCGTTCGTAGAACGAACAAGTCTGACAAATAGCACGTCACCTCTTGTTTCTTTCCCTAAAGCAGTTCTATCTAGTGGCCTCCGTTTAAGAGATCTAGGGTTAAAAAGTGTAAAAATTTTGTCCAAATGATGTGTACCTGTACGGTAGGCCATTTGATTATAACGTAAGTTTGGCGGTGTGTTTACATGCACAGTGTCGTAAGTTAAATCCTACCACCCGCGATTTTTTTCCTATTTGTATTTTTATTACTATTCGACCTTATAGAATTACAGATTTGTTTTGAAACAAATTCTCCAAATTATTTATTTTCCTCTGAGAAATACGCAAATGTTTGGATGATATAAATCATAAAAACATCTGAAATAAAAATTACGTGCATATCAGGAACATTATATAAAGGATATCCTTCCACAGCCACATACAGTATTTATTATTGATGTAGGAAAGCAGATTTTTTTAAACATTTGTGAATTCTTAATTTCAATTCCAAATTTGTTATTAACACTGATCAAACTGGATGTACCTATGAATGTGCTTATAATCGCACTTTTTAACTGAATGGCTCGAATACTTTGATCGTGCCAATGCAGAACTTGGCAAAAATGAATCATTCATATTCGGCGCAGTATGGTTTGATACTGTCTGTGTCTGGAGAATTGCTACCACACATATTCCTTTTTACTCAGGAACCAGGCAACCAATTTGGTCCAAGGATAAGTGAAGAAATTCGGCATTTGGAGCCGGAGTGGGGAAACCTTGTTGTGACCTGTTGAAAATCGGAAAAGCTGACGAAAGAATTATATAAAATATTTTTGGAGTTGCTCACTAAACCATACGTCATAAATGAAGAATTTTTGAAGTTGGTTGATTCGTGGAGTGGACACATTGATACGACGGTTTATAATCAAGTCTTCTCAAGTGAAAATGGAAATGTTACTTATACCGTAAGAGTGATACCATACAAATGCACGCATCTATGTCAGCTATGTGATGTATATTTCTATCGTGAGGTAAAAATACTAATACAAAGGCTTCAAAGTGCGCCCGAATTGTTGCAAGATAGTCGTGAAATATCTTCTCGTGAAGTTGCTGTTAACATACATTCAATTATTCGTCACATTTGCGATTGCCGGTATTTTGTGAATGGTAATATATGCCTGGTATGATTCAAAATTTAGGAAAGGAATGCCGAAATTTACAAATTTTAACAAAATCTGCTTTCCTATATCAATAATAAATACTGTATGTGGCTGCGGAAGGATATCCTTCATAAAATGTTCCCAGTGTGCGCGTAATTTTTGTTTCAAATGTTTTTATGATTTATATCATCCAAACTTTTCCGTATTTCTCAAAGGAAAATAAATAATTTGGAGAATTTGTTTCAAATCAAATTTGTAATGCTACAAGATCAAATACTACTAATAATAAAAGGCTCCTGGCAAAATCGACGTTATAAACAGTTTTAAGAGCAGGTATAGATCATTTAGACACATTTTTTTTATACTTTTTAACCACAGATTTCTCTTAAATGGAGACCCACCAGGCAGATCTGCTTTAGAGCGAGAAACCAGAGGTCACGTATTATTTATCAGACTTTTTCGCTCTACGATTGCCAATTCCACAATGAAGTCTCGTCATGGAAGATTCCTTCCTCCATGAGTCTCCTAGGAAGATAATATCAAAACGTAATCATAGAAATAAAATCAGAGGTTCAAAAATAAAGATGCCACGAAAATAGCAATATTCCTTCCTCCATGTATTATCTACATTACTGACTGCTTGATCTCAACCAAATACCAGCTGGGAGCATAAAAGGCCTATACAAACCTCAACTTGTCTAACTAAATATCTCAAATCGGTTTATCAAAAAAAAAAAAAAAAAAAGTTGAACAACACAGTTGCCAGATATCACTAGAGAGAGAATCAGCACAGAGGAAACTTGGTGTTTACTTATGCCAGTAATGTTGGAAGTTTAAAAAATAGCTTTATGGGACGTATATTGATATTATTTTTTTTGCTGTCATCAGTCTTTCGACTGGTTTGATGCAATCCTCCATCCCTTCCGATCTTATGTTAACCTCTTCATCTCTACATATCCCCTACAACAAACGTCCTCAATTATCTGCTTCATATATTCTAATCTCTGTCTTCCTCTACAGTTCTTACCTTCGACTGTTCCCTCCACCAGCAAATTAACTAATGCAGCATGTCTCAAAATATGACCTACCAACCTGTCTCTTCTTTATGTAAGCTTCTTCTACAAACTTCTTTCCTCACCAATCATTTCGAAACTTCGTTCATTTCTTACTTTCTATGTCCACTTAATTTTCAGCATTCTTCTGTAACACCACATTTCAAATGCTTCAATGTTCCTTCTTTCCGGTATTCCTAAAGTCCATGTTTCGCTACTGTAAAGTGCTGTGCTCCACACATAGAGTTTTAAAAAGTTTTTTCTAATTCCTAGATCAATATTTGAAACTAAAAGATTTCTCTTTTTCATGAAGGCTATTTTTGTTATTGCTATTCTGTTTTTTACATCATTCTTACTTCGGCCATCGGTTGTAATTTTGCTTCCTAAGTAAAAGAATTCGCTTACTTCTCCAATTGCATCCGATCCTACTTTTATATTTAATCTACTAGTATTGGTATCATTTCTGCTACATTTCATCACTTTAGTCTTGCTTTGATTTATATTCAGTCCAAACTCTTCCTTCAGTATTTCATACATGCCATTCAGTAATTTCTCAATGTCCTCAACCCTATCTGCTAACAAGACAATGTCATCAGCAAATCGTAGAAAACTGATTTTTTCTCCCTGAGCACTTATGCCACATGCAAATTTTCCTTTTACTTTCTTTATTGCTTCTTTTACATACAAGGTGAATATTAACGGGGATAGACTACAACCTTGTCTAACGTCCTTTTTAACTGATGCTTGCCTCTCATGATTCTCTACTTTTATTACGGTCACTTGATTCTTATATAGTTTACAGAGTATTCTTCTATCTCGATACTTTAGACCTGACTTCTTTAAAATTTTGAACATCTTGTCCCACCTAACATTATCAAAAGCTTTTTCTAAATCAACAAACAAGTATTTTTGTTTTTCTTGATCCGCCCTTCAAGTATTAATCTTAAAGACAGAATTGCTTCCCTCGTACCGCGTTTTTTCCTAAACCCAAACTAATCTTCACCTACTACTGTATGTCTTCTACTATCCTTTCTATTCGTCTGTATATTATTCTGGTCAGTAATTTTGAAGCATGTGATGTTAGACTAATGGTGAGATAATTCTCACATTTGTCGGCTTGTGCTTTCTTCGGAAGTGTGAAGATGATATTTTTATTAAAATCAGTTGGAATTTCTCCTGTTTCATAATTTTTTGATATCAGCTTGAATAATCTTTCAATTCATTCTTCTCCTAGGGATTTAAGAAGTTCTGGAGGGATTCCATCTATTCCAACTGCCTTATTTGCTTTAAAGTCATTCAGAGCTCTATTAAATTCTGTCCTCAAAACAGGATCGCCTAATTGATCAATGTTGACATCGCCTTCCTTTTCCATTACGCTATTGTTCAAGTCGTCCCCATCACACAGTTTCCCGATGTATTCCTTCCATCGGTTAGCTCTATCGTCTGAGCTTAAATGAGATTTCCCATCGGCAGCTTTAATGTTCACACCTCTTTTCTTCATTTCTTCAAAATTCTGTTTGATTTTCCTATATGCAACATCTACTTTACATACAACTATTTCCTTTTCTACTTCTTCACACTTTTCTTCTAGCCATTTTCTTTGGCTTATTTGAGCTCAAATTAAGGGGCGGGGGTCCGACAAAATATCACCATATCTCATTAAAGATTAAATTATAAGGTAAATTTTACTTGACGAGGTGGTCGGAGGGTCCCACCATATCTTACAAAATCTCACCAAGGAAGGGAGGTCCAAATTTAAGAAATAAGCACCCACGTAAATAATGGGCGTCCCCTTACGTGCATGCACGTAAAATGAGAAATAGAATAATTTGGACAAAAAAAGTGGTTTCAAAACACTTCAAAATTTCACATACAAATTTGTTATTGGAATACTGCACCTAAAGATTACTCAAATTTTCTGTGTAGTATGAAAACGCTCGGCATCTACAAATTTTCAAACAATTCAATTAATAACTTTTTAATAACAATTCAAAAACTTTTGAAAATAATCAGCTTGAAAAATTTCGTATAGAAGAATCGAATATAAAACTGGAACAAACTTTAAAAAGCAATAACAAGAATAATAAGGAAAGAGAGGAACCAAAATTTAAAAAATGACAGAAACCATCTTTCCTGGAACACCACCTAGGCCTTCTGCAATTACAAATTTTCCACTTATTTAATATTTATTTTAATAATCTAAACATTTTTTAAAAAATTTTCCTGATAGTAATAAATATCAATTATCAAATTTATAATAAAAATAATTGATAATATTTCTAAAACATTTTTTTAATTTCTTTTCTAGAGTGAGTTAGTTTAACGGGTAGTCAGTTAACAAAAGATTCACTATTTTTAAAATACTTCTGAAATTTGCGATATTTTAGCCAGCTCTGCATAGTTGCAAAGCTCTAAATTAAACTTGAGCTCAACTCGGGGTCATCATTGTAGTCTTCTTTATTGTAATAGGACGGTATCCTTGCTAACTGTGTTTCCTAGTTACCCAAAAAAATCTATATATGCAAAATACCTCGATTTTTTTGTTTTTTTCTTGAGTTTTCGTCGGTAGCATGTTCGCATATTAGTTAAGCGTTTCTACACACCTTAATGCTTGGCAACCCATTCCACTTCTTTGAAATCGGTTAGCAATTATTCCCAATCTTTGTTTCTTGAATTTTCGTTTTCATATGAATCAGATTTTAATTTCCACAGTTGTGGTATACTGCGAAACGTTTATATGACTGGTTTCCATGCATTGTTGTATACATATTATTTAGTTGACCATCACGACAGCTCTACTGGAACAGATTACTAATACTGGTTCAATCAACTTGCGCATATAAACTCCGACAGGTTTGCAGTAGGGTTGTAATGGAAGTCATCTTTGCAGATGTTCAGTGCTTGACATCCACGGATGCGGATGTTTTGCGGAAGCGGATGAGAAGTGGGAAAAATTAATTTATAATTATTTAGGATTTAATATCTTATCAAAAATAATTTTAAAATTATAATAAGTGCATTTTTTTACAAATTCTACATTTTCCATAAACAAAGTCTACTTCAATCTAATACTGCCATAAGTTTTTTTTTGCTTCATCTTTCAGCAACCAAAAACGTGGGATGATTAAACAAGTGAACTAAATTATTTACATAACTACACACGCGTTAGCAAAACAATATTTGTTGTATGAACTTCGCGACTAATTCAAGCGTGCAGCACGAGGCCACACCACCGCACATCCCGTGCCCGCCACCCACCTTTCAACTGCTATAGCGACCCATTCATACTCTAGTTTGTAGGACGTACGATGAACCAAATTTCCGATGTAGGAATGTTGTTGGGCCGTGAAAGAGACTGTTGTACTACATGTAGGATGTTCTATGTGGTTTGATTCCCAACAACCAACTCGGGCCCCTGCTGTGCAGCAAGCTATGCCGTTGGATCTTGGTTGCAGGATACACCTACAAATGTGCGATAAGGACACTGGTGTGCCGCTAGAAAGTACCAATGGAAAGGACTGCTTGGAACCCCTCCAGTAGCATGAATGAGTGAGCGCATCCTACGGTAGTCCTACATGGATGTCATATAAGTTGGAGAGTGAATAGGACGCTTTACTGTACATGCAAGTTCAAAAATATAAATTCATGCTTTGTTCATTTCGTTGTTACTTTTATTATAGTGTAATAAGAAATGAAACAACCACGTTGTTAGCTAAGAGACGATGGGCCGGTTCTTGTATTAAGAGAAGAGGATATAGTTTGATTTCGTCAACTCAGTTGTTCAATTCGTCTAAGACTGTTCTAAAGCAGATCTGGTGCTGGCTGGAAGTAACAAAACTACTGTAAAAGTGTCAGTGTACGCGATCTATAGAATATACACTCGGGTTGTATGATTAAAAAACAAAAAGGCAGAAAATAAAATTAAAATAATATGTGCATTTTATTTAAAAATATCTAGATACAGTACACATTATATAAGACCTATGCCGTTACCAACCACATATTTGATGGCTAGATTGCAAAGTGAAAAAATTCATAATTTCCATACCCATTTCAACTCACTTATTGCTATTTTGGACTAGAAAGAACTGTCATTTATGAATACATTTCCATTCGTGAACAAAGCTTAATCCACAACTCCATGCCGAACTTGATGAAAAGTAAGGTGATATGTTAACTGACTGATTCATACTCGTATTTCGTGACATTGCAACCGTACACTGGACAGTAGCTGTACAGGACTATTTTTCTCAAAAAATAAGTATGAATGCTCAAACGTTCTGCTTACTGCCTAAATTTGCTCCCTACTACTATTTTCTCTTCCACAGATTTAAAGCATCTCTTGGCTCTTGGATATTGAGGAGATTCGAGGGAAGACTAATAATTGGGAGAGTAAAGCTGAAAATTTAACTTGCATATGTGGGAATAGTATGGAAATGTTTCGCATAACAATAATGGATGATGACAAAGATTGATTTATACAGAAGAAGCTGAAAAACCTGCAAAGCTTCCTCCTCAGGACGACGACGACCGGAGCGTATGCTGCTTAATCTTCACAAGCAGTTTAGTGTGAAGGGTTTGTCTGTTAACACTTCCTTCAAATATTAAAATATCAGTTGAGTTGCGTTTGGTGTTTCTTTTGGGTTGTTGCTCTGGTATTTTTAGTTACTTGTCAATATTGAAATCGGCCTCTTGTGTTTATCATACACATCATAGTATTGCCCTAAGTTGGCAATTAGGGAGTTATTTGATTTTCTGGTAGAGCGGTAAAAGGATCTGGTAATCTGCACGGCCCTTTCCTTGAGCATCGGAACCCCTGCGGCCTCATGCAGGTTGGCTGTTGAAAATTGGGAAGGCACGTGTAGTGCTCGCCGAAGCGCACGATTCTGCATGGTCTGCAACCTTTTCATCGCGGTCGTGGAGGTGTAGCCCCACACGGGACATGCATACTCAATCTCCGGTCTGATCAGGCTACAATATACGTTGACTCCGATGTTGGCTGCCAGTGAGCTGTCCGTGTTGAGGAAGGGTTACAGCTCCTTCAGCTTCGCTGCGACTCTGAGTCTGGTCTCGTCAATGTGTCGCTTCCATGTAAGCCTGGAGTCAAGCGTCACACCAAGGTATTTTACGGTAGTAGACCACTCGATGTCCTTTCCATGTAGGCGCAATTTTGGAGTTTGGTTGCGCTGGCCATCACGTTTCTACAAACGCCTCGTCAGCATAATTGCTTGGGTCTTGGTCGAATTTATGGTGGTTCTCCACCTCCTTGCCCAGGCTTCAGTTTGTTGAAGAACCTTTTGTAGGCACCGAATGGCAGCAGTTTTATATTTATTCACTGTGAAAATGGCCGTATCATCCGCGTATAGGGCGTATAGGTCTACTGGAGCAGGGATATCAGCCATATATAGGTTGTACAGTACCGACCCTAATACTTTCCCTTGCGGCACACCTGCGTTGATCGGGCGGCGAGAAGATAGGTCATTACCAACTCTCACGCGGAAGGATCTTCCCGAGTTGTAGCTTCTGATTAGCTTCACAAGCGGGCCGGGGAGTCCCTGGTTGTAAAGCTTATACATTAATTCAGTGTGCCAAGCGGAGCCACATCGAGCAGAACTAGCGGGCAGTAACTCCAGTAGTTGAAAGCAGTTGTGACACGCTAGACTATGCGCAGGATCTGCTGAGTGGCGAAGCCAAATTGGAACTCTGGGATGATATTCTCTTTGCGAATGTGTATTTCCAGCCGCTTGAGAAGGAGCCTCTCAAAAGCCTTGTTTCGTGATGGAAGGAGGCTTATGGACCTGTAGTTTTGTTCCCCGGTTTGGGCACTCCAATCACCGTTTCCTGCTTCCAGCATCGGGGGTAGTGTTGGGTGCGCAGGATATATAGTAAAACAGTTCGTTTATACGATCTACTGCCGGAGCTGGAACGTTTTAGAGCAGCCTATTTCCTATATTGTCTGCGTGTCCTTTTGTTGTTTAGCCTGGAGAAGGTTCGGCGAACTCGTCGATCTGGTAACTGTCGTCGTCAGCGGCGAGGAAGCGTGCCAGTCTTCTGCGGATATCCACAGATTCTTCCTCGTCGTTGTCCTGCGGAGGCCGGAACTGCTTCTCAAAATGGTCGGTGAGGGCATTGGCCTCGTCTATATCGCTGAAGACTAGAACCCTCTCGCTGTGTAGCGGGGACGTTCTAGTGCGCTTCTTGGTGAACCGGCGCATCTCCACCCACAGATTACCGTCGGTCAAGTTCAGCGAGGCCAGGCGAGGAGCCCACTCTTTGTTGCGATGTTGCTGGGGACTCATCTTCAGCTCACGCTGCATTCGGTTTAGGATACTCCACTGAGGAAGAAGGAAGTGGTCGGAGTGTTATTGAGTGTTATTGTGCTATACAAGGAAGATATTCTGGTGACGACGACGCGTGGTTATATTGGACATTGTTTGGTTTATTGTTTAGGACTAGTGCTTAGTGACTTGTTGACGACCTGGCATTACTTTGGAACCCGGGAATACCTAACGGTGACAACAAGGGTTCCACTGATAAGCCTCGCTGCCCGACTTCAACTGCAACGACCCGGCATAAGTTAAATGATGCAGAGTGGAAAACAAGTAGCGGAACGGACTCGGAAGAATCCTGCTGAGACCGCGAAATGGATGACAACCGTTGGCAGCTAGACTATGGAGAAGAAGAGGAGTCGCCGTTCCTGACAGATAAAAGTAATATGAAAGACAGCACCAAGGAAAGAAAACTATAAAAGACTATACCCTACAAAAACCGTTGCAGCTAAGCAACACATTTGAGCCTCTGAGTACGGAACCATGTGAAAGCCAGGCCGACGTTCAAATGGACGACGTACCTTTTCAACCAACAGAAACAGTTAAACCTGCTGAAAACATTCTACCACCAGTTGTGATCACGCACACAGAAAACTTTCGACCAAAGAATGTCACGATTAAACAGCATCTCCAAGGAAATTTGAAAGTCATCTACCGAGGAGAAACGCTGAAATATCACTTGGAAAACCTACATGATTACCATATCCTTGTGAAATTTTTCAAAGAAAACAAAATAGAGTATTTCACGTGCCAGATGCCTGAAAACATACTACTACCGGTTGTGATAAAAGGTTTACCATCTACAGTTAAGGCAGAAGAAGTCAAGGAAGAACTAATCGGACTAGGATACAATGTTATCTCAGTGCATCAGTTCAAGAAAAGAGATACTAGCAGTAGGGAACTAATCCCTTTGTCAACCGTCCTCGTATCGCTGAAAACTGGAATTTCGTCTGAAAAAATTTATGACAAAAAATTCACTAATTTACACCATGATACAAGTAGAACGATATCGCAACAGAGTGGGACCTCCACAGTGCCAAAGGTGTCAGAGTATCGGACACACTGCACGATACTGTCAATTGTCTTATCGTTGTGTGAAATGCACAAACCTGCACCCCACAAACCAGTGCACGCTTCCAGATAACCAAAGGGATACCTACGCAAACTGCGGTGGTAACTATGCTGCATCATTGAAAGGGTGCAGCATCTACCAAAATGCCCTACGACCTCCGAAACCAAGAAGTCAAGGAAACAATGAACAAGAAAAATATAACAGACAGCAGCCTCCAGCTAGTACAAGTAACCAGTGGCAAGCGCAACCACTGGTGGCTAACAGATACTGAAACCAACAAGAAGAAAGACCACAGGACTTGCAACGACGCTTTGACCGGAAATCATACGCTGATACATGCATCAAATGTACAACGAAAACTAAATCAGAGAAGGAAACAACCCAGACAACGGAGAAGGACTAACAGACTGCTTTCGTAAGTTCATATACAAGTTCAAACGGATGGCACAAAAAATGGAGACAGCAAGAGGAACCATGGAGAAACTACTTATACTTGCTGAATGCGTTCTGTCCTTTTCTGAATAAAAATGGATCGACTCAGTAATATAGAACATCAAATACAAATATTCATATGGAACGCAAACGAGGCCGTCCACTCCCCGCGGTTGCGCGATGGTGACTGGGCACCGGAGCTGCGTGCTTCTGGAAGCGCAGGCTGCTAAGGTGGTGCACCCTTGCGGCGTGCCGCAGCACCATGCGTCGGCTCCCCTCCATTTGGAGAACCAGCCAGACCCGCGGACTGAAGCGAAGCGCTGGCTGCAGGCCGTAGCTGGCGAGGTGACGGTGTCGCATTCCGTTGCTGGGCAGGCGTAGCGCAAGGCGAAACTGGTAGCCGTTTCTTATCCATGTTCTCGGAGTTACAACGGACAGTCTCTTCCCTCTTCATGCAATAGCAATTATGCCAAGTTCTGTGATGTCTTCTGCAATATATCCTGCATTGAGTGGCTTAGGATCCACACTAAACCATTGTGTTTTCCTGGAGGGGTAATCTTGATATCTGGCTTAACTAGAATTGTACTTAGAACTTCCCTGGGTGGTTTTTGTAAGATATAAGCTGCCTCATGTTTTGTCCACATCCAGATATATTCAGATTTTCCACAAGAAAAACGGTGTATAAGCATATCTGTTTTCCCGCAATGGTCACATCTATCGGTTGCCTTAAGATGCATGTGGTGTAGCTTTTCGTTGGTAGCCAGGGTCTCGTTCACTCCTTTTTACCACAGGGTTTGCTTATCAGATGGAATTGTCCTATTGAAGATGTTTTTCCACACGTTTTTCCAGTTAATATACGGGTATTTATTTTCTATTTTGTTGCCACGTTTGTGAGCCATATATCTCTTTGGTATTCTTGGGGAAGTTGTCCTTTCGTGCTGCTATGATGTAACGGCATTCGAGGAAATAAAACCTGATATGATGGAATAATTTATTGATGTGGGCTATCCCCACAGGTGCCGTTGTACTCATTGGTTTGTAATGCTCCAGTAGTTGAGCCGTAATGGTTTCTTTGCTTTCAGAAATTTCTCTCATTGCTTGTATGAATATCGCGTTTGCTTTGATGCTTGCGTCCATTAAACCCAAACCTCATCTTATTTTTGGCAGGGTTAGTGTCTGGAAGTTAATTTTGAATATTTCACCTTGGCTCAAGAACCAAGATATTGCTCTTTGAACGTTTTCTATTATTCCTTTGGATGCAGGGAACACATGTGCAATATAATTTAATTTTCCTAGGATTTATTAATTTGCTTTTTGTGTGTTGATCTGTCGTTTTTTGTGCAATTGCAGTGTGGCTCTTGTGTTGTTTAACACATGCCGCCGTTTCTAGCCTCACTCCCAGTGCTTTATGCTTGTTCCTTTGTTTGAATCTATATGCTTTTACCACGTTTTTAGTTCTTAATTCAATGAAAAGTATGCCAGATTTGTTCATGCTGACAGTGGCGCCGCTTTCATTGCCGAAAATCCCTATTTGCTTGTTAATTGTAAGTAAATCATTATTGTCGGCTACATAGGAACTAATGTCTTCTGCGTATGCTCTTGTAGTGTATCTTATGCCTTGTAATGTTATGCCTTTTGTCATGGAATGAATGCTCCGTAATAGTGATTCCATGTACATGGCAACAGCCGATTTTATCATTTGAGTCGATGTTGACGGGATTACCTGGAGGTCTATCTATCTGTCTATCTTTTATCTACATCTATAAAACGAAAATCCGGATAAATTTGAAAAATAAAAACTCAGAACCTACTGAGCAGATTTCGATGGGGTTTTCACCGTTTTGAAGCTTAGAATCTCAACTCATTTGTTTGGTATGCTTTATGCTTCTACGTTACATAAGGCTGGAGCATTAAATGAAATTCTTAACGTGTCGTGACCGATACCAAAGATGGAATCAATAGATGTGGAATAATCTTCAATTAAAATGCAACTACAATATCTCTGACCATAGTTTATAATGAAAGCATCAAAAGCAGTTAATAGTGATACCTACGGTGCATTCTCCACGCTAAACGAAACTTGAAATATTCATTCTTTTAATTGGGGAGATTTAGTTTTTAAACGACATGATGTTCGTATTGAATGTGAGAAATTAATAACGAAAAAGCAACAGAGATTTTCCTTAACCACGATCTCTGGCAAAAAAACTAAGTATCTCTGGCCAGAAGCATTATTTACGATAATATTATTCTCGATTCATTTTTGATATTTCTCGTATATGAAAGGTTGAATCCATAGAGTTAAAATATCTGGCGTTTCTAGCAAAAAGTATATTCGTTCACTTCGCAATTGAATCAGATGTGAGTTTCTAGTGAGTTTTTAGTAATGTAGTATTGATGTTACTTAACCATGCTGTCGTAATCTATTATTCATGTTGATACTGTGAAAACTCAGTCAAAATCGACTGAGAAATTTTCAGGTAATGCTAGAGTATTCGTAAAATTAATTAGTCTTATCGTCTTAAGGCATACCTTAAATTTTAACTTCAACCTCAAGCTTTCAAATTCATTCAAAATCTGGGGGATTCTACGATAGCCGAGCAACTGAAGTTTGATAAACTTTTGGGTCGATTTGTATATATCTTAGACAAATCGAAAGTAAAGAATTTTTATTTTTGTTATTTCACTTAGTTCTTAGTATGTCAAAACTGAGGTGGTTAGGTTGAAAAGCGGCCACGAAAAATTTCGCAAATGCCATATTTGATGATGAATTCTTCTGTGAGTCGACGAGACAAATTGAAAATAATAAAAAATTACAATTTTTTGATACCTCTCTCAGTTCTCGAGACATCGTATATCAAAACTGTGGTGGCTAGGTTGACATGCTGCCTATACCAGAAAAAAAAAATTGCACTAGGAATTACACGATGAACATGCACAATAGGCCTTTTGTTTTCTTCTTAGTTGTCGCGTTTTGCTTGAAATACGGTCTGGGACGGAAGAAAAAAGTCACCAAAAACAGAAGGAATAGTGTACGTGTAAAAAAACTTCAACCCACCCCTTTCTTGTTAGGGGGCGGGGAATCTGGGTTTGTTTTAATTTCGAAAATGGTTGGCGCGAATTTTATAAAATTTTGTACACATGTTTCTCATTGCGTGAATAAAAATAGCCAACTCCGGGAACTCTGCTAGTTGATAAAGAATGCACCAGTTAACGTATAGGCGCTCCAGCGCATCCTCGAGTGTTCCTGCGGAGGTTGTCAGTAAGATGTTCCTATATTGAGATCGGAATACCGGCAGAAGTGTTACCGTAGTGGTCCATTTTGCTTAATAACGTTTGTTTCTGTTTCCACGTTTGGCTGCTGTTAGCAGGACAGTCCGCGTAATATGTTGCATGACTTATTATAGTTGCAGTATGAAGTGAGGTGGCAGATCCCAGCAGTATGACCAAAGTACTGTAAGTAATAATACTGAGGAATTCTCCTCGCAGTTTCTTTGAGATAGTCGTCCTGTGTTTTTTCTCGCGTCATGTTCTTGGTCAACTGCAGCTTCTGTTTACATAGTTATGGTGGGATGGTGGTCGGTGCTCTGTTTAAATGAATGTGCTGTTATCTATGGGCGTGGTATTTGCTTACATGTTGCCCGATTTAATATGGGAATGTCTGATGGGTGAAGTGCAGTGTAGTTTATGTCCAACCATCATTCAGTTGATTAAGGCAGCTCACCTTGAACGACAGTCATGGTACCTGGACACGGCATTCAGATGACCTCACTTTTGAAATGGCAGGATACCAGCATTTGTAGTCTACTTCACTAGACAGACAGAACAAAGGCAGCTTACAAACAACTAACATCAGTTCTATGAGAATAATTCAGATGCTGTTCTTGAAAGTTAGCGAGGGTTGTAGTGGGCTTTTCTATACTGTACCGAAATGTATATGCGTTCTTTAATGAAGTGCAGCGGCGAAAAATTCTCCTTGCGGTTTCATTGTAGGAAACATGCGAAGACACTTGGTCTTTTTCTGTGACAGTCAATCACCTCTCTCTTAGCCACCGCAGGAATCTTCTTTTAATTACGCTTCCCCGTGTTGATACGCTCAGGACGCAAATCAGGTACCATCTGTCGCAAGAGTCAATCGTCCGGTATACTTGAAAATGGTATGTCAGTAGTACGAAAACACTTCCGTAATCAGTACTTGGAAAGTGATGTGTCAATTTTGAATACTTTCGTTTCTTGCTACCCACACCGTACACTGCCTACAATTTAGTCTTCTGTTTAGGCATTGCCACTTTGCCACCTGATTACTAGAAGACGAGTGCGAAATTTCGCGGATAAAATTCGATGAATAGCAAGGTTGGTGTTTGTAGAAGAATGAAAGAAGAATCGGATCATTTGTAGCAATGGTTTATTTCTCAATGAAATAGGTACATAAAAAAACACTTACAATGTCTTACTTAAACAACTAGAAAAAAACTTTTGGAGGTGTAATACACGTATATGACATAAACTGATGGTAATTTACAGTACTAAACAGAACATTGTTTAACAGAAAAAAACTCCTTATTGTATAAAACACACACAGTTTACTTACATCTTTGTGATTTGTATTGCTATTATCTAGCGATAATGCGGTGAGTCCTTATCGAGGAAGCAAAGACTAGTGGCTTGGTTCAGAAATATGTCATACGCGCGACGTTTATGGTTAATACTTCTGTCCTTTAAGGATTGACTTCCGATAAATTCCTTACTTAATATATGATTTATACCAAATTGGACACTTTAATAATTAAAATAATACGTCATTTACTAATTTCGATTAGATATGAAATAAGAGAAAAGTGGCTCGTCGCAAAAAAAAAAAAAAACAACACACATTTTCGGAAATGATGCTACTTTTGCTCTTTAAGCAGCGAAATACGAAAAATTCCTTTCTTAATTTTTGATGTTTTCAAAGTGAAGACCTTAATCTTTAAAATGATACCTCGTTTATCGATTTTGATTAGATATTCAGTGATTGATAGTAATTAGAAAAAAGTATTCAGAATACCCCAGCATGTGGTGAGAACAGAGAAAAAAGAAATCAAAATATTGATGTCCAGTCTAACTACCCCGAATATGTAGAACTTCGGCGCTCGCACCTCCGACTGTTGATCCAGCAACTGTAGTTGCACTGCAGCCGGTTCCCCCACCGCCTGCTGCTCTACCAGCAGACGCGAGCAAAGATCACCAGTGCGCACGGCTTCCTGCGTAGTCACATGACAGGGAATAGCCAATAGGGAGAAAACTAGCACGTTTTGGAAGAAGTTGAAGCCATTGAGACCAGTCAACGGGGCCCCACGACCCGCCAGATACACCTCACATACAGCGCAAAACTGATTGTATATCAGTAACAAAGTTATTATCACACTATGCGTGCTCACTAAGAGGTCCATCATTTCACATAGTTCTTCATACTCCAGTCTGATACTCAGAACATATGCATGCTGCTGATTACTTGCAGCTCTCGTTCGGACCACAAAGATGTTGCGCTGCTTAGATAAATTTGACACACGGTACGGCTTGCCAGCAATATTATGATAACGAATCTTATTTGTGCGGCCGACTTCTTCCTTTAAGGCCATCAGACGTCTATTTATAGCACAGAATCGTGTCCAAGCAACTAATACTGTGTTTACGAATCTGAAGACAACAGTTATATGCAAGGAGTTGGTAATACAAGAATACAGATTGTTCGGGATTTCTGAAGATCTCGGGTTGTATGGATTGCGAAATAAAAAGGTATCAAAGGTAAGTACCAAAACAGAGAGTATTTCCACTGCGACCACAACTGATGCGCCAATGTTCGCTTGTCCGTACTGTTTACTGGAGAAATACAAAACCAGGGAGACCAAGCGGTGGTATTTTGATTTAGCTATATAGAGACCCGAAAGAAGCATTGACAAGGATGTGGTGGTTATGGTGATCAAATTGATATATATCAGAACTGTGATCAAGGGGAAGGTTATGATTGATTGCGTAGTAGCGCTTTGTTGGATTATGAAAAGTAATAAAAAAAAATATGCAGTGCTGCCATCAATGTTGCGTATGCTATAGCGGCGTGTCTCTTCTTCACATTGCCTGCTGCCACGTGATCCAGCGATTCGGAGGCTATTCCCAGCAGTTGGCACCACTGCAGAAATATCTTGCAGGCAGTGAGCATGTTTTACTGCAACAGCATAGAACAAAATTTTTTTGTAATTGATTTTAATTTCTCTGTATAGAAGGCAGAAAAAATGTTCCCAGCACTATACAAATATTAAAAACAAAATATTTGTAGGAAAACTGTTATATGAACCTTCAGTATGCTCAGTGTTGTCTAGCCGTCTAAGTGTGAGCGTGATCTTATCTGTGCAGTTAGGCCAGTGAGTGGCTTATTTAAATCTCATTACCGCTTTCTGGTCGATGAGTGCCTTGATTTAATGAGAGATCGCAGCAAACAATTCTATCCAAATACTTTTATCTATGTACTAGCTTCTACTGCCGTCAAAAATGCCGGGTTGAACGGGGTATTCTGACAAATCATTTTTTCTCATTTGCTTAACTAAGTTATTAAATAACGCTTACTACCCCGATTTTTTTTTTAAATTGTACATATTTCGATTGTAGTTTACATCGTGGTACAGTGTGAGCTACTTACATGCCTCTAAAATAATAATGTTGGTGATATTGTGTCAGTGAAATCAAAACAAAATAAATCTTAACAACTTCTGTTATGGCGCTTACTATCAGTCTTGTTGTTGTTGTTGTTTTAGGGCGCGTCGACAGCGGGGTCATTAGCGCCCACTATCAGTCTTAATACCGATCCAAGCCTCATAGATCACGATATTGTTAGCTGTTGACAAATAATATAAAGAAACAATATACATCGAATGAATATGAAATCATCTATTAAGTAATATGTTAATTTAAACGTAACAGACACTTTTCTTTCAGTGTTTTGTCAATTCATTTACTCGGGGATGAAACTAAATACAGCTGTTATTAAATAACGCACATAACTGTGGCCGTTGTAGCATTATTATGTCTCTGGTTGTAACCCGCCAATAGGGTATTTAGAATAGGCTGTTTAGAAGAAGTCATATCAAGCTCTTGTAACAATACCCTTCAGTACACTGACATAATTTTTCATGAAGTGTGTTTGGTTGTCAATATCTGTTCCTTTGATAGATTGTTTCAGCAAATAATTTTCCGACGGATTAACTAGGGGGTGGTGGTGGTTCAGACACATATGACCTGGGATTCTTCTCTCCTAGGGTGTAGGGAAGTTCTTGCACAGTTGTATGCATCTCCTTCCATTTTTGTGTTTAGTTTGTCCTCAGCGTTGTTGGTGGTTTCTTTACTGGGCATGTCAGGCCCGGATGGTTTTGTATGTCAGAGTTAGAGAACCCTGATCTTTCGTTCAGGGACCAACTTGTTCATTTATCAATTTCACTGGCCACCTTACCCCATTGTCAATGTGGTCCATGGAGCCTAGCTGTCTGACTAGTGGGTTGTTATGTTCCCTAGTCTTTTCGTAGAGCTTTCGCGCTGCTGCTTTGTACCGGTCTGTCAATAGTGGGAGTCCGCTAATTTCGTGAAGAGTTTTAGTTGGCGTTTCTCGTGGCAGTTTGTATGCGTAGCGAATCGCCCTGTTTTGGAGCAACTTTAAGTGCGAAAGAGCAGCGTTGCCCCACACTGGTGCAGCGTACTCCAGTAGCGGTCTAATAGTTGTTGTATACAGCAGTCTTGCTGTAGTAGGGTGCAATGTGGTTGTTGGATTTAGTAGGGAGTACAGCTCCCTCATCCTACCTGATGCTTTTGCACGGATGTTTCTGATGTGCGTCTTCCGGGTCATTCGTTTGCCTAGTGTGACACCAAGGTAGAGCACCGTGTTGGTCCACTTGATATCCTTTCCAAACAGTCGAACTGGCTGTAGTGGAGGTACACTCCTCCTTGTTATTATGATGGCCTGGCTTTTGGTGGCATTGAATGCCAGCCTCCATTTGGTGGCCCAGCTTTCGATGTTGGTGCATCCCCGCTGCAGTTTGTTGTGTAAGTGCGTGGCTCTGATACTACGAGCATAAAGAGTGGTATCATCTACTTATAGACCAGTTTGCAGTTGCTCAGTCCTCGGCACATCAGCGGTGTATAAGTCATAGAGGACTGGTCCAAGGACAGATCCTTGAGGGAGTCCAGCATTGATAGTTTTTATTGCCGAGACAGCATCCTCTGTTACCACTCTGAAGCTTCTTCCAGTCAAAATTTTACTACAGTTGTAGAGAAATTAGGCATAGAAAAGCAGTCCCCAAATAGTGCCCTTAGGCTTCTTCAGACTGCTTACCCAAATAGATTTGTGGAAATGCAATTGCCACCAGTAACAGTCTCAGAATAAATAAACTCATTAAACAATTAAAAACTATTCTTCCAGCTATGACAATATTTCAAGTAAATTACTAAAAAGATGTTCAGATTGTATCGATCGTGTACTTGCACACATTTGTAATGAATCGTTAATTCAAGGTGTGTTTCCAAATAGACTAAAATATGCAGTTGTAAAACCGTTGTTTAAAAAAGGAGATTCAACATGTGTAGATAACTATCGTCCCATTTCATAACTTTCAGGATTCTCAAAGATTTTTGAAAAAGTCATGTATTGTAGAGTAATAAAACATGTTACGCGAAATAATATCCTCACTAAATCTCAATTTGGGTTCCAAAGAGGATCATCTATAAAAATGGCTATATATTCATTTTTAAATAACACATTTGAGGAACTTAATAATAAAATGAGCCCTGTAGGAATATTTTGTGATCTTGCAAAAGCATTTGACTGTGTAAATCATGAACTACTTTTGAAAAAAATGGAATACTATGGTATTTATGGAATCGCAGGTAAATGGTTTAGATCATACATGGAAAGTCGAATGCAAAAAGTGTCCATTTTTGATCCTAAAATAAACAAAGATGCTTCATCAGACTGGGAAAAATTTAAACATGGAATTCCATAAGGTTCTGTCCTAGGACCCCTCCTTTTTTTGTTGTATATCAATGACCTTCCTGGAAACTTATCTGACAAAGTTAAGAGTGTTTTATTCGCAGATGACACTAACCTGACTGTGAGAAAAACACCAAACAGCAATCTAGAATTTAATGTAAATGAAGTACTTAGTGAAGTAGCAAATTGGTTCATGGCAAATTCATTAAAACTAAATTTGGAAAAAACACATTATATTAGGTTTAAAACAAAAAATTATGCAGAGCCAGATTTACAAGTAAGCTATAAAAATAACACAATATTAGAAACAAAGAGTATAAAATTCTTTGGTATTAAAATAGATGAAAAACTCTGTTGGCATGAACAAATCACTTCACTACTGAAGAAGTTAAGTAGTGCCACCTTTGCAATACGAACACTTTCTCTAACAGCAGATCTAGAATTAACGAAACAGTTTTACTCCTCATATTTTCATTCAGTAATGTCATATGGCATAATTTTTTTGGGGAAACTCTTCACAAAGTAAAAAAGTTTTCATAGCACAGAAAAGAGCTATTAGGATGTTGTGTAGGGTAAAACCAAGAACTCCTTGCAGACAACTTTTTAAGAAACTCAATGTTCTTACAATGACTTCTCAGTATATATATTCTCTAATGTGCTTTGTAGATCATTTTAACCTGTTTACTTCTAATTCACAGGTACACAATTTCAATACAAGAAGCAGATATAACTTGCACAAACCACAAACATCTCTGTCATTAGTACAGAGAGGAGTTAATTATTCTGGTATACATCTGTTTAATAAACTTCCCAAGGGTATAAAACAATTTGCAGAAAATAAAGACATATTTAAAGAAAAACTGAGAGATTATCTTATTGGCAACTCCTACTCCATTCAAGAATTTGAACAAAACAATTAATTGTATTCAATATGACTTTTGCAAATCACAGTTGTAAAAATTTATGTTTATTTTATTGGCTTTATTTTTTTTCTTTGTAACATATAATTGTTTTTTACTATGATTATGACTTATATTGTATGTATATATATTAACCATGACATGTTTCACATCCCAGTGGTGCTTCCTCAGCAGGGATCCATGAAACAAGATTGATAAATAAAAATAGTTTTTAATTAGTCTGACGTGTTGTAGCGGAAATCCCTGCGTCAGCAGTTTATAAAGTAGGCCGTCGTGCCAGACAGAATCAAATGCCCGGGAGACGTCCAGTGGTGGTGGTGGTGGTGGTGGTTGTGGTGGTGGTGGTGGTGGTGTGTGTGTGTGTGTGTGTGTGTAGATTAAATGTAATTTTTTCATATATTATGAACTCCAACCTACACCAGCTTCCTTGCTGTAATGATATAGTCATTTTGTTGTTATCAGATTTATGATTAAAAATTGAGACTTAAATTCTTAAAATGAAGTTTCAGTGTTCGGTGACTTTTATAGAGTTCGACCGACCGATTCACTATATTTATGCCCATCTAATACTGGACCAATGTTAAATTTCATCAGTAACATTCCAGTAGAGTTATCTACGAAAAGTTATTGAACAAAAATCTTAACTAATATTTTTCAATATGAATACACAAATTGTATCATATATAAAAATCACACTCGTTTACTGGACAGCTAACAGATGAAGCACTGTATAAAACAGACCTTACATGGTCAATTAGATTGACAATAATATTGACCGTTTAGAGCAAAGCTGTTCAACCCGAAATGGCCCGCCAGCGCATTTGAATTTGCCCACCAATAGCAGTGGTCTGAAATTTGATAGCTCAAAAACTTTTGCAACGGTCGCATTAATGTTTTTTACTTTTTGATTACAATTTAAAAAAAACCAATGCAAGGTTCTCATTGATGGTTTTTACTTTTTGATTGTAATTAAACTGTATTATATCTTTGTTACATTTAAATATCTATTTTAACTACAGGCAAGTGTTATGTGAACCTCAGGCTAACTTAGAATCGAAATTGTGGCCCATCTCCAAAATCGGTAGGGCAGCTTTGGTTTATAGTGAAACATTGTATTGATGGTTGATATTGTAATATTGATGGAAATCCTGATTTTCTGTTCTTCAGCCATCAGGAGAATATTTTTTTTTTTTTTTTTTTTTTTTTTGGGAATATGATGGGTAAAGATTCAGTAGGCTACTCTAAATCAAACACATATAAAAACTAAAGCGTATAAAAAAGGAACATTTTACTTATGAATTAAGCATTTACCACTATAACCAATTTTCATGTTTTGTTCGTGGCTTCAAAATGGTTAGAAAACATTTCAAAGATCGATTATAGGGTTTGGAAATGTTAAAATCACTGCTAAGTTTATTTTAAAATTTCGTCGGCTTGGGTTACACTAATTTTTTGGTTTTCCAAGAATATTCAATTTCTGACCTGCATATTTCATTCTTAAATATTTAAAACATACTCACTATGTTCTATGTGAATTCCTCGCTATGCTGTGTTTGTCAGGTAAAAAGAATCTTTAACGCAATTAGTATTATAGTGTTTTTCAAGTAATTAAAATGTAGTATATCGTAACACTGTTTTAAAATAAATCATCTGATTCAAGGTCTCCAGTATTTGCATTAATTGTTAAAAAAAAAAATTGTCATGGACTTGATCATTTGAAATGGTATACAATGAGTTCATTTCCCTTCGTAAGGAAATTAAGCAAATAGTAACAGGTAACTGTAACTGATGTAACTTTTGGTGGCTGTAGGTTGATAGGCTTTTGGAACAAACCAAACCGTGAATTCAATATCTCTAATGCGTTCTCTATAACTGAGCGATCTTGTGACAACATTTCAGTGGTTATTTGTCCACGTTTATTAACTAATCTTTGACAGTAGGGTTTCAATAAATTATTATGTAAAGCAACAAACATTTGGGAGACCGTTAGTCATATCCGGAAAAATTGAAGGCGAGCTTCAATTAAATTTTCCTTCCAGGAACAATTCTCCGATCCTACAGTAGAATATCACCCCTCCATCCAAAATTCAACAGTACATTGTAAATAAATTCCTTCTTCGAGTTAACTGGAGCTAACAGCATGATGCTGAAGAACTCCTTGTAATTCTGAGACAAAAAACCTCAGTTATTTGGTTTCGTTATCGTTACGTGTTTTCCATCCAAAGAGGTGACCGTATTCCAAAATTTTTGACGCATTCCGAATTCGTGAGCTAAGTAACCATCCATGAGTGTAAGCGATTGTGAAGTGTTTGATCAAGTATTTTCATTAACTTCAATTTTAAGTAGTTAATGCGTCTTTCTATTTAATTCACTTTACTACCTACATACCTAGTATCCACTCCCTTCCAACATATAGGGTGTCTAGGAATGAAAGGATAATACTGGAACCGTAGATAGGTCACATCATTTCCTGCAATATGAAAACATTTTGTTTGAGTAAAACTCTCACCATTTTAGAAATATTGATCTTTTAAATATGTTTTAGAAACATGTGACTTTGTTCAGTTTATTCCATGCTATTTCTGCAAAGTAAGACTTTCTGAAACTTGTTTTTACAAATTTACTCAAGGATATTTGAGTTGTCTAAAACAATGTTATTTTTCTCTTAAAACGTTAAAAAACCTCATAATATCTTAAATGGTATAATTATTTTACCCTTCTTTTAAAATGGTTGTTTTATGGTAGTTAACTCTCCTAAAGAGACCATTGTGTATTTTAAACATGTAGTAAAAAATGATGATAATGATTTTAAAAAAGGTTTTCGCTATGGCGTGCATACAAATAATAGACAGAATAAATGCAAGGTATATTTTTTATTTCGTAAATTATTAAAAAAAATGTTCAAAATGGCCGCCATTTGCTCTTATGCATGCCCTAAATCTTTTGATACATGATCTTTTTAAGCAGGGTGATCGGGTGGAAATGCCGTAAGGTCCCCACCATACTGCCCTGAAAACTGGCCGGAAAAAAAAAAATGGCCGTGTAAAGCCTTGCCCGGTTGTGCTCATACTGCCTGGTACCCCATTTTCTATTATTTTGAGATGGATATATCTGATAATGAAGTAAAAGAAATATTGAGTTGCTGGAGGTGTAAAAGACAAATATTTATGAGACACCTCACATAGAATTGCAAACTTATTTAGAAAAAAAAACTTTTTGTTTTTTGAAGAGGAAAATAAAAAGTATCTGAAAGGAAAAAAGTATTTTTAAATTTGGTTATTTATTGCCTTAAATACAAATATTTTCGGGATTATGGAACTAGCTACTAATTTTTGGTGTTACAGCTGGAGTCACAGTATAAATCTAGTATTATAAATAAATGAACGCTCATTTTTAAATTTAAGGACGCTCTGTTTCTCCCTTCCCACTGTCTTGAATTTATTTCGTTTCATCATAAGCATTAACATGTCGTTTAGAAATTATTTGAATTGTACAGTTTACCAAAAATAAATTATTTCCGCATGCTTTATGGTTAGGATAATGTATACCGACCACATATAAAGTACGATACTTTGTATTAAAGTAAGGTTTGCAACCCTACACCTGTGACGAGTGCTGCACATTTTAACATTATATTACAATTTATTCAATAGAAGATCTTCCTTATAAAATTCTGAAAATTACTGAAAATCGATATTGACTGACTTAACTGTCTAGTGCCATGTGACGCAATAATAAAGTAAACAGAGCAGATACTGCAAATTACAAATAATTTATTTGGAGGATCCCTTCTTATCCAGTTATATGTTTTCTCACACAAATCTTTATAATTTGTAATTGTTTAGGTTTTTTACGCTTTGCCTCCTTTGGAGTTGCTGGTGTATCACTTATCACTACCGCAAACAGAATCTGAATTACTGGCCATTTTAAGCAATATAAAAGAAAAATAATGCAGTTGAAACTCCAACCTCAAAACTACGAGAAACAAAAGAAACCACAAATTCTCCGCTTGTCAATCGACCGTTCGGTTCAAATATAACGGCGAACGGACACCGAGAACAGCAATACGAATAGCCCGTTATTATTGCCTCGTATCCTAAGCGGTAAGTACACATATCAAAGGATGCGAGTGAACAAAAAATTCCCTGACCGATAGACACTTTTTCTTTGAGGCAGTGAAACTATCATAAGAACGTTCAGTCGCATGTATTGTTTATTTTATTCAAAATAAAGTATTTTCTCATACTTTATTGGTACGAAAAAGTATAACTGCCAAAAATAATAATACTTTATAATAAAGTATGGTTGGCAACCCTAACCTCACATGCCCTCTATCTTAACAAAGAGGCGAGAAATGAGGCATTTTATTATTATCATTAATTTTAATTGCGATGGAATTAACACTCCGGTGGCAATTCCCCCAGTCATCCATTTATCCCTTTATATATACATACTTTTTTTTATATAACTGAAATTTTAAATTCCTCCCCCAATTAATACTCTGATTTACAGTAGTTAAATTAATATTTTCTGTTTCTACAGGTTAAGATTTGGTACTAAAATAAAGAAGGATACATGACAAGACCGCGCGTGGTAAATGCTAGTCTTATATATAATATCCAAGATTAATAGACTTGGACACCGTTTTACGAGTAACATTTAAGTTGACGCACATATTTATCTATTCAGGGAGAAGAATTCTAAACAAAAACATTTTTAAAAAACCACCTGCTCCCCCCTTTTACTCCCCTTAATTTTGCACAAACCCATAGTTTTTATCCGATTTCGATGGAAATTTGCAAACGTGTACTTTGAAACAAAGTGAAAAATACTGCCCACATTAGTTTTACAAAAACCCAACTTCTTTCCCCATTTACACACCCAATTTTTGACAATGTTGTTTGCATATACCCACAGCTTTAATTCGATATAAATGCATATTTGTAAACGTATACCTTTAAACAAACAGAAAAATACTATCTACATTTGGTTTACAGAAGCCAAACCCCACTCCTCCTTTCTGCACCCTTAATTTTTGTCAATGATCTTTGTATAAAGATACAATTTTTATCTGATTTTGATGGATCTTTGTACACACATATTTTAAAACAAACAAAAAAACACCGTCTGCATTTGATTTGCAAAACCCCACCCCTTCTCTCCCTTAACCACCACACCTCTTAATTTCCAATGTTCTTTAAATAAACCCACAGTTTTAAAACCCTCCAAAAACGATTCAGCAGTTTTCAAGTTAAACCAGATTATTCAAAAAATAAATGTGCCCTAATGTCTCAACATATACGGCAGATTTTAACTTGGGCCCCAAGCTTTCAAGATGTGAAAACAGATTAAAATATGTATTTTCTGCGTGATGCCTCCAGGTACAGATTTATATATGTATTGATGCGTGGATGATTCATGTTTCGAATATCGAGCAGTAACTTTAATGGCCTTTATGATTATGTTAGGTTAGCTTAGAAATGCAGCCTGGACCAAAATGTAAACTGATATTCTGTATCACAGCTTCCAATTCACTCCGGGTATATGAATTTTTAGCTTACCTATAGAAATGACTGGTGCCATATTAATAAAACTTGGTACACGTGATTCACATCGAAAATATAAAAAAATAATTATAGATGTAACTTCTGTACATCAAGAGATATATTTATTAATAAGTTCAGTCTTAAATATAATAATTGCTTATTTACTTATTACAAAAATATTAAAAAAGTAACTTATTAGTAAAAATATTAAAAAAGTAACTTATTAGTAAAAATTTTAAAAAAGTAACTTATTAGTAAAAATATCGGAATTAAAGTATTTTTATCTATTTATTTACTATCGTAACTTGACTAATTCATTTTATAAAAAGTTTAAAACAGTATAAATTATCATATATTATTTCTATAAGGTGTTTTTTCTATGACAAGCCATTATCTCTCTTCATACCTAACCGAAATCAATGAATGAGGTGTCATATTAAAGTTTTTGGTCTCCACCTTGGTCACATTATATTTTAGGAAATTATTTTTTCATAATTCGACCCTTAAAGGGCAAAAATTTCTATATTTCTAAAATGCTGATTTTTTTTTTTTTTGTGTTACGAGTCATTTATCTCCCTGGATACCTATCTGAAATCTTTTAATGAAGTATCATTTTAAAGATTAAGATCTCCGGTTTGGTGACATCATATATTAAGACAGGAATTTTTCTAAATTCGACCCTTAAAGGACAAAAGTATCAATAATTCTGCAACGCCATTTTGTGTCATATTTAACTGATGTAGATAAATGAGGTATCATATTAAAGAGTAAGGTCTCTAACGAGGTAACATTATATTTTATGAAATTAATTTTCCGTAATTCGACCCTTAAAGGGTAAAAATGTCAGTATTTTTAAAATGCTTTTTTTTTTATGCCTCGAGCCATTTATCTCCCTGGGTATCTAACCGAAATCGATAAATAAAGTAGGATTATGAAGAGTAATGCCTCGGCTTTGGTGGCATCATATATTAAGGAAGAATTTTTTTGGAATTCAACCCTTAAAAGGAAAAAGTATCACTGGTTCTACAAAGCATTTTTGTGTCACGAGCCATTTATCTCCCTTAATACGTAACCAATATAGATGAATGAGGTATCATGTCTCAGTCTTCTTGGATATATAACCGAAATCGATAACTGAAGTATAATTATGAAGATTAGTGTCTCAGCTCTGGTGACATCATATACAAAGATTTGAATTGAACCCTTAAAGGGAAAAAGTATCAATGGCTCTTTAACGAATTTTTGTGTCAAGAGCCATTTATCTCCCTTCATATCTATGCTATATTGATAAATGAGGTATCATATTAAAGAGTAAGTTCTCCGCCGTGGTAACATTATATTACAAGCATTCAACCTCACTATTCATTGTATTTTTTAGCGAAATTTTCGCACTGGTCGTCTAGTCAAATAAATTTAAGGTTTTTTTAAAAGTTATTAGAAGTATTTGGGAAATATCATGACTGGAAAGTGTGATGACTGTCGCAGGTACGTGGTGAAGGGTATTGGATGCAGTTGGCCTAAGCATGATTTCGTTGATCTTGTAGTGAAGAGGGAAGATGCTAAATAAATGGGGCTCTCCCATAGTTTTGTCCACTTTGTATTAGGAATGAAAGGATGAGGGAGATGGGCGAAACGATCAGAGAGTTGAGCAAAAGGTTCAGGGCTCTTGTGGCTCGGTCTATTGAGACGCAGTATGTGGTGGCTCAGCCTGTGTAGGTTCAGCCTGTGGAGGCTTGGACTATGTAGGATCAGTCTGTGAAGGCTCCGATCAGAGGATGGAGGCTCCGCCTGGGTGAGCTCCGCCTGGCTGGGCTCCAACCTGGGTGAGCTTCGCCTGTGGAGGCTCAGCCTTTGGAGACTGCCTGTGGAGGCTCAGCCTATAGAGGAAAAAGTAGAGATTATGAGTTAGAGGAGGTTGAAAAGGATGGTTTGGTGCTGAAAACACGGTCGTAGGAGAAACACGGTTAGTAGGATGAAGAAGCCAGACACTTCAGAAGTTGCGGGGGAAAATAGGTTTGGCCTGTTATCAGAGTCAGCAGAGAAAGAGTCTCATATAGATATAAGAGTCGTTAGGATGCAATAGGCCTTTAAGAACAGGGGTGTGCAAAGAAAGAATATGGAGAAAAGTTTATGTTGCTAGTTAGTAGCCATGGGATGCCCTCTTCAGCATGATCAGTTAGGCATGGTTTACAGGTTTCAAGTTTTATCAAACCTAGTGCGACATTAGATCAGGTAATAGAGGATGTAGGTTCACTTTGTATGATTTTCACTAAGGACGATGGAGGTGTGGGGAATAGTTTGATAGAAACGTGAGTTATGGGACGAAGGTGGTGAAGAAGGCGCAGAATACCGGGTATAAGCTCATGCGAAATCACCATGACTGGCCACAGTTGAACCACTCTGTGAGCCGGGTAAATGTGAAAACGCTGATGTTACTTGGAAAAAGCATTAGTTCCAGGGGGTTATGCCTGTGAACACCATTGTTAGTTGGGGTTTCATTAGGCAACGCCTACACCCAGGGGCGATCCTAGCAAGCTTTTCAGGTGGTGCGAGATCTCATTGTGGCGCCACAAGTGAGCAATCGCTTATTCGTGATTAAGGTGTTCATATAAATAGACTGAAAATAACATACATTTTTTTATATCCTACAAATATTGTAAATGTAGATGTTTGTTTGCTTGGATGATTGTCACTGTTTCACGTCGAAACGCTGAACAGCTTAGAATAAATTTTGGAATAATGTATTGGCTATCTAATTGTACTCCGATCAAAAAAGTTGTTTCCGTGAGGTTCGAATACGAATACGTGTATGAATGCGTTATGAATTTCACTCGAGCAAAGCCGCGGGTAGAAGATAGTCCTTATGTATTAATAATAACTCAAACATCAGAAAGATTAGTATAGGATAGCAGCGGTATGAATGAGAAACAACAGTAAAAAGGAACATTATATATTTGAAAGGTTTATTTAAGTTACTATGGAGTACACAATGATCACATCATGTATACGTCAAACTAGTTTTTAATACATTGTTTTTAAAACAAACAAATGAGGAAATAAAATCATAAATGAGAGGCCTAGATTGCCACCTTCCTCGCTTTTGCTCTTAGGCAATATTATTTTCTATTGATACAATTGCGAGATCTGACAGTCTGAGTTTACTGTATCTTTCGATAAGTTTTCATTTACTTCTCCTTTAGCGACAGTTGCAGGTATCGACAATGGTTAGCAAAATTCGAAGTGCTATCCACGCATTCGGAAACATATCCTGTCAACAATTTTGTTTCATAAGCTGAACATTTATTGGTTCTCCTGATTAAGGCCCGCCAACAATAGTTTCGGTTAGAAAGTTCCTCAACCAACTCACATTTTTCACCATCAGTTAAACTTATTCTAAATCTGCACAGAATTATTCCAATTCGGGCTTTTCAGGATTTTTTTTGATAATGTGTAAGAACGACACTATATCATTAAATTTGGATAGTTGTATAAAATGAGTGACCGACGTACTCACAGCTTTGTAGATCATATGCTGAAACACGTTCATTGCAAACAATTATCCTGGATCTGTTGCTATCTCATCTACAGCCTCGTAGTCAAAAAATCTCTGTTTTCATCGGGTTCTTACTGGCTTAGTAACAGGATATGTCCCAGTCTGAGAAGCAATTTCTTTATCTGTTATCGGAATAGACGAATAACCCCAGCACTCTTCATTAAATTCCGAGCTGTTTTCCAGCAATTGTGAAGCGTTTCATAAATCACCTTTCAGTCTGCATAGCCTTGCTTACAATATTTACTTGAAGCAATGTATCAAACCAACTAACCATTGTAACTATGAACACAAATTGCTCCGTGATTTTGCTCAGGGAAAGGCGTCACGAACTGAAGAGTAGCGTTAAAGAACTGCAGCGAGGCTAGAAACTCTAGTCTCCAAACGAGTGCCGCAATTTTTTTGGGGGGTGATGTTTCTTCCAAATGCTTGGATATCACTTCCCATCGCTTTGTTGATCGAGAGAGTAGCACAAATATTCTTTAAAAAAATCCTGACAAATAAACCGATTTAACTGATGTTTTGGTGGCACCTGCTATTACCTAATTTAATAACAGCTAAACTTACATGGATTAAAAAATGCTCAAAATATTGGTTCAGAATTCTGCTTTGGACGACTTTGTTTCCTCCTATCATACTGGATCCAGTATCATAACTTTGGCCTGGACAATCATTCATATCCAAATCGAACTGTTTCAAAGTATCATCGATAAATAGGTTAGTGGGTCCAGCTCCCATTTCTCGAAAAGTCACTTAATACCGGCTTGCAAGCATCAAAATACTCATGCACTTGGACTTCGTCTACATTAGTGTCAACAAAAGCAATGTTTAAGATAATTTTTCGTCGTACCAGATATCAGGAGTTCAATTCAGTATGATGGAAAAGTATTTAGATTACTTAACCACAGAAATTTTATTATGAACTTTAATCGTTGTGAATACATTTACCAAAATAATGGGCATTACTCTCATTAGTAATACGGCGGAGATGCTCCACCATGACAGGGTGATATTTTCCTAGCAGTTGCAATATACCCAGGAAGTTATCATTATTAGAAGTGTGTGAGAAGTATTTAGTGTTTTAGATACAAAACTTCCTCTGAACAAAAAATTATTGCAAATTAAAAAGACTACTTTGGACATCATTCATTCGACAATAGCAAACCATTGTGATCTTTGGTCTTCAATCTGTATTTGCAAATGCTTGTATGTTACACTGAAATTTTTTAATCTAATCAATGCTTCTATCCAACTGAGCATGGTGTGACGGTGATTTGAGGCAGTTACGTGAGTTTTGAGACGCTCTGACGAATAGCTCCATTCATCAAATCCTTCTTTCTCCCAAATAAAGTGAGACCTCATGTTGAATAAACAGTAAAAATAAAATACTTTATCTGCAGATTTAGAGTAAACAAGCCATATTTTATTTATAAGTTTCTCCATTTGGCACTACTCTTCAAAAATTCGTATTTTAAAAATGACGTCGAACATTTTTGTTCTTGGACTTTTTCGTTGATAGGATAATTATTTCATCTTTGGCAGCAGAGGCAAAGAGTGATCATTTTGAAATATCATCGTAATTTGCACTTTGAAAAGGCCACATAGGTGGTATGTCTGGTACATCCCATTCTGTAATATTTTGAACTGCAGAGGACGCTCAATCCATTGCTAAATTTTCTCGTACATGCTGCTCTTTATCATAATGGGCCTAAAGAACTTTTGTTAAATAAGTTTTCTTCCGTCGCGTGTTGAAGTAGTTCCGGCACCAACGATTCAGAAGACCTCTAAACTCTAAACAATTTGCAAACAATTTTGAAGCCTTCTCAGCTTCGCCTTGGTTTTTCTTTGTAAGTATTGTGCGCCAGAAAGATTTTCTTATACGTACCGACTTGTCTGTAAACGACACATTATGCTTTGTAAATATTTATGATACCAGCATTAATTGCTATCACCTAAGGTCTAACATGGGGGAAATAGGTTGAATCTTTCCTCATGCACATGCACCCACATGAGAATTCCAAGAGTACAGCCGAAAAGGCAGGAAACAGATGCGGGAGGCGCGGCGCGGCACCTGAGAATGCTAATTATGGGACGAGTAGCGATTTTCTTGATTAGAGTTATTCGAGTTGACTCGATTCTATAAGGACATTAGACTATGCATTAATCTGAAGCTCTTACGTTTATAAACTCTTCTGGATGATTAGTATGTTAATATAATATGTGAACAGCAAGCTGGGATATTATAGAATTTATTTTTATTTTTTGCACAGACGATCTATCGCTGCATTTTTGGCAACCCTCATATGACGGCACCCGGTGCGGTCGCACCGCTCGAACCACCCTAGGGCCGCCCCTGCCTACACCTAAAAAGAAGGGGCGAGGGGGGTACTTCCTGGGTTGTTAGCTAAGTCTGTAAGGGAGCCCATTTCCAGTGATGGTGGTGTCTATACTGTGCCTTTTTCAGGTTAGGGACTGTGGTGAAACTGATTGCAGATCCACGATGAAAAAAATCACACATGCTAAATAAATAGATGAAACTGGAGATACAAAAAACTGACTGGGGCAGAACTGGGAGGGAGGAGGTTAATACTGAAAATATCACAAAGCCAGCAATGTAGGTATTACTTTTGAACTGATGAATTATAATGAACATAGTAATAGAATTCACAAACTTGATGGAAGTACTCGAACCACAAGTAATTATAGGGCTAGACCAGCGGTTCCCACTTTTAAGTAAAAAAAAAAATTCGCGACCCACCTAATATGAGAGTCTATCTAATATCAGAATGGGAAATATTGTATGACCTCGATACGCTATCGACTATCCTATCCTACGAAAAGGCAAATTTTCGTACAAAGGATATAATATCAACAAAAACAAGGATTGATAATACATAAAACAACAAATATATTATAGACCGGGAGGCGGCTGCACAGACCATCACCTCATCAAGTTGACTGCTGAAATTCCACGATTAGAAGTAACGCGATCAGCATCTTAAAATGCAACTGGTTTGCCAAGTCGCTTTTTGGTGGAAACCAGCTGCAGACCTGATTTTAATTGTTGATTGGTAGCTTAATCATTGTGTTTTACTGCACGAAAATGTATGAAAATATGGAAGACTGGGAGTAGGAAAACAGAATGGTAAACTTACCAGTCAACCACTAAAATGGGTTTTGTAGGTGTTTCCCACTAAGATATGACTTGGCACATCCGTGTCATTTTAATTTGCAAATCGAATTTTAACTAATCCTGGAATTTCAGCCGTCAACTCGATGAGGCGATGCTTTGTGCAGACGCCTCCCGTTTTTTTTACAAAGATAATGAAAAATATGTTTAATTATTATAAAAACACAACTTTACAATCAGTGAGGTTTCTGGCACTGGTGTTTGCTGATGAGGGCATCGATATCAGGGTTAACACTGATTAATTCTAACCTTAAGTCACTTTTTACACATAGTTTAATTCTGTATTTATTTTTCAAAACCAATAATACATTTTTTTTATGGTAAAAACCTCGATTTTTCGCGAACCCACCAGTGGGTCGCGACCCATAGGTTGGGAACCGCTGGGCTAGACTCTTGGTTTAAAGGAGAAGTACTAGACAATGAGTTTTTTCCGGATGGTTACACAGTGTACCGCAAAGATAGAGGAGCTACTGGAAAAGGGATTTTCATACTGGTTAGCAATACTTTTGCTGTCCACTGGTGTTTATAGATCATGACCATGAGTTACTTGGGGTAGATTTCTGAAACAATAAAAAAAATTAAAAAATCAGGTTATAGGATGCTTACCGCAGTGAGAATAATTTATGAAGATGAGGCTATTGGGGAGAAGTTAAATTCATACTCAGAAGTGGGAAAGGAATGGATATTATTGGCGGGGATTTAAATTTACCAGGTGTATACTCGGTAGGAAATAAGATTAATAACACAAGGGAACAGAGATTTTCAAATACCTTAATAAGGGAAGGAGTGTTTACACAAGAGGTAGAGCAGAACACTATGAGGAAAAACATGCTGGATAAAGCCCGATGATAACTTCGTGGGGTATCAAGGAATTGAAGGAATAAGTGATCATGAAGCAGTTCTGATAAATGTTAGAGGATTCAGGAAACAAGTGGTCAAAACTGAATGGGTAAATTATGAAAAGGCACAGATTTCGAACTTGAATGGATATTTCAGGGAAAGTTTCAGTAAATGGAAGAATGGCACAAGTATAGCATAGTCAAGGTGGAAATTCAAAGAGATTATAAAATAAGTGAAGAAATATTTATTCCAAAACAGAAAAAAGAGAAGGGAAGTGAGGTTGTTAAAGAGGTTGGTAAGAAGAGAACATAACAGAGTTGTGAGACAGCAGGGTAGAAGGGAATATTTGAAATAACTAAACAAGGAATTAATAATAGCAAAGAAGATGGATTTATGTAGGGTATTATTAGATCAAGGGGACTACTGACTGATCCATCTAGAAATTTCCAGGGCTATTTTAGGAAACTGAAGGCATTGGAGGTTGTTGAGATAATTATAGTTGAGGATGGAGAAGAAATTACTGAGGATTTTTTTTTAAAAAAAGCAGGGATTATAAGTAACTGGTTTAGTGAGAGTGTAGGGAAATTTCCACCGGTACGTGTGCTCCATTGAAATTGAATTTAATTAAATCAATTAAAACAGAGGAAGTGTAAATCAAACCCCATTAGACCGGTCAACGCCGGATACTCTGCTAGTGATATATTATAACTCATTGTGAAAAATCATGCGATTAAATTCAGGTAATGTGTTACATATCAAATATGACGGAAAACATTACACAATTATTTAAAAAATCCCTTAAATTAGTATCATTACATAAGATGTAAAAAATAATCAAAAACTGTACGAAAAATAATAGCCAAACAATCAACCATAAAATAAGATTTTGTGAAGCTTTCCTAACGGACTGTACAACTTTCGGATCCTTTGAATTAACAGTTTTTAATATACTTATGCGAAAATTATTACGTAATGGGGTAAGAAAGTCTGTTAATCGTAAGCGAGGTAGTGAGCAAGTTACCTCTGACAGTGAAGGAATGTAATGTAAACGGAAGTAGTAATAATATTTCAGTAACCTTATGTCTAAAATGTATTCCGTCGGAAGCATGTCTTACCTCTCATAAACATGGACGTTAGAATGCTTTTCGAAAGAAACTTTTCTTGCTGAAAAGAAAAGAAATTAAGGTGCCTGTGTTATGTTTTGCCCACCAAGTGGTAGACTGCCAGAATAATTCCTGATATAGTAAGTTAAACAGTGCACGATATTTTGTAATAACCTATTTTCTCCCACACGCAACTGGAAACAAGAGCTGCTAAAAAACCAATTACTTTGAAAGTGTTTTGCGTTGCTCTGTAACCAGGAGCGCAATTTAATTTCATTAATTGACTGTCGGTACAACACTATATGCTTGCTTGTGAAGTGTTGACTAATTCTCAATCAATACCACAAGGAAAATTACAGCGTTATAACTGTGTCAAACTCTCCAGTCCATAAAACTGAAATTGTAAATGTATACTGAAACAACCATTTGTGTTGAAGAAGAAGCTATTGAACACTTAGGACGATAAATTCGTCAATATTACAAGAGTTTTAACGTACTTGTATATCAGAAGTGCCACAAAGGAGAACACGTTAAAGCGAAAAAATATTCATGAAATTATAATATTTGTTGTTGGTGGTGTAATTTATTTGGTGGCAATCTCTTTATATAGTCGCTTTCTCATTTATTGTTTTATATGTCCAATTGTTTGAGTGTAATTTCTCCACCACCCTACTACTGAATTTTACAAATTTAAAATTCTCTCAGTGCTTTTGATAAATTGTCCAGCACTTTCCTTGGTAAGTCATGGGCGCTGGGAGGGGGTGCAAGGGGGTGTACTTGTACCCCCCTGCTATGAAAGAAAATACACAGAAAAAGATTATGAAACAAAAATTTTATCATTAAATTCACTGTTTGAATAATAACTTAAGGCGCCTAAGTTGTTATCTAAATTTGTTCAACACCTTGTCAATAAATTCAGTATCCTTAGTTAATAAGTGCTAATGTATATATATATATTTATATATATATAAAAGAGATGCACCTCCCTCAAAGTAAACCTGACGGCGCCCATGTGGTAAGTTATTCCAATTCCTGATTCCCTTTGCAACAAAAGAAAATCTTGGCGCATCCTTTTCTATTAAATCAAATGACAGCTTGTGGTCATTGTCAACTTTTCCTTTCCATGACTACTTCAAATTTTACTAACAGTATCTACCCTCACCAAGGACCCAATATATGCCTAACACATTCACCCTCTTCTTAACTTCCAGCTCCTTTATCATGTCAGTTATTCATTGCGTTCAGAATATTAGGTGTCCTCCTCTGAATCCCCTTCAACTCCTCTATTTAATACCCAAAACGTGGGTCCCATAAACCACCATTGGTCTGACCAAGGTTTTGGAATTCAATACCCTCACTTCTTTTGTTTCTTCCTCTCATCACCCTATCCAGCCAATGAAAGATTTTGAAGCATATTCCAACCACCTGCCAAATGCGTCCTGCCAAATTAAGTTTATTGTCGAATATTATGTCAAAAATATATACTTATGGTTTTCAATCAACAATTCATTCCCCCAACTGATGATGGTAAATAAACCTTCAGTTTTTATCTGTGTCCCTAATCAGCTGACTCTTGTCATTTATCTTCATTCCATGTTGACATACCTACTTAGATACTCTGCCCAGGGCCTTCTGTAGATGGTCACAATTTTCTCCCATTTTGATCCTATTATATACCATCATGGCACTTGCAAGCAACCTAGCTTCTGACAGTAAATCATTAACACAATCGTTCATTAATTTAGTGAATACAATGGACCCAATACACTAATCTGTGATTCTTTCTAATCTAACATAACTCTGCAATTTCTACCTTTTCAGAATTCATCTAGCCAGAATATAATTTTTTCATCCATTCGAATGGTTTTTATCTCATTTGACGCCATTTTATGTCTCACTCTCTCAATTAACTTGGAAATATGTAGTGTTATACTATCAACTTGTTACCAATTTGCAAACCAGTTTCTTTTCTTATCGGCATTTCTAATGTGATTGTATCTCTATCTCTTAATTATCAGAGAGTGAAAAGATTTCTGGCAGTTGTTAAAATTATAATTCGGTGTAGTTATAAAAACTGAGCATTCCGTCCATATCATAGCCGCCTTTACCTAAGCTGGCAATCCTACCGAATACAGGGGACCTACAGTTTAAACTTTAAAGTGTAATTCCAGCCACGGAAGCGTTCTGGTGTATTTCACATGTAACGTAGGTCGTCTTTGCGAATGCTGATGCGTATGTTCAGTGCTTGACATCCACGGATGCGGATGTTTTGTGGAAGCGGATGCGAAGGTGGAAAAATATTTTTGTAATTATTTAGATTTTAATGTTTTATAAAAAAATAAATTTAAAATCAAAATAAGTATATATTTTATGTCCACTTCTATCTTTTTTTGTATTTTACTGCCACATTGATTTATTTTTGCCTCATCTTTCAACTCAATAACTCCAACTCACAGGATACAGCGGTTCGCATTCGAGTGCATTGAGGTTTGATAACAGTGCTCGCGCATGCGGGCACTGTTTGCTCCAGCGAAGAACAGAGTGAGCTGCCTCTTCTTCTTTGGTGACTGCCTTGGCCCACCCCTCCCGAAGTTAGTAGGGTTTTACCGCCACACGGCCCACTCCCGCGGGAGTGGAACCCCCTGGCCCGAGTTTTTTTAGGGTTGTGTCTGGTTCGGGCAACCTAACGGTGACAACTACGGACCAGAACAACACTCCCGTTAGGCCTTCTCCCACCTTAGGACATGTCTGAATCGAGCACTTCTTGCGCTTCAGCGCCTGAAAACTACAGTGACTCTCCGCGCTCTCCTTCACCAGAAGACAACGAGACGGAACTGACGAATCCATCCTGTGTTTCGGCGCTTGACAACCTCAGCAACTCTCCGCGCTCACCTTCTACAGAAGAAAATTAGAACGAGATGGAATTGACGGATAGACAGAACACTGACATAGGGATGGACAAATCCTAGCCAAGTCACTTGCTGACGCCCCAGCCCCCACAAGGACGGGGTGAACTACGCGTAGCAAAGAGGCGCGCATCTCGCCTCTTGCTGCAGAAACTTCAAAACTCCCAAGAACGAATGAACAGCTAGTGTGCGGTCCTACTGTAGAGGGCACGTCCACCACTACCAGTGTTTGCACTAAACAGCTGGAGAGGAATGTTGGCAGCACAGAGAGGAAGACGCTGAAGAAGAGAAAGGGGGTGACTGACCAAGTGACTGACCAAGTGACTGACCAAGTGACTGCCACACCACTTGCGCGGAAACCAGGAAGCTCAGCTAGGCCATCTATTGGGAGACAACCTCACCAGCGAGTTGATGAGGAAGACTTCGTGTTTCCCAAAAATACTAGTAAACCTCCACCAGCGCTGGACCCCAACATCGTTGAAACTAGGAACCAATTCCAATCCCAGTAGCCTGAACCAACACCACTAGTGCAGAGATCCGCACACATTCCTCCTATTGTGGTGCAATTTGAGCAGAGCTGTAAGACATTTCACGATAGAGTTGAAGCTGTTGTGAAGAACTCCTTCGCTTCCAAAACTGCCGGTGATAAGATAAAGTTCACCTTCGCCACGGCAAAAGACTACTCAGCCGCTACAGGGATGTGACAGGATAGCAATGTCCCAGTTCGAATCCCCGTCCTGGCATCCAGATTTGGGTTTTCCATGGTTTCCCCAAATCACGCCAGGCAAATGCCGGGATGCTTCCTTCAAAAGGCCATGGTCGAATTCCTACCCGTTCCTTGTCCCTAATCCCATCCCGCCTCTAATGACCTCGACGTCGACGAGGCTTAAAGCCATAAGTAAAAAAAGTATGGACTTACATATACCGCAAAGGACAATCAGGAATGGGAATGATCCCCTGTGGTATACTCTTGAAGTTAAAAGGTTGCTTAGAAAGCAAAGGAAGGTACATGTATGCTCAAGAAGGACGATGTATAGGAGTGATTTAGAAAACGTAGTTGAGATAAGATGACATGTTAAGAATGTAATGAGCGAGGCCGTTAATGACTTTCGTAGTAATTCACCATCTAATTGCCTCAACGAAAACCCACAGAAATTTTAATCATATGTATAAAAAGTTAGTGATAGTGACAACAATATGACAGTTCTACTACAAGGCGGTCGGGAAGTTGATGACAGCCGCGACAAGTCTACCGTATTTAACACCGAATTTAAAAATTCTTTCACTGACGAAAACATGGAAGAATTACGGATTTTCTACGGTGTGTAGAATTTGAGATGGGTCCAGTAGAAATTGATAGTGTAGGTATTATAAAGCAATTAAACTCATGAATTGGGGGAAAGCGCCGGGTCCCGATGGTCCTTGAAAACTAGATTGCAGTTAGGTGAAACAAAGAAAACTTTTTATCATATATGGGGGCGTCCATTTATTACATAAGGTGTTTGCGTGAATCTGGATCTCCCAATCCCTGTGGTGACAACTGGTGGGACATTCCTCCCCCCCCCCCCACTAACGTGAGATCGACCTCGCGATCAGGGAGACTTTTTTTTTAGCACACGTAATTAATGGAGAACGGTGACGTCACACGCTGGTCTTCTATCGCAAATTAACAGCGACCAGAGATATTAAAGGATATTAGAGGTTATGTGACGGTTTAATACCTAAGCAACTGCTATGAAATTAATTGCCAGAATACATTAATTAAGTTTGCCTTTCATAATGAATCATTCTTAAAAAATATATGGAAAAACCTCACGACTGAAAAAAACGTGGAACTACTTTTCAATAATATGTCACTAACTGAAATTAAAAAAAAATACCTTTTTAAAAAATTGCTCATGGTCTCTGCTGTAACAACGAATGCCAATTCCTAGACTAACTTTCAGTTTAATTAAAATTTCCGCTAATGTTATCGCTTGACCAAAGTTTAAACATTATAGTTTATTTGATTTGTATGTATTTTATTGACCACTTTCGTTAATGGTCTTTGTTTGTGTTCACTGTACGTGAGTTATTGCGTTATTTTAAGTGGACATCAGACTTCAGATTTGTTACCTAAATGAGTATTCTGACAATTAGTTTCTTTAGAGTTGTTTTGCTTTTTAGTAATCCGGAATCTGTAGCAAATTGTCTGTTCACGATGACCAAAGATTACATTATGAACGTTTGGCCAGCCTCTTTCAAGAACAACGTGATGCTATCAAAGCAATTGTTTATGCGATACTAAATAAAAATTCTTCAAATTTTACGGAGTGAATGTTTAGGGTCAAATACAAGTTTGTATTTCAGCCTGATCGAATATTACAGCCACGACCTCTGAAAAATTATAAGATAGCGCATTAGTCTAGGTCTACTAATTGTTCAAGCTCCAGAGATTTTATTCAAATTCTGCACAGTGAACCTTTAGGTTGAAACACAAGCCAAGTTCGTATTTGGCCAGATTAGGTCAATATGCTATAACCTTTCACCCTAAAAACTGGAACCATTCGAGACCAGCGACAATAAACAAAAGACAAAAAAAAGTCTTGGGCTAGTGGAGAAATAATTAACTTAGGGCTGTCCAGAAGGATCGGTGTGTGGCTAAGTGTTCTGGGATATAACATTCGAAAATGCTGTAGGATGCATGAATGGCCAAGAACGACTGCTGGGGCTGGTTGCCTTTTGGGATGATCTCCTACTGCTAAAACATGGAGAAATAAGAAAGTAGAGACCAAAAGCCGAATTACAATAGATCATGTTCAAAATTGGTGCTCTGCAGCGAAATGAACACTTGCACCTCACAAAACTCAATTTATTGTTGCCAGTGGTCCAAAGAGAAATCGATAGTAAAAGTTAACAACGTCTCCATAAGAAGAGCTAATAATTGTAAATATCTGGAAATCATACTTGTTGAACGACACAACTTTGCCACCCATACTATGCACAAATGGTTTTGAACAAACTCATCAGTATTTGGTAAACGCGATTTCTTCGTCTTACATACATAATAAAGAGGTACCACAAAAAAAATTAGCTGCGATTGTGGGCTTTGCTGCCAGCGGATGGGAACAAAAACTAATACAAGTTGAACCTCGCAAGGCACTCAGAAGAGTACGGAGACGTGTACTAAAAAGACTAAGCAGTACACAATAGATGCACTGCTGGTTGCGAGGGAGGTTTGACCACTGAACTAAGAAGTTGGAATGAGAGGGACACATTACTGGCTACGAGTCGGTGATGCTGAAAAAGTAACACAAATTCTAGGAAAACCTGTTAGAGAAGCACGAGAGATTAATACAATGTTGATAAAAAATAAATAGTAGTCACTTAATACGACCTAATAGAACCTACAGTATTTGGCCAACAAATTATGAAAGATTAAATCATCGTGACCTATATCCGGCAGCAGGAGGCATTCACGACATCACTGATCATGGGCGATACTCCAGCCTAATACACAAAAGAGAACCAGATGACACGAGTGTGTGTGAGTGTGGGAACATATCGTCTGGGAGTGCACCCTAATGACAGATGTTAGAATCGAAGAATATCCACAACTAAACCACATGAAAACACAAGCTACGAGGGTTAGAACTTAAATTGTGGTAACTATTTATTCACAACCGATAAAAAAGCGTTACATGTTTGCACCTGTTACTGTCTTTCAAAGTAGTCACCAGCGTTGTGTAGAACCCATTGCCAGCGATGTGGAAGGCGTAATATACTGCTAGCAGAGCCTGTTCTGTTGATGGTGCGAATGGAGCGGTCTACTGCCTGTCGAATCGCTGGAACAGTTCTGAAGCGAATGCAACGAAGTGTTTCCTTCATCTTCGGAATCAAATCAAAGTCACAAGGACTTTAAGTCCGGGGAGTATGGTGGATGGTACAGTACTTCCCAGTCCCATCGAGAGAACAGAGCAGCCACAGCTTGCGCTGTATGCGCCCGCGCATTGTCGTGCAAAATGATTGGTGGGTTGCGCAGAAAGTATTGCCACTTCTTTCGCAAAGCTGGTCGCAGATGATGCTCCAAAAAAGAACAGTAATACTGTGCATTGACGGTCTGCCATGAAGGAACTTAATGCGTTAGGATAACACCATTATAGTCGTACACGAGAATCACCATAACTTTCACCATACTGGGGCTCTGACGCACTTTCGACAAATATCAAAATTGCAAAACGAGTTATTTAAACAAATTTTATCCAACGATGAGGTAGGACATAGTAAGCCGGTAAGAAAGTCGTAGTGTAAAAATGCGGGCAGCAACAAGCGGACGATGCACGTCAAAGCACTCATTCATCGAGTCAATTATAGCGCTCAAAATGCATCCAAATGTTATACTGTTATATAATATAGGTGTGAAAAAATTTCCACAGGTAAAAAGGTGAGCACACCGATAAGCCAGAACATTATGACGACCTAGCTACTATCGATATAAACACGTCCAGGAGATAGCAGCGTCACCTGACGAGGAATTACTGCTAGTCGGACACACAGAGCATTTAGTATGACTGAGCGTGATATCCGTGTTTAGAATGGGGAAGGCGCGCGACCTATCAGAGTTTGACCTAGGGCAGATTGTGATGGCATGGAGGCTCGGCCGAGAATTTCTGAAACTGTACGACTTTTCACGTGTTCGAGGAATGCTGTGGTGAGTATCTTCAACAACTGGCGAAACCAACGTGAAAACCAAGTGGGGAAAGAATTTCTTGTTGAAGACTTGAAATGTAAATATCTTGGCATTACAATTGATAACAAGCTTAACTTGGCAGGACACATTGGACAGCTAGTAGGAAAAGGTTTCAAAATTCTACACTTGTTGGAGAGAGTGATGAGGGGACGTACGAGAGAAGTAAAGGAATTGGGTTACAAAACTTTGATCAGACAATTGCTTGCATATGGCAGTGTAACATGGGACCCACATTTTGAGTATGAAATACAGGAGTTGGAGAGAGTGCAAAAAAGGGTTGCTAGAATTGTTTCTGGAAATTATAGCGGAATGCATCTGTAACAGATATGATAAAAGAGCCGGAATGGTATTCATTGGAAGATAGGAGGAGGATTAAGAGGGTTATGAGAGTGTACAAGGCGTATAGTGGTGATGAGGTATGGAAAGATATTGGTGTAAGAATTAAAAGTAATGCATGAAAAGGAAAAGTTGACCATGACCACAAGCTGGAACTCGATTTCGGGCAACAGGGTGTAGGAAGATTCTCTTTTTCAGGGATTGAAATAAATTACCAAGACAAATGATGAATAATTTACCAAAAACATTAAAAGAATTGAAAGTTAAAATTTTGTAGAGGGCAAATACAGGTGGGTGCACGAAAGGGGGAAGATGAGTGTGTATTTTGTCCATGCCATTCAGTAATTTCTCAATATCCTCAGCCCTTTCTGCTAACAAGACAATGTCATCAGCAAAACGTAGCATACTGATTTTTTCTCCCTGAACACTTATGCTACACGGAAATTTTTCTTTTACTTTCTTTATTACTTCTTCTACATACACGTTGAATATTAACAGGGATAGACTACAACCTTGACTCCTACCCTTTTTAACTGATGCTTGTCTCTCATGATTCTCTACTTTTATTACAGCCACTTGATTCTTATATAGTTTATAAAGTATTCTTCTATCTCGATACTTTAGGCCTGACTTCTTTAACATGTTGAACATCTTGCCCCACATAACATTATCAAAAGCTTTTTCTAAATCAACAAATGTCATAAAAGTATCTTTCTTTTTCTTGATCCGCCCTTCAAGTATTAATCTTAAAGCCAGGATTGCTTCCCCGGTACAGCGATTTTTCCTAAACCCAAACTGATCTTCACCTATTATGTCTTCTACAACCCTTTCCATTCTTCTGTACATTATTCTGGTCAGTAATTTTGAAGCATGTAATGTAATGGTGCGATAATTCTCACATTTGTCGGCTTGTGCTTTCTTTGGAAGTGTGAAGATGATATTTTTCTTAAAATCAGTTGGAATTTCTCCTGTTTCATAACGTTTTGATATCAGCTTGAATAATCTTTCGATTCCTTCCTCTCCTAAAGATTTAAGAAGTTCTGCAGGGATCTCATCAATTCCAACTGCCTTATTCGCGTTCAAGTCATTCAGAGCTTTATTAAATTCTGTCCTCAAAACAGGATCTCCTAAGTCATCAATGTCGACATCGCCTTCCTTTTCCATTACACTATTGTTCAAGTCGTCCTCATCATACAGTTTCTCAATGTATTCCTTCCATCGGTTAGCTCTATCTTCTGAGCTTAAAAGAGGTTTCCCATCAGCAGCTTTAATGTTCATACCTCTTTTCTTCATTTCTCCAAAATTTTGTTTGATCTTTCGATATGCAACATCTACTTTACCTACGACCATTTCCTTATCTACTTCTTCACATTTTTCTTGTAGCCATTTTTCTTTTGCTATTTTGCATTTCCTATTTATTTGATTTCTAAATTGCCTGTACTGCTCCCTTCCTGTTTCATCCTGAGCATTTTTGTACCGTCTCCTCTGATCCATCAGCTCCAAAATTTCTTCTGTGATCCAAGGTTTTCGGGCAGCTTGTTCCCTAAAGCCTAATGTTTCTTTACCAGCTTTCATTATTTCGGTCTTTAATGCATTCCATTCGTCCTCGGTTGAGCTCCTTTCACAGTTATTTCTTAGACCTAAGTCTACCATTTCTGCAAATTTTTCTCTCTTACTAGATTGTTTCAGTTTATTCACTTCCAGCCTTTTTCTCCTTATGCTGCTGCCTTATTCGCTTGAATTTCAGCCTGCGTTCCATTACTATCAAAGTATGTCTGCTCCTGGGTACGTTTTACAGTCTAGAACTTGATTCCTGAATCTCTGTTTGACCATGATATAATCTAGCTATTGTCTGCCTGTATCCCAGGTCGATTCCAGGTGTATATCCTTCTTGCATGGTTCTTAAACAATGTGTTTGCCACTACTAGCTTATATCTTTCACAAAATTCTAGCAACCTGCTTCCTCGCTCATTTCTTTCTCCTAGACCAAAACTTCCTATAGTATTCCCCTCTTTTCCTTCTCCCACTATGGCATTCCAATCACCCATGATTATTAGATTTTCCTCTCCCTTCACATATTGGATTAATTCTTCAATTTCGGTGTATATTTTTTCTATTTCTTCGTCATCTTCCTGTGACGTTGGCATGTATACTTGTACTAACGTGGTTGGAGCGGGCTTAGTATCTAACCTCATCAAAATAATCCTGTCACTCAACAGTTCATAATAACTCACCCATTTCCTTACTCTCTTATTCATTACAAATCCTAAACCAGTGACTCCATTGACAGCTTGTGTGCTAATTATCCTGTGTTCCCCAGACCAGAAATTCTATGCGTCCTTCCATTTAATCTCACTAATCCCAACAACATCTAACTTAAGGTGTTCCATCTCCCTTTTTTAGATTTTCTACCCTACCTGCCCTATTCAGACTTCTAACATTCCACGCTACGACTCGTAGAATGTTTCTATCCATTCTGATTACTCCTCCCTGAGCAGTCCCACCTGGAGATCCGATTGAGGGACTATTTTACCTCCAGAATATTTTACCTAGGAAGAAGCCATCATCATATATGTATTTGAGAGGATTACATGTCCTCGGGAAACCCTTTTGGGTTTTTAATGCAGTGGTTTCCCGTTGCCTTCTGCATCCCCATGCCGTTGATCATTTGTGATTCATGCGCCTTTAGGGGCCGTTTCGAAACCACAAAGGCAAGATGGTGCCCTGGACCACTCCCCGCTCTTCCGCCCACCTTTCGAAAGCCGTTACCCATGGCGTCACGAACTTCAGTTGTTTGTTTGTTTGTTTTGCATACCATGTACAACCCCTCATGTTTCGCAATGGCAGTGGCATTTTTCATCAAGATAATGCCCCATGTCACAAGGCCAGGAGCCTGAACCCCGATCGAACACATCTGGGATGTGATTGAACTTAGCGTCAGAGCTCATCGCTACCCTCCCAGGAATTTCCGGGAATTAGGTGACCTGCGTGTCCTCCAGCGACCTACCAAGGCCTCTTTGCTTCAATGCCAAGTTGCGTCACCGCTGTTATCCATGCCAAAGGTGACATACCCGCTATTAGGTTGGTAATCATAATAGTCTGGCTAATCAGTTTATGTAGCTACGGTATTATTAAACTAAAAAACATTCTTCTTTGGAAAAGGTTTTGTTGATAACTTTTTATTGATAGAATTTCAAATTATTCTATTTCCAACGAAGTTATATGTCTGGTCAATTTCTGAAGTAAAAAGACGAAATTGAAAAGCATTTGTTATGAAGAATTTCATCAACACAAACAGATTTTGGTTGATGTATAACGTAATTACGAGCGTTTATTAATTACTTACTTCTCTGTTCGATCCTCCATATATTTCTTATGAAAATGTGTTCAACGTCATTCATGAATTATCACCACCGTATGTATTGGGTGAATCAAATTGTGTTCTATGTGTTTGCTGAAAAGGACATCAACTTAACATAAAAATTACATAATCATATGGTATGTTTGCCCAACATGCGCTTTGTTTTATTTCTGATTTTTCGAATGTTTTAAAGAAACAAAGTTGACTCGCCTAATATGTCATTCCACAATAAAGAATGTATGCAACTACAATATGAGTTTTTATACCATCCCTTTCCTTTACTTTCAAACATAAGTAAAGTATCAACTACAATACAAAGACAGTGGCACGGTTTCCCGCAACAAGGTTTAAGTGAGGAACTTTAAACATCACAGGATGCTGCGCCGATTGATAGAAACTTTGTGATTATTGATTGCCCAGTGCTACAACGTTGTCTCTATTAGCAATGTTTTCTGATCTCCCAAAGAAATAATTATTCGTAAGGAACCACATATTCCAGCGTTCACAAGATGAGAAAAAAAATTGTACTTTGATCTCCGTTCTATATATATCATGCCCAAAAATATGGACGAGTAATTTTTATTGTATTATTTAACTCGCTGACTCAGCTATCGAAGAAGTTATCCCAGACAAGTCCAGTGGGTGACTTGTCAGGCTAACGTAGATGCCAGGGAAGCAGTGGAACTCGTCGTTCTTCGAAGTAACCTCTCACGTTCCTCGCCAAATGTGACCGTGGGTTCTCCTGCTGAAATATGGCATATGCAGCTGCCTGCAGGAGAGTCAGTGTCTCCTGCTCTGAAACCTCTCTGATGTAGCGATTGCCGTTTAAATTGCCCTTAATACCTAGGAGGTGAGATCGCATGTTATACCAATACCATGCCACTCAAGAATTCAGTATGCCGATTGCGGTCATCACGGCAACGCTTACCACATACGCATCCATCGCTGTATGACAAGTTGAAGCAGGATTCGTCCGAAAACATTACATTTCGTCGCTCAGCACGCAAGTTACTATGTTCACATTCGCACAGCAATCTGAGGGATTCGTGGTTTTTGATCAGTGGAAGCCGACGTAATTGCACGTGTTCCATAGTTCCCAGCCTCAAACAAATGACGTCGAATCGTGCATCCACAGCCATTTCCCCACAAAAAGTGTAAATAAAGAGACCACAAATCCAACACACCCCGACACGTAGTGGTAGAGCCAACCCAGGTGGCGGAACACACCAACACAGTGATCACTATCATAGCGGTGTATTCTATACCAGCGGTGTCCCCGAGGCGATAATTCTGCGATGTTCATACTCACTCGCCGTGAACATCGCGCTGTTTAACGTCGAGGAAGCATGTTGACACTTCCTGTCACGTTTCCACTTCATCTGACGGCTGTGCACCGAGCCACCGACTGAGACTGGCCTAACATTCAACTGCCCTGTCACACAAAAGAGGACTATGTTGGGCACATGAGCATGCAATCTGTCTGCAGTCTTATTATGGTTTCACTGTTCTATACATCCTCCGAGTTTGGAGTTATTCAGATCATTCCTTCTGGGTGTTGCACAAATAGTATTGTATGGCAATCGGAACGCCTTTTAGGCATATGTAATATTTATCTGATTTCAAGTAGTTCTCTCCAATAAGTTAATTCATAAATTAAACAATAGTTTGATGACACAAACGAGTTAATAGCGTCGAACTGGATTCGGAATTATGTCTGATTACATTAGTAACAACTAATATTTTTGTCCTAAACAGACAGTTTAATACCCAATCTACTTCCCTTGGAAATATTTTTATTTACATTTGAAACTCTTCGTGGATCAGTATTTTAGAGAAATGAGTGCTTCTAAGTCGTCTGGTTATTTTTTACTTCACTGAAAAGTTTGATCCTGTTTTGACACTTTAATCTAGGGAATGGTATTGATTGTCAGTTGATTAATGCTTGGGGAACCACTTTAATCTACGTAATGGTATTGATTGTCAGTTTATTAATGCTTGGGGAGCCACGAGTTTCACTAACGTTTTCTGTACGTAATTACATCGTTCCCTTTTCGTGATGCAAGGCGTAATACTTTTAAATTAATTGTTTTGTTCCAGCCTTTGCCATTTTGTTTTCAGTTGAGGAAGCCGGCTGCTTGGAATATTAAGAAATAAATTGATAACCACACGGCGCTGCCTATGTGACATTAAAAGTAATCCAGGCAATTGAATACACTTTTCAAATGTGAAAATTATGTTTCAGTATTCTTGTTTCGTCAATAATATATGACAGTGTTCACTAATTAGCAGAATAATTGAAGCACCGTACTACAGTCCAATTTTTCAGAGGTAAGACATACGTCTAAAGAGATCGATATTTAAGGCAAGGGTATGATTCGATGAGTCTTTTTGATATGTTAGGTGTTTATAAAAGTATCGGCACGCTAAAAAATGTCAATTTAAAAGCTAAAAGTTTTGGTTGTTACTAAAATGCATTAGCTGCTGTTTTAGGAATATCAGCCTCGTTTAGACATTTTGTGTATTGATTTTAATAAATATCATCAAGAGTTTCGTTATACATGTTTTGTTTATTAATTCTGCTGAATATGTCAAATTTTTATGATAACCGATGGAAAAAGTCTAGTATTTAATATTAAAAATGCAATGAATTATTCGACAAAATGTGTTCGCAACTAGATCGGATTTTATAAATGTTGATGAATGTCTTTGCTTTTCTTGCACTACCACACCGTTTAATGGAATTCGTCTTAGGTTTTTATGTTCAGTCCATAAAATTGAAGACGCTACTAATTTTTATATAGCCGAATTTATCACATCTTGGAAATGTGTAATACGACCCTGAATTACTTTTTCTTAGAATTCTTGATGGAGCTAATTGTATCTTCATTTAACGCGTAATTACAAGCAAGGGGAACAACAGAACACTTTCCGTCATATATATCATTAAGAATTCCTAACATTTTTTTATGTTTAATTTATTTATCTTCATTACTGATATCGTTATTTTTATCAGTTGATGCATGTGCTTATTTTACTCTCACAGGTATGATGTAAACTAAATAAAACCGCAGAGTTGAAAAACATAAACAAACACCACCAAAAACAAAATTTTGAAAAAGTCGCATCCTTGTCGCCACTATCACTTATCGATGGCAATCATGAAAGACGGCTTTTATCTAAAAGAGCAAGTCCAGTGATTGGACATTTTACAACGAATTTTAAATTTCCCCCATTGATACAAAAATTGTAATGGTGAATAATCAATGCGCAAATAATGAGCGTGAACTGTATGAATAGAACGGCATCCTGATTAAATGATTTTATGATGTGATTGTGAATTACAATCTGCAAGGTATAACCAGGGAGTAGGTATGCTGTATTATTCCCATTTGGATATTTGAAACTGTTTTCATATTCTGTTTAACCCCTGACTTGGTGACTGTTTGCATTGCATACACCCACATAATCTACGACAGTACTATGTGGTTTGACAACATTATCTGTGCAGGTTTTCGCGAGATCGAACCCGGGGTAAGGCGACAGAACTGTTGGTGTTAGGTTTTAAAATTATTATTCAAATCTTTCGTTTTTTTCAACAATCGTCTTTCAGTTCTGTTTGAATCCAACAATATTTTATAATACACAGAAATTAGTATTAAAAGTTCATAACGGTAATGAATCTCTTGGCTAAATCGTAATTATGGTTTCTTGTTGTTAGTTAACTTGTTATTAGAACGACTTCTCCATTCGTAATCATTCAGTATAGAAATTTTCTGTTTAACATTGTGGTCTGTCTTCAGATATATAGACATTAGTAGTCTATGATTAAAGACCGAGGTGGTTTCTGAAATATCTTTCCAATAGGGTATTACAACATTTTTTGAAATGTGGCTTAGTTTGTTCCTTTGGTAATAATAAACCACTAGAATTTTAATTTAATTTTTAGGAAATCAATAATTGTCCTAAAAGGGCATTTAAAGTTTACGTTTTTAATTTCCGCCCGAAAACACAAGCCGCCATGCTGCTTCAGTTTGTGACGTCACTATATAGTTAACAGACAGCTGTCAAGTGTAAGGTGATACGAGAGCGATCTTCGAATTCTGCATTTTAAAATGAGTTACGGTATTTATGATTGGTGTGTTCTTCCTGAGTGTAAAAATACGAGTGTAAAAACACCTGGAAAGTTGTGGATTAAAGTGCCAACCGTCGATATAAACATGAGAAAGACATGGTTAAAACTTGTGAGAAGAGATCCAAAACCACTGTTGGAAAAAACTCCCCTGTACTTTTGTGAAGATCACTTCGATGTAAGTACATATCCTTAACAATAATTAATTATTTGTCATACAGATTATAAAACGAGCTCATTAACTTATAACGTAATTTCTGTTTCATGCTTCAGTTTGAAAACGATATGGAAAACTATACGCAATATAAAATCATGGGTTCAGTAAAAAAGAATTAGAATGAAACCGAACTGTGTACCATCCAAATTCGATTGCCAAGGCGACAGAAAACGGAAGTCCACGCCAAGCATGGCTTTTGTCAAAAGGCAAAGAATCACTTGTCATATATTATATGCTTATAATTTAGGTATTTCAGCTCAACTTCGTGTTAAGGTGAATACTTAATGGAATGTTTTCCACTAATCATGATTTAGGCACGCATAAAGCCATTTATAAATTCATGTGAGCCGATAGTGAACAGTCACATTTCTTTCTGCCAATTAACTATTTAAAAAAGTGTTTCTCTTGTGTCAGTCATCAATACTGACATAACCATAAGAAGATTTAGCAGGACCGATAAGTTAAAAGTAAGATTTTCGAAATACAGTTGGAAAAGCGCAAAGTTGGTACGAGTACGTATTTAGTTTGTTTAGACAACACTTTTTTAATTCATGTTACGATGAATGTTCAATGTGCAAGGCATAATAATTTAATGTCAGTACAGTAAATCGGTAGAAATGATGCGCAGTAGTTTGATACAGTTTCTAAGCATGAAGCGTACATTGATATAAAAGACGGTCGGTAGTTTCAGACCTCAAGACCAGCAGACCCTCGCCAAGATTGTACAGCTGCTAACGCAGCTAATAAACATGCTGGTCCCCTAGCGGACTCAACCAAAATAAGGACTCCAAGTCCACAGACCAACCATTCCCCCATAAGCAAACTGAGTTGTTACTGATCCCCAAACACAAAACAATGTATTAAAACGTGTCTAATAAAGTGAAAAATAAATAAATAAATGTTAACCCGGTGGCTGAAAAGGGCTAACGCGCTCTACAACGGCCCGCCCCTGGCCTTCAGCCAGGGGAATGAAAGATATATATATATATAAAAAAAAAAAAAAAATATCAGACCACACCGACGCTCGTAGCTCCTGCCGTCGACAGCTTTGTATTTTGAAAACACACAAACATTTTCTCGTGAAATTAATGTGGCATCTGGAGTAACTTGTGAAAGTGTTGTGAGGTAACAAACATAAACTAATAAATATGAAACAAGATATGTAAATTAATATATTAACATATGAGGTGGACATCTCCATCGTTAGATTATAGATAATTTAGTTATTTTGTAAGGTAGATTGTACTAAAATAGATATCGCTGACGTTAGAAAAGAATTTTATATCGTTATAGCGAAACAGTGAGTCTGAGGACTGAAGAATGTTATACTTTAGTGCGTAAAGAAGAAGGAAATAATTTGTAATTGATACAGGCTTATTTGAAATAAATGTTAAATAGTTAAAAACGTAAGGGATTTATGCTGCTGTGCAAAGTACGGCCAGTAGAAAAAAAGGAAGCAGGAGCCATAATTTCAACCCGAAATAACAGTTTTTTCTACTGGCCGTACTTTGCACAGTAACCGCAAGTTATATAATGTGGAGTAAATTGTTTTGAAACCACGGCCAGCGGATAGGCGTGTATCGTTCGTAATTTTTGGTTGTAACTCAATGCATAACGTGTTATATAGAAAGGATTGACCTCTCACGGTGCGTAGACAATCATAAAAAGAAGCTAACTTAGGCAAAATAACGTCAAGACTGGTGCAGAAAATGTTGAATGGAAAAGAAACAGCTCTAAGGATTGAAAATAAAGAAACGGCTGTAAGGATTGAAATTTCTCAGAAGCTTAAATCAAAATAGAAGTCCCGTTCACGTTTGATTACCCCTCAAAAAATCTAATCTATAAATCAATTTTATAGGCATCAATAAATGTGTTTAATTTAGAAATATCTACTTAGTGTTTACTAAAATTTTTGGTTTATTCGTTACTTGAATCAAGAAACTCTGCTGTATCAAAACAGTTGTTTGTTAGTTATGAGAGGAGTTTGGGTAAATATAATTTAATTGTGATAATGCGTATACGCCGATAGAATTTTCTAAACTCGCGAACTTTAACAATTTTTTATTTTAAATTCACAGTGTTTGAGGTAAATTATTCAGCGTTTCCTCACTAACATCCAGTCCCGATGCCCTTACTTACGAAAGAAACTTTCACTACGTCCTTACGCCTCAACTTAAATGATAGTTTGTAGTCATGGAAATCTCTTCCCTTTTAGATATTGCTCCTAATTTTTCTTTCATGTTTTGGAATTTTATTTGCTTATTTGGTTTTCAAGATCGAATTTTGTAATGTTATTTTCCTGTTTCACAGATATATTCACCTCATCCCACTCCTGCGGATGTGCAGCAGTAGGACCTGCATATCATCTTAGGCTCGTTACCAGTTAGTTACTAGCCACCACGAAACTACATATTTCCAAATAACTACAAATATATGAATTCCAATATCATTTAATAAATTTAAACATAATTCTCGAACAATACAGTAATTGTCGTTAGCGTTGTTACTTTCATATTCTTATCTTGAATTATGTAATATTCTCTAAATTTTCCAAATTCAAACAAAAACATTTTTTTCACAGAATAAATTCTAAATCAGAAACTCTTCTATGTTGGATTTCACGTTGTTGATGTTTTGTATTAACATTTAATTATGACAGTAGGATTACAGAGATTTTCATCATTAAAAAATATACTTATATATATATATCGGCAGTGAGTTAACAATTATCATAGATGCTATAATTGCACCTAATCTATACTATTATAAATCTGTAAGCAAGCTGCGTTTGTAGTGAGGCTTGATCTCTAATAACGCAAAAACTACCGCATCAATTTGCATGGTGTTTTCAAATTTTTAAAGCTAATGTTGCTGATCAACATCTGCAGAAGTAGCTTACGACTAATATGTACCATGGGAAGAAGCAAGTCAGTAAAAAACTTCAGAAATGTGAAACTGTAGACCACAGATAATTATACACATTCAGACGGTCACTCCTTTCATAAAGAGACCTGAAAAAATTTAGGATTTCCCCCCCCTCTTTTTTTTTAATTCTGCGATTCATTTTTCTGGACCGCAGTACTTCAAAATAAAAAGAATACGTGAATCAAGTATAATCAGCATTTACTTGAATCGTAACAGGTCTGTTGAATTACGAAAAAGTTATATTACTGATATTGAAGACATGTATTGTCTCTGGTTGACTGTTATACAGTTTGTCTCTGGAACAAAATTGCTACGTGAACGCTGTAAAATACAGCCACAATAAGCCAATACTTAATACGAAATTCAGTTTTTTCTCGAAGAGCGATGTCTGAAAAACAGCTATTATAAATATCAGCAAGTAATAAAACATACTTCTTTCATAATGACTTGTGCGGAATTGCACATATTTGGAAGTACTTTATTCGATTAATATGTCTCGTGGCTATAACGTGCAAATATAACTAGGCATCCGAAAATTCAGGTACATGCGACTCAAATAATTATGTAGAAAATACGGATATATTGAAAGAAACTCAAATAAATTTTTTTTCATATCCTAATGCTACACCGCGTAAATTATAAAGCTAAAAGCATCGTCCCTTTGGCCTATAACAAAGCATATCAGCTGTCATCACTGTCCAGGTTGCATTTCAATCGATTTACAACTTGCGATAATTTTGCCACTCAGAAATAATTGCTTGAGTTACATGCACATTAGTACATATACTGTACCGTGATCCATTTTGACATTTTTGAATTAATTATATCTGACTGAAATAATGACAATAATGATACGACGATTTGAAACCAAGATTAATTCCAATTCACATAAATTTCTATTTTAAAGCAGGAATAATTGATGGTGTATCAACATAAAATAAAAACCAATATCCAAACAGCAAAAAATAAATAAATCAGAAAAAATTGAGATGCTGTGATTATTGGTAACGAATTTTTATTTCAAATATAACTAGGCATCCTAAAATTCTATTCTACAACGCGTAAATTTTTAAAACTAAACTCTTTATGCCTGATGCTAAACAAAACGAGTCAATTGTCATCTGGTCCAGGCTGTTGTTTCGCCAGGTACTTACATGCGACTGAAATAATTACATAGAAAATACGGCTATATTGAAAGAAACTTAAATTAAACATGTTTCATATCCTAATGCTACACCGCGTAGATTATAAAGCTGCAGGCATCGTCTCTTAGGCCTATAACAAAGCATCATATCAGAACATGTGAACTTATTATATGGGACGAATGCACTATGGCACACAAAAATGCAATTGAGGCTGTTGATCGTTCGTTACGAGACATTCGTAATAATAACAGAATAATGGGTGGCATTACATTTCTTTTTTCTGGAGATTTCCGCCAAACGCTACCTGTAGTGCCAAGAGGTACAAGGGCGGATGATGTGAATGCATGTATAAAACAGTCATCTTTTAATGGTTCAGCATACAAAAGTATTCTTTAAAAACGAACATGAGAACATATCTCCGAGCAGATCCAGAGTCTCAACAATTTTCCAAAATTCTGTTAGCAATTGGCGAAGGAGCCATGCCAGAAATAAACGGAGAAATAAAATTGACTTCGTCACTTTGTATTATGGTGCCAAACATCGATGATCTAATTTCGAGTGTGTATCCTGACATAGTAAATATTACCAACAAAGAAAAATCTTGGTTTTGTGAACTTGCGATACTGGTACCCAGGAATGAAGACGTGAATGTCATCAATAAGTATATCCTGGATATGATGAAAACAACGTCGATGACTTACGTCGCTATAAACATGGTTGAAGATCAAGCCGACGAGACTACTTACCCAACCGAGTTCTTAAATTCCCTCAGCGCATCTGGTCTACCCGCGCATGAACTGAATATAAAAGTTGGTACTCCAATTATGCTAATGAGAAACATATCACCACCACAGCTGTGCAATGGGACTAGACTTCTGGTGAAATCATTGCACAAAAACATCATTGAGGCCGTTATTTTAACAGGATGTGGACGAGGAGAGGAAGTATTCATTCCACGAATACCATTGATTCCTTCAAACTTCCCGTTCAAATTTAAGCGCCTACAATTTCCCCTAACGTTATGTTTTGCCATGACAATTAACAAGTCTCAGGGACAGACACTGGGAACCGTAGGCATTGATCTTCGGACACCATGTTTCTCACACGGCCAGCTATACGTTGCTTGCTCCAGGGTGAGTGGCAGATCACGCCTGTACATATGTACAATGAACAATCAGACCAGAAACGTGGTCTACACAGAGGCATTACAATGAGTGACCTACGAAGTATGCTGAAGATAGTATATTATTTCTCTTAAGCATTGCTTTATTTACTTATAACGCAAAAATAAAAGCCTTTCTAAACAATAAATGTTTATACTTCGCACAATAATTACAACCACGAATTACTACTGTTAATTTTTCAGGAACCTTTTCTACTATTGACTCAATTGTATCACGTTAAAATATGAATAAAACAACTCTCTGACATCAGTATGAAAACCGAACCTAACGTATTAACCGAAACAAACGAAACTATTCAGAATACATTAACAGTTCATGCCTTTCCACGTTAATGTCTGATAAGAGAATAAAATCGGTAAATAATTTCTACACCTACCAAGGCACGCGCGCGTGAAGCAGCGGGCAAATGCTAGTATAAAATATATTAAGAATAAACCATTCAAGATCTTCTAATATAGATAACAGTAAGAAATTATACTGACATTATAAGTATACATCTTATATCTTTAAACGAACTGTCCTTATATATATGAATATATATAACTGATATCGCGGAAATTAAAGATTTAATATTTAGATATCGTTTTGCTTTTTAAGTTTATCTAAATAGGTATCTTCCCTGCAAAAACGCCATTTTACAAAATACAAACAATTTTTGTATTTGGTATCGGCTCTAACGCCATCTCCTAGACGATTCAGAAAGCCTACTGATATTTAATATTTGGACGTTGTTGATCATTTTCCTCAATTGCTGATAATACAGTATTAATAAATAAATACAGCCTAAGCAATTTAAAATTATTTTCTTCATTTTTTTACTTTCGCAACGCGTTTCGCTTCTTAACTAAAACATCTTCATCGGTTTTCCTGTTGATTGTATATACGTGTTACAATACTGTAATGTTTTACATTTTAAGAATGAAATTGTACAAATTATAATCTATAAATGAATGCAATTTTCTCGGCGTTGTTTATTTATAAACGTTTATCGGGAAACAAACCGAGTAATATTATTATTGATGCACAATATTTCGGCGACTTAAATCTCCGTCACCATCTTCAGGTGCAGTTGTAAGTCTTGAAGTCTGCCTTGAAGTCAGCCTTGAATGTGTTGTTTGAAAACTGGCATGGCAACGACAGACGTTATTATGTTGCCTAGCAGCATCTCAGACGTCATTAGACGCCCGCGGAACACAAAGAGCAGAACGTTGGTGACGAGCAGCCTCAATAACAGGAATCCATGCATCACTTATCTGGAACCCACAATCCCTGTTAACCAAATCAGCGCGAGGCGAATTTCAAATGCTTCTTTAATGACGCTGTCCCAGAAGCCTCTCGCATGTGTCAGCACCTTAGTCGCTTCGAAATCGAAACCATGTCCTTCTGTCAAACTATGTTCCGCCAGTGTTGATTTGTCTTTTTGCCTCAGGCGAACATGTTGGGCGTGTTCCAAACAACGTTGTTGTACGCACCGTATCGTCTGGCCGATGTATTTCTTCCACATTCACATGGGATGCAGTAAACTCCGGGTATACGAAGGGCAAGGTCATCTTTTGGAGAGTGCAATATGTTTCTCAATTTTGGTGGTGGTAGGAAAATGGTCTTAATGCCATTTCTTGCAAGAACGAGCAAGAATCTCAAGTTTTGCGGGATTATAGGTAAACAAAACACTTAGAATTTATTGGGTCTTATGACGTATACACCTATGGGCATATTTATTTTTACTATAAACATATTAATATCAATACCAAACAAAGCCCAGGTTTACAATAAGCCGTTAACAAAACATACAATCGTTGCCTTTAACGTTACTCAGCCCAAAAGGACAACATTGAAATTCATCAAATAATTAGCCAAACACTCATTATAAAACGTATTCATAAACAATCAAAATTATATATTGGGCGCCATCTTAATCGGAACAATCTCCATTCGAAATTGATAAACATAATTAGAAGTGCAAGGTGCCTTCAGGAACAAATATACAGTGTGTGACAAATTTGACCGTCTAGCCCAGTTGAGATAATATACAAAGAGCAGCAACCTCTTGTCTCCAGGATGCTTACGTGTTTGTTAAACTGTCTTAGTGCAGGCCTGGTTGGGAAACACTTTACCATAATTAATGATCAGCGACGCATGTGCCGGACCTAGCCAGAGATGGCAGCCCATCTTCTCTTCCGTCAGCAACGCCTCCTCAAGCGTATATGAGCCAGCTCATCTCCGTGTCACATTCTACGATCAAGTCCCTTCTTGCAGGCTCTCCAGCCAGCAGTTGATATCTTTCCCCGCCTCTGTTGTCGATGAAGACACTCATGGACAGAGAAAACCCACATTTTTAAATAATGTGTCTCGTAATTCTACTATTATTGAAAGGAGGCGTGGTCGCTGAAATCACGTGTCTCCTAACACTTGTTTCATTCGCGATCCCGGCTCGCGCTTCCGTCGTGTGGCTCGGAAACGTTCGGCCATGCTTGGCAGGCGTTTATTTTCCACCACGAAGCTGTTGTCCCCGTGGTACAGTGACCCTAACGGGACCTGGGAAAGGCCAGGTGGTGGCCCCCATCCGTGTCCGCTCTGGCAACGGCTTGGCGAGTTGCTATAACTGGACTTTCCAGGGGGCGATGCCTCACCCCCCAAGCTGCATGCTGGATTTTATCCGTTTTCGTACCATAGTTATATATAAGCACAGTATTTAATTATACATTCGATTGCTGATGCAATGTCCCCTCATGCCTAAGCAACCGTGCAAACTAATATAATCTACTGGATCGCCCAAGATCTTAAGTACCAAACTAATTTGATCATAAATAACAAAGTAATTTAATATCATGATAATTTACAAAAATGGGTGTGAGCTACAGCGTCATATTACAACCTAACAGTATCAAAAGCTTCTTCTTAATAAACAAACGCCAAAAAAGTATTTTTGTTATTCTTGATCAGCTCTTCAAGCCCTTAGAGCCAGAATTGCTTCCCTTGTACTGCGGTTTTCCTAAATCCAAACTATTCTTCACCTACTATCTCTTCTACTACCCTTTCCATTCTTCTGTATATTATTCTGGTCAGCAATTTTGAAGCATATGATGTTAGACTTATAGTGTGATAATTCTCACATCTGTCAGCTTGTGCTTTCTTTGGAAGTGTGAAAATTTTTATTAAAATCAGTGGGAATCTCTCCTTTTTTATAACTTTTTGATATCAGTTTGAATATTCATTGGATTCTTTCTTTTCCTTGGAATTTCAGAAGTTCTGCAATTCCAACTACCTTATTTGATCAAGTCATCCAAAGGTTTATCAAATTCTGTACTCAAAACAGGATCCCCTAAGTCATCAATGTCGAAATCGCCTTACTTTTCCATTACGCTATTGTTCAAGTCATCCCCGTCATTCAGTATCTCGATGTATTCCTTCCATCGGTTAGCTCTATCTTCTGCACTTTAAAGACGTTTCCCACCACTTACCAAAACGGAATGGAGAATGGAAGCAGCAACAAGAAAATACTCCACAAACAGAAAAACAGAATGTATTATTTCAAGAAAATAGAAACATGTGACGAAACCCTCTCAGGAGCCTACAGTCGCCTGTAAGAGGGTTCTGACCATTGGAAGTTGTGGGGAGCAACAATAATAACTGTAAGGAAATTTATTAAAATAAGATTTAAAAAAGGGGCAACGTGTAAAAGAGGTGAAAAATTATACAAAAAAAAAGGAAAAATATACATATGTATTCACAATTCTGCTGCAATACCCGTACTCTCGGATTTCCGTCTGATTGTTCCCTTTAAATCATTTCAATCCCAGATTAAATGATATCCTTCACTCCTTAACTCGCTATATCATTTCCACTCTCTTCCTCAAATATCTATTATATCTTAGATGTTTTCAACTATCTCTTGCTTTGCAATTTACAGCTTTCCTGAATGTCATAAGATGAAGAAGTTTCTTGCCTCAGCATTTAGCTTTTCCTACTTTCTTCTCGCCATTGTTTTGCGAATTTTCACCTAAGGATGCATTTTTTGTACAGAGATCCTTTTGGTTAGCGTATAGGAGACTGTAGTGTTATAGTTTGGCTATGATTTGCTAATAGGCAGCAGGGTATCCCAAAAGGTGAATATTTTATCAATCCCAAAATATTATTATTTTTGTATGTAAGATATTTAGTTTTTGACAACCAATATTTTAAATATTAATTAAATGTTGTTTTGTCGTTCTTTAAAATTAACCAAAATCGGAAAACAAGAGTAAAGTATTAATTTATTAAAGATGAAGCAGAAAAAAAATATTATCGTGTGCAACTCGTTAGCCTTTGTAATTTCTTCTGAAATTATTGTTGCTTAAATAATGGTTAAATTTTCAGATTCAGCTAGTAGAAAATGTATTATATTTACACCGTTTGCCTGTCACTTCTTTGCTGTAGTTGATTTTATTCAAACTGGGTTCGTTAGAACGTAATTAGTAACGAATCAATCCGTTTTCTAGGTGGGTAATGAAATTTTTGAATGAATTTCGTTCTGTATTTCTATTAAAGGTAAATAGTTATATCATTAGGTATTAAAGATGAGGTAACATTGAAACTGTGAATTTTAAATTAAGCTACAGTGCTTCCAGAAGAATTGCTTTAGGTTTTATGACTTCACAGCTTTTACAAAACAATAAGTTTTTGCATAAATGGCTCAATTTTCAGCCTTGTCACATGAAGGGTACAGTAACTTCTGTATTGAATAATTAAGAATTTTTGAGTAAATGCAGTTTAACATTGAAGTTGCAGATATTTTTATACTTATTATTCAATCAACCGTATTTTGGAATTAGATTTTCAACTAAATTTCATGTTTTCTTCGCTTGTTTTGTTATTAGTATTGTACAGCCTTGTGTAAGTTTGTAGCTCAAAAACTAAATCCTATGGAATAATTTATTATTATTATTATTCGCGGATAAGCCCATTAGGACTACCGAAAGTGCTCAGAAACGTTTGTTCGCTTTCCTTAGTGCCCATATTTGCTTCATACGTTTGCTGTGGGCTTCTTTTCTCTCATCTGACCATGTTGTTCCTGGTCTTTTCTTACATCTTTCCTCCCGGTCAACTTGCCACTTGTGAATTTTGGATTTAAATATGTCTCTGTTTTCAATATCTTCTGGAACAATTCCTGCTAATTCGAGGTCTTTCTTAATTTCTCCAAACCATTTCATTGTATCCGATATTAATTTACTTCGGTTTTCATAAAATTCAACTATTTGTCTTGTCAGTATGTTAGGGTTCATTCTTTTGATGTGTCCATAAAATTTTAGTCGGCGTTTTCTAACATCACTGTGAATGTCTGCATGTTGTAAAATTTCCTGATTACTTTTGAGTCTGTACTGGTCTCCTATGAGTCTTGGGCCCAAAATTTTCCTTAAAATTTTGCGTTCTTTTCTCTCTATGTTTTCTATATCTTTTTTTCTGTTCAAAATAAGTGTTTCTGATCCATAAAGACATTCTGGTTTAGTAACTGTATTGTAATGTCTCAGTTTTGTGTGTTTGGAGATGCATTTTTTGTTGTAGACGTTTTGTGTTAGGCGATAAGCTGTTTCCATCTTTTGGCGTATAATTTCATTAGCTTTTGCTTCAGTTCCATTCTCTTGCATTGTTTCACCGAGATACTTGAAGTATGAGACTCGTTTGATTTTTCCATATTTTATCTCCATGTATTTTGGTGTTTCTTTATTGTAGGTCATAAATTCTGTTTTCTCGAATAAAATCTGTAGACCTACTTTCTCCGCTACTTCTTTCAAGAGTTCGATCTGTTTTTGGGCTATTACAATGTCACGGGTTAAGATTGCTAAGTCGTCTGCAAATGCTAGGCAATCTATCTTTAATTTTCCTCTGCCTAATATAATTGGCATGTCAGTTCCAAGGATTGATTTTTGTTTCCGCCATTCCTGTAACACTTTTCCAAGGACGCAGTTGAACATTAACGGAGAAAGTCCGTCTCCTTGTCTTACTCCTGTTTTAATAATGAATGGTTCTGATATTTATTTCCCCTAAAAAATTTATTTGGGACTTTGTATCTGTTAGCGTTTGTTGTTTTAAAGCAAGAGTTTTGGAGTCTAAGCATTGTTCTTTCAATATTTGGAATAATGACTCTCGATCAACTGAGTCATATGCTTTTTTTAAATCGACAAATGTGCAGACTAAACGGTTGCTACAAATTCTTTGATGTCTGAGGATAAGTTTTAGGTTGAGTATTTGTTCTGGGCAAGATCTACCTGGTCTAAATCCTGTTTGGTATTCTCCGATCCTTGGTTCTAGTTATTGTTGAGCCCTATCTAGGAGACACTGGGAGAAATTTTTGTATGGTACTGACTGCAGTGAGCTGTTAAGGGTGGATTAACACATTTTTCCAATCTTCTGGAATTTTTTCTGTTTGCCAAATGTCTTGGATCATTTTTATGATCTCTTTTATAGTTTTTGATCCCGCTGATTTTAGAAGCTCTGCAGCGATTCTATCTTCGCCAGCTGTTTTGTTGTTTTTGAGTTTTTTGATTTGCCTAACAATTTCATTTTCATCAGGTGGTGATGAATTTGGATTTTGTTCTTTAGGTTCTTGTTGTGAAAATCGTTGTATTGGTTCGGGACAATTTAAAGGGTTTTTCAAAATACTCTGCGAGCACTGTTCAGTTTTCTTTATTGTTTAATACCAGTTGTCCGTCCTCTTTTTTATAGCAGAGGCTTTGTGGTTGGTATCCTGTGAGTTTTCTTTGAAAGTTCTGTAGAAATTGCTTGTATTGTTTTTCTGGAAGTCTTTCTATTTCGAGCAGTTGCCCATTTTCTTATTTCCTTTTGGTTTGTCTGATTAATTTTGCTGTTTCCTTCCTACTTTTCAGGTATTCTTTGTAGTCGTCATCTATTTTTCTGTTGTTCCATTTGATGTACATTTGATGTCGTCCTTTCATTGCTTGGTCACATTACTCGTTCCACCAAGGGTATTTTCTGCGTTTTTGCTGTGGGATTAGTTTTTGTGCTGTTTCAATCAGTTTGGTTTTGAGTTGTTGCCAATTTTCTGATTTCTTTCTGTCCAGTTCTTCTGTAAATGAAGGTTGAATTTTGCCTGCATCGAATTTGGAATTGGTGGTTTCTTTTTGATGATCCTTTTTGGTCTCAACTTCAATTTAATTCTTGTCAAGTAAGGTCAGAATCTATGTTTGCACCGCTTCTAACCTGGACATTCAAAATTCCTCTGTGGTTTGGATATGAGATGGCTACATGATCGATTTGGAACTCGCCTAAGAGTGAGTTTGGTGCTCGCCATGTCATCTGTTTTGATGGTTTCTTTTTAAAATTTGTTGACATGATTTTTAGATTGAATCTACTGCAGAGTTGAACTAATCTCTATCCGTTTTGGTTGGTCAATTTGTGAGCCGGGTATTTTCCAATTGTTTTTCCGTATCTTCTTTCTCTTCCTTGTTGTGCGTTAAAGTCTCCTACTAAGATTTTGATGTGGTTTTGTGGGATGTTGTATATCGTTTCTTCTAGTGTTTCCCAGCATTGATCTATCTTTCCACGATCTAATTTATTATCCTTGTTGATTGGCATGTGCGCATTGATTTGTGTGTATGTTTTGTTTACACGTTTGAAGGAGATCGTCATTAGTCTGTTATTTATGGATTTCACATTCGTTACAGAGTTCAGTATATTTTTGTTAATTGTAAAAGCTACTCCTAAATGTGGAGTATTTTTCAAGATTCGTTTGTAAGTCTTATTTTTGAAGAGTCTATAATTGCCAAAGTCCATTGCATTTTCATCTGTTAGTCTTGATTCTGGAAGTGCTAGTATCAGAATTTTTTGTTTGTCTAACAGAAATCGGATAAATTAGTAATAAAGTATGGTTGGGTTGAGGTAAAATAAAGGGATGAAACAAAGAAATATAAGATTGTACACTAATATGAAAGTATAAGTGTACTGATATTAATTTGGATAAAAGGTAAAAATCAACTTTCTTTGTTGAGCACATGAGTGTAGAATGTTAGAGCAAAACCTATATTAAATTACACGTACCCAAAAATTGCTATCAACAGAATAACATATCTCAATTTTCAAACACCTGTATGTGGGTTAAAATATTGTAGTACTTCAAACTATAGGGTATCAACATTCATTTAACCACTTAAAAATGATAAAATAAACATTAAGTATAAACAAAGGAAATTAAATACAACACTATTTAAAGAAGACCGTATATAGGAGATTGAGAAATACATATAATTATCATCAATATGAAAATACCGTTAGACTGATACTTCGAATCACAGAAATTTTTTTATCAAATTTCCTTCCATTTCCATAAACTGAAGAACAGGTATAGTTATTGTTCACTGTTGATAATGTACATGGTTGATACCTGTGTTTACTTAATCTTTTCTGTGTATATCTATCCTAAGGAGAAATCAAAATTAATATCCAAAAAATGTTCTCTGTACTGTTACAGCAGCCAAACTTCTTCATTCCATGCGCAATATGTTACCGGCTTGTAAGGTGTTTTTGCAGTGGTGCCAACTGCTGGGTTTAGCCGCCGTGTCGCTGGATGATCTGGGAGTTGGAAAAGTGAAGAGGACAGGAGCCACTGTAGCGTACGCAACTTTGATGGCAGTCTTGCACTTTGTCTTAATGTTGTACGTCATGCAGGAGACCTCTGTGTTGCTGAGTGATTACAGCTTCTCCTTCAAAACACTTCTGGTATATATCAATGTTATCATTATAACCGTCACATCCTTGATAGCAATTCTTTCGGGATTGTTAGCAGATAAGTCGAAATTCGAGCGCTTACTCTTCCTTGTTCTTCGTTTCTCTGATAATTCGTATAGACGATCGCAATTTGCTGTACGAGCTGTGGTAACAATGGAGATAATCACTAACCTAATAATCTTCTCAGCTAACATCCTATTTCATAATCCATACTACCCCGGTTCTTCAATGTCTTTAATGAAACTGTATTCGTGTCTTACTAACCTTCTGCATACGACTGTCGTATTCAGATTTGTGAATTCAGTACTAGCTGCTAGAATAGGCTTTTGCACTTTAAACAGACGTCTGATGGGAATGAAGCAAGAAGTAAATCGGAATCGTAACACCATGGGAGAACCTAATTATGAGACAGAACGCTACAATATTTTTCTATTGGAAAGAAACATTCGAAGCAGGCGTTGGCATGAGGATATTCTCGAACTCAGGCATATTTACGAAGAACTGTGTGAAATGGTAGATCTTTCAATGGGAATTCATAGATTGAATATAGCATTTGCGCTGATCTTCAATCAAATAAGCGCTGTGTGTGAAGCATTTAGCGCCATACGTGGTATTTCCTTGGCTGGTATGAACGGTGTTTACTTGTTATACAACATTCTTGTGTTCTCCTTATTGGCGGTAACTTGTCATGTAACTACGCAGGAAGCCGTGCGCACTGGTGATCTTTGCTCACGTCTGTTGGTAGATCAGCAGTCGGTGGGCGAACTGGCTGCAGTGCAATTGGAGCTGATGGCTCATCAGGTGGAAGTGCGAGCGCCGAGATTCTACATATTCGGAGAAATTAGATTGGACTGTGGTATCGTTTTTACTTTCTTCTCAGTTCTCACAACTTACTGGGGCATTCTGGTTACTTTCTTCTAATTGAATTAGATTCTGTTTAGATTAATTAGAGCATTTAGTCATTACTCGCAAAGAAAAATTAGTCGGTTATAAGAAAGGGGAAAAATGATGTATAGAAAAATTGCCAACGCTTTATGCGCTCCATCGCAATTAAATTAAAATTTGTTATAAACACTTTGCGAGCAACTTACTGTTTGCTTTTTTACTTTATCTCCTTATTACTTCCGGTTCCTTGCTCCCTTCTATAATCTCACCAGCCTCTAACGGTCTCTACATTGGCGATCCGTAAAGCCTGAATCAAAAATCGTTTACTCCTTTCCTAGGATTCCGCACAGATCATGAAAAACACTAATATCTTGCATGACGATTGTGTGTAGCGTTAAAAATGTAAGAAAGCACGATGATAAATGTTCTGTTAATAAATTCAGAAGTATTAAATGTTAGTCGGGACGTGTGTTTTTGTTCCTTCATGTACTTTCCTCATTTACAAGTGAAGAATTTGGTGTGTTGTACAGTAGTAATTTAGCTCATAATCTTTCTTTTAAATTCATTGTAGGATTTAAGGTAAATGCGTTTGTTTATATTTAGAAATATTGTATCCGAAATAGTCTGGAGGAGTTATAAGATATTACAAAAAAAAAAGTTTTAAAAAAATACAATGCACTGACATTGCGACTATATATAAGTGAAATTAAATGTACAGTTGTTGATAAAACACTATTACCGATTTGAACTCCATGGCATAGGGAACAAAAAAAATGGGGTAACCTACTATAGTCCGGTCAAATTAGCCTAAAAAATAGGGGTCCCCTTACATAAATTCCCAACAAACTGAAAATTTGCAAGAACGTTAGGAATACCATTATAATGAAATTGTGAAAAGTCCCCATCAATCCCGTGTGTGCAAAAAATTTTATACAAGGTCAAAGTTCGAAAAAAAGGGTTTTTCGGATTTTCTTATAGTGAAACGATTAGTTTTATGATAAAAATAGCTCAGACAAAAATTTTAGATCGTATAGTTATCTACAAAAATTGTTCTTATACTTTTTTTCTCTGAGATATCCAATTTCTGAGAAAAAAACATTATAAAATTCACCAAAGTTTTATTCTCCATAATATGCATGATTACGCTATCTATATACATCATTGGACGCATAATATGAGTATAAACATTTATATTGAATGATAATGCTGAGAATAAGAGCTGAAAAGAAACCCAGTCCCACATTTTATGTGACCAGTTGGCCTTGAGCAACATCTGTCTGCTGTTCAATTGTCTACTTGGGAGTGCCCGTCTACCTCTTTTTTCGAAGGTCCCAATGAAATATCGTTAGTCATGAACGTTCGCTCCTAGCGAAACCACGTGGTTATTGCTAATATTCTTTTCTAAATATTTAGTTTTTAAAATATGTTGCAACTTTGTTTTATTTCTAATAAACCTTTGCCTGCAAGTGAAATGGTTACTGTTGATCGAGGCATTAAAACGTTGATTGACGCAAGTGTTGAAAGAGATGATGAATTTACTGACTACCTAAAAGGCCAAAAATCAGTGACAATTGATGTGCTGTGTCGTAAAAAATACACTCGAAAGAGTATTATTGCTGCAGTGAAAAGACAACATGAAGATGAGCAAACCAGTACATCTCAAACAAGTCCTCCTCGTACTAGAACACGCGTAAGTGAATCAGCTTTTTGTCTTAAAAATTGTTGCTTCTCTTGGGGCGATGAATTAAATGAAGAATATGAAAAGAAACGGGCACAGAAATTTCGGCGTAAAATTTGTAAAGTTAATGCACTTTCATTCCAAGAATCTGCTTAAAGTAGCTAGCTCAGTTTCGTTCTGATGACAAAGCAAAAACTGTTATCGCTCGCATCGGGTTTGAGCATGATTTAGTTGCTGCTGAGGCTCTCGTATCATCATGATTGTTATGTTTCTTTTCTCAAACCGTCCACTAGGAGTAAAGCCGGTCGCCCCTGAGATGAAACATTGAGGCTTGCCATGGAACAAATATTTGCGTATATCGAAAGTTGTGATGAATGTCAGTTTACACTGGAAGAATTAAAAAAAGTTTGTAAAAATTCAAATGCAGATAACAGAACTATTAAACTATTATTAAGTTGAAAAATGACGAAAAAGTTATTATTACTGAAAAACCTGGTCAATTAACATATATCATGATATTCTAAATCAAGAAAAAACAAATCTAATGACAAGGAAGAGCGATTTAAGATCATTGAAGCAGCGACAGCAATCTTCTAATTGGATGTGCACATTGTTGAGGATATGAACTCTACTCCAGAAACTCTAATCACCAGCGGAATTCGCTTTCTTCTTTCTGTGTATGGAGCTACAACAAAAATTACTTGCATAGATAAGTTACGTTACTTATCTTTTGCAAAACATACTTGTAATAAAAAAAAGTGTGAGATTAGCTTGTCGTCCTCCAACGTCGGCTTCAGCTCACCAACATTTTTATCGAGTGTAGTACCAGGTTCAATTATGGCTTGATAATCAACTGGATCCAGAAGAATGGCGTTGGAATTTGGTATCTCCATTTGTCAATTTTTTTTATTGATTTTGAATGAAAGTACCAAAATGAATAGAAAACTGATAAAGGGAAGTGTGTTTGTTCTTATTAACTTAATAATGCCGACATGCTGTTGTAAGAATGGTTGAAATCAATCATCTATGGTGTAGACGTGGACTTAATCTGACTTAGATATACACTGGTGAGTCAAAACATTATGACCATCTGCTAAATTGCGTGTTGTCCACCTTTGGAACGCAATATATCAGCACTTTGGTGTGGCATGGATTCGACAAATCCTTGCTCCCACCGGCCTGCATCCATGGCGTGGTGTACAGGTATGTTTCGAGCAGCTGTTCGCCTGGAAGACAGCGTATCCGGACTAGTGACGATTCGATACATGTAAATATGAGTAAGTATTCGATACTTTGTTTCGATACCGAGTACTTTTCGTATTCGAATTACATCACTCGATACTTACTCAGTATCGGAAGAAAAGTACTTGTATCGAATTGAAAGTATCGAAACGCACCCGGTGTTAAATTCTAAACGCATCAACCCTGCTACGCCACTCAGCCGCTCCTGTCAAATTAATTTCCCGCCGACATCAAGTATTAGCATCGAACATCAAAACAATATCAGACAGAACAGGCAACTGCCACAGCCAATCTAATCTCAAAGAGTTTGTTTTAGGTCCCTATTTCATTGTAATAAAGTCGAATTTGGGACGAATTTCGCTATGCCTGGCCTATGGTCGCTCTCGCGCAGCCCCACACAAAAACTAAAAGATATGGTTCATGAGCAATTAGGTAGACCTTGTAAGTTGAAAGAAGAAGCTGCTTCAGCTAGTATTTCACAGGGATATGGCTCCTGGAAACATCACAAAGAGCAAGCCCACGGCCACAAAAAGAAAAAGAAACGCACCGTAGTGACAAAGTCTCTCTCTAATTCTCAAACTGAAACGTCTCTAAAAAGCAATCAAATTACAGAATGGGAAACTTATATTTCCTTGTCTGTATAAATACGCACAACAGTATCTTATTGTTGTAGCAACGTTAGTACCGAGTGAATGTTTTCTGAGGTAAGTGATACAATGACAAACAAAACAAACAAGCTGTCTCCAAAATATTTAGAATAATTGCTTATTTGGGAAACCTTCCAAAAGCAGACTTTTTTGTTTAAAAGTTTAAAATTATAATAAATAAATATCTAAAGATAAGACAAAACCTTCAAAGTTTGCTTATAATGTGCGCTTTATCATAATTTTGATAAATAAATAAAAATGTTTACTGAGTGTTATTTGACTTTATTACACTAGACAAATAAAATAATTTAGCAAAATGTCACGTATGTTCTAGCATTTTGACATTAATTTTAAAAAGTATCTATATGAGTAAGTATCGATACTTTTCCAGTATTCATATGAGTAAGTATCGTAAAACAATTTGTGTAGTAGTCATTTGAGTAGGTATCGATACTTTGATGGTACAGGAACTAATCCGGACACGACCATAAACCTGGCTTAACAAGAAACTCATCCGAATACGCGATACTTTTTTACTGACCCACGGTCCAATAATGCGTGCCCACTGCAATACTAATGACATTGGATCAACATGAGAACACATAAGGATCGTCTATTGCGGAGGACCAGGTTCAACGATGTGCGCTGAGGGTATGTCCCGAAACATTTGTGCCTGCATCAGCATTGTATTCTGCCATCAGATTTGCCACAGATCCCTCCCTACCCTACTTTGCATCTTGTAATAAGACGTGGACGTTCACCACTTTGTCAACGTTCTTCAACCACTTTCCATAGATGCTCACTAAAGCAGCACGTGAACAGCCGACCAGCCTCACCGTTCCCAGGCGCCGGATCATAATAATCTGCCCTTTGTCAAGGTCGCTTATGTCAGTGGATTCCACCATTTTATACACGTATTTTCGATACAATGCGTCTCTGCAGCCACTGTATACTTTCCTTATTGCGTGACCTACCCGCAATGTCACTATACGGGCTTCAAACTCACGGGAGGCCGTGGTTATATCGAATGTAATTTATGTATTACATGTGTATACAGTATTAAGCAATTACTATTTGGAGAACAAATCAAACAGATCCTCTTAAACGGTAAGATACGGTTGCTCTCCCCATCCTCCAATAATGAAAAGGCTCCCTTTCAAAAAAAGAAGTAGAATTGAGGTTTATACAAGCGAATTATAGAAGTCATTCTAGAGACCAGAATAGAATCACACATACAGTAACAGTGCGAAGGATATTTCACCTTAAAGTGCTTATTTTTTACAATACTTTTAACAAACTACAAACCCAAATTGTTTGAGATCAATAAAAGCATGTTTTGAAAAGTGGTGTTTGTTTATCAGTTTCTAATGCTAATATACCAAAACTAATGACAAAAAAACCTCCTCAACGTTTTGATAGCACACAAACTTCTTCATTCCAAGATCAACATGGTATTTGCCTTCAAAGCTATTTTTTTCCCCAGTGCTAACAAATACTGCCATTACTCCCGTTTGATTGGATCATCAGGCAGTAGGAAAAATGTCGTGGATACGAACCGCTATATGGTATACAACTTCGAAAGCAGCCCTGCATTTCAATTTAATGCTCTACTCGTCGATCAAACCGTTATGATTCTGTCTGCTCTTACTTTTCCATACAGATTATATAAATTTGATCACCATAACTTGATATTGATTCTTCCAGGTTTCTTAGCGAAACAAACAAAATTCGACCTCTTACTTTAGCTAGCGCCACACTTCTCTCACAAACAGTTTCGTCAAAAGTAGTTGTTGGAATGGAGATATTAACAACTCTGATACTGTCGTCAGCTATCTTACTTTTCACAATCTTTACTATCGAGCTCTTCAGTATATCCGTTAAATTTGTCCATGTTTATTACCAACTCATTGCAAATGATTGTTCTCTCGAAATTGCAAATACTATACTGGTTATTAAGACAGAGTTCTTTTCTGTAATTAGATGCTCTATGAGCATGAAACAAGAAACCAAACGAAAAACGATCAGTAGACTTCATAACCTTACACAAATGTCGAGCAGCAAACTAAACCTGGCAGATAGGGGCAATGTATTTGTGATCTGAAGAAGAGTTGAATGCTGGCTTTGATATGTAGAGATTCGTACACACAGTATAATCTAAGAAGAACAGTGTGAAAAGATTGATCTCACTACTGATTCCCTAGGATGAACATCATTTTTAGTCAAGTTTTCGCTTTGTGTAAGGCATTTATCGCTGGACAAGACATTCTTTTCTTTCGGTTTGAAAGGGTAATACTTCTTTTATAACATGCTAGTTTTATTATAATTGACTAATCCTGTCATATGACTGCGCTGGAAGCCATCCCTACTAGTAATCATTACTCACTTCTGCTGGTGTAGGCTATGGGTGAACTAGCTACTATAGCTACTGGCTCAGCAGATGGATGTGCGAATGCCAAAGGTCTACATCTTCTTCTTTAGTCGCCTTCTCCTATTTGAGGTTGGCGGTCCACGTAGATAGCTCTGAGCGTGAAACTGCAGCATGTAAAACCTCTTCAGACGTACAATTGAACCATCTCCGAATGTCTTTCAGCCACGAATTCATTCACCTCCCAACAGATCTTTTCCCTTCAATGATAAACAGCAGTAGCTGGTACCTCTCGCCTCTCATAGTGTTTCATAGATATTGCGTTTTCCTTTGTTTTATAGTGAGTAGCAATTCTTTTTGTTTCCCCATCCGATGAAGTACTTCTTCATTTGAGACTTTCAGCACCCAAGATATGCGCAAGATAAAACGATACAAATACATTTCAAAAGATTCAATCTTTTTCTCTAGATTTTGGTCTAAGGTCCAGCTTTCACAACCATAAAGAAAAAAGGAGAACACGTAGCAGCGAATCATTCGCATTCTCAATTGCAGACTGAAAAATTTGTTCATGCTAAAAAATTGTCTCCTAGCCTGTTCTATTCTCGATTTGATTTCTTTCCTGCAGTCACCCTGTTCGTCCACCACAGTGCCTAAATATTTGAAGGAGGATACTTGCTTGATCTTATTGCCTTTTATTGATATGGTTGCCTGGATTTTTCTCTTAGAGAAGACTACAACGTTTGTCTTGGAAGGGTTGACAAGCAGACCAAACTCTCCACTGTGCTGAACTAAATTGTCTATTATGTGTTCGAGTGTAGGTAAATCACTAGCTAATACAACAGTGTCACCTGCATACCTGATATTATTGATCACTTTTCCGTTTATAGTGATCCCGCTGTTTTCGTTCTCCAGCACTTCCCTGAAAATTACCTCGGAATAAATGTTGAACAAGAGAGGTGATAATACACAGCCCTGGCGAACACCTTTCCTGATTGCAGTCGCTTCTGATGTTCCTTGGTCAATTTTGACATCTGCAGTCTGATTCCAATACAGCATGCTGACAATGCGTAAATAATTTTGTCAATACCAGTTGATTTCAATATCTTTATCATCTTTTCATGCCTCATGCAGTCGAAGGCTTTTTTATAGTCTATGAAACAGGCATATACATCAACATTCATTTTCCTGTACCTTTGTACTAATATATTTAAGGAAAATAGTGCTTCACGTGTGCCAAGCCCATTTCAGAAGCCAAACTGGGTCTCACCCATATGAGATTCACACTTCATGTAAATACGGGGTGTGTATGATTCGCATAAATATTTACAGCACATGCGACATCAGACTGATCATATGATAGTCATCACATTGTGAGGAGTTGGTCTTCTTCGGCAGTGGTATAAAAGTTGATCTCAGCCAGTCATAAGGTATATTTCCTGATGCATAAATAACGTTTAACAATGATGTTAGGAGGCTGAAACCATTTGAATCCTGCTCAGCTATAACTTTAATAATTTCAGAGTAAACTCCATCAGGACCTGTAGCTTTACCACTCTTCTGAAGTTTAATGGCATGTACTACTTCACTCTTTGTGATTTCTGGACTGACTTCATTGATTCTTTCGTCTGGTGGAGGAGGATCATCTCTGTCGTCTGCAAAAAGAAGTTCGATATATTCCTTCCATCTTTTAAGTTTTCCTTCAACTCCCAGGGTAATTTCATTGTTTGTATTCCTCAGTATTTGTCCGCGCCGCTTCCTTTGTATATTACTCAGCTCTTTTACCTTTTTGTATAAGTTGAAGTGATCGTGTTTCTCATGGAGTATTTCAATTTCTTTACATTTGCTACACATCCATGTTTCCCTTGCTTCTCTGCATTTTCTGCGTATGTCTTTGTGCAGGTTTTTGTATTTTATGGGATCCTTGATTTTATATTTCCTTCTTTCATTCATAAGTTCCAGGATTTCATCAGTCATCCAGAGCTGCCTTTTGTTGTTAGTGATGTATCCAATGTTATTTTCCTGGACTTGAGTAATTGTATCTTTTATGAAGTTCCAGGTAGAGTCTACTTCTACAGGGCAAGTATCTACTATAACTTTCATCTTTTCCTCCAGAGCAGTGCCAACATTAGTTCTCACCTCAGGAATTTCTAATCTTCTTACATCTATGCGTCTTGATATCTTGACGTCCTTTCTTGCATTTCTGAAGCGCTGCATTTTAAAGTCCATTACTACTGGGTTGTGGTCACTATTAACATCAGCACCAGGATAGGTTTTTACGGATTTTACATATTTTCTTAGCTCTTGTTTCACCAGAATAAAATCGATCTGATTTCTTACTGTATTTTCTTCACTATCGGCGGGTGACGTCCATGTATATAGTCTCCTAGAAGGAAGTTTGAAAAATGTATTAGAAATAAAAACTTCATGTTCTATACAAAATTGTACCAGTCAGTTTCCTCTTGTGTTGCGTTCACCAAGGCCATAGCTCCCTACAGTATTACCTTCAGCACCATTGCCAATTTTTGAGTTAAAATCACACATGACCAGTGTAATTTCTCCTTTTTTTGTAAGTTTCATTGCTTCATCCAAGGTGTTATAGAAGGATTCTATTTCTTCATCATCTTTGTCAGCTGTTGGTGCATGAACCTAAATAATGTTCAAAGCTCGGCGTGACGTTTCCAACCTTAAAAATATTACACGAGCATCAAGTGGAAGAAAATCAAGGACTGCTTTTGCTATCGTCGATGACACAATCATGGCTATGGTTGGTATCACAAAAATATAGGGATCCTTCCTTCATAGTGTGAATCCCAGATCCAGGCCATCTTACTTCACTTAGTCCAAGGATGTCAATTTTCAATCTGCATCTCTCTGCCTCCACATTTGCAAGCTTCCCACACATATATAAACTGCGTACATTCCATGTGGCAATTCGAATTTTGTTGTCATATACTTTCATTTTTCCAATCATAGCATTGTTCAAGGCATTCCCTCCAGAGATCCAATTGGGGGAATAGAAACTCCGGATGATTTTACATTGAACATAGCCATGCCATGTGAACTTAAAGGGATGTCCTTCAGGACCTTTAATGCAGTGGTTTCCCATTGCCTTCTGCATCCTAATGCCGTCGACCAATCGTGCGTTCTTCCACCTTTTGGGACCATTTCCTGCCCCAAGGACAATAGAGTGCCCTGACCTCTACCCGCTCATCCACCTTCAAGAGGCTGTTGGCACTTGGTAGAGGGGTCTTCTTATCCCGGAAGATATTCGGTCCAAAGGTCTACATATTCGGTGAAATTGGATTGGACTGTAGTATTGTGCTCACGCTATTCTTACCATTTTTTGGCATATTATGATCACATCTAAAAAAAAACAAAAAAAAAAAAAAAACGCTCACACAACCAACGAAAACTGACCACAGTTAACCTAAAAGTTTTAGTAGTAAATCTTTCGTTTATTTGCTAACAAGAATGTCTCAAGAATAAAAGCGATCAGGTAAGTAAAAATATAAATCTATGTTGCATTTATATACCAACTGACTGCGAAGGTTATTCCATGGAATCCAATCAAAGCAGCATCCTTGCACATTACATATACCAGATGACCCAAACCAGACAGGCAGCGTCAGTTTACCGACTGCGATTTTTTTTTGTTTTTTTTTTTTTGAAAATTACAGCATATAATCATATTGGAGTTATGAAGGGTCCCAAAAATATTTGGCGAAAAATATTTGGCGAAAAACATTTGATGGAGTTAGGACACTCCGAAATTTGGCTAAAAATCCGTAAATCTTGAAAATCGAGCAATGGGTGATGTGTTTAATTGCATATACCTAAAAAACTAAAAGAATTAGTGAGTTGATTTTTTTTGTTTTGAAGCTTTAGAAATGGACGTTAACATAATGTTCAAGAATTAACTACAAATTAAATAAAAATAACCCAAAAATACATATTTAATGGGATAAATTATGATCTTTTGCAAATGTAAGAATTTGTTTCAGTTTTAAAAAGAAGTTGGATCATTTTGTTAACTATGCTAATTCATACAACTCATAGAGTAGGCCTAATCATAAATGTATTTCTGTCCCATGATGAATCAGGTTCATACAGCAGTTCGTTAAAATATCCCAAATTTTCACATTTTTGAGCAGCCAATTCTCAAAAAATCCATTTTTTAAAAATCTGAAAATATGGCTAAATAATGTCCTAATAGCACGTTGTTGAGAAATGGAGTCCGATTTCTGGATTTTAGCTTTATATCGTTGCTACAATTTAAAAAAAAATAATTGAAAATTATTCTGTATATAACAGTTTTATTGCATAAGCTTATTTAGATTTATTTTTTAAAAAAGTAATACTTTTGATCAGCCAGTGACTTAAATATGGAAGAGTTGCTCAATCCGGTTTTTTTTTAAATTCTTGAACTGAAAAAAACTGACTCGAGCTGTATTTGCATACGCGTGTACTACTGCTTAGCTGTTTATTGTGCTCGCGTATACGGGCACTGCTTAGCATTTTCTGCGAAGAGAGAAATTCACTTAGCCTGCTTCTTCTTCTTTGGGGATCCCTCCTGCCCTCCCTTCCCGAGGCTTTAGGGTATTACTACTCCACAGCCCACTCCTGAGGGAGTGGAACCCCCGAACGTTAGCGTAGGGTTGTCTTTGGCCCGGATACCCTACGGTGACAACGCAGGGTCAGAGCGACACTCCGGTCCTAGGCGTCATGAGTGACTCAAGAAGAAGAAGGATTTCGGCGCCTGATATATACCGAGATTCTACGCGATCACCGTCGCCGATCGTGCATCCTACGACGCTTTCGGCTGTGCTTTCCGTGGCTAACGTTGTGTCCACGGAACCTTTCCTTGAACCAACTGGCCAAGATGTACCGGACATCACTGAATCACCTGATTTGCAATCTGATGATGACCAAGACATGGACACTTCCGCTACCCCTTCTTCGAGGAAGAGAAGCGTCGCTTCCTCTGCCGAGAAGGAAGAGTAACTGAAAAAGCGTGCTACCACTGTCGCAGTGAAAGCTGGACCATCAAAGTTTCCCAACAATGCGACTTACCTTAAGAGTAAGACACCCACGGCATCTCGTCGTCAAAGAAAAAGAACAATTGATGAAGAAGGCTTCATTAAGCCGCAACGTACGGATCCGGCCGCGCAATTAAAGATGACCTCTCCTGAATTGATGACTGCAAATCAATTTGAGCTGTTTTCAGCATATGAAGAAGTGACTGAATCTGCACCAATGAAACAAAACCTTCCTGTTCCTGTAAATCAATATAAAGAGGATTACCGTTCACTATACAGCCTCCTTAAGAATACCCTCAAATCTGCTTTTGAAGTTAAAGCAGCTGGCAGAGATCTATACACAGTAATCACTAAGTCAGCAGAAGGCTACACTGAGGTGACTAATCTCATCTCGAAAAAGGGAATACCTTATTACACATTTCCTACCGAACCCGAAAAGACAATAAAAGTCGTCCTGAGAGATATGGCCTTCAACATGCACCCGTACAACATCAAAGAAGAACTAGAAGACTGCAACCTGGTGCCCAGAATAGTAGTTCGCCTCCGCTCCCCAAAAACTCAGTATGAGGTTCCGCTGTACCTGGTCGTCTTCCGCGACACCCTGGAGAACAGGGCCATATACAAACTCACTTCATTATGCGCCCTTAAAATAACTGTAGAGAAACTTAGAAGCACCAGGGGCCCACCTCAATGCTTTAAATGCCAGGCCGTTGGCATTGTAGCATGGCTCCCAAGTGCGTAAAGTGTGCCGGATACCACGCCTCCAATGGATGTGCCACCAAAAAAGGTGAGCACCCACCAAAATGCGCAAACTGCAGTGGCCCTCATGTAACAAGCTACCGGAAGTGCCCTGCATTCAGCAGATACACAGAAAGGCAAAAGCAGCACAATACAGCACAATCTGCACTAAGGAAGAAGAAGGGGAAGGGAGAGGAAGCAGAAACCCCAGTTTCTGTAAAAGGAGCTAATGCTGACCTACAACCCACACGTCACCACTCTGCATGTCAGCAGGCAAAGGACACCAACTATGCGGCAGCGTTATCTGGACGACAGCAAACTGACCCTGACGCCTCCGCAATCAACAACAACATCAATGAAAATGGTGAAACAGATACCCCATCCCACACTCAAAGTGATGAACCACAGCAGCCGCAACAGCATCACCAACAACATCAACAGGTAGACAACGTAATGCTGAAAACCGTGATACAAACAATGCTGCAAACAATGAATACCATGAATGCCATGCTTACAGACATTCGTGCCATGAATGCCACCATCTTAGACATTCCGCGATAGATAGCTGCCGCAGTACAGACAGCGGTCCAAGCCGCATATGATGGCATTTCATCTAACAACCATGGCAACTAAAATTGAGAATTTAGTGATCTGCACATGGAATGCCAATGGCCTCTGGAGGAAATTAGGCGAATTCAGGGAATTCCTGCGAGATGAACAAATTGACATATGTTTGGTCAACGAAACCCACATTAAACCAGGCATAAAAGCTGCCGTACCAAATTACGCCTGTTACAGTAGTAATGACATGCCGACAGCAGGGGGTGGTACAGCCATCTACATTAAAAAACACCTTCAAACATCACCAAGTTACCCTGCCTCCATTTTCCACCATAGAAGCCAAGGGTATCACCATGGAAACTTCAGCAGGAAAAATGCTCCTCATCTACACCTATCGACCTCCCCACGGGCTGGTAAACGAGGCGGAAGTGGAAACTCTCCTAAGACTACCGTGTAATATTATGATAGATTGCCATCTAACTATAGGCCAATAAGCCTACTCCCCTCCGCATCCAAGGTGCTGGAACGAGTTCTGCTCAAGTGGATAAACGACACTTTGGAAGCGGAAAAAACAATTAGAAAAGAACAGTTTGGCTTCCAGAGCAGGGTAGGAAGCACAAGCCAGCTCCTCCGATTGACTGAAGACGTGTCACGGGGATTTAATTACAGTAAGTCGACGGCGGCTGTGTTCTTGGACATCGAGAAGGCCTATGACAAGGTATGGCATGCCAACCTTATCACTAAGCTACGAACACAGACGTCCATACGACATTGCTACTTTCAGTTGATCGGAAGCTACCTGGAAAACAGAAGGTTCTTCGTGTCAGTGGAAGGGCAAAACTCCTCAACCTATGCGATACCTGCCGGAATACCGCAAGGTTCTGTTCTGGCCCCAATACTTTTCTCTATCGCAGTAAACGACATACCTACACCACCGCATGTTATCGCTCAGTTTGCGGACGACACAACGGTCTACGCGTCGGGCAGGAGACACGAGATGAACATCAACGACCTGCAACATGGCCTGGACCACCTGGAGAAATGGTGTCGCATAAATAAGGTCAAGATCAACCCTACAAAATGTGCGGCCGTCTACTTCACGCGGAAGAGACCAATAATCGACAAAAAACTGACAATCATGGGCCAAGAATTCGAATGGTCCAATGACACAAAATACCTTGGTGTCACGATAGACAAAAAACTACTGTTCAGGAGACACATCCTAGACCGAAGAAGACAGGGCACCGCGATATTGAACAACCTGTTTCCTATCCTCTATAGTCGACAATTAGCCGTCAAAACCAAAATCCGCATCTAGAAATCAGTCATCCTCCCCTACATCATTTATGGATGCCAGGTGTGGGGAACTGCATCAAAAACAAATATTGACCAACTTCAGAGACTCCAAAACCGATGCCTGCGGGGCATTATTATTATTATTATTATTACTCCGCGATTCACTAAAAGTGTGTGGCGGAGGGTGCATTGCACCTATCAAAAAGGGTTATGTTTTGGAAGTGTTATAAGGGATATGGCAGGAGGCGCCCATGGACTATTGTGAGGAACCATCCCCGCATTCTCGTGGAGTGATCTGGGAAAACCATTGAAAACCCAGATCAGGATGGCTGGAGTGCTTTATCGAAAGCTACTCCTGTCGGATTTTAAATTTACTCGCCCGGTAAATCCTTTCTATTCCATTCCCTAATCGCTCGTGGGAAAAATGAGTACAGAAATGAATCGGTTCTGGCCCTGATTTCTCTTATCTTATTTTCACGGTCATTTCGAGATATGAATGTTGTTGGTAGCAATATTTGCTGACTGTCATCCCGAAATACATCTGTCGTGAATTTTTCAATTAGCTTCCGTCGAGAGCAACGCCTTCGGTGTTCCAGGTCTTCCCAACCTAACTCCTTCAACATCGCACTTACGCTTTCCCTCCAACTATATACGTATATCTGTCACGAATCGGGCTCTTCTTTGGACCTTCTCTAAAGCCTCCATTAACCCCTTTTGATGGGGACCCCATATAGAACAACAATACTCTAAGTGAGGACGTACTAGTGACTGTATACAATCAATTTAACTTCCTGAGTGCATTGATTTAAATTATGACCTAGAAATCGGAGCATACGATTTGCTTTTCCCATTACATTCTCGATATGCTCATTCCAAGACAAATTATTACGAATTGTTACCCCTAGGTATTTAGCGGAATCTACCGTTCTAAGGACAGTACCATTAATTGTATATTCAAAGCTAAATGGTGTCACCTTTTTACTTACACGCATGACTTGGCACTTTTTAGCATTTAACTCCAACTGCCAATCTTTACACCACGAAATTATTTTCATAATATCGTCTTGTAACAAAGCTCAGTCGTCCTGGGTTTTGATTTCGCGATAAATTATAGCATCATCGGCAAATAATCTTTTCATCCCCCCTATTATGTCGCATAGATCATTCCCTGGGGAACTCCAGACCCCACTTCAGTAAGTGATGAACGCTCACTGTCGAGAACTACACACTGTGTTCTGCCCTTCAGGAAGTCTGCAACCCAGTCGCTTATTTGTCTAGATATGCCGTAACCGCGAAGTTTCCTAAGTAACCTAGTGTGAGCCACAGAGTCGAAAGCTTTTTTACACGCTTTATATTAGCTTGACTTGTATGTATGTATGTATGTATGAATGTAACGGAATTTTACAACTCCATTTTGACCCACTTCCAGATGTCCGAGCTGGTTGAAATTTGGCACACATATTAAGAACCGGTGACAATACAAGAATTTCATAGATATATCCTGCTATTCTCATTACTTTGACAGTAACAAAAGAAAAATGGTTGAATGTCGTGAAATTTTGTAATTTAATTTTAACCCAATTCCAGATGTCAGAATTGTTTGAAATTTTGCTGATGTATTGATAACTGATTACAATACAATAATTTCATAGCTATATCTTGATATTATCATTACTTTGACAGTAAAAACAGAAAAAATGTGCACACGTTTTAATAACCGTTGACAATACAGCAGTCTCTTAGCAACGTCCTGCTATTGTCGTTACTTTGACCATCTCCAGTTTCCCGGGTGTGATTTACGAGCCTTGGTTGCTGACGACGATCGTCTTCCACTATCTCCTATCCAGAAAGGTTTCTCTGTCTGCAGTCACTTAACGTGATGTTGAATAGTGAGTATTCGAAACATTACTTCGTACTATTATAAAAGAGTAGTCTTCAACATTTACCCTGCTATTGGACCTCTGGCTGAGCTGCCATTTAATTGTATTTAACTCGTGGAAGTAATAATTAAAAATGAAACTACAACACAAAGATAAAGAGAGATTGGCGAAGAAAAGCCAACAGTAGGAAACATAATTTTGAAACTATCTGAACTAAAAAGTTAAAAATAAATTGTAGTTTAAAAAACTAAAAACACGCTTTCGTAGTAATGTGAACTAAAAGGTTAAAAATAATCTTTAAATATAAAGATTTGGTTTAACAGTGATGGGATGTCCCACAATACAGGATAATTTTTTTTTTTTTTGAATAAGCTTAAAGAATAAAGTCACTGATTACAAAATTAACTTTAATGTAAAAAAAGCGTGGGGTGCTCTCTACACAACTTTTGACAATGACTCTACCTTTACAAACAGCGAACGACAAAAAATATGAGACAACTTATATAGCACCCCATGCTTTTTTACATTAAAGTTACATTAAAGCTTTTTTAAAGTCTAATAGAACCAAATCAACCTGGGACTGCTCATCTATAATTCGGCACAAGTCGTGAATTAGAAGTGCAAGTTGTGTTTCGCAGCATCGGCCTTTTCTGAATCCATGTTGATTTGGATTTAAAAGCTCACCTTCATCGAAGAACCGCATGACATTTGAGTAGATGATATGTTCTAAAATCCTGCAAAATATTGAAGTTAACGAGATCGGCCTATAATTCTGAGGATCATTAACATTCCCATTTTTAAACACTGGAGTTACGATAGCGGTCTTCCATTCGGCTGGTATTTTTCCTTGATCCAGAGAGACGGTATACAATTTCATCAAATACGGTGCAATTTCCTTTGCGTATCTTGAGTAGAATCTTGTAGGAATACCGTCTGGTCCGGGAGCCTTATTGGTTTTTTACATTCATAAGCAGTTTAGTTATTCCCTCGACATCAAGAGCGAGATCATTCATAATTTTGTCGGTACGATTATTAAATATCGGTATCTCCTCTGAGTTTTCTATCGTGAAAGCCTTTTTAAATATATCATTCAAAATTTCTGCTTTCTCTACGCTTGTTTCTGATAATTCACCATTTTCTTTAATCAGCGACGGCATAACCTTACGAGAGCCTCTTATTACTTTGATATACGACCAGAACTTTTTTGGATTAGTAATCAGATCTTCGGATAAATTCCTGGCTTGGAATTCTTTAAACGCATCGCGCATTGCCTTACGCACTTCCACACGCAACTGGGCTAATTTAGCACGATTAGATGCGTTCCCCGATTTTTTCACCGTGGCACGTAAACGCCTTTGCCTCCTGAGCAAACGTTTCACTTCCCTATTGAACCAAGGGAAGTTATTACTGACCTTAATATACTTCTTAGGAACAAACTGGTTTAAACCGGTCCATATTAGTTCTTTTAAATTAAACCAAAGTTCCTCAACATTTGTATTTAGCATGTACATTTCAAAATTCTTCGCAAAGTGGTCAACCAAAACACGAGTTTCTCTTTGTCATGCTTCAGACTCAGACTAGAGTTTAACGTTACCACAACCACCTTGTGATCACTTATACCGTCTTCTATACAAACTTTATCTACAATATCAGGATTGCTAATTAGAAAAAGATCCAGAATGGACGAGGAATCTTTATCGCACCGTGTTGGCTCTTCGACCATCTGTTCAAGAGATCTTTCTGCAAATTATTCTAGGAACGTTTCGGTTATTAACCTATCTCTTCCACCCAACCTGAACGTGTATGTGTCCCACCTAACCGACGGTAGGTTAAAGTCACCACCCACGATCAATATATGTCCTTGAAATTTTTGTAAATGTTATTAAGCGACTCTCTGAAGTATTCCGCGTTAGCCAAATCAGAATCCGGTGGTCGATAAAATGGCCCGAGTATGAACTTTAAATTTTTGCCAATTTTTACCTTGACCCATATTAACTCGCAAAAATTTTCCGTTTCAGTTACGACAGAGCAATTAACGGTTTTACTTACGGCCACGAACACACCCCCGCCCATTGAGACAGTTCTGTCCTTCCGAAAAACATTGAAATGAGGGCCAAATACTTCGCTAGATTCAACTTCAGGCGTCAACCAGCTCTCGGTTCCTAGTATTATATCGACATCATTAGTCGCAACTGAGGCGTGAAAATCCGCTACTTTCCCTCTAATACTCCGACAATTTAGTACCATTATCCTTAGCTGCTTCGTATTGTTATTTGTGTCTAAAATAGCATTTTTCATACTAGCACTCTGACGGTAAACGGGTGAAGTAATTGGAGCTGTAATATTAAAATTATTCGCGCCATCGCTACCGGGACCAGCTTCTATGATATCAGCACATCCTCTTCGGTGAAATGAAGGATCCTCGGGCCTCACGCTGTTCCTAAAAAATAATTCATATCAAGGCGGTTCCAAATTTTAGCAGCCACCTTGGACGCCATTCTAGGTGTGTAGTGGCCGCCCGACCTGTCAAATGCATCCCAGCTGGCAGCTATCATCGGACGAAGGTCGACGAAGCCCCAGTTGTTTTTGCAACACAGCTCCTGCAAATTACTATTTAAATTAAAGATCTTCCACCACACAGCCTCCCCACAATCGACACGCGGCACCACACTGCAAATTGAGAACTGTAATGAAACTGAATTTTCCCGGGCGGCTTCATACGCCTTTCGGCCCAACTTGTCCATGGATTTAACTATATCTGGAACAGAAACACGACACGAGTCATTAGTGCCGACGTGCGCAGCTACTCTTAACTGAAGGCAGTTCGATTCCCTAATCGCTTTTGGAATAGCCTCCATGACCGTGGTATGGTTGCTCCTGAAAGAGAAACGGAATGAAAGTTAGTATGAGGACCTGCACCGTTCTTCGTGGCTAATTCCCGTAGCGGTTTCTCCAGCCGTCGCACGTTGGAGCTGCCAATGACCAGTAAACCTTTTCCTGGCAAGGTTCGGGGTCTGCGGGTAAATCTTACCTGCTGCTCTTCTGGGCCATTCGTGCTTGAATCTACAACTTCCTGCAATACAGAAAACGCGTTACTTAGAGGCAAGGTACCATTTTCCCTTCGGCTAATTGGGAATTTCGACGCCTTTCTCCGATCCACATGATTCCAGACGTTTTCTGCAACTGGAACCTGAAAATCAAAACTTGCCGGTTCCACTACAGTTGGCTACGGAATTTCTTCGACGCACTGCCGCTCCTCGTCTAGGATGCTCCACACCTGCGCTTGAAGAGACGCCATAGTATTAAGAATCTCCTCGAGAACCAGACACCTACCAGAACACATTCTGCGTGCATCAAGGTATACACCGGCGTAAACCGGATCTACGTTGAAATCCACAGGCAAACCGAAAAGTTCTACCAGCGTATAGAACAAAACAGAGAAAATGATGAAAGGCTCCATACCCTTGGCACAACCAATCCAAGGCACTGGTAGAAATATAAAGTACCACTAAGCATCATATATCAGCCTGAATAGAACTGATATGACTGTAAGAAAACTGTAGGGGTTTTTCACATAAGGTCGTCTCTGACGAACCTTAGTCATGTTTTCCCCTCAATGAGTAATAAAAAGTGTCCCCAAACTAACCTATCCTATACAAAGAGACACATTAAGTAGTGTTGCCCCGGCAACGGAACTTTTTACACAAACAAGCCGTTGAGGCACAGACACACACACACACACAAAAAAAGAAGATAGCAGGCGACCTCAACGCCAAGCATACCGCTTGGAACTCAAGGCTAACCAACATCAGTGGCCTGCGTCTACTACGAACCATCGAAAGAAATGATGCAGTGGCATGGGGCTCAACTGAGCCCACATTCTTCAGAGGAAGAGTTATTGCGGACGTCCTTGATATTGGGATCACAAAGGGCCTAGGCATAACATTGCTGTAACAACCAAGACAGCCCTTTCTTCTGACCACGTCCCGGTCATCTTCTATTTGGAGGTGGGAGCCCCACTATGGAAGAATAAGCACGCCAGAGACCTAAAGTGTATCAACTGGGATGCTTTCCAAGCATTTATTTCGGAACATATCACTAATATCCCGTCCCTGGTTGAAGTCGGCCCTTGTGCTGCGATATCGGCTCTTACTGACCTCTTTAACTCTGCGGCTGACCACGCAACTCCACCTCCAAGAATACAACTAGAACGATCAAAACAACTGCCACCAGATATCCGCCGCTCTATAACCCTCAAAAACCAGCTTACCAGGGAGTGACAAGAGACTAGAGATCCGGCCACGAAAAAAATCGTAAATCACCTACAGCGCGAGATTACAGCTGAGGTCAACAAACACCGCATACGAGATTGAGAAGGCCTTGTAGCAACCCTCTCAGTAGAGGATGGTTCAGTCTGGAAATACACCAGGTGAATACTATAGCAAAAACAAAAAATGCCACCTCTAACCGTTAGGAACATTGTTATCGCTGATCCAGCAGCCAAGGCGTACGCTTTAGCCGAAGCTTTTGAGGAGAACTTCCGTCCAATTGAAGACCCCCGAGATGACAACCATATTCAAACAGTCAAGCAAGAACTAGAGATTCATCTAAAACCAGCTAGACCCACTGAAGCAACCATTGAACCTGCCAGCATAGAAAAAGTTACCAACTTGCTCCAACACGTCGCCACTAATAAAGCCACTGGCAATGATCATACAGGCGGCCATCTCCTACGACATCTGCCGCCAGTGGTAACCACCTACATCACATCGGCTTTCAATAAAATCATGAGTTCGGTGAATATCCCAGAATCTGGAAGCTTGCTGAAATTGTCCCTATACCAAAACCTGGGAAAGACAAAAGGTCACCTAAATCATACAAGCCAATTAGCCTTTTGCCGACCCTGTCAAAAATCTTTGAAAAGATCTACCTCAAACGGCTCCTCCAACATATCAATGCTACAAAAATAATTCATTTTCTTCAAAGGCTTGGAGTCATACAGATAGCCCACACAGAGTGGGATAGTTCACCTTTAACAAAACATTTTTATGGCCACTATAAATTCATCTCTTAACCCTAGATTCTTCTGGTCATTTAAATCTTTTTTTAGACCATAAGGGTGTATAAATGATACTGTTATATATATCAGAAGAAGCCACAGCACTTGAAGGCTTTGAATTATTTTTCTTTTTTTCCCAATTAGTTGGCTCTGTTTTTACTTTTTCTTCAAACAATTCATACCTATTTGGATATATGCAAAGGCTAGATATGTGTGCCTTGATTGTAGAAAGTTTAGGAAAACACAGTTTGAATGAATAAATCAACTGTTTCAGTCTAGATTTAAGTGCAACATAAACGCATAAATGTGGCCTAGGATTTTTAATATTCTAGTTGCTGTTGTTAGCATTGCTGCTTTCACTAACTGATTGAAGAGCTAAAGTTTCAATTACGTAATCATGTAACGAATGTCAAGATTAACTTATTTCACTAACAAATACCAAACCAGTTCCAACTAAAAAAGATAGATTTTCAAAACCTTCTTTCTTAGTATAAAATAGCATGGTAGCAGTAATGGCAAAAAGAACTAGGAAATAAAATTCTAATACCCGTCCGGCATTGAGATCTCGATTTAAAATGTTATCTCAAAATGTTTCCAGGCAAACGCCAGCGGCCAGGATGACTGCTGCAAGAAGCAATGGCTGCATTTGTTGCTGTTCTTGTCCCGAAATCCCTCCGTCATTAATAAGCTCGACGGCAATGAAGCGTAAAGCCATAATAATTAAGAATAGGTAGTTAAAGTATAAAACAGAAGAGTTTATGTGCATTTTAAAAAGGAGAAATTATATTTTTAACAAACTATCAATCCATATCACCATAACTGAAATTCTTAAATGTGGAGAAAGTTCTTTCTTTGTAGTAAAAATAATGTACTTCATAGAAGGCAGATCCTTCATTCGTCCTTCACGAAACTACATTACAGCCCAATATACTTTTTATTGACATCTCAATAATATAATTTGGTTAGTTTAAAAACATTATTCGTTATTGGGTCGGTTCAGCAGTCATAGAAAAATCTAATTCCCTTTATTTGTTGCGCTCATTGTATGTAGAATTTAACATTAATTTACAGACCGAAACGGTAGTTATAACATACTGTTATCATTTTGTAAGCGATTCCAACCTAGTAGTCGGGGAGGGGGGGTCTAGGGGCCTCAAGCCCCCCCAAAAAAGGCATCTAAGTCCACCCCCGACATTGTATTTTTAGAGACTTTTTTTTTTCTTTAGCTTTACGGATTCGAGGCCCGAGGAGGCTATAAAGACTACCCCATGGCCGACTCAAGTCCCCCCCAAAAAAAAATCAACTGAAGGCAAGCCCTCTGAAACAAAATTCTCTCAAGTCAAGCCCCCTCCCCCAAACCAAACTCCGCTCAAGGGGCCCCCCCCCCCAAAAAAAAATCCTGGATCCGCCCCTGCTAGTAGTATTCCTGTCAAAACATTTAACAGTTACCAAATTTCTATTTTACATTATGTAGTCAAGATTCTAATGAAGGAAGATGTAAATCCATCTTGGGTATGACGAGAGAGATCTCCGAAGTCAAAATTAAACGAAGTATACAGGCGAGTTGCGCTATAGGTCTATTTCATCGTTACGCTAAAATAGATTGAAATAACTTGCTTTACGTGTCCCATATATGTATCATAGAAAGCGCTGGAGTAGATAATGTATATTGGATGTCAACACGGCAGTATGGAAAATATTTATCGACAAGACAGGTTCATAAAATAGAAACATGCTCAAAAAGTAATTTTTTTTTCACTTTTGCTCCAAGTAGTACAATTACTTGACAGTAATTACATAAAAGCTTTCATTGGGAAGCAAACCTGACTGGTAGCGTGGTTTGTTTGGTTTGCGTCCTCGCGAATACGGGCGAGTTGCGGTATAGATCCATTTAATCGTTACGCTAAAATAGATTGAAATTACTTGCTTTTCGTGTCCCATATGAGTGTCATAGAAACCTCTGGGGTAAATAACGTTTATTCTAAGTCAACACAAGGCAGTATAGAAAAACAAAAATTAACGGCTAGTGTACTTATTTCGTTTTTCCTTAACTGCGAGTTCCATTTTTTTCTTCGTGTTTTGAATTAATTGTACCTATTTGCTGGTGGTGGTATCTAGTGATGGAATTATGACGTACTGAAGAAGAGTTATTCACTTGTCTAATTTGCAACCAAAGATGTTACACGTATCGTCAATGTGACGTCACTTCCTGATGCCGTGGAGTGGGGGGATTTTCAGCTCGGCATCGGGTGTACCCACAGACGCACGTCTGCCATAGCCCTTAAAAAGTCATTTGAAATCTATGCCTCCAGAAGATTTTAAATAGTGTGATAAACTAAATGCAGGTTTTAAGTTGCAAGAAGAAAAAAATATATCAATGTCAGTCTAGTACAATAGTTGAAGGAAATAAGACTTCCTTCAAAAGAAGAGCATCCTAAGTGGTGGCAAATAAACCCTCGTAAAGATGCCATGTTTTTGTTAGCTCGGTCTATCCATGGAGGAAGGAATTATCATGGAGGAAGGAATTATATGGAGGAGAAGTGACGTTAAATCGGTGAAGCAAGCACTGAACTCTCCCGCATGGTGGCAGCACCGGCAGCGACCATATGGCGCTTCCCAACAATTAAGGTGTTCACATTGTGGTAGATGCAGTGATTATTTCATTTAGTATTGTGTATAAGTGTTTAAAAATGCCAGCTTGTGTTGCGTACGGTTGCACAAATAGGCCAGACAGGAAAGAACCTGGAATATCATTTCATAAGTAAGTTGAATTGTAATTATCGTTGTTGAAGTAAGCGGTAGACACCGCAAACTTTGCAGCACGTCTATAAATATTTAGTCATAGCTCTCAATGGGATGACTTTGTTCTCAAATTTTTCTTGGTGTAGTGTAGAAAATCAGTAAACATGCTATTTTGCACATAATAGGCTAGCATTATTTTTTAACGAGTGTTTAAAATGAGATTTAAAGGGGCGTGTTTTACTTCGCGATTCAGTGAATTTACGATTTCTTTCGTCACGTTGCTGATTATACTGACAATGGATGATGAAATTAACTGTTATGTGAGAAGCTGTGAGTTTTATTAATTTTTTAAATAGCTATTTCAGGCCATTGACTTAGGTTATTTTTAAAGCTTCATATAAGACTTGTTTCTGTTTGTAAATACGTCTATACCTATTTTTACCGATTTTGAAATCTTTCTCATCTATTTATGTCGAAACAGGTTCATGCAGAAATAAAAATGGGCTTCATAAATAAACAAGTTATTGGCCTTTGAACAAAATCAATTTGGGGAATGTGTTTCTAATTTAGTCTCTTTTTTTTTTTGTACAACATTCTCCCCCCCCCCCCCGTATCTAAATCTAACTGAGAGATAATTTGTTTACAATTGTCCTAATAAGTAGGGCTGTGAAATTAGACAACACATCTTGATCAAGAGAATGTTCATTAAGGTGACTGAATAAACATTTTATTTCTGGTACCAGCCTACAAAATGTCTGGGTTGCTCATCCCTAGAGTGGGTCCTCTTACTTTTTTTCTGGTCTAGGACACATTTCAGACTAACCACAAGTAGTAGTAATAAAACTGAAATATCCATTCTGCATGTCAACCATGTAATCATTGTGGCTTTGACAGAATTAATTTTTGGTCCAGCCTGCATCCAAACCTAAACCCCTCAATTTGGATGTTGTATATCCCCCAAACTAAGCAAGATATCGAAAACATTTATTCCTTATTATCGAGTTTTTTCGTCGTGTTACATAAGAATCCATCATTAAATTTGACTTTTGTGAAATTTTTCTTCTGCATTTCAACTCAAGACACCTCACTTTTGAGACAGTATATCTCGAGAACTAGGTGAAATATCGAAAAATTTTACTCTTTATTTTTTATTTGTCTCGTCTTTTTAAATAAAAATTCATCATAAAATTTGACTTTGAATAATTTTTTCTTCTGAATTTCAACCAAAACCATTTCACATTTGAGACAAATATCTCGAAAACTAAGCAGGATATCAAAAAATTTTATTCTTAATTTTTTATTTGTCTCATCGAGTTACATAATAATCCATTACCAGATTGCGGCGTCACGTTTATCCTAGAGTCCCCTTGAGGTGTTTGTACATATTCCCCGTGTTTGTTGGGAAGCGGTCAAGCCCCCACCACTCCGGCCATGCCCCCCCACTCCTCCGCCGGCCTGCTTCACTCCCATGCGTGGTAAAGGTCTCTTGCGTCGTCTCCATATTATTCCTTCCTCCATGGGTCTATCAGTGTCGCTAGCAAAAAATTATTCCTTGAAACAGCCTTAATTTATGATGAAAAAGTAAGCAATTTAAAATGGAAAAGGCTGCTAAGCATTTGTTTTTAAAATTTAACTTGCCATTTTTAACCTTCGAATATTAGTTACAATAATTAGAAAACTTTTATTATTTACTTAAAAGTCAGTTGCTGCCGAATTAGAGGAATTTTATTAAAATAAACTTTATTTCATACATTTTTACTAAACAGAAGTAATTAGAAAGAAAATGGAGATCTTTGACAACAAATGACATTTTCATATAACATCCGCTTCCATTACGTAACTTTCATTTCATCTCTAGTACAGATGCGTGTTAATTCATTACCTATATAGTTATGTATGTGGTGAAGAACAAAAATAAGAATTTACTTTTACTTACTCTCACGATTTTGATCGTCAGCTGACTGAACAAAGCTATGTCTAAGGACGATGCAAATTTATCCTCCACGTTCTGTTGTCGTCTAGCATTATCTACACTCATTTAGTTTCTCCTTTACACAGGGCCGGTGCTAGAAATTTCGGGCCCGGGGTAAAATTGGCGACTTTTTTTTTTTTTAGCCCTACACAACATGGCCGGGCGACGATGGACGGATTAATGGCTTCATGGCCTGAGGGCCCCTACAGTCGGTGATCGGGGCCCCCCCCATCAGCCGGCGGGCCCGGGTACTTTTCACTCGCTTAACCCCCCCTAACGCCGGCACTGCCTTTACAGCTTGACTACGAATTTTCCCATTTGAACTTTTTTGTCCATAATAGTCACGGATTCAGCCGAAGGGCCGAGCGGTTTTCATGCATGACGGTTTTGGACGTACTGTACGATACTTTACCGTAGTATTCTTGTTTTCACGCACAACGTTTGTTTGCCGCCTATCGAGCTCAGTAGGCTATAGCTGGGATGGCGAAATCTGGGAAACATCAAAGGAATTTTGCCCTTCGCTCACGGCGTAATTATGAGTACACAGCCTATTTTACTCGTATATTGAATGACGAAACTAACATTCTTAGCTGGTCTGCTCTCTCTTTCTCTCATTTCTTTCCTCTATACACGCTCAATTGACCTCAAATTCCGGGTGGGTAAAGTCCCCACCCGAAATTTCCCGGGTTGGTACTGCTGTCGCATGCTTGCTTTTCAGGGATTCAGGGATAATATAAAATCTTTATTTCATTTCATTCGTAGCAGGCAAGACCAGCCCAGAGCTGTTTCACAGTTTGTAACATAAGGACCGGATGCTCTGCCGAGTCTTATCAACGACAGTCCTCGTGATATCCGACGCTTGCATCTTACCACTGCGTGGTTACGCGTGGGAGCTCAACCTGTAGTCAAGGTCATGGGAAGCTGCCGTCAGCTACCGACTTGCCGCGTTAAGCCTTTCCCCCTACCCTTAGGACCTCAATGACATCACTAGTAGCCAGTAAGAACACTTGCTTGTACTAAAATCCTAACTAGCCAATTGCAAGCTAGCTTACCCCCTCCATTAGCGCCGAGTGCTAGCCGTCATGGCGACGACACAAGTTCGCTAGTCGCGCCTAGACCTTCGACTCACAACATCACTACACTGAGGTAATCTGCTGCTAGCTTACTATTCCATGCTGAGCTAATATTTCATGATTTCATTAAATCAGGAACTATCTCATGTCACTCCATCCTCCAACGTATTTAGAGATTGATTCCACACTAAGCCTATCGCCGTCATTATGCAACCATATCGTAAATAGTACCAACCGTGCCATAACTATATTACAATCAGTGTGTTTACGAAACAATATCTTTATCTGAAGTGTTTGTAATAATGTGCTTTCCTTCGCAACGTATTATTAATAAATAGCCAATTGCCTTATACGCTGTGTGTTTCCTTTCAAGTTACCTTTCACTGAAGCAAGATATAATAATAGTTCTAGATAAATTATGCTAAGTGTCCATTCAGATGTCTGATAAAATACTAACAGAAGAGAGTATAGATGTTTACAGAGCTTGTTTACTAGATGCTAGCATTAAATGAGGATTTAGCCTAATTCTCGGCACTACATCGCAGACAGAAATCGTACAGATTTCTGGCGGTGGTCGAGACGGATCCAAAATCCATCTGTCGTAATGAAAAGCTACCGCTCGGCTATCTCACACGCGACAGAGGACATATAAAACTGGTGTCATTAATGTGGGGTTATACTTAGGGTAAATCATTTATTTATTTGAGAGCATATTCTCGCTAGCATTGGCGGAAAGCGGGTTAAGCTTCCCACGCCAAAAATCTCCCCTACCATCTCAGCCAGCATGGAATATAGCACAGCATTACCTCAGTAATAAGATTACGGTCAGCAAATTGCACTAATTGCCATCAAAAGTCAGTTTCCAGTTACATCACAAAGTTTACCGAAATCACATGGAGAAAAGTTAGTAAAGGACGCCACCGCAAGAGAGCGCCACATTCAGCGAATCAGCATCCGCCTAGCAGACAACGCCAGCTCAACAGCTGATGCGCGGCAACGCCCAAAGCCGATATGCAGCCTGTTCCAGCCATCACACGCCGTTCCAGCCGATGTCATCACGAGTTATGCAGCCAAAATCACCGTCTTCACGAGTTATGCAGCCAACCCGTCTATCTTCCCAGCTCATCATACCCGCAAAAGTGAGTAACAGTGTACAACTTTAATATAAACAATGCAGCAGAATGTTCGAACCTTAAGAAAGTGTTATTCTGTATCAGAAGATCAAAATTCAAGTTTCCGCAGTGTTTTCCGTGAAAAGGACTAGTAGAAACAAATCATTTATGACCACTATAAACAACTTTCTTAAAATCAACAACTATAATGTTCTGTAAAGTTATGAATTTGTCAGGCTGCCAAATAAACAAACGATGCAAGTAATTCAAAGTGTTCTAACTATTTCAAGCAATGTAACTATGCGCCGTACCATAATTCCTAGCTAACTAGAAACGCATTTGCCTTTAAATGACCGTAAATCTACAAACAATAACCATCTTTAAGGAGTGACTGATAAAATCAAACTAATATCTCAAAGTAAACACACGAACGCCGCGATAAGAAAAACTAAATAAAGTGAAAACAATCTCAGCAAATACTGCGAATCTACAATCTTCTCCGAGCTTTTCTAGCAGCTTGTGTGAACAAAACCTATGCTTAGGTGTTACTGATGTAACAAAAACACAAGTCTGTTTCATTTACCTATGTAAATGTTAAATTTCTGAGTTTCAATAGTGGGTGTAGCTTATAATTAAGTTCCACTGATGTGGTTTAACACTTAAACTGTTGAAATATCATGCTTATTGCTCCGCACCGGGGTGTATTGGAAACTTAATGTCTAAAGAGATTCCTAGCTCATTGAAATCGCCGCAACAAACGAAAGGAACACACTTAATAAACAATACTCGCATGGGGAGGCGGGTAACCAATTACTTTTATGATGCAAAAGTAACAAACACAATTGTACTGAAAATAAACTAACTTCAAGCACTTAGCAGTCTCGCCGTGAGATACTTAAATAACCTCTAAATGCAACTAAGTTCAATCGCCGAATATAAAATAAGCAAGCCATTACCCAAAGAAAAATAAACCAAATGTGTCGCCGTGAAAATAAACTACAATCCTGAGTGAATAATTAACTGTAATCTATAGATCGTAACTAATAAAAGAGTTGAAGTATTCTAATAGCTAAATGCCGCCGATAGCAGACGAATGTTTACACCTGTCGTTCCAACCTCGCCACAAGAGGCAGTTACGTCGCATTTAACAATTATGGCTGCTACCAGTATCTGTTTACATGAAGCACAAGTAACCTGTAAACGAAACAAAACTAAATTGTTTATGTATCTCCAAATGTAAGGGTTGAGTGTATATAACAATTTTATAATATCAGTGCATCTTTCCTACTAAATCAATACAATGTTAATCGCCGTAAACTATTTTAAGGTAAGATATGTGTATGCATTAAACTGAAGGCTTTGTTGATGTGAAACAAATACATATACGCTGTCTGAATGCTGTGATAAAACAATCTCCGATGCCAACATTATTAGTCTGTTTAATATGTAAATTTGCCCAAGAGCAATTTATAACCTGTGAATCATGAGTGATTTCAATTTGTGTTGTCAGTATTTCAAACAGTTCTGATAGATGATTAAAGAAATAAGTATTCCAATGAATAATATCAGGTGTTGCCCAACTGTGTTATCCAATAATGTTGCTAGATAAATATATCTCTTTGTTCTGCCAGAGTGTGTACCAACCCTCTAACACTTATGAGAAAAGTGAAATTTATTCTTGTGCCAAGGTCAGTTATGAAAAGTTTAACAAGCAGTTCTTTACACAGAAGAAAGTAAACCACAACATGTTGTAATAAGCAGTACTTATCCAATTTAACAATTGATACAGCCATCTAACTTGTAGTTCGAATAATTCAATGTGAAATAACCTCAAGTAGCACCAATTTAAAGTTTAAATTCAAAATACAACTCATATGTGATCTTATTTAACCATTTCCAACAGTAAATTAACCTGAAATTATGCTAGTAGCTATCTTGATGCAAACAGAAGCCATACACATGTGTTAACATTGATTTTGTAATTTCATAAGCCACCAAAAGCCATTTGATAGGCCAAACCCAATTTAAATCATGTATAAACAAGAGGATTTTATGCTAATCACAAGAACTGAATCCATTTGTCGGTAGATAACCTTCATGTGCATTAATCAAATCAGTGTTGTTGTAAATGAAGAATTACCATACAGCCTTACTAACATTACTGATACCATTATCTTAGAAACCAGGCCCATGTCTTACACAGTCAAATCCAATACTAATAGCACCTAAGTAGCAAGTAGATAGTGAATAGCAGAATGATCGGCTGACTAATAGTGGTTGATGTATACAGATTCGCGCCCTGTACACATGAACCAACCAAGCCAACAAGTTTACATTTTTTCCAGAATCCCAAACAGGAACCACTTATAGCTTATCACCCTTCTCTTCAGTTGTATGGCCTTGAACATGTTTAATTATTTTGATATCCATTTGAATATTGAGATTTATTTTGCCACAGAGATCACATTCTAGTCACACTATAATGTTCTTTACCAGAAGACTAGCTTGCACATTTGTTCTGAAACAGACTACCAATTGATTTAATACAATTAATCCAAAAGGGCTATTAATAATATGAATTAATACAAATGATGATGCTCCAATATGAACACACCCATTCACTATACCTAGCTATGAGGGCACACTATTAACCAATAACCAAGCATTTAAGGTAACCAATAGCAAATGTTTAAAATACCAGTACACATAGCCAATGACAACTTGCCGAAGTATTCCAATTAACAAATGGCAACGAATGTATCTACACCAATCTCTTGAGACACAGTAACTAACCAATAGTAACAGAGAGGAATCTAAACCAATCCACAGGGATAATTTAATGAGGAATATAACAAGCCACCAATGACAATGCTATCATTTTGAAAAACAATTATCCATAGGTATTCTGATCCAACCAATAGAGTCGTACCTATGAAAACACTTCTTACTATTAACCAATCCATGAACAAAAATTGTTTGCAACCAATGACAACACTGATCATCTTAACCAATTATCTATAGGTAACCCAATTAACCAATAGAAACATACATGTGACAACATTTTCATAACAACCAACCATAAACCAGATTTAACAACCAGTGAAAAGGCACCTGAATATTCTAACCAATCACAGCACATGAACAAAACAGTTCTTAGGTACCTTCTGACCAATGATATGTTAGCAACTATCATCCAGTTATCTTCCAGTAAGGTAACCCTTACCCAATGACAGCATACCTAGATCAAAACCTTCCTCTGATAGGTACATAACGAGGCCTAACCCTCAACCGATAACATAATTTATTAATACAAGCCTTCCAATCAACTAGTTACATTATAACTAACCTATACAGAAAACCAATGATATCTTACCTTCACTAAACACGAAACGTACCACTCAACCAATGGTGATATAACCTCAGCAAATAAATAGCGAATAAGAATCATCCTAGAACCTAGCATTATAACCAATAAGAAGAAACCTAGTACCTAGCTAATAAGTATCCTAGCCAGTAAGATTAATATCCAATATAAAAGCTGATAAATCAGGTTGTAAATAATTTTCATGAAGGAATTTCCCCTGCACAAGTTTAATTAAAACCAATGATCACTTTCTATTTACATTATTAACATTTGAAGGAATTTATAAGAAGATTTTCCCAGTGAAAGATAACAGTTTTGTTACACAATGAGATGGGATGCGGTATAAACCATTTGTTTGATAGGAATGTTTAAGGAATAGCTGCTACAAGAAGCAAGACTGAGTTCCTGAGTATTTATCTCGACTTACACATGGTAAACTGTATGGAGACAGTTACTTGGAGTGGGTTAGGGTCATCGCACCGATGCCACCCACGGGTACATCCTTTTGGTCCGGGGATAACGTAGGGTAGGTCAATGAGATGGACAGTTGGTAACAAGGAATTAGCCTGGGTCCTTAGCTCACCTTCATTCCCAGAGTCTGAGGGAGCGCCAACTAGCATGTTGTTGGAAATCGAAATTGCAGGAAATGCCTCGTCCTAGCAATCAGTAGCATTTTAAGATGGATAGGAATGAAAAGTCTGTATGCAAGTGTAAAGAGAAGAGATAGGAACATAGCAGAATAGAACAAACTGATGAAGTGAAGCCAATAAAATCTTTCTTACCTTGTTGAAACTGTATTGTCACATTTAACTGTCTATATCTGAGAACCTGATAGCTCAATATCCTAAAATTAATCACCAATATTCCAACCCGATGTGACAAGTAAACATAGATTCCGATATACAGATACAATGAACCTCTAATGTTAAATAATATTTCCTTCAAAAGAAACAATGACTTTATATGTAAATAACCAATACATTATACTGCTAAATAGCCTAGAGTTGATTTCATTTTGATTACCAATGTTTATTACCATGGGGAAAAACTAGAAGTAGCTTACTATCTTAGCCAGTCTTACTGTATTAACTACTGATTTTAATGAATAATTTGTAACTTAGAATTTCACATATGCCATGAGTAGATATCATATTCTACGATTTTATACTATTCATCCATGAACTTATATTCTGAAGCATTGCCCTAATGCCAATCAATATTGCCTGTAACTATATATTGTGCTAGATCTTAAGATACATGTTTACCTTGCTTGTAACCAGTATGTTTTGCTTAACTAGAACTTGTATGATTTATCCAATATACTATTTGTGCATGTATCCATCATATCTACTTATAGATTTCTTGCTTGTACCAGACAATGTGAAGGAAAGATCCACATTTAACAATTGATTACCATTACTGATTGATTCAACCTTTGATACCAATCACTGATTAACTAACTGATCACTTGATTGATTTATTGATTCATTTTATTGATTGATAATTTCCAATACAATTAAAGTAACTCAAATGAATTTTCTGATTTTTACCAAATAATATACACTCAATTTCAGATTGATAATGATTGTAAAGCCTTGTTATTATTCCGCATATGCCAATTCTGTTCAGTGGCTAAAATATGTCAGCCTAACTGTAGTTTTAAGTTTGTCAAAGAATCAATACTGCCGCCTAAATGATTGATTGCAGCTCTCTGACATGTTCGAGTTTGAGTTGGTCGAGCCAGACAAGTCATTCCAAAGCCGATTGGTCCCCAGTTGGATCCAATGACAGTGAAGATGCCTTGGGTCATATGCAGTGATTGGCCCAAGTCAACCAAATTGCTTCCAATCGCAGAACGTTCACTTCCTGAACCAAATGTTGATCTGATTGATCGAATTTAATTTTGTACAACTACACAATGTTTTGATTTTTACAAATTGTTACAGATCCATGTGTTGTAAACTTGTCAGCCATTACAATATTTTATTTTATTTTGCACATATTTTGATTCTACATGTTTGAATGTACACATGTTTACACATGAACAGCCACACTGTTGTGTCTATGTACCATGATGCCACACATGTACCCATACATATTCATTGTTTTATGATTTGTTGACTATTTTGGAATTAAGTTGAGAATACAACCATATTTTAAAATGTTCATAAGAAATTTAATATTATAAGCCTTAGTACAATTGAGTGAGAATGTTTCAATATAATTCTACTAAAAGTATTTTGAAGTTGAAATCATTTAGTGAATGCGTCCAGAGTGTAAACATTGTAACTCTGGAACACTTAGAGTAAAGATTTGCAGTCCCAGTGACAACCAGTAAACCAGTAGTCAATCCAATTGAAATTTTTATGCCATCCACAATTGTAAAGGATTGAGTGACACCATTTTGCCCAAGTTTTAAAAAGTCTTTTTCAATTCAAATAGTCGAGATTTTACAATGATAACGCAAAGCTCATTATGGAATATTGAACTAGTTAATGAAATTTTCTACGCAATCATGCAACTTTTGTAATCACTACGTATCAGAGTCTAACTTAACTACTCGCAACATTTTCGAGAGCTTGGTGTGCCTTTCCAAGCCACAACCAACCTCTTCGCCGATGGGGAGATGTCGCATGCTTGCTTTTCAGGGATTCAGGGATAATATAAAATCTTTATTTCATTTCATTCGTAGCAGGCAAGACCAGCCCAGAGCTGTTTCACAGTTTGTAACATAAGGACCGGATGCTCTGCCGAGTCTTATCAACGACAGTCCTCGTGATATCCGACGCTTGCATCTTACCACTGCGTGGTTACGCGTGGGAGCTCAACCTGTAGTCAAGGTCATGGGAAGCTGCCGTCAGCTACCGACTTGCCGCGTTAAGCCTTTCCCCCTACCCTTAGGACCTCAATGACATCACTAGTAGCCAGTAAGAACACTTGCTTGTACTAAAATCCTAACTAGCCAATTGCAAGCTAGCTTACCCCCTCCATTAGCGCCGAGTGCTAGCCGTCATGGCGACGACACAAGTTCGCTAGTCGCGCCTAGACCTTCGACTCACAACATCACTACACTGAGGTAATCTGCTGCTAGCTTACTATTCCATGCTGAGCTAATATTTCATGATTTCATTAAATCAGGAACTATCTCATGTCACTCCATCCTCCAACGTATTTAGAGATTGATTCCACACTAAGCCTATCGCCGTCATTATGCAACCATATCGTAAATAGTACCAACCGTGCCATAACTATATTACAATCAGTGTGTTTACGAAACAATATCTTTATCTGAAGTGTTTGTAATAATGTGCTTTCCTTCGCAACGTATTATTAATAAATAGCCAATTGCCTTATACGCTGTGTGTTTCCTTTCAAGTTACCTTTCACTGAAGCAAGATATAATAATAGTTCTAGATAAATTATGCTAAGTGTCCATTCAGATGTCTGATAAAATACTAACAGAAGAGAGTATAGATGTTTACAGAGCTTGTTTACTAGATGCTAGCATTAAATGAGGATTTAGCCTAATTCTCGGCACTACATCGCAGACAGAAATCTGTACGATTTCTGGCGGTGGTCGAGACGGATCCAAAATCCATCTGTCGTAATGAAAAGCTACCGCTCGGCTATCTCACACGCGACACTGCTACCCACCATACCTACATTATCCGCCGGCCCTGAGTATAATGACGCCAATTCCTGGCGGAATAGCGAGTTCCAGTAATTCGGATTAGTTCCAGATCGCGATACCTCTACCACTACTTCCCGCCTCGCGGACAACGACGATGCAAACACTTCCGCCATTGCTCCCTATGGCGTCACTCTGTTGCGTGGGCAGCTCCAAACTAACGTATCTGCGCGGAAAATATGTTTTTACCTTTGGTTGTGGTCGAACGAAATACATTTATATAATAAGAATTTTAAAAATCTCTGTAGTTCTGGTACTGAAATCTAGGACTAAACTCTTTTGTATTTTTTCTGTATCCAGATACCCAAAATTTACTCATAGCTACAAGTATCTAAAATAATCTGCAGTTGAAGTAGCTGATTTGTTTTGGCAATAAAACATTAAGAAACTATGTTCTGTGTTGCTGACATTTCAGCTTATCTCTGTTGCAAAAAGTCTCAATAAATTAACGATAGGTAAATATTTTCTACAACTTAATGATGGATTCGCATCACCATGTTTAATCGATAGAGTGCTTCTGCTGTATACAAATACCACATTTCAAGGGCTTTTACGAAATTTTTCCCCTGGTCCGGGCCATATTTCAACCTAGCCACAATCACCAGAAATAAAACAAAACAGTATAGGTTGTTATAATCCTTGTATCGACACTGTTGTTAAGCTATCGCTATCTATACGCCAGTAAACCTTTCATCTTTTTCTAGATAATGATACCACTATTACTAACCATAAATAATAGATTTATTTTGTTCCTGCCTGAGGAAGATAGTGGTAGTGGGTATCGTGAACTAGAATTAAACCATTTTAGCTGGTTAGTACTTAAAAAATGGTAAAAGTATGTAAACATGTTTTCAGTGCAAAGAAGGTCCGCGTAGTCCAAAATTACAATACGATGGTCGCATACAAAACCTTCCGTTTATTCATTGCACGTGTGTAGTGCTAGAAGCGCATTAGCCATTTCTTGCTCAACGTTACTGGTCCAGGTTTTAACATTTTCAATTGAGTGGTTCTCAGCATTTGCTCATCTTCTTTACTGCCCCTAATGTCATTATGTGCTTCCATGTTATCCAATGATTCTCATTTCGCTTCCATTTCATGTGTTTTCTGTTCAGCATGTTCGGACATCTCTTCCCCAAATATTTCCTCTTCGGTGTCACTTTCATGCGAATCATTAACGAAGTTTTCTGTTTTCTCATCGGACATTTCACTACTTTCATCAGTTCACTGCACTTCTTATCATCTGGTAATACTTTAAGTGCTTTTCCATACTCATTTTATCAAATCCTCCATATTCTCTTCTCTGCATGTTGTCCTCTTCCTCCATGAGACCAGCTCTTTCCTCTAGACCCACTCTAAGGGAAACATTTCATCTATGCACATTCTAAGGCAGGGTTTCTCAAACTTATAGCTCCATGTATCCCTATAAAATATCCCAGGTAACAGCGAATCCCCCCCCCCCACTTTTTCTAACTTCAGTCCTGGTGAAAATGAGCAATATTCACCGTTGTGTGTGTTACACGCTTGAGATAGCCAGACTGCCATAGCGTAAATCTTGTCGCAAAGCCCCTAAGATCAACTGGCGAACCCATAGGGGTTCATGTACCATACTTTGAGAAACACTTCTCTAAGGGAAACATGTTTATCTAATTTTGTCAGAAGGAAAATAAGTAATTCCTGCATTGATATATCATCCATCCCAATTTACATTAAGCCACTCTTGGGCCGAAGAAACGTGGTTATCTCCTTCTTCCTGTATTCCTTCTTTGTTCTTTGCATCTTCAGAGATCATTGCTACCTGCTCTTCTTTGTTTATCCCTTCAATTTCCACCGTGAATATAGTTTCAACTACATCAACATCAACGAGTATCTTCTTTTTATGTTTCCCAATGTGCCTTTAACTGGTGTTGTATTAACGTCCTCATTTCTAGTCAATTGCTATATAATTTGGAACCCATTTTTTGAACTGCTCCTTCGTATCTTGAGTCATATCATTTCTCACTTCTTTTAAATTCATGGCATAACCAACAATCCTGTGACAGTAGGTAAAAATTTTATCTTTAATTGCTAAATATCCTCTAAGTCCATAGTTTCCTTGATAATCTTCCACATCATCCAACAGGGCCATATATTACTTAATTTTCTCAACACTTATGCACGTTTCTCATATATTGTTTGATCTATGATTATGTTTTCTGCTACTTCCACATTCCAAGAAATTTCACTGCTTATTGGGGACATGATTTTACTGAGTGCATTCTCGAATTCACTTCATTTAATGCCCTTCTACATTCACAATTTACTTTGTTTTCTGCCCATACCTTGATCACTTCAGAATCATTCCTTCTGGTGATTTTGTATAACTTGCCCCACTCTGTTTCATTAACTGCTTCTTGCAAAAAAATCTCCCAACACTTCATATGTTTGTTTCACCCACTTAGTGCCTGACACAATTAATCTGCTTACCTACTTACTCACATTTGTAGACTCAAAATCCCTTACCCACTCCGTTTTCCTTACAAAACCACTGATCAGAGTTTGTAGTAACTAGACCATTTTCTCTCCAATATATCAAAAAACAAGTATACAACCAGATAATGAATCTTTAGAAAATGTCAGTCAGTACATTTAACTTGGCGAGCTTGAAAATATGAGAGGTAACCTGAAATTTTCCGACGAATCAAGCTTGGATAGCAAGGATTTGGGAGGCATTCTATTATCCTGAAATCTAAAATGCCCATAAATCTAAATCAAATAGCCTATGACCAGTGCATTCTTCCTGTGCTGACATGCAGTGAGAAGTGAATTTACAAGGTAAACTAATAACTGCCCAAAGAGGTATGAAGAGGTCAATTCTAGGCTTAAAGAGAAAAGACAGGAAAACAGCAACTGACATTAGATCAATTACAAAGGTCACAGACATCTTAGAGAATACAGCATCCCTGAGCTGGTAATGGGCCGGCAATATTTCGTAGGAGAAAAGACCAGAGGTGGACAAAAACTGTAGTTAGAATGGAGCCGAGGAGATCACCCCAATCGAGAGGAAGACCACCAGAACGATGGGACAAGGACTGTTGGAGTTAACTGGCAGAAAATCGCCCTAGATCATGTGACTTGGAGAAGCCTGCTCAAGTTATATCTGAAAAAAATCATGACTTTAAGAGGCCACATCAGAAAATGATTACCGAGCGTGGTGGTGTAACGGCTAGCATTCTGGCCTTGCATTCGGGAGGACGGCGGTTCGAATCCCCATCCGGGCATCCAGATTTGGATTTTCCATAGTTTCCCAAATCACTCCAGGCAAATTCCGGGATGCTTCCTTCAAAAGGCCATGGCCGCTGAAAAAAAAAACAGAAAAAAACAGAAAATGATTGAACTCTCATCAATATGTACCATAAAACCAAGTCACCATGATCACGCTCTCCAAAGGTACAAAATTGAGAAAAACATTTCCACTCAAAACCATTGAGCCTCAGAATTAAATGAAACTGAAATTACGGCAAAACAAGTACTACAATACATTAAAGAACACCCCATAACTATATAAAAGGATGTTTACATAAGCAGATAAGGAAGCAAACAGACTAATACCTCAGAATGTATTTTTTTTTATCATTTTTGACGAGGCTAAACATCATCCTGGATGACTAAACATGTGCTTGAAAAATAAAATGAGTAATTTCAGCTTTCAGGAATACTCAGACTACTTTCCCATTCTCCTATTAGCTGCAACCTCAGAGTCCAATGAAGATTCTCAAAGTATTCTAGCATTTTTGGGTTCTAGTCATACGTCCTCTTCTCTTGTCCGGTTCTGTCGAACTTCTCTGTTCGTCACTGCTATCACCTTTGTGTGACTTCATAACATATCCATTATTGTGTACTATTATTAAAGTTCTCTCCTACTTGCTTATCAACTTTCTATTCCAGTGAATTTTAATGGTTATTTTCACTGATCGTGATTCCCAATGCTAATCATCTTGTATTGTTGCAGTAAAGCCGTGTTAACAAGGGAATGTATGTAGATGCCATTATTAGTATAAGTTATGAACATATGTTTTATACATAGCTAGTTCCTATGTCATCATTTCTACACTCATATTATTGATAGATTCGTTGCATCTGGTTGCTAATCTATTAAATACTCTGAGTGCATAATAAATGGAAAGAATCAACACATATGATAACACAACAGCCAGTTAACACAGTTTATGAACACTAAAGGTAGCCAATAGACAATTTAATTACACAGATTCTTCTCCGAAGTTACAAGTTCTCAGAAAGTAAGTAGTAGATAGTGTACAACTGTAATAATCAACACATAGCGAACACGTTCTGCTTCACTACCGTCATGTTTCGTACACAGCTTTTACACACTATCCAGCTATGGTCTTCTAGCATCAGCTGCTTTTACAGTCATAGTCAGTACAAACCTAACACTGTCAAACTTAATGTCAAATGATGTATTAAAACAGCTCTGAGATATACTTAAATCTCCTTGTTATGCTTCCCTAGCCTAACATTTTGATTTCTACCATTTAAGAATTCTTTTATCCAGCAAATAACTTTTTAATCTACTCCAGTAAATTTTACCTTCTTTAGCACCATTTGATGGCTCACTCTGTTAAAAGTCTTTGAAAGATCTAGTGCAACACTATCAATTTTCTCTCCTTTGTCCATTTCATCCGTAATAACTTGCATATAGCCTATTAACTGCGATTTCCATGAATAAAGCCATGTTGTCGATTGAAAACCACATAACATTGTTGATAAACTTTTCTGATGTTGTTGCTTACCAATTTCTCCATTAATCCACCTACCACTGATGTCAAACTGATTGGCCTGTAATTTTCAATCTAATTTTTCAGCCCCTCCATTATGGACTGGTACTACTAAGCATTTTTCCAGTTCTCTGGTAAGCAACATGTATCCAGACACATTCTAAATAATGTTTCAAGATAAGGTATAATGTCACATTTGTAGAAATATTATGTACCCCAGCCCCTCTATGCTTTTTTGGGTTTCTTTGTTCCTTCATGATATCATCAGGATGATTTTTAAATGCTTTGGTCTGTTGATTTGTAATTGTATGGATAAGCTTCTTCTCTGGTTTACACTCTCTCATTCCTGAAATCATAGCCCCTAATGGTCTCACTTAAACTAGTTACTTAAAATATCTTTTTCAAATCCTCCATGCTTATCTAAAACTGTCTCAACACCCTTCCCCCTTTTTCCCCTAATTTTCTGATATAGCCTTAGAAATTTCTAGATGCCTCCATTAGTGGTCCTACTGCACCAATAATATTCTTCATAAACGCATTCTTAACCACCTTTCTTTGCTATTATTAATTACTTTATCAGTTGTTTTAAGTATTGTCTTGCTGTCTCGTAACTGTCTTATGTTCTCTTCTCACCAACCACTTTATTTTCTGTTTTGGAATAAATATTTCTTCACATTTTTTTATACCATCTCCTTGAACTCTTCCTAGTTTGACTTCACCACATTTGTGCCATCCTTCCATTTGCTGAAACTTTAATATAATTTATTTAATTACGATGAAGCTCTTGTTCTGGTGGCAATTTCCCTACCACATCCATTTCCTTTTCCCATTTACGTTTTCCCTGTATTACTTTCAACTTTAAATTCTTCTAGCCTTTATGGTAAATTATTTATCCTTTCTCTGGGTAATTTATTCCCAATCCCTGATCCCCTTAGATATGAAAGAAAACCTTCCCATACCTTTTACTTGATATCAAGTGTCCACTTTCCAGTCATGGTCATCTTATCCCTTCCATGCATACCTCCAAATTCTTCCACTAATATCTTTCCATGCCTCATCACCAATATATGCCTCATACACTCCCATGATATTCCTCACTCTCCTCCTGTCTTCCATTGAATCCCATTGCAGTTCCTTTATTGTATTAGTTACTGATTGACAACTTTTTTAAAAAAACTCAATATTCTTACAATGACTTCTCAGTATATATATTCTCTCATGTGCATTGTCATAGATCATTTTAACTTGTTTACTTCTAATTCACAGGTACACAATTTCAATACAAGAAACACAAACATCTCAGTCAATAGTACAAAGAGGAGTAAATTATTCTGATATACATCTGTTTAATAAACTTCCCAAGAATATAAAACAGTTTGCAGATAATAAAAACATATTTAAAGAAAAACTGAGAGATTATCTTATTGGCAACTCCTTCTACTCCATTCAAGAATTGGAACAAATTAATTAATTGTATTCAATATGACTTTTGCAAAATTCAGTTGCAAAAATTAATGTTTACTGTTATTCTCTTTATTTGTCTTTGGAACATATAATAGTTTTACTGTGATTATGACTCATATTGTCTGTATGTGTATTAACCATGATATGTTTCACATCCCAGATGTCCTTCCTCAGCAGGGGACCCATGAAACAAGATTGATAAATAAAATAGATATTGTGATCTGCTGTAATTCACAGAGACAAATCTAGCAACCCTTCTTTGAACCTTCTCCAACTCCTCTATTTGATACCCAAAATGTGGGTCCCATACTACACTACCGTATTCAGTCAATGGTGTGACCAATGTTCTGTAAGCCCAATTATTTTTTTCTCTTGTACCATATATCCCCTCATCACTCTTTCCAACAAGTGAAGGTCCTTGAAACTTTTTCCTACTACCTGACAAATGTGTCCTGCCCATTTGAGTTATGCCAAGGTATTTACATTTCAAGTCTTCAACAAACAATCCCTTCCCCACCTTATAACCGTAATCAGTCTTTAGTTTTTTATCTGTGTACCTAACAAGCTGACTCTTGGCATTTATCTTTATCCCATATTGACCTACCCAGCTTAATATCCTGTCTAGATCACCCAGCAGCTGTTCACAATCTTCTGCTGTTTTGAGCCTGTTATATAGCATTATGTCATCTGCAGACAAATCAACTTCTGATAGTTATACACCAATAAAATAATTCATTAAGATGTTTACCTTGAGACTGTCATACTGCTACTGGTTTGGCCAGTACAATGAAATTCTCAGAAATTTTGGGTATCACCTCATTTATATGTTCCAGAAAAACTAAGAACTGTTGAGCAGATATCAACGGAGTTTTCACCACTTTATAGCTTAGGATCCAACCTGAATTGTTAGGTGTGGTTTATGTTTCAACAGTATAAGACACAAGAGAAGTAAATGAAATTCTGAGTGTATTGCAAGAAACACCAAAGATTTAATACCAACTAGATGTTACAAACGTCATATGCTGTAGCAAAAATGTGACATTTATCAGTACCTTTATTAAATTTCTTTCATTCAATCTTTAAACCCTGTAGAACACTGTCGTTAATCCAAACAGCACAGGAGAAAACTACAAAAATTAATATAATTATGAAAAAATCTCCTGAGAGCTTCTTTGCATCTTGAAGCTATGATCTCACACAGGTACAATCTGACCTTTTGGAAGTGAAATTATATTCACTGTTTGTAGTGAGTAAGGCCGTCATTGTCAAGTCACTTGACAATTGCCACAGAGAATATGACCACTAAAACATCATGTTACCCAAACATACTCACTCAACTAGTTTCCCAAGAAAATTTCATCTATGAAAGTGAACTGTTTAAAGCTTTTAGTGTTTGTACTAAAAGCAGTTTAGGAAAATAATTGTGACAGCAACATATACTGCATTATATATGTGTCAGTTTCTCATATCATATAGCATTGATTATTTATATAATTATGTTATTTGGTAATCCATTTACAATATTTTTATAATTTATTGTTGAATAATTTTGCTTTTCATATTTCCAAAAAATTCATTGTTCCTATTTCTGCACGAATAACTTGGGTTACTTTCATGGTTCTTATTGGGCAACTAAAAGTACTGTATGAACTTCAACATTTTTAACAAACAATCTGGCCTTACTTGAAAACTATTGAACCTAATTTGTCAGGATTTTCATAGTAAAAAACCGTATATTCTGACTTAGGGAATCACAAAACTTAGGATTTGTCTTAATATCTGCTGTATGCTATATGACCAGCTGCCGGAGCATGAAATAAAAATCTGTACGTTACCTCAAAATTTTTTAGTGACACATTTCACTCATTTCTGCAAGATCACAAGTCATCTTCAGTGCAAATACAGTATGACACTTCATGCCTCCGATCCAAATGGAATTCATCATTCCAGAATATTGTTAATGAAAAAACAAGGATTAAGAATTGTGAAACCTTCTCTAAACAAACCCTCTGAATGACAACTATGCCGCCTCACTTTTTTCTCCCAGCTGTTAAGATGTCTGTCAAACTTTCTAAAAAGTTTTGTTATTTTCAGGACAGACTGGGGAGAACTTGATACATATTTCTAATTTTGTGACTAAAATTACAGTGTGGACAAATTAACTTCAGTCATACCAGGCAGCACCGGGTATCCTTCTCAATATGAAATTAATTATTTGACCCCAAAATTCATATTTAGCTTAATGTATCTAGTTGTTTCTAGCTTTCTTTGAAGGCTTGACTTTTGATTTTTTAGCAAACTTTTAAAAAAAATAGCTATGAGCTTTGGAACTACAGTTCTAAATTAAATAAAATTAACATATCATAGAGAAGAAATTAATTTCTTGTTTTTGTTGTCACCTCTATGCACTTCTTTCATGCCTGAACTAATCTCTTGGTCTCAACATATCAACTACAACCTTCGTCCTCAATTATCTGCTTTATATATTTGATTGTCCCTTTCACTATCATTTTAAGCAATCCCTTACATCTTAAAATATAACCCACCATCCTGTCTCTTTATTTCTTTTATCTGCCACAATTTCAATTCGAACTTTATCTGCCCACTTATATTTCACTATCCTTATAAAGAATCACATTCCAGCAGTTAAAATTCTTCTTCTCTTGGCTTAATGTTTAAAGCTAAAAGAGTTCTGTTTTTTTTTTTTTTTAATAATGACATATTTCTTTGTGCTATTCTACATTCAAAATTGATCATGCTTTGACCTCCAGTTTCAATTTTACTACCTAATTAACAATTCTATTTAATCTACTGCAACTGTATTTCTACTACATTTCATGATTCTTCCAATGCTTTGGATTATATTTAGTCTAAATATATCTCACAGTATTTTGTTCACAATGTACAGCAATTTCTTAAATTCCTCAGTAAATTGTCATGACAGAACAATGATACCGGTACCAGCAAACTGATTGTTCCTCCTTCAACCTTTATGTATATTTAAATTTTTCTTTCACTTCATTAACTGCTTCCTCTACATATACTTTTAAATATTACTGTGAATAGAACTTCACACTTCACATCCCTTTTAACTGATGCTTGACTCATACAATAATTCACTTCTGCTATTATAGCCACCTGACTCAATAGGTTACTAATTATTTTTCTGCCTCAATATTTTATACAAGGAACTGAAATGTAACTTGAGCATGTGGATGCAGACAAGATGCTGATAATTTGTTAAAATGAGAGGGTTGTGAGCTACTTTGACTGATGAAAATAGCTATAAGCTTGTGCGGATGGAAAATGATTTTTGGAACACAAAAGTCATCCAGAAAGAAGAGTTGTTGGCTGTCCACTAAAGTTGATGGTATTGTTCTTTTGGCCAAGCAGACGGTGCGTGGTGTGGATCTGCCAATTGAAGATCATGCTTTGACCTCCAGTTTCAATTTTACTACCTAATTAACAATTCTATTTAATCTACTGCAACTGTATTTCTACTACATTTCATGATTCTTCCAATGCTTTGGATTATATTTAGTCTAAATATATCTAGCAGTATTTTGTTCACAATGTACAGCAATTTCTTACAAGTAAAATATCAGAAATGATTAGGGAGATGAACTCTGTGAAGAATCATGTGAACTGTGATGAAGTCTTCATTGCAATTACATGCTATGAAAGTCTACATTATTACATGTGCACTGTGCTTTCATCTGAACAAATGTAAGAGAATAATAACTGGCACACTAAAATCCACCCCTGTTTACATCTGATCAGCAACATATATCCCTCCAGAGGTAAGATGCCAAGAAGCAACAGCATGTGAGTGGATAAAACTACACCATACTAATCATCCATAGGCTCTCCCAATCCATGAGGTCCTAAATGACACGTCACTTGTCCTAAATCCATAAACTCAGTATGGCAAGATGAGTCTGACTTTGAAGCCAAGGAAAAATGGTGACAAAGCTGGAGCTCTACATCTGCGAAACATCCAGATATTAAAGATCCCATCACTGGACTTCCAGGATTCCAGTGGGTCAAACTAAATCGCCGAAGAACAATGTAACAGCCCTTATACCTGAAATTTTGAATAGCATTATACTGTATGAAGTATTTGGAGTGAGCTAATGTTTGGTTGAAAGTGATTTGATATGTTTATTTTGTAATTTCTTGTAAATAAGTGTATATAGACTTTGTTTTAGGTAAGAAAATTATTTAAAGACCATTTAAATTATGTTTAAGAACCGAATGATGCAAGAGAATTTATTAAAAGTTTGTAATTACTTGTATTAATGTATGTTACGATGTCTACAGGACAATTTTCCACCATTCGAAAGGATTTCTGTAAATAATTTTGTATTTAAGTATCTATAATTACCATTTCTAATCATTTTGTAATGTTATTAATTAATTTTGTATCAATTCCGATTGTTTTTAATAGGTTGATTGTTGAGTGATTGTTAATGATCGAGAAATATCGGGCGGATGCCTTTGAAGAATTCTCGTAAATTCGATAGACTCTATATAAACAGATCGCCTGGACAGAGAGTTTAAGTTTTGCATTAAGTATTCATTCAGTGTTACAGAGACATTCATGCAAGTTTGCATTAAGTATTAATTCAGTGTTACATCTTTGGATTGTAACAACTATGCTTGTGAAGGTCGCAGACTTGTTTTGATTGAAAATAAACGAGCATCAACATAACCTTGTTTTGGTGGACTTTATTAATTAATTAATGCAGTAATAAAACCACACCAAAGAACCTTAACATGGCGACCGTTGACATGACGAGAAGTTCTTAAACATCTGTGGGATGTTTATCTTCTAAAAAGAATCTGCAGAAAATTGCGACGGAGTATCGGCGATTTAAGCGAACATAACCTGCGAGGAAATTTCGACCGGCCGTACGACACGGATCCGACGACCGAGTGGATCTTCTTCGGCCTAAGGCGGAGAATTTTCATCGGGAATCGGCTGTAATCTTCCGACGACGAGTGGATTTCTTCGGGCTCAAAATCGTTCTTCCTACAGTGGATTGTGAAAGTGTGGTGTATTTAATGGTTAAATAAGTGCTTCTAGTGAAATTTAATGTGATACAAAAGTGAGGAATAACTGTAAGTACGGCATTGAATATTCAAGTGAGTTCTTTTGCATGTTATCGTGTGGCAGTTTGGAAAGATTTTAATTTTCCTTAATTTTGTTTTGTATGTTGATTTTGCTAATTACTAAAAATGGCTGATAATCAGAACCTGCAATCTTTCCTAGAGTCTTTTGTAGCCAGTTTTAATGCAAAGTTTTCCGAATTTGACAACAAATTTTCTGAACTTGATGGTAATTTGACAGCAAATTTTCTGAATTTAAAAATGAGTTAAATCTTGACAACAAATTTTCAGAATTTAAAACTGAGTTAAATCTTGATGGTAAATTTTCTGAGATCAATTCTCAATTTTTTGAATTTAGAAGTGAGTTAAGGAATGATAATGACAGAAAATTTGCTGAAATCAATGACAAGTTTTCTCAACTGCAACAAAGCAATGATAAAACATTCTCTGATTTGACTAAATGTTTGATGTTAAAATCGCAGAGCAATTTCAGGGTTTTAGCTCTCAATTCAAGGAGGATATTAACAATTTAGATTCTAAATTGGGGAAGGTAGTAACAGAATGTAAGGAAAAATTTGAAAAGGTTACAGAAATTTGTGAACAGAATAAGACTGAATGTGTAAATTTGATTTATAAGGAAGTCAGTGAAAATTGTGATAAGATAAAGGAGGAATATGTTGCTTTATTCCAAGCCAGTGATAGTAAAGTTGCTCAAAGGGTCAATGAGTTGAGACAAGAGGTGGGATTAAATATTAATACATTGGTAAATCATCAGGAACAACTTACCCAGGGATTGGAAACAACCCAATCTAACGTTAATCAGTTAGAGAAAAGGGTTACTGGGTTGCAGATTCAGTTAAGTCAGGTTCCCTTAACAGGTAATCCAAATTTCAGTGTCGATGTAAAAGAAGAATTTGAATTCTATGATGATAGTGGGAGGCTTCACCCTATTGAATTTATAGATAATTTTGAAAGGTCAGACTACTTTAAGTTGTTACCCGACAGTAAGAAAATTGCACTTGTGGGTAAACATCTAAAATCTTATGCTAGGGCATGGGGTGATAGACAAGCTAGGGAAGTGACTGACTACAAGCTGTTTAAAGAAAACTTTTTGAAACATTTTTGGTCGACAAGCAGGCAAATTCAAGAAAAGAGGGAGTTAATGACTGGTAGGCCCTATAAACCTGGTAGGGAAACTCAACATGATTTTTTTCATAAATGTTGGATCCGTTGTAAGTACCTAGACCATCCTTATGGAGAGGAGGAATTTATTGATTTGATAGGAGCTAGGCTACCTCAGCAAACAAGAAATTTAATTGCCACTTTGGATGTAGTAAATGTGGATAGAGTTTCTGAATTGTTGAGATGCTTGGATGCCCAGGAGTCATTCAATGAACAACATTACCACCATCAAAACCATAGGAGGGGCAGCAGGAGTCCCCCTAGAAGGGGTAATGGGTCAAGGGATGGTAGATCCAGGAGATGGGATCGTGATAATTACGCAAGAAGGCATGATAATGGGGAAGTGAGAGAACAGAACCCTCAATCTGAAAGGGAAAGGCAGCATGGAGGGCAGGCAAACTAAAGACCCCCTCTGTGACGGGCCCCGCAGTGGTGGGTAAGAATGTGGGTCCAGGTACCAACTGCTATAGCGTTAATACCATTTTCATGAATGATCCCCGAGAAGATTTATTGGAAGAGGTGGGGGTAGCAGCAAGTGAATTTCAGGATAAGGTTATGATAGATGTAATTAATGATGTAAAGGTTGATAATAAGATAAAGCGGGAAGGGGACCACCATAGTACCTTATCACTAGAATCAGTGTGCGAAAGTAATAATTTTCATGTAGAAGATTTTCGAAATGGTCATTGCTTAATTACAAAAAGGGGTGCAGAATTTATAGTGCATACTACAGTGTGGCTATCAGAAACTTGTAAGGTCCAGAATGGCATAGTTGGGACTATGTGTGCTAGGATAGGTGGTAATGAAGTTTGTAGAAGTGCTGAAATCGAGGAGTTTCTCAAATATCTTGAAGATGAAGGTGATACAGTGGTGTGGATAGGAGACCCAGATGAGGAGGAGAATTGTAAGTCAAAGTATTTGTCTTCTGAAGAGAGAGTGGTTGAAAAGCCTTATGTACCAATCCCTAAGTTGGAAAAATGTCCTAATTTTGACCTAGCTGATACGTTATTTAGCTCTTTATTTGGTGTAGATGATGACATTGAAGAAATGGGTGGGAGTAAGGATTTATTGGAACCAGTTTCTAATTTAGAAAATTGTACAGAATGTGACTTAGATGACACTATGTTTTGTACTCTCTTTGATGTGGAAGCTGATAGTGAAGTAGTAGTTGCTGAGAAAAATAATTATTTTGTGGAGGAAGTCAGTAAGCCAGATGTTAAAACAGTTTTAGGTACTGATTCATATAATTTGGTAAGTTTAAGTAGTAATCAGATGATGAAGAGTGGGGTTGGGAGTAACGATGGACTAAACTGTAGTAGTGAGAATAATAAATTTATATTACCAGTTGAGTCAACAGCATTGCTTTTAAGTGACAATCAATTTGCTAAAACAGAACCATTGTATGTCTCAGCTTTTGCTTGGTTGTACCAAAGTCTGTTGTCTGAGATGATTGGAAGTTTGTGTTTCTGTATGTATATAATGAAGCTTTGTGAAAATAGAAATGTAATATTAAATGTGTATACAAAAGTTGAAGAAAACTGGAAGGTTAGGAAAAAGTAACTTACATGGTTCTGGGTTTCCAGGGAAATCCTGAAACCCACTTATGAGAATTAATTGAAATGCATGGTTTGGGGAGGGGTCAATAGCCTGTAAATATCTAGTTTTGTAAATAAGTTTGTGAATGGATGTATGTAAATAGTTTGTGTGAGTATTTAAGTTCAGATGCAGATGTAAGCATTTCAATGTATAATATGTGACAGTTTTGTGTAGAGACTTTTGGTATCTTCATGATGATGTGACTTTCTACATTTTGGTGACAAATTATCAGCTGTAAAATGTAAACAGACTGGTGTAATTAACAAGCAGACATCAAGTGTGTAATTTGGAGTGAAAAAATTGTAACTTAAGGTGATGGCATTGAACGTTTGTTGTGTAAAAACAGTAAATGATAAAATGATTGGACCTAAGAAAAGACAATTATTGTAAACAAAATCAGTGTCATGGACTATGTGCAGATGTTGTATGAAGAATTGTACTTGTTCATTGTAAAAGTCATTAGGGTTGATTGATTGTAATCTGTTCGTGTCTGCATTATGTGTACATTCAACCTGCTTAGATTCGTGACGGATTCAATCAATTTTATCTGTGTAAAATTAAGTGAATCCTGGGGAGGGGTTGTAACAGCCCTTATACCTGAATTTTGAATAGCATTATACTGTATGAAGTATTTGGAGTGAGCTAATGTTTGGTTGAAAGTGATTTGATATGTTTATTTTGTAATTTCTTGTAAATAAATGTATATAGACTTTGTTTTAGGTAAGAAAAATTATTTAAAGACCATTTAATTATGTTTAAGAACTGAATGATGCAAGAGAATTTATTAAAAGTTTGTAATTACTTGTATTAATGTATGTTACGATGTCTACAGGACAATTTTCCACCATTCGAAAGGATTTCTGTAAATAATTTTGTATTTAAGTATCTATAATTACCATTTCTAATCATTTTGTAATGTTATTAATTAATTTTGTATCAATTCCGATTGTTTTTAATAGGTTTGATTGTTTGAGTGATTGTTAATGATCGAGAAATATCGGGCGGATGCCTTTGAAGAATTCTCGTAAATTCGATAGACTCTATATAAACAGATCGCCTGGACAGAGAGTTTAAGTTTTGCATTAAGTATTCATTCAGTGTTACAGAGACATTCATGCAAGTTTGCATTAAGTATTAATTCAGTGTTACATCTTTGGATTGTAACAACTATGCTTGTGAAGGTCGCAGACTTGTTTTGATTGAAAATAAACGAGCATCAACATAACCTTGTTTTTGGTGGACTTTATTAATTAATTAATGCAGTAATAAAACCACCCAAAGAACCTTAACAACAAGTCACGCCAAATACAACACCATGCTGTATAAGTGGGGTCTTCAGAATTCTTCTGCAATAGATTCTGTATAAAAATTCACCATGCATTAAAAAATTAACATTTACAAAAATAATGCTGCTATTCATGAGCAGATGGCAACTCTTCCACTCTGCCCCTGTAAGTAATTCCCCACCACCACCCTCCCCTCTCATTTATGGAAAGATGTAGAGGAGCCATAAAGAGAAATTTATATTACAATTTTTTAGAATCCAATCAAAAGAAGTTACACTTGTGAAATATAAATAGCAAGTAACAATAATAAATAACGGTGCAACCCATTGTGCTTTAGACCACCAAAAAAAGTTCAAGTCAGGATTCCTACATACTGGATGTACTGATTGCATTATTTAGGCAGTTTCCTTTTTTAAAAAAAATTAATTGCTATTGAGATGTACACATCAGTCACAATTTCTCTATACAGCAATTTTTCCCACTTCCTCTATATGCCTACGTTTGCCCTCTACAATTTTCATCCTTAAATTATTCAACATTTTTGGTAAATAGTTCATCATTTCTCTTGGTAACTTATTTCAATCCCTGACTGCCTTACCTATGAAAGAAAATCTTTCCAGCACCCTTGTGCCTGAAATCAAGTGCCAGCTTGTGGTCATAGTCATCTTCTCCCTTCCACGCATTACTTTTACACCAATATATGCCTTGTACACTCTTATGACTCTCTTTCAGTGAATCCCATTCCATCTCTTTTATCATATCGGTTACTGGTTGTGCTTTGTGGTAATTTCTAGAGTCAAATCTAGCAGCCCTTCTTTGCATCCCCTCCATCTCCTGTATTTGATAACCAAAATGTGAATCCCATACTATACCACCATATTCAAGCAATTGTCTGACCAAAGTTCTGTAATACAATTCCTTTATTTCTCTGGTACATTCCCTCATCACTCTCTCCAGCAAGTGCAGGATTTTGAAACCTTTTCCTACTACCTGTCCTGCCCAGTTGAACTTATTACCAAATGTTATGCCAAGATATTTACATTTCAAGTCTTTAACAAGCAGTTCTTTCCCCAACTTTTAATCATAATCATCCTTTAGTTTACATGGAAAAGAAAGGGAAAATACACCCAACACTCACCAAAGCTGAAGGGAGGAGGGCAGCAGCAACACAGCACAACACACAAACAAATAAAAAACAATATTTCGGGTGAAGAATCCCCTTTTTCAAGTAAACAGATAGGTGGCTGGTCTTGCGCAAGACTTGCGTCGGACGCAGCCACTCATAGAACGCAACAGACCGTCGGAGGTGGTGGGGGCAGCAACGATAATATAACCGCGAGTATACGAAAGATTGAAATGATCAAAAAAAAAAAAATATATATATATATATATATATATATACATATATATTAGTTATTAAAAATATATATAAAGAAAAAATATAATTGAAAATTAAAAAATTTATCTGTGTACCAAAGAAGCTGACTCTTCTTCAGGGCCGGCATTATGGGGGGGTAAGCGGGTCAAAAGTACCCGGGCCCCGGCGGCTGATGGGGGGCCCGATCACCGACTATAGGGGCCCTCAGGCCATGAAGCCAGAATACGCCTATTGTCGCCTGGCCATTTTGTAGAGCTAAAAAAAAAAAGGTGCCCATTTTATCCCGGGCCCAAAATTCCTAGCGGCGGCCCTGCTCTTCTTTGCGTTTATTGTTTCCCACAAACATGTAGGTAAATGTTCAGATGTCCCCTATCTCTGCCTCATAAAGCACACATTTCACAAACAAACATACACTTTATCTTTCCAGAACACAAAAAATCACACATTTTGGAGACAGATGGCAATACAGATTTTTTCAGCTATTAATTATAATTGCAAGAGCTAAAAAAAAAAACTTTGAATTTGATGATTCTCACTGGCCACCTGCAGGGGGCAGGGTATATGTAGTTCTTATATGACCAGATCAACGGAAAAAAATAGTGCAGTTCCATTTCCGATATTTCTGTGACATGCAAGATTTAGATCAATTTAATATCAAGTCACAAAACAGACTACATGTATATAGCATATTTGTAATTAAGAAAGTGCATTTATTTTCAGGCTACATACCATACTTGAATAAAAAAAAAATAAGGATTCAGTTCCTCTGAACATCGGCAGTATGCTTAATAGCTCACTTGCAGGATATTTCTTGTATGGTACAGGGATCATCATTTATAGCAAACTTGTTGCCAAGCAAAATAATGAAGATGCCTCCTACTACTCAGTTACATAACTTTAGTCTTTTGATGATTTTGGCATTATATTGCCAGGTTATTTATAAGCTAACAACCAGTTTGGCTGTGCTTGTTAGGGTGCCACCATACTAGGACATGGGGATGGACAACTGGTCCAGTTTCAGACCTTGCTACTGGTGTACTGGCTGTGATGTTTACAACCCTAGAGCAGTTTTCAGTAGTCACCTAGTTGCATTCGAAGGATGGTCCATGCACTCTGTATAAAAATTCTCCATGCATTAAAAATTCAGAAGATAAAATTGGTCAAATTTGATGATGGATTCTTATTTAAAAAGACGAGACAAACAAACAATAAAGAATAAAAAATTTCGATATCTCACCTAGTTTTTAGATATCGTTAGACTGAGATGTGATCTGGATCAGAAAAAAATCACAAAATTCACAAGGAACTACATGCTGGATATGCAACAAAGGTGTTTTATTTTCTTCCTAGTGGTTGTTGTCAGGATGAAATATGGTCTGGATCAGAAGAACTCATCTAAAGCACAAGGAACTACACCTGTAGATGATGTCTGACACTCGATATCTAGAGAACTAAGCAAGATATCAAAAAATCTTATTCTTTACTTTCATGGAGATAGAAAAGAATTCATCATTAGATAGTAGAGCCGTGGTAATGATAGAAATCCCCTCAAAAAATATTTTACTGTTGGTGGCCTACATAAATTCGCCAGCAACATCAGTAAATTTATCTTGTTACCATACATCTTAAGCTTAATTGGGAATAACTGGAAGTAGTTTACATCGCGATACACGTTTTGTCACTAACATTGTTCTCATGAAACTACTAACAAAATAGATAAATTCTTTGTCACTTATGCAACAACAAAACCATTCTGGTACAGATTGCATTTAGACCTAACCACAATCTCCACTAAATTGCCACTACAGAGTCAAAATATGTAGACACACCCACACACGCATATTTGAATCGCAAACTGCATTTTGGGTAATATCGTTTGCTTCATCAAGATTCCATAGCATAATTTAACACATTTAATTTCATCATACACTGTCAGTATTAACTGAAATGTGACGAAAGAAAGCGTAATACTAATTTCACTGAATTGCGGTGTAAAAATCACCCCTATAAATCTCATTTTCAACTCTCGTTAAAAAGTAATGCTAGTCTATTATATGCAAAATAGCAAGGTATGCTGATTTTCTACACTACACCAACAAAAATTGGAGAACAAAGTCATCCCATCAAGAGCTATGACTAAATATTTATAGACAGGCACAAAACTTACCAATACCCACTGCACCGTTCAAGAACAATTATTACAATGCTACTTACTTATGAAATGCTATTCCAGGTTCTTTCATATCTGGTCTATTTGTACAACCATATGCAGCACAAGATGGCATTATAAAAAACTTAAACACATTAGAAAATGAAATAATCACAGCATCAAATACAATGTGAACATACCAATTGTATGGATACGTAATATGGCCGCCGCCGCGCATGCGCAGTATCAGCCGAGAGTTTAGAGTCGGCGTTGCAGAATCATGGAGCAAAGAAAAGAGAGGAGACCACGTAAGGAACCTTCTCCATACAACGACGTGACGCCAAGTGGAGAGCGGTGGGGTGGGGAGGTCGCCATATTGGTAGGGTCAAGAAACACAAGGAATGTATACGGAACGGAAGAATTTCTTCGTTTTTAATCATCGCATTACTAAAAATGAAGTCTTATGAGGTCACATTTATAAATACCCTAATTGATATTACCTACAAACATTAGAATTTTTGATAGGAATTTTGTGTGCAGAAATAAAACTTCTTTTTTCAGCCTACAGCAGCAAAAAAAAAAAAAAGACTGGAGGGTCATATTGCTATTTTGAAATCATTGAATAAATCCCTAATACTCTTAAGGACTGACAAAAATTTTTCACGTTCTAGACATTTAATTCTAAAAGTATCTTCTTATGGGAACTTACTTGGCGCGAATCAGCGTAGTGGGTGAACGGATTACCGTCTGGCCTCACATTCGGGGGATGTGGGTTCGAATCACCGTGCAGCCACCTAGATTTGGGTTTTTGACAGTTGCCCCAAATCACTCCAGGTGAATGCCTGGATGGTTCTGTCAAAAGAGCATGGTCGAATTCCTTCCCGTTCCTTGACACCTGCCTTTTCCCACCTCTAAAGACCTCAACGTCGACGAGATGTAAAGCCATAAGAAAAAAAAGTTTTCACCAAATCACTCCAGGTGAATTCCTGGATGGTTCTGTCAAACGACCATAGCTGAATTCCTTCCCAGCTGTCCTTATCTGCCTCTAATGACCTCAACGTCAACGAGACGTTAAGCCATAGAGGAAAAAGTTTTCCCCAAATCACTCCAGGTGAATGCCGGGATGGTTCCGTCAGTAGGTCATGTCCGAGTTCATTCCCCCCATTATTTTCCCACTTCTAATAGCCTAGACCCAAGAAAAGGGTTGATTGTTGAAGGCTTGAATGTTAATATCTTGACCTAACATTTTATAACAATCGCAACTGGGAAAAGCACATTGGGAATATGGTAGGAAAATTTTACAAAAGGGAGATAAGAGGATATTACAGAGAATTTGAGGAATTGGATTATGAAACTCTGGTCAGACCATTGCTTGAATATGGTGGTGTAGTTTGGGATCCACATTCTAGGTACCGTATCAAACAGGGGATTTGGAGGGCATGCAAAGAGCAGCTGAATTTGTTAGTGCAAATTATTGCAGGAGTCAAGATCTGATATGATAAAAGCACTGTATTGGGAGGAAGGAGGGGAAGAGCATGCTGGGAGTGTTCAAGGCAGTGTGAAAAGATATTGGTGGAATAATTAGTAGTAGTCTATGGAAGGGAAATGACAACGATATTCACAAGATGGCATTCTATTTCACACATAAGGTCATAAGGTAGTGGGAACATTTTCTTTAGTGGTTGTAGGTGTCAGGGATTTGAATAAATTAGCAAGTGATAAATAGTATACGAAAAATGATACAGGAATTTAAAATTACAATTCGTCAATTGCAGAAGTAGATGCAGGAGCATTAAACTCTCAAAGTATATAAGATAATTTAAAAAATAATAAGATGGTAATTAGATTAGTAGCGGAATTGTGACTAGATCATGTGTTCCACTTCAACTTAAAATTATTTTTAAAAACAGGAATAGTCCATTTCTGTAGGTTTAATTCTTTAGAAGTCATCATAAAAGAGCACAATTACCTCTTATCTTTGCAATAATTGAAAGATCTCAACTACATCAATAAGTGTGCATTTCAAATATTAACCAAAAATGATTTGTATTTATTTTGAAAGAGGTTCAAATACAATACAATACATTTAATTTCCATTGATCCCAATATAAGAGACTGGCTCTGTGGGATTTCGAAAGTTGTCAATTTACAGATAAATAATTGCATATTAAAAAAAGATGTATAGGCATAGCATACATAGTACATTAAACAACTGCCTAGAAAATTACACATTACCAAAAGCTGTACACTCATAGCATACATAGTACGTTAATTATGTAACTACATTTACACAAACTACTGGCAGTTTATTGAAAATGTATGTAGAAAATGCTCCTCATTCAGTAATCAAAATTGATAAAATTCTCAAAGAAAGAATTTATTGACTTTTAAACAAAATCAATCTTGTATATTTATTCCTAATGGAATCTCCTTTATTTACATAGTTCTTGCCCCAGTAGTTAAATCTAAGTGATAAATAATTTCTTATAACTGCCCTTATAAGCAGGCTGTGTGGTTGTGCAACACACCTTGGTCTAGGGAGTGCTCATTGAGCTGACTGAATATATTTTCACTCAGTAACATTTGTAAAACTATGGTTTCTGTTTTCAAAATATTTACTTCATTTTAAAAAAATGCACAGACATTAGTGCGAACACTTCTATGGAACACTATTTCAGAAAAAACATTTGGTACTACATTTCATCTCAGTCTTGTTGATGACAGTGATGTTCTATCCATTTGATCTTCTGAAAAATGAGCTGAACATAAAAAACTGTAATTAGTTGGCATCCAATTTTGCCTCCTGCAAGCTTTGATCCATTTTGATCGAATATCTTCATTCTTTGGAGACCTGTATCAAAGAAAAAATATTCTATGTATTGGCTACACAGCAGTAGTTCTTTTTAATATGAAAAAGCAACAAAACTGTTTGTTCCTAAAGTCCTTAAATTTTGGTTTATGTTCAAATAGATTATATTTCCACATTCCATTTCAGTAATTTTAAAATCTTTGATGGGAAAGATTACAAAATCAAGAAAATTAGGTTTAGACCTATTTAAAAACAGAAGCAAGTCTTATATGAAATTTTAAAAATAGCCTAGCAGAATGGTAAGGACTTTAAAACAATTGAAACCTTCAAAAGAATTCATGGCTTACTCAGAAGATATTACAATGGTAGTGGATACCTATTTAAATTCGCCAGCAGCATTAGTGCAAGGGGATTCTATCATTACCGTGGTGCCACAATCTGATGATGAATTCTTAAGGAACTCGATGAGACAAATCGAAAATATATATTGATATTTCGCTTAGTTCTCGCCGGGAAACGCAACCCACTGTTAGCGCTACAAAGAAGAAACTGCTCCCGGCGAGCGAGCGGTCAGCTTCCGGCATTGTTCGACCGTCGGTCGCAGACTATTTCATAATAATTACGCTTCATAAACTTCATAGACTTGTATGTGCTAAGCATTTAAATGTGACGTAATTCATTAGCTTACCTTATAAAAGATGCTGGAAGTGTTGACCCTCTTGTGTAATGCACATTTCACATCTTCTGAACATTTTTCGAGACACACGCTGCCCTAACTGACTTAATGATTTTTTGGGTGACTGTTCTAGTCGACAAGCGATATCGTCAATTTTCTCCTCTGTGAGAATACGGTTGACCGACAGTCTCTTTTTGTTAAAAAATGAACCCGTTTCTGTTACTTTTTTAACCAGACGCAGAATTGTTGATTTAGCTGGCAGTAAACCGCCAGGAAATTCGCGACGAAATTTACTGCGACACTTTTTAAACGACTTCTTCTTCACATATGTATCGTAGAGAAATATTCTTTGTTGCAAAACTGTAACGTACCATAATTTTACTCACACTCAAACACGGTACAGATCAGTAAGTGTTTTTTTTTTTTTTTTTTTTTTTTTTTTGCTGTCATCAGTCTTTAGACTGGTTTGATGCATTCCTCCATCCCTTCCTATCCTGTGCTAACCTTTTCGTTTCTACATACCCCTTACAACCCACGTCCTCATATATCTGCTTCATATATTCTAATCTCTGTCTACCTCTACAGTTCTTACCTTCGACTGTTCCCTCCACTAACAAATTAACCAATCCAGCATGTCTCAAAATATGACCTAAAAGCCTGTCTCTTCTTCCTGTAAGCTTCTTCCACAAACTTCTTTTCTCGTCCATTATTTCCAAAACTTGTTCATTTCTTACTTAGTAAGTGTATGAAGCCCCAAACCAGCCAAACCGCAAAGAAACGTTTATTCACAACACTGATTAATAAGAGATTGAAGTCACAAACTAGCTACAATGCAAAGAAACCGTTCTTAACAATGTAAGGGTCCCATTATACTGCGTCACTGCACTGTTGGGGCAGCGGAGGTGTTAAACAGTACGGTGATTCACGGTGCCGTGTGGCGGGAGTTGCTGGCTCCACTGACCGAGCAAGTTGCCGACGGCAACAGACTGGGAGGGTAGCGTTTTCCGGCGAACGCCCTGTATAATGTCTCAAAAGTGAGGTGGTTAGATCAAAATGCAGCCTGGACCAAAAGAAAAAAGAACTAGGCGAGATATCAAAAAAATTTGTTCTTTACTTTCAATTAGTTTCGTTAAGTTACATAAGAATTCATATAATCACGGTAATGATAGAACTGGCCAGTGCAATTATCTTGCTACCATATATCAAAAGTCGCAAGCTTGTGTCACTAACAACGTGCTCAATAAATTACTAATAACAAATAAATAATTTGTACCTTATGCTATAAAAAGAATACCCTGCAACAGGCTGCATTTCAACCTAATCACAATTTGACTTAATGTTGCCGCTAAAGAGTTAAACGACGCAAATGCAACTTATTGTGAATTAAATTTCAGATAACAACAAAATGTACTTCATTACGATTACTAGATCGCATATCACAAATAATCACATTTAATTTCATCAAACACTTTCAACATAAATTAGGTACAACTGGACTAAAGCACATAGAATGATGTATTCGCTTCATTGCGATGTAAACTTGATCCACACGTGAAAAATAGTGAGATAAAATGGTTCTCTGCATCAGCAAATATTTGATAACACCATCGTCCTATTGAGAGCTGTGAATAAACTTTTTAACAGGCACTGTAAATCTATAATGACATTTACTATGTTTTGCAGACGCCGCACTACAAATACTTCAAGAACAATAATTTCAACGTTACTTACCTATGGAAAGTTATTCCAGGTTGTTTTTTACTTGTTCTGTTTTTGCAACCATAGGCAACACAATTTGGCATTATAAAACACCTTGAAATATCCAAACATGAAATGTTCACACCAGGAAGCTAATGAAAACAGACCAATGTTTTGAACTCACGAAGATGGCGGCTCCGGAGACAGGCTGCTTCACAGTTTAAGCGACACCTGGTCTCCCCTCTATTCCTACCTCCATGCGCAGAATAAGCAGTATTTCGTCTCCAAATATTTCTTTCCTCCATGGATACTATAAGTTACAAGTACAATTAATGCTGGAACTAATGTGATAAGATGGAGTAATAGTTTCATTATTGAATCCATTTTAGAAGTTGAGTAGAAGTGTAAATGATGTTATCAGCAATTAAATGCAGTTTAAGAATACCTATTAATTAAGATTATAATAATTAAAAAAGACCATTAGCAATGGCAATCTTTATAAATGTTTCAAGTTCATGTTAATAATTAAAAACAAGTGTACAAAGAAGTTGATGTAATCAGGGTTAGAATGGCTATTGCAGAAGTATGAGGACCATGGCAAATTAAAACATACCAACGGTTATGCGTTACTTCGTCCCCTTGAAATGTATAATAGCATAAGAGTTTTACTTTAATAACAAATAGACAGAACCTCAGAGGTGAATAAAATTCGGAATAGGTAAAGGTAAAATTCAAATGAAAACCAGAATGTTGGTTAATCATAAGAAATGAATGCATGATTGTAATCTAAATAAAATTTTAATGGCAGTTAAGAAAACACAACCAACTGCAATGCAATATAAATAAACGTGTTAATTTGAAGAGCTAATCTTAGAAATATTTAACAGTGAAATTCACAAGGGAGAAAGGTAAAGAAAGATGAATTATGAAATTGCATATTGTATTAACGCGAAGTATCGCATGTTTGTAACTAAAATATTGCTGTAAGAGTGTTGAACTATTGTAAAGATTATCGTCCACGAGTTACTTGATTACGTTTTATACTGGAATATATAAGAACCACTTAAATAAACACGTTACAAAGGAAACTTTAAAATAAGGAGTGACGATGATTTAAGAGACCAAGAAAGGTGAATATGAGGGAATAAGAAAAAGTGCACGCATATTAAATCATATTATCAATAAATTGAAGCAAGTTTAACAAGGAAGTAAACAGCAGTAAAATAAATTAAAATAAGATATAGGGAGCGGCAGTAACACGAGTCACAAATGTAATCGTAATGTATAACAGACAAAGGTAAGGCCAATAATTAATTATATGAGAAATTCTAGAGGTAACGTACCTACGATGTGGAACGAGAGGATGGTTAGGTGTTAAATAATGTAGCTAAGAGATTATAAGGAGGGATCTAAAAAATGATCTCCGTGTAATATGGAAGACGGGGAAATACCTTCCAAAAATCCGTGGGTGTGCTTGCGGTGATAAAAATAAACCAGGATGGTTTAAACAAAGTCGCTAAGGAAGGCGAAAATTGCAATAGAGCGGAGTCGCCCAGGAGAGGCAAGAATTGAAGAGGTTAGATGATGTCGCCGGTAGAGGCGAGATTTGAAGAGGGCTGCGAGGAAAGAGAAAAAGGTGACTAGGTGACGCCAATGATAGCCAGGTGTCAGTGGACTAAATTGTCCCTATGCTGACAGAGTAAAGTTGTTAAAGGTCAAATGGAGGTTGAATGATCAGTGAAGCAATATTATAGAGAGGGTAGAATACCATAAGTTATATAAGATATTACGCATGGAATGATTTGGAGGGTAATGGGTAATTAAAGAGAGATGACGAAAGGTTCGTCATGGGAATTATGGAGGAGCTGTCGAAGTAATAGTAACAAAGTGGTCGTTACTAGTTAACTGGCGCAAGACGACTGGAGGTCGTCAAAAGTAAATTGAGGGTAAAATAAAGGTATTGTTGAGGAATGCAATATCGGGGAATGGAAGTGAGGTAAGAGAAAACCTCTAGGCGAAGGGTGTTAAGGAGATTAAGGGGGTGTAGGTGCGAAGTCTACCTTAAGAGGTATATAGGCAGGCAAGGAACTCTGTAATGTTATCCCGCACTAGGTAATGAATGAAGAACCCGTGGGAGGGGGGGGGGGTGCAAAGAACTCTCTACTGTTACTGTTAAGCCGTGCACGGGGGAATGTGTCACGAAGAACCAAGTAAGGTTGAAGAAAAGGGGAGGACAAGGGACTCCATAATTAACTAAGACATGAACCGGGGATGGTTACACAAAACGAAGAAGAGTGATAAACGTTAGAGTTTTCGTGGGAACTATTGAACTGTGAAGAGTTCGTTAGCTTTCAGAGGACGTTGCGGTCTACATCAGATAACCGTAAGTGTGTCGCTGATGAAGTATGACGTCAGACGTTGAACGGGTAGTATAGTGGCGCAATGAACGTGTGTGATAGCAGATGTATTTGGAATATAAAGCTAAATTAATTAATAAGTCGCAGGGAAAAATTTTATGCATTAATAGGGTGAATCAGATCAAATATCTCTTATAATTATTGGTAATTAAGAAGAAGAACTGAAAAGAAAATTATAGTCTAAGAAACTCTAATATAATTAACTGTATATAGGCTACATATGCAGCATAATTATATAGAATAAACAGCAGAGACGGTCGTAAAATGAATTTAATCTGTGAGAATTGATTAAAGTAGATAGTAGAGAAAAAAAGGGTAACTTTTTTGAATTAAAATTAAGGAGTAAATCGAATACTTTTCATAGTAGACACGAAAGGTGCATTCTATGCATATGCAGAAAATGACGAGATTAAGTTAGTTCCTAAGTGTTAGTTTGGTGTATCATTGAAGTAATATTGGTCCCGCAGAAATATTTAAGAGTAGTGTTAACGGAAATGAAGCCATATATGTGTATAATTGTTGTATTCAATGTATTAAGATGTTAGGGGAGAATGAGATCTTAGTCCCTCGAAGTGATATCGGGGAGGATTAAATAAACCATTAACTATAGATAAGAGAATAGGGAAGTTAAATTGAGTTAATCAGCTAACCATTCTTGTTGCATTTACATAATAACAGTCATCCTGATTGAGTAACTAAGATCATATTAACATACTATTGAGTGATAACAATCTCTCCAGTTATATGTAAAGAGTAATGTTAAAGAGTAACTGTACATTTAAAGCATAAGGGAGTACTGAAAAAATCAAATGAAAAGTCATCATTGTTATTAGAATAAGTGGTGTAAAGTCATAAGTATTTGAAGATTACAGATCACCACATTGCTAAATATAGCTTAGGAATTATTGCATGCAGCATCTTCGTAATTACTGAGTAAACTGGGGTTCTAAGAAAGTAAAAATTTATGTTAATGACTCAGATTTAGTTGTAAAACTACATTGTGGAAATAAAACCATTCATGTGAGTCTATATGGAGCTGTATCACTAGAGGGTCATTAATAATTGTGAATTAAAAGGCGCACAATTAACTCTGTTAATGTCAAAAGAGAGTATATAATAAAGTGTTACTAAATAACAATGGAAATTTAAATTGCTCTATAGAAAATGTGTCAAGCATTTTTATATGGATGTGTCAGTCTGAAATGTAATAAATAAATAAATATTCTGTAAATAGAATTAAAAGTATATTCCACTAATGCAAAATTTTAGAGTGTTCTAGTAACCTGTGTTGAATAAAAACAAGTAAGACGCTGAGCTGACCTTAATGTAGCAAGCTGACGTGACGTCGCGAAGTCATGTCAACTGTTGGAGCAGCAATGGCTCAGCTCATGGGGACGCCTATATATCCACTGAGTCATGCCAAACCATAATCCGCATGTTCGGCACCGCCACAACAGTTCAGTCCAGTCCAAATAAAAACAAAATAACACACATTAACTATTTTATTTACAAATAAACCAATACCTCAGAAACATGAAGAAAAATAAATTGTAATTAATTTCAAGGAAAACCTGTAATAGTTTTTAAGTAATTTTGTAAACTGCGTTTACAAAACACATCCTACATGGACTTCCGACTTGGCGAAGCTACGACCTGAGAAGTATCTCGCCAGTACCCAAGCACCTGTCATTACTGCAAGCTGGTAAAATGACCTCACGCAGCAGGTTAGTGAGGAGTATTGCCCTCTCCACACAGTGGTAATAGGAAGGGGGATTCTTTTTAAACCCTGGGGGCAGGGGTCTGTCTATCTCTCTACGAAAGTCTTTCAATGTACCACGTCGATGCCGAGGTTGTCGCCGCCGGCGCCGCCGAGGCGACGGTCGCAGACGAGAAGATGATGCCAAACGTTTAACACTAAGGTGGGCTGTACTATGATAGCGGGGTGTGGACAGTCAGATGGTCAAACTCATGGGCATAGTCTTGTAGAGATGTTATCAATACTCCATTTACTCGCATTCGGGAGGACGGCGGTTCGAATCCCCGTCCGGGCATCCAGATTTGGGTTTTCCATGGTTTCCCAAATCACTCCAGGCAAATGCCGGGATGCTTCCTTCAAAAGGCCATGGCCGAATTCCCTCCCATTCCTTGCCTCCCATCCTTTCCCGTCTCTAAAGACCTCGCTGTTAAGAGATGTAAACCAGTTAAAAAAAAATACTCCATTTAGTTTGGGCTGCGAGGAGCCCATCAGTGACATGCTCGCCTAGTCCTTGGCCCTATCTCTAATGTTTTGTTTCAAAGCCAATTAAACACTGTAAATATTTACGTATGCCATCAGTAATTGCTCATGTAAATAAATGTGTAAATATGTAACTGCCTTTTACAGTTTAATTTATTCTAACCTTCTCAGTCATTCCTATGTTAATGTCTGAAGGGACTGAGCCACAAAACCTGTCAGGGGTTGCAGTAGGGACCTAAGACGAATATTCATACCGGAACCATGGTCGATTTCTATGGCTCCAGTGGAAGTTAACCCCGTCCACTCTTGTCAATCAGCTGACAGGGTCACGCCAACCGCTATTAACTGCTACGGTTCGCCCGGCCGAGCCCTCGCTGAGTGCGGCTTTGTTTACGCCTAAGCTGTTTACCTGCCCTGGAATGCCGAGTTAGACCGGACCGCTGTGTACTGAATACGTCTGGAGCATTGTGTGTGGCGTTCTTCTGCTGTCGCTCTGTGATTTGAAACCGCAGATACAAAATAAATACAGTTAATATAACATCTAAAGTTTTTCAGTTTAAAGCTCCTCTAAAAGTGAATGTCTGCGTAATCAAACATGCCGGTACTTCATATACTATATAGATATTACAGCAACTGAAATGTTTTTAGTTTGTGAGCGTAGTAATTTATCTGGAGAGAACCTTTCCGAATACCTTTCACAAATTCTGCAAAAATTTTCCAGCCTTCTTTTTGACCCGGGTTAATATATTTTTAATTTTTTGTTTGTTTTGTATTTCGTTTAGTTTTAGAGGCGTATAAATGTAATATAATTATTACTCTGCAGTTAACCATGGTCAGTAATTCTTTTTGAGTGATAAGCCTTGAAAAATGGTACAACACACAGTGATACTTTACATGTTCTGCATTGGTTTCTCGACGCACTTTCTGTATCGAACATACAGCGCATTTACGCATTGGCGTGCTCTTCTTTGAATTTGCAATATGAATGAAATTTGGAAAAAAGGTCTCAAAAAGTTGCGAGGGTGATTTCTAGGGGGAGGGGGGGGGGTGGCGTCTCACGGACCTGATCTTAAAAGACGGGGGGGGGGGGGGGGGGGTCAGGAAATCCTGAAAAATACCTTATGAAATTTAAATTTATGGATGCAACAGACGAAACTCTGCAACTGGCATTTTTCGTCCGGTTACTACTCGGCGAAGAGCGTGAGCATTTAAAATGCAGTGTTCGAGAATGTGGAAAAAGAACTTTTTAAACCACTTCATAGTGAAAATATAGTGTGAATTGATTCTCGCGTATCTGTTGGTCTCATCAGCAATAGATATCATATGATATTCCGTTAGAAATATCAGGAAAAATGACAAACTGCTGGAATGTTAACGTAATCCACACTTGTGTCCTGCAGCTTAATCGACAAGCACATGCTGTCAAACGCGTCACTAAAGCATTCTCTTTTTCCACACATTTCGCTCGTACAATCTGTAACTTCAAATTCTGAAAAATGGTCATTTTCCACTAGCTGATGTACACAGCTTAGGAAAATTACATCGAGATCCTGTCGAAGGGTTATCACTGTCATCCATATCAAAGTGATCATATTCACTGTCGCTTCTCGTAAGAATCTCCATGATTTCTTCCGCGGTACAAACACGACGGCGTATTCGGGAGGACGATGGTTTGAATCCCCGTCCAGGCATCCAGATTTGGGTTTTCCATGGTTTCCCCAAATCACTCCAGGTGAATGCCGGGATGCTTCCTTCAAAAGGCCATAGCCGAATTCCTTCCCATTCCTTGCCCCCCATTCTTTACCATCTCTAAAGACCTCGCTGTTAAGAGACGTTAAGCAGTTAAAAAAAATAATGACTGTATGCCATTTTCTCAGCGAAAACTAAAAGGAAAAGAGCAACACAAATTAGTTCACAGCTGCCAATGCTCAAGGGCCGAATGAGAAAAACAACTAACCACCCTGGGTGGAAATATGGCTTATAGCCAGGCCGCTAAGAGGCTAGCGTGTTAACACGTCTGGAGCACAGACAGGGCGGCGCGTGTATACACGTCTGGAGCACAGACAGAGCGGCAAGACGGCGCGTGTATACACGTCTGGAGCACCTGGGCGCAGTAGTAGCCACGCGCGTTAACGCGTCTACAGCAGTCAAAGGGTTAAGTCCAGTATTTAAAAGTGGGAATGTTAATGATACTTACAATTATAGACTGATCTCGTTATCTTCAATATGTTGCAGAATTTTAGAACATATCACCTATTCAAATGTCATGAGTTTTTAGATGAGAGATAGCTTTCAAACACAAATCAACATGAATTCAGAAATGGCCGATGCTACAAGGCACAACTTGCACTTTAATTCACGACTTGTGCCGTGTTGTAGATAAGCAGTCTCAGATTGAGATAGTTCTATTAGATTTTAAAAAGCTTTTGACACTATGCCTTACACTGCGTTACTTATGAAACTTCGTAGTTATCGCATATCTAGACAAATATGCGATTGGGTTTCAGTCTTTCTGAAGGGAAGAACAAAGACTGCTAGTTCTCGATGGTAAGCGTTCATCATTGACCGAATTGAGATCCAGGGTTCCATACATTTATGGTTTGTGCGACTTGGTAAGAAGAAGAAAAGACTGTTTGCTGATGATATCATTTATCGTGAAATAAAAACCTAGAACGACTGCGCTTTGTTACAAGTCGATGTTATGAAAATAATCGCGTGGTGCAAAGACTGGTAGCTGGAGTTAAATGCTAAAAAATACCAATCATGTATATAGTAAAAAGGTGACATCATTTAACTCTGAATATGCAGTTAATTGCACTATTCTTAAAACTGTAGATTCCGCTAAATACCTAGGAGTAACAATTCGTAATATTTGATGTGGAATGAACATATAGAGAAGGTAATTGCGAAATCAAACTATATGCTCGTAATTTAAAACAGTGTACATCAGAAGTTCAAATCGATTGCATACAAAGCACCGGTGCGTCCTCACTTAGAATATTGTTCTGTATGGATCCCCATCAATAGGGGTTAATGGAAGCATTGGAGAAAGTGCAAAGAAGAGCCGCCCGATTCGTGACGGGTATATATATCTGGAGGGAAAGCGTAAGTGCAATGTTAAGGATTGCAGTCGTTCCACGACAGATACACCAACATGTGCCAAATGCCAAGGACCTCATTCAGCCGCATATGAAGGCTGTCCGGTTAGGCGCAACCTGCAAAACACAACTTACAGGAAACGACAAACCAACACTGCCAAGACCGATGATCTGCCAGTCAAGAACCGACGAGAAGAGGAATACTGTCGTCAAGGGGGGAAAGAGTGATGCTCTAAGCATGCAGACAGAAGATCAACTATCCCCCTACAACATCCAACGCCACAACACGCTCGAGACCCTACCACAAGGAAAGGAGTGTAACCGACACCAAGATGGGATGGAAAGGACTCGACAAGAACAGTTGACCAAACTGATCCAACTGATGACTCAACTACTCGCAATCATAATCCCCCGGAGGTACTAATAAAAATCAAGGACTTCACGTCCACCGAAATCAAACCCCAAATACAATTGTAAACCCATGATGAGTAAAATAAAGTTTATCACAAAATAAAATCCCATTCCCGATGGCTGAAAAGAGCCACTGCTCTCTAACAACCCGCCTCTGACCCTCAGTCAGGGGAATAAAAGTTAATTTAAAAAAAAGAAAAAAATATACATAAAGAAAAAATAATAAAAAGTGCTATGTTGAAGGAATTGGGTTCGCAAGATCTGGATCATAGGAGCCATTGCTCTCGTCAGAAGTTAATTGAAAAAATTTATGACAGACCTATTTCAGGATGACAGTTAACACTTAATGACTGCCAGCTACATTCATATCTAGGAATACCTAGAAAATAAGATAAGAGATATCAGGGCCAGGGCCGATTTATTTCTATACACAATTTTTACACCAGCGATTAGGAAATGGAATAGGAAGGATTATCGAGCGAGAAAGAATCTATAGTAGTAGTTCTCGATAAGCCGCTCTGGCCATCCTCATCTGCGTTTTCCATTGTTTCCCAGATCGCTTCAGGTGAGTGCCGGGATGATTCCTCAAATTAGACCATGGGCGCCTCCTTCCATATCCTGTATATCCCTTCTTATGCACAAACGATTACACATTAGGATAGGTGCAATGCATCCTCCGCCACCCACTTTTAGTAAGTCGAGGAGTAATAATAATAGTAAAATGTAATTAGTGTTGAAGTGCTGTAAAGGGTTGCTGGGAAGAGGAAACTATTCCAAATCATAACAGAAAAAAAAAAAAAAACAAAAAACAAAAAAAAAAAGAACTGCATGGGTACACATGCCTAATATCGGTTAGGACTCCCGAGAGCACGCAGAAGTGCCGCAACACGGCGTGGCATGGAAGTAGTGCTGGAGGGAACTGACACCATGCATCCAGCAGCGCTGTCCAAAAATCTGTAAGAGTATGAGAGGGGGGAGATCTCTTCTGAATGGCAAGTTGCAAGGCTTCCCAGATATGTTCAATAATGTTCTTGAACAGTCCCCTGCTGATATGCAGGGTCCTTGAATTCATGAGGTTGTCTGCATACCCGTACACGTCTATCCGCTCGATGCAATTTGAAACGAGACTCGTCAGACCAGGCAACATGTTTCCAATCATCAACAGTCCAATGTCGATGTTGACGGGCTCAGGTGAGGCGTAAAGCTTTGTGTCGTGCAGTCTGCAAGGGTACACGAGTGGGCCTTTGGATCCGAAAGTTCATATCGATGATGTTTCGTTGAATGTTTCGTACGCTGACATTTATTGATGGCCCAGCATTGAAATCCGCAGCAATTTGCGAAAGGGTTGCACTTCTGTCACGTTGAACGATTCTCTTCAATCGTAATTGGTCCCATTCTTGCAGTATCTTTATCCGGCCGCATTGTTATCGGAAATTCGATGTTTTACCGGATTTCCGATATTCATAGTGCACTCGTGAAATAGTCATACGCAAAAATCCCCACCTCATCGCTACCTCGGAGATGCTGTGTCCCATGTCTAGTGCGCCGACTATAACACCTCGTTCAAACTCACTTAAATCGTGATAACCTGCCATTGTAGCAGCAGTAACCGATCTAACGCCTGCACCAGACACCTGTTTTCTTATATAGGCGTTGCCAACCGCAGTGCCGTACTCTGAGTGTTTAAATATTTCTGTGTTTGCGTTCACATGCCTATACCAGTTTCTTTGGCTCTTCAGTGTAGTTTGTGGAGGAGAGTGAGAAGAAGAAGGAGGTGCAAGATCACATATAACATCAAAGGAAATGAAAACTATATGGGCATGAAGAGAAGGGCAGATGTAAGGGGTTCAGAAATCCCTGTAATATTTTGTGGCAGCGTTGGCGAATATACCTTTCTGGCTGGTGGCAACTCGCAGCCGCACGCAACACGAGGCGAGTGCGTGTGATCTCCATCAGCAGATCCCACCAAGTACTCCTGTACTCGCAGCTCGCGACAGTTGCTGGGCGGACGCATTGTGATATACATGGATTAAGAGAGCTGCCAATCATATAGATTTTTACCCCCCCCACCCTCTCCCCTTTCGGCAGTAACCTACTAAATCCAGACTAGCAAAGCTACCAAGTTAAGTCAGGAGCTACCGTTCTGGGTTTCTTGTTCATGAATTGGAGGATACTATGAACTTGTAATAAATCAGAACTTTACTGGCAGCAACTGTTCTCACTTCTCAAAGTCTTCATATATACATCAGACCAATAAGACATTAAGAGCTCATTGCAGCTAACATTTCAATATATATAACGCCTTGAGAGATTTTGGTTGCCATCAGTAGCCCATTGTCTTATGCAGTTTGATAATTCTGCCTTATCTAAAGATTATCTGTGTTAGAGACAAGAAGATCGTCACCCCGAAGCAACAAGAAACATCAAGAAAAAGTCAGTATCAGGCAGGTTAGTTAACATCAGACCAGGTAGACAATCAATCAACAACCACTCGGCCACCAAACGAACTGTGGTGTCATCTGCGGCACTCAAACCTTGCACCACACACACTGGAGCTCCATTACACAGAAGATTGGAGAGCAGCCATGTAGAAACCTGCGTTATGGCATTATACTAATCATGATGATGGTAGTTTCTTCCACGAGTAACAAAATGTCATCAGCAAAAACCAAAAGCTTAGGTGATCTTTGTACTCGTTCGATCACTGATTCCATCCCTATATCCCAGAATATGGGACCACAAACCGAACCTCGAGGACGTCCTTTAGTCTGAGTCTTTGTAATGGACGAGTTTTGGCATCTCAAGGAAGCAGTTCTAAACATGAAATAGTCCCCGAGGGTATGGAATCATATTCTCCTTCAGCGCTGCAAACAGGGCGGGCCGCCACAGATTGTGGAATGCCCGCGAGAAGTCCACAAAAATGCCCACTATGTACTTTTTTTGTACTGCTATTAATTATTTCCATCGACCGACTTATGGAATCCTTTGTTGACTTTCCATTCAAAATGCATACTGACAGCGAAATGTTCCCTTGAGTTCCTGGTGCTTTTTAGTTTCTTGTATAGGATCCTCTCTTGAACTATTCCAAACATATTTAATAAACAAAGCGGCCAGTAAGCTTTGGACCTAAGAAACGAACAGATGAACTACTGGCCAACTATATATAATATTCAGAGAGCAGGTGCTGAAATATAAATGTATCCCAAAATAACTGGTAGTAACAACATTAAACAGTTCCTTCACTTATACAAAGGGCACTTTCAGAGCTTAGATGCCAAGTTTAAATGTCGGAACAGTCTACTTTAGCATCTGGCTGGAATTTCATGGGGAACTGATACGGATGCATTAAGAACAATAGCCTTGGCATTGGTATACTCCACAGATGAACACTGCTCCAGTATATGGCTCAATAGCTCTCACTTCCAGATGCTAAAAGTTCAACAGCTATACCATAACTGACACGCTTCTATCTACACCTGTCCAGTGACTGTCAGTGCTCAGGAAAATCCTTCCACCTCATATCAGAAGATAAAAAGTTCCTTACCCAATTATGATCTAGAAGCCTGAACAATGAGATGCTTCCCATCCACGGAGATATTAGACAATACAAAACGCGGCTGAAGCCATTCTGCCCTGCCTGGAATATTTCTGTAGGACTAATATCAAACTCTATCTGTACATGTAGCAGTGAATCAAAATGGGCATTATCAACGCAACAGGCATTGTTGTCTACTTGGAATAATTTAAATCATATTAGATTTTGAGCGGGATAAACTGCTTTCGCTCTCGACACCGGATGACGAACAGATTCACCTTACTGCCACTGCGGTGAGATCGCACAAGCTGTTTTGCACATTGTGCAAGATTGAACAACTCCGTGACTTCCCTGAAAATCTTTAAAATTTCAATTCGGCACTGCCGTAGCCTGTGACCTGGATGAAGCTTTATCGACGTGATGTTGTAGAGATAATAGCTGGTCATTTTACTTTCCAGCTGAGGGCATTTTCCAATCAACTAATCATATGTTTTTTTTAAAAAAAATAGTTCTGTAATTTAAGTATAATTGTTATTTGAGTTCCATTTCATAATTTTCCATATGTTTCATATAGCATCAAACGCTAAATAAAATAAATAAATAACTTATGTCATCACATATTTCTTGTCTTCTGGTGTCTTGGGCATCATCAGATATTTGTTGACGGGATAGGCACCTAATAAGTGGGCAGAGACCTGATACTGGGGCGGAGGAGCTGTGTACCCACAACTGACTTTAGGGGACATATGTAGATAGCGACCAACAAATTATTAAATTTGGATAGGAGCGGTATCTTCTAAGATAGACACTAACTTGGATTTTTGGGACATATTTCTCTATCAAATAAGATTAAGAATAAGATGTAGAGTGACGCCACGTGACCATGTAGATACACGCAGGGCCATCTGGTATTATTTGATAAGAGGAGAAGGATTCACGACGCGATTGGCTAATGATCTTTACAACCCACTATCTTGATTTTTTATCTTTAAAAAAAGAAAGTGTCTTCTCTATAGGTTAAGGGGTGCATACCTATGCTGGACACCTTGTTGAAAAATGTAGATCAGCCGCTCATTTCTCCAAAAAAAAAAAAAAAAAAATCACTATTAACCTGGATCAGTTTTTACTGTCTGAGTCGTTTATGGGCAATCACGTATCGACGAATTTACCGCAATGCATTGCCTCCGATCATTCAAGCAAGCCTGGCGCGAGTTGCATGTAACGGCATCCTCACAGGGGCACCTGGTATTGGGACTCTACGGACTCAGCTCGTCACCACTGAGGGTGCAGTCAAGGACTCTCTCTACCCTGGCGTCAGGGGAAGGAAAATCTTAGACAGTAAGCGACTGGCTCACGTGCCACAGTAATAACAAAGTTGTTGCAACTCGCTGTAATAAGGATCTGGGCCAGGTTCCGAATAAATGGCCAAATTGGCTACATTTTCACCAACTCCTTTAAGAGAGCGTTTCGAGAGAAACGTGTCCGGAACCGCATACTGATGGTTACACACATCAAAGTTTCGCCGTTAGTTTTATGGCGCTAGATTGTTCAACGTTTCTGGCTGCCAGTAGAACCAAAGCATCATTCACTGCAATTTGCCGCTAGTTTCTTTGCTGAAAATCCACTGCCCCTATAAACACTGGCAGGTATTTGCATGCCCGCCGTTGGCTGTTTGAACGCCCGCGTGCAATACCGAGTATGCCGTCCCGGCAGCCCAGTCTACGCATTATCAGCATACTATATTTAAATCAGACCACAGATATCAAAACTGGCCAAGGAACATCAGATGGGACTGTAATCAGGAAAGGTGTTCGCCAGGGCTGTGTACTATCACCTCTCTTCGTCAACATTTATTCCGAGGTAATTTTCAGGGAAGGGTTGGAGAACGAAAACAGTGAGATCACTATAAACGGAAGAATGATCAATAATATCAGGTATTCAGACGACACTGTTGTAATAGCCAGTGATCTACCTGCACTCCAACACATAATAGACAATTTAGCTCAGCACAGTAAAGAGTTTGGTCTGCTTGTCAACTACTTCTACATCTACATCCATACTTTGCAATTCACAAACATTGTGAGTGGCAGAGGGTGCTAAGCACCAATCTTAATTCTGCGCATTCCAATCCCGAATAGTACGATGAAACAAAGAATACATAAATGCATCAGTATGGTATCTTAATTCTCGAATCTTATCCCTCCGGTCATTGCGACCCGAATGGGTTGGAGGAAGAAGTTTCTCACTGCACTCATAGGTCATAGAATTTTGCATATTCTCCAATAAATTTAGACGTAACTGACGTCGTCTGTCTTCCAAACTATCCCTACCCAATATATGTGTCAATTCTGTGACGCTTTCATAAGGGCTGTAACAACCAGTCACGAATCGAGCGGCTCTCCTCTGTACCCTTTCCACTGAGTCAATCAGGCCATTGCGATACGGATTCCAAACTCCACAACAGTAATCTAGATGCGGACGCACTAGTGTTTTATACGCTATTTCCTTTGTCTGAGCATTACAATTCCTCAGAATACGACCTATGAATCGTAATTTAGAACTAGCTTTGCCTACGACGGAAGTTATGTGCAAGTCCCATTTCATGTTGCTTTGTACTATTACCCACAGATACTTCAGGGAATCAACCATGTCAACAAATGAATTGTTTTCTTTGTACTCGTGAGCAAACTGATTCTTTTTGTTACTTAATCGCATTGCCTTGCTCTTTATGCAATTAAGTGTAAGCTACCATTTACGGCACCATTCGGAAATAGCATCCAAATCGCGCTGAATTTCTAAGCAATCGTCAGAGCACCTTATTTCTCTGTAGATAACTGCATCCTCTGCAAACAATCGCAACCAGCATTTAACGTTGTCACCTAGATCATTTATAAAAATTAAGAAAAGACGTGGTCCTATTACACTTCCTTGAGGAACGCCAGAAGTAGTATCTAGCTTAAAAAAGGCTTCCCCGTCAACAACGACATACTGTGATCTACCAGTTAGAAAATCACGTATCCATTCGCAAATCTGGTCCGATATACCGTATGCTCGAATCTTCGCTAAAAGTCGGTTGTGTGGTACAGAATCAAAATCTTTCTGAAAATCCAAGAATATTGCATCAGTTTGCGAACCTGCATCGATAACTTTCATTACGTCATGGGAAAATCTCTTCCGAAATCCGTGTTTATACGGTGTAAGTAACTCATTCTCATCTAGAAACTTCATAATATTCGAGCATATGACATGGAATTACCTTGGCTGTTTTCCAGTCGGAGGGTACTTTTTCCTCTTCTAAAGATTTACTGAATATATCTGACAGAAATGGTTCAATTTCCTCCACATATTCCGAAAATACTCTTACGGGTATACCTTCGGGACCTGGCGCTTTATCCCACTTCAGGAGCTTTAATTGCTTTACAATACCTACGCTATCAATTTCTGCAGGATCCATCTCTAATTCTACACGATGTGGTAAAGTGGGAATGTTTTCCATGTTTTCGCGCGTTAATGAATTTTTAAATTCGGTGTTAAATACGGTAGCCTTGTCATGGCTGTCGTCAACTTCCCGACCGTCTTGTATTATAACTGGTTTATTTCTTAGGGTTTTCGGTGAGGCTCTTAGAGAGGGAATTGCAACGAAAGTCATCAAAGGCCTCACGCATCGCATTCTTAACATGTACCCTTAATTCATCTAACTTATCTAAATCGGTCCTCTGCATCGTCCTTCTTGATCGTGTATGTATCTTCCTATGCTTCTTGAGCAACCGTTTAACATCACGTGTACCATGATGGATCATCATTCCCTTCCCTGATTGTTAGTTTCGGCATATGCAAGTCAATACCTTCCCTGACTATACATATGAATCGTTGCCACATCTCTTCAACGGTGCCTCTTGCTACTATGAAGGTATGGTAATTATGCCTCAAAAACGTTCTAAAACACTCTTTTGAAGCTTTTTCGAATCTGTAATCGATCCTTTCTTTTTCCTTTTTGTGCATGGATGCTAATTTTATTGTAGCAATTATAGCTTTGTAATCACTTACACTAGTAGAAATGTCCGTGAATAATTCAGGCCTATTTGTAACGAGAATATCTAAAATATTTTCGTTACTGTTGAGGCATCACGTTGGTTCAGTTACGAGCTGCTCAAAATTGTAATCTGAGAAAAGGTCTAGAATGGTTTAGCAAGCTGCTTTATCCCTGCCGCCAGTAACGTGAACGTACTTAGTCCAGTCGATATATGGCAAGTTGAAGTCACCACCTAGCATTATTGTATGGTCCGGAAATTGACGAGCTATATTATTTACATTATTCCTTAAGGCCTCGGCAATTGTTACGTCTGCATCTGGTGGACGATTGAAGGAGCCGATCACAATTTTTGTCCTAGCTACATTGAGCAACTCTTCCAAGACAAATGTTGAATGTAGTCTTCTCTAAGAGAAAAATCCAGGCAACCCTACCAATAAAAGACAATAAGATCGAGCAAGTATCCTCCTTCAAATATTTAGGCATTGTGGCGGACGAGCAGGGTGACTGCAAGAAAGAAATCAAATCGAGAATAGAACAGGCCAGGAGACAATTTATTAACACGAACAAATTTTTAATAAGATCGGATCTCAGTCTGCAATTGAGAATGCGAATGATTCACTGCTACATGTTCTCCATTTTTCTTTATGGGATTTGAAAGCTGGACCTTTGACCAAAATCTAGAGAAAAAGATTGAATCTTGTGAAATGTATTGTATCGTCATCTCTTATGTATATCTTGGGTGCTGAAAGTCGCAAACGAAGAAGTACTTCATCGGGTGGGGAAACAAAAAGAATTGCTGCACACTATAAAGCAAAGGAAAACGCAATATCTAGGATACATTATGAGAGGCGAGAGGTACCAGTTACTGTAGCTCATCATTGAAGGGAAAATACAAGGGAAAAGATCTATTGGGAGGAGAAGGAATTTGAGGCTGAAGGACATTAGGAGATGGTACAATTGCACGTTCGAAGAGGCTTTCCATGCTGCAGTTTCACGCTCAACCTCCAATAGGAGAAGGCGACTTAAGAAGAAAAAGTGGTGGATCTAGAAATTTTAAGAACCGGAAATTGCCGCCCCTTCGAACATTATTTTCCGCCCTCATTGTAGCCACCCCGAGTGTCTCCGGCCGCCTGAAGCAGCAGTTCGTCGCGGCGACTGTCGATCACTCGGTTTGCCGCCCCCCTTGGCGTGCCGCCCGCGTGCGGTGCACGCCTTGCACGCCCGCTAACGGTGGCCATGGGTATTTGTCATTTCGAACTCGTCCCTTCCCACATTTTAAACAATAAGTGTCTGGGTAGTAAACACAACAATGCAAGTCATATCTTGGGACTGGCTAATCAAAGTTTCTTTTCATCAGTTCAAGTCTAGTTATTAAGCCGCGAAAGCATGATGCGGGACAGGGACGCACTGTGTGAGACGTGCGTCGCGGTGTTAGATACACTTGCTGATCGTATGTAACCCTCGATATTTGCCTGTGCTGATGTCTTCTAAAATCCAGAGATGAAATAACTATACCCTCAAATAGAGCGATCAGTTAGTGCTGTGGTTAAGGTGCTCGTCTGTAGAAGCCCTGGACGAATAGCATGGTCTGCATTACAACTTAGCCCCACTGCCCTTTAGTATGAAATTATATTTTATACGTAACTAGCTGACCCGACAGACCTGTCCAAATTTCAATAAATTTATTTGATATTTTTGTGAATTTGTGAAAAGCTATTGAACATGTTTAAACAAACTAAAAATGAGGGGAAAAAAAACGTTTTTCTGAGTGATCGTTGTGTTTATTAACGATTATGTCCATGGGTTTTCAGTTTGTTGAGGAAAACATTCAGAAATATGTATGGGAAATTTTTCATTCGATATGAATTCTTCCAGTAGCACACCGCTGAATTGCTCGAAAATATGATGTGCCTGGAATGTGATCGACTTCGGATCATGCGGTTTTGTTACAAAATTCAAATGAGTTATTTCCATCCCGAGAGCATAAGGGGGGGAATGGAATTACACATATCCGTCGTTCGAATCAAGAGTTATGGTACTGAGTTCGCCGAAAAATCCCCTAGAAAAAAGCACTCTCAGCTTTACTGAATTTTCCTGGCAACTTTTCCAATATTTCTTTCTTCAAAAACCTTATTCTGAGTATTAGGAACATTCTTTTTTTAAAAAAAGAGCCAAATCAGTACTTAGAAAAAGCACTCTAGTTTTTCCAGAATTTCCAATTTTCCGGGAATCTTTTCAAAAATTTCCTTCTCTAAAAACCATTTTCGGCCTATAACGAACATTAAAAACAAAAAAATAGCCAAATCGGTCTAGTCGTTTTCAAGTTATGCCGTTACCACCGAACAGCATTTCATTTGTTTATATAAATTGTGCAAGGTGCATTACAGCATGAGTGTGAAATTGTTTCATTTCGTATGCATTATGTTAGTACAGTAGTAATTCTTGCAACGTGAGAAAATACAGGAAAATAGTGTTAAACATAGTTCAATACATAGGGGACTAACAAACCGTAAAGAGATTAATTTCTGTGACTTTTCTCATTAAATCAGCGTGAAGGTTGCATAATCTTAACGGATCTGCTGCATAGATAGCGTATTTTTTCTTTTCTTTTAGTGTTTATGAAAATAATAAAGGCTTTCTATTTGCCATCTTTAAATAGGTCTTATTCGTAGTCTTCAGTTACACGGAATTCTGATATTTTTTGCCTCTTCAAGACAATATTTGGTACTAGAAAATGAAAATAAAAATAAAAATTGTAGAGTATTTCTACACATCAGGCGTTTGAGGCGACAGATAAATACTAGTTTGTTCCTAATATTGTCATAACACAATTTTATTCCGAAGTTACAAGAACCAAACAACAACAAACACTATAATATTGCTACTATCGTATCAGGTACAGAAACTGTTTTCGATCTTACTTTTAGATCGCAGGCTTGACGTCCAGATGGCGTTGTTATGCGCTGGCTGCTGGTCGCTGGCCAGCAGCCATTCAGTTGTGTGGGGAATATGCTGCTGGTGAGATGTGGTAAGGCTCGATCCGAGTAGCGTCGAACAAAACTGTCGCGAGAGATGTTTTTCAGAACACCTTCGCTTAGCGAACATCTTTAAAGTAGTTCTTAAAGTTTAAAAGTCTACAATCAATGCCTAAAGCGATTAGGAGATGGGTATAACATCCAGTGAAATGGGGTCCCATTGCCTGCGAGGGAAACGTTCTTTTCCTGTTTAGAGTAACTTTTGCGCAGAGTAGGTTATTATGAATTAGTGGAAATTAGCTTGTAAAATAGTACGGATTTAACATTTGGGTGCCATCTACTAAATTTACACCAGCATAATTACTGCATTACATTTTATTAGAAAAGAGTTGATTTTTCTGATAAAAACAAAGTATTTGATTTTGATGTAACATGGAACCGTTACCCTATAGCGTTAAGATATTCGGTGGCATCTTGCACTAGGCTTGTCTATTCCAGTATGACCTGTTTGTATTTAGCGTAGCCTATTAAGAGTTCTATATTAACATCAGATTAATGCCGTGTAATTGTTTCGTAGATGTCTAGCGATGCTGCCTCTGTAATATTTCAGTTTATAAGCTTTAGTTTGATTCAGGGCACGTGCGAGTATTTCCAGTTTACTCGGTCCGTCGTTGCAGAGTTTCCTTGCGGCCGTTCGCATTCGAACAGGAAGTCTTCAGGGACTTGCAACCACGTGTTTAAGCTGTTAAGACAAAGTTTTTAGATATTACCACTTTTCATTTTTTTAAATAGTTTAACTGCAAAAACGTTCGAATACTTCACATCCGATAACCTGGGATATTCTCAAGTGAGAAGTGTTTTGTTGGTGCGATACAATGTTAAGATCAATTTGTCAAATACGGGTCATTTAGGAGTATTTTCGATGTGAAATGCTGACATCACTAAATTTCTACTTTTCCCATTAATTGATTTTCAAATTGAATAAACCGCATTATGCTGATTATTATTAAGTTGCTTTACCGCGAGAGGCCGTTCATACGAAGGGGGGAGGGAGGTTCCAGCTGAACCTCGTGGCAATCTAGCGTTTTTGCACTTCTTTGCGCGAACAGAGTCCCCAAAAACAACCCACAATCCAAACATAGCGATAGAGCTGCCCAGGCAGCGGGATACGCAAACATGGCCCTTAAGGCCGAGACACAAAAAAAAAACGCGACGGTTTTTCAGCGGATCATTGACTTACAATATTTCCCACCTGCAGTTGCTGTTAAAACAAATCGCAAAAGATTAAAACTATAGAATCTCAGTTCTGGGACGTATGTCTCTATAGTACAGAAAATTCAGCAATGTCTGTTTAAGCCACAAGTTGACTTAATAGGAACTGCAAGCTGGTTCTCGTATTTGGCAGAGGAATAATAGTTTGAGTACTATAGATAAAAATCGGTTTAAAATCGATCATAATGTTCAAAGTGGAATTAGGTGGTTCAGAATTTCACAATTTGTTGCCTGCGAACCTTTTTCCAGACAAATTTGTGCTGTCTACTGCCTCTTGTATTTGGGATCTGTAAAAATATCTTAGTTCAAAATTCATTTTGCAAACCGTTGGTTCAAGTGATCAGGTGGGGAGTTATGACTTATGTAAGACTAGATTCTGAAGTGTTTTAACACCTCAGTCCCAGCTAGTTGCATCTGATGAACGTAACGATAATTGCGAGTTTCGATTCGTGCGGCAAACTTTCTTAATTTTCCGATGCACGGCGAGATTGTATTAGAAAATTAGACCATTTCTTGAATACGTGGCAAAAATTTAGTCGAGGTTTGTAGTTTAAACTTTTTACGCGAATACGCGTTCAGATAATCTCGAAAATACTCTTTATTCCAATTTCTACTTGAACCGCTAAGTATCAAACGAAACGCGTAGCTGAAAGGGAAATGCGCACTTGGCCCGGGTGGCAACTTTTTTTTTTTTTTTTTTTTTTTTAGCTCCGCTACGGCAGTAAAGTTGTTTGCAAAGATGGCAATCAAGTTTTTGCCCAGACTCGGTTAATTTAATTGCAATGGAGCGCAAGCTCCGGTGGCAATTTCCCTTATCACCCATCTTCCCTCTCCTGCACCCACCTACGTTTTCCCTCTACAAATTTTAACTTTAAATTCTTTCGACGTTTTTGGTAATCATTTCCGTTGGTAACTTATTCCAATCCCTTGCCTAAAGAATCTTCCTACACCCTTGTGCCTGAAATAGAGTGCCAGCTTGTGGTCATGGTCATCTTTTCCGTTCCATACACTACTTTTCATTCCTACACCAATATCTTTCCATGCCTCATCGCCAGTATATGCCCTTTACACTCCTATGACCCTTCTCATCCTCCTCCTGTCTTGCAATGAATCCCATTCCAGTTCTTTTTTTCATATGTTTCAGATTGCGTTCTGCGATAATTTCCAGAAACAAGTCTAGCAGCCCTTTTTTGCACCCTCTCCAACTCCTGTATTTGATACTAAAAATATGGGTCCCATACTATACTACCATATTCGAGCAATGGTCTGATCAAAGTTTTTCAACCCAATTCCTTTACTTCCCTTGTACATCCACTCATCACTCTCCCCAACAAGTGCAGAATTTTGAAACCTTTTCCTTCTACCTGTCGAATGTCTCCTGCCCAGTTAAGGCCCGGTCAAACAGAGTGCGGACTGTCCGCGCGGGCAGAACGCGGCAGTCTGATAGTCCGCCGAAGTTGTAGTGGACGAACAGGGGGCGGACCAGTGTTGAAGATATCGTGGACGAAGGAATTACATCACAATCCCGTTCTTGTGATCACCTATAGAATTACTAACTTAATGCATGTGCAGAGGCGAGCAGTAGTTAACAGGAAAACCGCCATGCTTGGAGGAGTGGGTTTTGGGTGCTCCCCCCCCCCCCAAAAAAAGGGCAATTCATTATTTATTTTTGTCTGCACACGTCCAGCAGTTCGACGAAGAATTGCTTCTTCTGCTCGCTATAAATAGTTCAAGGCGAAAAAGTCGGTATATACTTCACTATACTATCCTGCCACCTAAACCATTACCTGGTACATACACTCCCATTCCTCATGTATTTTTAGGCGATAAACAATGAAAACTACAAACTTATTCGATGCGCCCTATTGCAAAAAGTATAGTTGTAAATGATTCAAGCGAAAAAAATTCAACTAACATCATTGTAGGGAACGTGTAGTGGAAAATAGCTTTGGAATTTTAGCTCAGACGTAGCGTACATTTTTTTAGACCTATAGAGTTGGATGTAGATAGCACAGTCCATGTTTTCAAAGCTATGTTTTTTCACAATTTCTTAAGAAGTTACGCAAAACAGTTCACCGAAATTGAACTACAAGGTGACACAATAACAAATCAATAAGCCAATGAGAAGGATTGATTAACTGATGCTGTCTATGCCTCACGAAACCATTTTCTAAATTACTTCAACAACGTAAATTAATTTTATAATAATTATTCTAATATATTATTGTAGGACGAGAAGAATATCCCAAAAAAAAAAATTTGAACACATCCCATCAAAATTGTTTATCGTTATGGGGACATACGAAAACTAATAACAATAATAATACTGTATGTAGGAGTTATGGGAAATAAAATATGCTCCATAAAAAAAAATGTATAGCTGGTTGAGCTTTTCAGCTATTTCATTCCACGTTTCTGCTTTATTGGCATGTTTTTGTCCTCTGAATGCCGAGAGTCGAATAAAAATGAATATTCTCGAACGCACTGAATGGGCCTTTGTCTCGTCCGCCGGGGTCTGGGTTTCCGCCGTGCGGTAGGCCGCGCTGTAGGATGACGCAGTACTATGTACCACAGAGTCCGCGCGGGCTGCCCGCGTTCTGTCTGACCGGGCCTTTTAAGCTTATCAAATGTAATCATAGATCCGCCACTGTGATTGAGCTATATAAATTTTAAATATAGCAAAGAATCATTCTCTGGTAATGTAAAAAGGTGACAACTGTAAAGAAAAAAAAACTTTTTTTTTGCGTGGTAGGTATAGTTGTATTAAATAACCAATAATGAAAGAGTAGAATGTTTTTAGTAACGTTTTAAAAAGAAAATTAACCGTGCCTATAGAGGAGAGGTTTTTAAAATTATTTAATTGCAGTGAATATAAAGTATAAAAAATGTATAAAGCAAATATCGGTTGTGCTGATTATACACGCAATAATTTTAACGGCACAAAAGTCTTCTGAAATCAATAGGGGTAAAAGAAAAGCTACATTCCACACCAGGAAAGTTTTTTTGGGGGGGGGGGGGAGGGATGGAGAGAAATCACGGCAAAGGCCACGTCGGGCTCTACAGGGGAAGGAGGCGTTCAAAAGAGCCCAAAATTGAGCCACGTGTTTTGACGCTCGCTTGATTTTATCGTTGTCAAAGATATTTAGAAATACAGTACTGTCGACGGTTTCACAGATGGGAACTTTGTGGCAATATGTCTAAGATAAGCTTAATGTTTGCTTAGTATGTAACTTTTCTCGAAAGGTATAATCCTCAGGAATTTATATGCCAAATTTCAGACCAAACGGCAGTTGCTTCAGGGTGCGCCCTTAATTCACCCTTACCTCAGGCGTTTAGAGTTAATTTTAGTTTACTCGCAAACAATGTAGCAGAAGTAACTGACACTACGCAAATAAATCGAGCCGATTTACACTGGTTATCGTGATGCACACATTTAGTTGGGAGTGGATATCGGAAGGGACCCGAAGTTCACAATCTGAGTAAATCTACAAATGTTATCAGCCGGTAAAGTTTACTGACAAACTTTACACCAGTTGAATTATTTAAATAGTGTTTTTTTTAATTTTTTTTTTTTTAGGGGCGCTGTAGTAAGTAGATCAGCTTGCATATTGTTATGTATTTTCATCACAGGCATTAGAATTTTTTTCTTATGTCAAATGATGAAAAGTTTAATCCATTTGCTGACTATTTGTGCAAAGTTTATAGAAGGCAGCAAAGATCTGAGATTCTTGAGCCAGTAGCGCCAACCATCGAAAAATTGCGTTAACTTGTCCAACTCGTGAAATTCAAGCTTCCACCTGCAAACGTGCAGATAAGTCAAAACAAAACACACAAAAAAATAGCGTTTTTGATGACAGCGTCACTGATAAAAACAATCTTGCTTAAATCCGTTGTTTAGTTCGTTTTGGCTTGCAATTGTGCCGAAGTCAGTACAATCAAAAATGAATTTTGATGTATCACACATTTAAGGCCGCCCTCACCGCAATGTTAGCACCATTCAACACCGATGGTTGTGGCGTAGCTACAGTCATATCGGTGTAGAAATGCTGCTCTATTCGGTTTTGTCAATTGACGCGAAGTGATAGGAATGTGTGATTAGGTTATAAAGAATTTACTAGGTTCTTTCCTTCATTCGATGCAGGCTGATACGCATAGATAAATCAGAATGCAATTTCTGGTCCATGTGGCATTTCAACCTAACCACAGCTGTTGGAAATAGCGCCAACCAACATATTGCGGTAGTCTGTTCAACTCTGACAAATTTTACGCGTTTCAGGCTGGAAATGCCTTGATCACAGAAAAAAATTGGGGTAATATCAAGATGGGGATACCGCTGCGGCCACGCGTAGTAAACACACATATCACGTGGTATATATGACATCATTGTGAAGTATGGTCTAGGCTGCATTACAATATAAACTCAAAAGATGATTGACGAAACATATTTTATAAATATGCGTTTCGGTCGTAATGCAGCCTGAACCAAAGTGAAACGTAACCATAACACACGATATTGCAGATATCAAATTTTCAGATCATATCTATAGCTGTTAGTGTTGGAATTTGCAGACTGAATACGTCACAATGATGTCATATACAATTTGTGATCTATGTGTTTACTACGCGAGGCCGCGACGGTATCCCCATCTTGATATTACCCAAAAATTGCTGATTGTGTTATGCGACGATGTTAGAAAGCATAGCGTATTCTTAATTTTATAGTGTATCTTGCCATCTTTAATTTGTGGTTAATGTATATTGCTACTAGTGTTTATTTTACATTCGATTCAACATATCTGTAATATTTAAATAAATTGTAGAGGTCACTATTATGTAGAAGTACTATTACGAAGAACACTTCAAAACTTGCTTGAAGTGATAATTAACATACTTTTGCATTTCACAAACGTTTATATCCCCGCTTTCAATATTCTATTCATTCCAATCTTTAAATACAAATGAAAAGTTCCGGTTCTTTGGAATCGTGCTAGTTTAGTCATATTTTATCTGCTGTCCTAAACATACACTGCTCTTAATTTTCCTACAGTATCTGTGCAGACCACAATAGAAATGTATGCCCTAAACATGCACATTGCTCTTCACATACCTTCCGCTTCCAATGGAACGTGGTGGGTGAGGGGTTAACATTCTGGCCTCGCATTTCGGAGGACGGCGGTTTGAATCCCCTTCCGGGCATCCAGATTTGGGTTTTCTATGGTTTTCCCATATTATTCCAGGTGAAAACTGGGATGTTTCCTTCAAAACGCCATGGCTGAATTCATTCCTGTTCCTTGTCCTCAGTCCTATCCTGCCTCTAATGAACTCGATGTCGAGCCACAACTAAAAAAAAAAAAGCTACCAATGACTCCCGACAGTTCCTTTGAGTTATATTGTGCAGCAATTTATGCAAACAAATCCGGCATCACCTCAAACTCGTGGACTTGATATCCTAGTCCCAAACTAGCCAATCAAATTCAAGCGAGAGCCTGATAAATCACCTTACCACACTAATAGATGCAGTATATCTGTACCAGTGTTATTTTCTCACAGCAGTACTGTTGCGTAAATAAGAATAAAGAACTCTACGGGTAAGATGGAGGTGGTTAGGTTTAAAAGCTGCCTGGACAAGAAAAAGTTATATAATTATGTTTGCAGTATGGTATATTCCATGGTTTACCCAAATCACTCCAGGCAAATGCCGGGATGCTTCCTTCAAAAGGCCATGGCCGAAATCCTCCTCGTTCCTTGTCCCCAGTTCTGTCCTGCCTGTAATGACCTTGACGTCGACGAGGTGTAAAGCCATAAGTAAAAAAAACGGGTATATAGGTTCACCAGATTAAAACGAAAAGAACACACAACACTTTGATATTTAGTGAAACATAAGATAAAATGCTAAATGCTTGGACCAATAATTCTCACAGTAATGGCCATGCACAGAATGTTGCAGCATATGCTGATTTTAAAAGTGTAACTCAACAAATTTCTCCCTACCATGTCAAAAGAAGTCTCACTTTAAAACCCTTTTGTAAAAAGTATGGTTTCAATTTCTATTTGTGAGCTTGTTGATTGATATCAACTTTAACGCTGATTATATTTTTGAAACTTGCAACAGATTTTTCTTTTTTATAAGTTGATAGAAGTATTTCAAATTAAAGTAAATTAAACAAGTTTATTTCCGATTAAAAAGCAGTTGAAAGTTATAAAAACATTGGTATAATTTGAAATTTCAATGATCAGCCACTTGATAAAGATCATATTGAAGTTTACATGAATCAAAGGTAGAATTTTCTCAATTTTTTTATACTTAACTAGCTGACCCGGCAATGCTTCGCTATTGCTTGACTTGGTTTAGGCAAACCAAATGTAGACAGTATTTTTCAGTTTATTTTAAAGTACCGTATGTGTGCAAAGTTCCTTAAAAAGTTGGAAAAAAACTGGCTTTATATAAGGTAGGTATATTGGCAAAAATTAAGGGGGTTTAAAGGGGAAAAGGGGTTGCAATTTTGAATACCATGTGTTACAAATTTTGGTGGAAATCTGATTAATTCTATGGGTTTGTTTAAATTAAGGGGTGGTTTTTTTTATATATATATAATTCAGGAACCTTCCCTGACGTACTCTCTACAACTCAACAGAGTTTCATCATAATCGGATAAAAATTTGTGGGTTTTGATAAATATAATAGGAAATTAAGAGGGAAGGGGGTAAAAGGGAAGAGGGGTGGGATTAGGATAACCAAATTTACATAGTATTTTTCTGCTTGTTTTAAAGTATACCTGTGTTAAAATTCCTTCAAAATCGGGTAAAAACTGTACCTTTATATATGAAACAGTGGCAAAAAATTAAGGGGATGTAAAGGGGATGAAGGGGTTGCCTTTTTGGAATCCACATGTAGACAGTATTTTCCTGTTTGTTTTAAAGTATACGTGTGCAAATTTCTATAGAAATAGGATAAAATCTGTGTATTTGTTTAAATTAGGGGGATGTGAAGGGGTATGAGGGATGGCGTTTTTGGAAACCGTACGTAAGCAATATTTTTCAATTTGTTTTAAAGAATTGGTTAAAATCTGTAGGTTTTCGTAATTTATGGGGAGTAGGAGGGAAGAGGAGGTGGTTTTTGGGTGGAAAAGGGGAGAGGGATTAGGTTTAGGTAAAAATAATGTCTATAGTATTTTTCTGTTTATCTTAAAGTATGTGTGCCAATTTCCTTCAAAATCAGATAAAATCTGTGGGTTTTTTAAATTATGGGGTGCAAGGGGAAAGAGGAGGTTGTTTTGGGGTAGAAAGGGTGAGAGGGATTGTGTTTTTGTAAAATTAATGTCTACAGCATTTTTCTATTTTATTAATAGTATATGCGTGCAAAGTTCCATCGAAATCTGATAAAAAGTGTAGGTTTGTGTAAAAAATTAAGGGGCGGGATGGGGGAAAGGGGGTGCGTTTTTGGAATCCAAATGTAGACAGTGTTTTTCTGTTTATTTTAATGTATATGTATGCAAATTTCCGTACAAATCGGATAAAATCCGTAGGTTTTATTAAGTTATGGGGTGTTATGGGAAAGAGAAGGTGGTTTTTTGGAAATTTTATTTCTTAGGAACCACCCCGGATGCGCACTTCGACAACTCGCCAAAGTTTCACCATAATCGGATAAATGGTTTAGGAGCGCATAGAGGACAAACAGACAGACAGAGAGGGTAATTAAGGTGGTGGAAAGAGAGGAGAGAGATTGGGTTTTTGTGAAATTAATGTGTACAGTATTTCTCTCTCTTTTTTAAAGTATACGTGTACAAATTTTTATCTAAATCGGATAAAAAATGTGGTTTGCCTAAATTATGGGGTGAAAACGTAATGGGGTTGGAAAGGGGGAGAGGGGATGAATATTCGGAAACCATACGTAGGCAGTATTTTTCTGTTTGTTTTAAAGTATAAATGTACAAATTCTTATCTAAATTGGATAAAAATGTGGTTTGCCTAAATTATGGGGTAAAAACGTAATGGTGGTGGAAAGGGGGAGAGGGGATGAATATTCGGAAACCATACGTAGGCAGTATTTTTCTGTTTGTTTTAAAGTATAAGTGTACAAATTCTTATCTAAATCGGATAAAAAATGTGGTATTGCCTAAATTACGGGGTGAAAAAATTATGGGGGTGGAAAGGGGGCGAGGGATTTAATATTCGGAAACCGTACATAGGCAGTATTTTTATGTTTGTTTTAAAGTATAAGTGTACAAATTCCTGTATAAATCGGATAAAAAATGTGGTTTTGCCTAAATTATGGGGAATAGGGGGTGACTTTTTGGAATTTTTTTTCACAGGAACCTTCACAGACGCATGCTCGAAAACTCTCCAAAGTTTCATTGCAATCTGATAAATGGTATAGGAATGCATAGAAGATGAACAAACCCACAAACATTGATTTTTATATATAAGATTTTGCTTATGTATTTTGAAACTATTCTGGAGATAGTTGCTTTCCCTGGAATGAGGTGGAAGGGGGTTGGGGGGGGGGGAGAATATTGTCCATAGGTTGGAGAATAAATGTAATAGAGACCTAAAATATTTAACAGAATTTGTACTGAGATAGGAATTATGGAGGAAGGCAAAGACTATTCATTTGTATAATTAGGACTGTAGAATGGTGGGTCATGTTTAGAACAAGAAATGAAGAAAAGATTGTATAAGGTTTGTAGACTCGAATTGGGGGAGGGGGGAAGCGACTTGAGAAAATAAAAAAAGGAAACCATCTTTTCAGGGAAGTGCGACTTGTCTAAGAATTATCATATTGCATATCCACATTCTAGTTTGGGACCCACATTTTGGTTGTAAAATACAGAAGTTGGATGGTGTGCAAAGAAGAGCAGCTAGATTTGTTTGTGGAGATTATCACAGAACTCGATCAGTAACTGATATGATAAAGGAGCTAGAGTAGTACTCATATGCTGGTGAGCTGGTGATGACTTGGAGGGATATTGGTCAAAGAATTAGGAACAGTGCATGGTAGGGGAAAAGCGACCATGACCACAATCTTGTGCTCGATTTCATGCATAAGGGAGTGGGAAAATTTTCTCTTGTTGGTAAGGGTGTGAGGGATTGGAACATATTACCAAGTAAAGTGATGAATAATTTATCAAAAACTTTGATGGAATTTAAAATTAAAGTTTTTAAATTCAAAAAGTAAATGGGGAAGGAATTATAAAATAAAATTCAAAAAAGTAAAAAAGGTGTAATTATATGCCTAGGGGAATTGCTACCAGAGCATTATCTCCATCACAATAAAAATTATTATTAACACTCGAGGAGCATGTGTTTTGGTGCTAAATTGTATATATTTTTTTTCTGTCTCTGCTGTTCTGTGTTAACTAATGGTATTAGTAGAAATGGGGTAATCCAACGGGGGTGTTGTAATGTTGATATGAGTTTCTCAACATTTTTCAACCAGATGACCAGTTTAATGTCAAATAATTCTGTGGACCATTAACACACTCGGGCCTAATTTTTTACCTCTATGTATGTTGTCAACCAACATTACCATTTATTGACACATACCATGGCTCTCATAAAATGACCATTAACTTTATCCTCAAAGCAATGCTGCTCTCTGGAAATGAAGAGGGAGGTTCCCAAAACTGGACCCCTATTTTGCTTTTTACTCCTCAGAAATATAAATTAGTAAAAAGTGTTTTCAAAGCATGAAATAATTACTTCAGAATATTACACATTATTTAAATTCTTATTTCAAAAAATATTATTCAAAACCATTACCAAAAAAATATTATTTTTAAAAATAACCTACAGTTTGGCGATATGGAAAATAGTTATGTAAACCAGAACTATCATAAAAATTAATGAAATGGGAAAAAAATTAGAAAATGGTACTTAATTGCAGAAAACATATTTTAAAGTGATATATAACAATTACGGGTTTTAGATTTTTAAAAAACACTAATATAGCATATATGTTGGGCATATAATAGACAGAAAATACATACAAGAATTAATCATTTAGCGTCAAAAATCAGATGTATACTTCATTTTCAGCCCCAGCACAATCCACCTGGGTTCACACTAAACATAATGCACATCATCCAAATTTACCTTCTAGGACCTCAAAAAATATCCCGCCACAAAACTACCAACTGTCATTTTTGGAAGGGAACACTTCAGGAAGAATCAATACAGATATTCCAGAGGTCACTCTCTTATCATCCTCAGTGCTTGATTCCTTCAAATTTTTCTAAAAATTAAGGCTCCTTTTCAGAAGATCTTTCTAGAGGCTCTAAAGCTGACCCAAGCTCCTGGCCGCAATTGCTTTTGCTTCCTCCAACACGATTATGTTCTTGCTGTTGAGCTTCCTTGACTTCTTAGCTCTTTTAGGTTCCATAAATAGGGCTTTGATAAGATGACTTAAATGCCAGCATTACATTCCATACTTTAAGCATTAAAAAAATGAGGAGTCCAAGTTAGGCAACTGGAGGGGGTCCGTTTTGTGCAACTCTGTATTTTAACCCAATAGATTTTTAACCGAACTTCTCAGAAAAACAGTTTAGCAATAAACCTTAACATAAAACCTTATTTAAGGGTGTATGTATATAGATCGGAAGGCCTACCTGCCCATATCCATGAAAATTTTTAAAAAATATAGCAGAATGTAACGCTGAAGAATTTAATGAACAACCAATGAATTGGGCGACGCGAGCATTCTGTTAGTGGTAGAAGCCCTAACTTCTATTTACACTTTATCCTGCTAGAGTTCAGGAGAATGCAGAGGCAGGAGATCGGGATCCACTTTAGGGGGAGGAGTTTGGTATAGGGCACTTTCCTCCATTTAGTAACAAGACAGCCTCATCTTCATTTCCTGGAAAAGACAGATTCCTGATGGTCTTTGAAAGATTCATGGCTTTTGGAAAGTTTGCCTTATTACTTAGTCTTATATAGTAAGAGTATTGAATGCATTTAATAGGGACAGCTTTTACTAAATTATTTTTTCAATTCAATTAGAATTATTTTTTTTTAAATGCTGCCTGTACAGTATGGGTGGTCCATGGAATCTATGATACTACCATTAATTTCCAAGTGCAAGGAGTTTTGCAGAAAGTTGATGTAATAATTTTGCACGATAGCTGACGTAGATCAAACTATCTTGTATGTTCTATTATTCATATCCAAACTGTTACTGTGTGATTATTGTATTGTATCAGCCAGTGTTAGATTAAAAATTAGATTTTGTTTCATATCACTTAAGTAGAAGAACAAAATTTAGACAAATGGCATACATAAGGAAATCGTACTACTCGTTTTGCAAATTTAGTATGAAAAGGTGTTGATGTAGGGTCTGTGCAAGTTTGAAGCAAACAGACTAGGATATTATTTTGGCAACAGAGCAGGAAAAAATGCTATTAGCAATACTAATTTGGAAAATGGACCCATCATTTGTCGAAGTTAATAGAAGGAAGGCTGCGGTGACAAAGCATAATTTTTGATCTATTTACTTTCTGTTGAAAGTAAGATTGTGTGGCTGAACCATATTTTTCTATTTTCATGAGTATGGGTATAACCTGTTTTTGTATAGTGCTTTGTCTCTTCAACATTGATTAGTGATGGGTCTGCTTTCTTATCTTTCTCAATTGCTAGGAGTTCCCTTCGTATACAGTACGATAATTTGTAGTTTTTGAAATTGTAAGTGATAACCATTTTATTTGTGCAGATAACAGAAGTGTCTAAAAACTAGTCAGGATGACTAGTATATGGCATTAAAATGTCAACTTGGTGTCATTGTTTTCAGTGTAACAGTACCTTGAAATTCTCTTCTATAGTGGTGAGTATATATTGGAAGAGAATGATGTACTGATACTTTTAATGGTGAAGGATCAGTTGAATGTGGGTAAAACTACAACAGTAGAGCCTCTTTGGCCAACCTCCATTCCATCTTTCTGGTATATTTGGTGTGATATTGTTGGTTGGCGTTACAAAAGGAAGAAATTTTAATGGTGTGTTTTGTAGTCGTGAGGTTTGAAATAGTTTTTGAAATCCAGAACCATAGCATAATTACTGAATTTAAATTTACAGGATATTTTTTACCTGTTAAAGGAGGTAAAGCATGCCATAGAAGGGGTAGCAAAAATTAGAATAGGGAATTGCAATGGCACTAGAAGTAAATTGGGTAATTTATATAAGTGGTGGTGATTTCTATTCTGAATATTAATTACTGGTGGTATGCATCAATTGGATAATGGAAACAAAGAAACTGCAATGAGGCACTGGGCTGTTTGGAGGAAAATTTTCTGAAGAACTGACCCCTCAGTCCCCTCGTGTGGTTCAGATACACAGATGATACATTTATGATCTGGACCCACGGGGAGGACCACCTCCTAGACCACCTCAACTCGGTCAATAACAATCACTCCATCAATTTCACCTGGTCATATTCCCTCATCTGTTTCACCTTCCTTGATGTAGATATCATCCTCTGACAGGGGGCACTCCAGATCTCTGTACAAATCAAACCTACCAATTTACAACAATACCTACACTTTGACAGTTGTCACCCCTTCCACATCAAATGTTGCCTCCCATACAGCCTTGGAATCCATGGCAGATGCATCTGTTCCGATCATTAATCAATCTTCAGTTACTCCCAAAAACTGTCCCAAGCCCTCATTTCCTCCCGATACCCCGATGATCTTCTGGAAAAACAAATCTCCCGTGCCATCAACCACACCCCTCGTTCTACACCTCCTAAAACTGACTGTGGACCAACACTTGTCACCTAGTTCTTTCTTGGCCTGGAATCTATCAACAAGATGCTCCACCATGGGCATGATTTCCTTCGGTCCTTCCCTGAAATGCGTCTCCTTCCCTAAATCCTATCCACTGCTCCCTGCACTTCCTTCCGCAGACCACCCAATCTGAATAACATTTTGGTCCACAAGTCCTCCAACTCTCCTAGACCTCCACAGGGATGTTTCCCTTGTAACAGATCCCACTGTAAAACAGGGTGTATACATCCTGCCACCACCACTTTAATCAAGTCAAAGGTGAATCATTCCCTATAATTGGACATGCTATGTGTGCTACCACTCATCTTATTTACCAACTCACCTGCCTCCTACATTGGTCTCACCATTCAACAACTATCCTACAGGATGAATTGCCATAGGCAAACAGTTTATACCTCTAACCCAGACCATCCAGTGGCAGCTTATGCCAACTTCCATGATTCGAAAAACCTCAACATCTGTTTCACAGTAAGAGCTATTAGTTTTTCCAAATACCACCACCCCTCCGCAGATGGATCTAGCCTGCCAACATATCCTTGACACCAGACACACCCCTGACCTAAACCTACGTTAAACCTGTCATTTGCTATCTTTTATTTCATTTTACAGTCAGTTACTTTTATGTGTATATTTCATTTGTTATTTTTTTTCCACCTGTAACTGACTTTAATAAGATTATAATAACTTTTTGAATTATGCTGCACAAAGATTTTTTCACTTTTACCTATTGTCAATCTTAACCCCCCCCCCCCCCCCCCCCTGGCAATTCTACCACCACCACACGTCTTCTGCCTTTGTTTCATTCATGTGGCAGGTTGGGATGTGACCACATCTTTCCCCCTGCCATGTCTCTCGCCTCTTACATGAATAAGGCTAATGATGAAATATTGTGCAATTTGTTTATTTTCTGTGTTTTTACATGTTTGTCTTGCTGTCCTGCCTTCACCTGTGGTAAATGACGGGTGCTTTTTTTCTCCTATCCTATCTTATTTACTGGTGGTATGGCAATTAATACAGAGATATTTGATATTACCTGCCTAAAGTATTCTGTAATGGGTGTACGGGGTTGGTGAAACAAATTTCAACACTGATACCACATGGTTAATTTTTATACAAGAAATTGTAGAATGACAGACCACATAATTGGCAGATATGTAATTTAATTTAATTGGAATGGAGCACAGGCTCCAGTGGCAATTTCCGTACACCCCCATCTTCCCCCTATCCTGCAGCCACTTACATTTCCCCTCTACAAATTTTATCTTTAAATTCTTTCAATGTTTTCGGTAAATTATTCATCATTTCTTTTGGTAACTCATTCCAATCCCTGACACCCTTACCTAAAAAAGAGAATCTTCCCACACCCTTGTGCCTGAAATCGAGTGCCAGCTTGTGATCATGGTCATCTTTTCCAATCCATGCACTACTTTTCATACCTATTGCAATATCTTTCCATGCCTCATCGCCAGTATATGCCCCTGTACTCCCATGACCCCCCATCATCCTCCTCCTGTCTTGCAATGAATCCCATTCCAGCTCCTTTATGATATCCGTCACTGATTGCATTCTGCGATAATTTCCAGAAACAAATCTAGAAGCCCTTTTTTGCACCCTCTGCAACTCCTGTATTTGATGCGTAAAATGAGGGTCCCATACTACACTACCATATTCGAGCAATGGTCTGACCAAAGTTTTGTAACCCAATTCCTTTACTTCTCTCATACATCCCCTCATCACTCTCTCCAACAAGTGCAGAACTTTGAAACCTTTTCCTACTACCTGTCCAATGTGTCCTGCCCAGTTAAGCTTATCAAAAGTAATACCAAGATATTTACATTTCAAGTCTTCAGCAAGCAATTCTTTCCCCACCTTATATTCATAATTAACCTTTCTTTTTTTATTTGTATATCTAATAAGCTGACTTCTTTGCATTTATCTTCATCCCATGTTTACCAACCCAACTATATATCTTGTCCAGATCACCCTGCAACTGTTTACAATCCTCTATCGTTTTGATTCTTTTATACAGCATTGTCATCTGCAAACAATCTAATTTCAGATAGTAAACAATCAACATAATTATTCAATAGAATAATGAATAACAATGGTCCCAATACGCTACCCTGTGGCACACCCATTTTTACTTCCACTTCTTTTGATACTACATTTCCTACCCTAACTTTTTTTTCTGCTTTTTAAAAATTCTTCTACACAGCAAATCACTTTCTCATACACTCCAATAGTTTTTACCTTATTTACTACCATTTTATGGCTCACTCTGTCAAACACATATACATGTAATTAAGAACAGATAGGGAAATAAATCAACCATTTGGCACAATGAAGGTAGAAGCACAAGACAAATATAAAAAAAATAATGAAAAATGCACACTTTACAATATTTTGCTTAATAACATTATTCATGATAGAGGTAAAACATTTGACAAAGGGAATACACATCTTTTCTCCTGCCATGTCTTGCCTCCTACATGACAAATATTGTAAAGTGTTTGTATTTGCCTTAATCTGCGTCTAGTAACAGGTTTATTTTTCCTATCGTTCCTTATTTCCATTGCCTCATTGCAGTTTTATTGTCACAATTACATAACTAAAATGTAACCTGTCTTTAAAGATTTTTGTGAATTAATTATTCGTAAAATTTTAAGCTGGGTTATGTCAACTTTTCCAATGAATATTAACTATAGAACTGTTTAGTGTGAAAAATGAACAAAGATGTTTTGTGTGCTTCATTTAAAATCAGTCACTAAAATTTTATTGCCAATGCATCTATTGGTAATACACCATTAATTTGATCAAAATTAATATTTTATTGTATTATATAAATCTAATGTGCTGATTGGAATAAAGATTTGCTATGGAAGTAATTGGTGAAGGTAAACCGAATTATTACATCAGGAGATGGATAAATAATTGACCTTGAAGTATGGATTGGCAATTTATACATTTTGAGAATGCTGAATAAAACAGTTTAGATTTATACAGTGAGCCAATTTTGTGTGCAGTGATAGTGGCAATAATTGGAACATAATAGTCTATGCTGTAGAGGCTGTTGTAAAAATGGACTTATTAGGAAAGTTTTTCCTAAAAATTGCCACATTTATTTACTTCTATGTTTGCCTGACTGAAGTGGCAGTAAACTGGTGTTCTCGTTTTGTCTCGATAGTTTAGTATAATCCTTAATGAGACTGGAGGAATTGATGTGGCATCTGATACATGAAAATTGATAAATCATTAGCACCTACTTGGCTTTTATTATAGCCTTGTGTGAAAGAAATCGTTATAATGTGAACTCTCTATATATAAGGACATTGAGCTACATATAATAAAATAGGCATCAATGCTGGCAGGAAATGAGTCTTGCATACTTCAATCTCATAGACAAATAATTTCTTAGTGCCCCTGTATCCTGATTCAAACAGTTCAGCAGAAATACAAAAACTGATATCCAATGAAATTCTATTTGGCTCTAAGCATATATAACCTCTTGGGTCTATGCCCTCTTCCTGGTCACACTGTGACCCGTCCTTGGAGGCAGCAGCCTCAAACCTATTGTCGGTGATACCTTGCTGTCACTGGAGTTGGTTGTCTGCAGATGTTCATGTGGCGCCGATGAGAGATTGACCGAAAACTGACGCAGCTTTCCAATACCAAAGCGCTGTAGGGCTGGGAGCAACTACCTACCGTTCTTTGAAACATATATTGTACGATTTTCAGGGCTTTGTGGACTGGGTGGTAAGTCCTTTCCCCATTTAAATGTTACTCCATTGTGCTATGTAATATTTTGTGAATGAATTATACAAACTTGAAGTAATATGATTACTTTATAATGGTCACTAAGATTTAATATGAATTGCTTTTAATTTTGCTTTCCTTTTTCCTCTTTGCTCTATTGTGAAGCGTTTTATTAGTTGGCCAATGGAGTTAGGTTCACCTTTCCTGGGGTAGTAGGTCTGTGTTGAGAATGTGAAGTGATGATGTGGTGAGATGTGGTGAGATGTGGTGAGATGTGGTGAGATGTGATATGTGGTGTGATATGTGGTGTGGCACGGCATCCTTCCCGGGAGGGTGCCTCCTGTGTGTGGGATCGACTCTATACGGCAGGGCCCGGCCGTAGAGAGTCGATCTGTAATGAAAGTGTGTGTGTATGAGGGCTTAGCACATTGGTCCACTTTGTCGCGAAGTAATTGGGATAAGGGGACGCGAGTGCGGCGGTTGTCGGCGAGGGCTGATGTAGCAGGCGTCTCTCTGAGGCTACAAGCGCTTGGCTACTTGAGATTTGTAGATTCCAATGAAGGTGATGGCCTGTGTCTCCCGATAAGCTGTTTTGTCAGCCAGAAATTTCCACACATCAGTGTGGTTTTGGACTTTTGTTATGGTTTCAGGCCCGCTCAAGATAAATCATGTGTTTCTTTGATATAATTATTTTCTTAACCTCTACCAACAATCCTTTTTATGAAACCATAAAGCTCTAAGGAGCCTAAAAATCCCAATTCAGAGACTATATCTTTGAGTATGAACCATACCTAAATTATGAATATTTGGCACAGTTCATAATACTATTTCTTGAACTGGATACTTGTGGACAATTTTACAGTGTGCTATAAAATATTCCTGCAATATCAGCTACCATATATTAGATAAGTTGTTCTGGAACTGAAAACTTCAGTTATTGTGACTGTAAAATGCTTGGTGCTAAGTACTGGAATTGGTGAATATGTGGTGAAAAGACTTTAAGCACCAAGAGGAAATGTCGTCAAAATGCTACCAGGAATGAAGTCTTGAGAACAGACTGGGATTAAAGGAAGATGATAATCCAGTTTTGCTTCCTTGTGATACAATATATCCAGCTATTTTGTTATATTTATGATTCTGATAGCTGGAATTCTTGGCTGTATAAACATATGGGATAACTTGTAGTAGGTGACATATAAAAATTATGTATTTTACAGCCTACATATTATATTGAAATGGAAGTTGGAAAATATTAAAGTCTAATATGTCACTCTCCATTGATCTTAACTAAACTGACTAGAAAAATCTTAAAGTTTAATTACTTTATATGTGCACAAGATTTGTACTAGATATGCCTGATGAATGGTTGAGATGGATAATAAAAGAATTAATGCTCCATTTGAATCGATCTGTCTGAAGTTTAGTGTGGAATGTGGCATTGTGGTGATTTGTATGAAAATGGGATATGCTGCAATCTAATTATTTGATGGCAAGGTTGACTAAATGAGCTTCTGGAAAAAAAAAAAAATATATATCAATAGAAATCTTGCAAAAGCAAATAGAAGAAATTTGGGATGAGGAAATTGTACCCGAAGATTGGAAAACGGCTTTAATTCACCCGTTGCACAAAAAAGGCAGTAGGAAGATTGTTGACAACTACAGAGGAATTTCTTTGCTTCCGGTAACATATAAAATTCTCTCACTTGCCATCCTGGAGAGATCAGAATCCCAAGTTGGGCACCAAATAGGTGAATACCAAGGAGGCTTCAGAAAAAATCGTTCAACAGCGGAACAGATCCACAACCTCAAGACAATCATCAGATACTACACGCTCAGATCAAAGCAATATGTCAGTTTTTGTGGACTTTAAGAAAGCTTATGACTCGATAGATCGGGAAGTGCTTTTGAACATCCTTAATGAATTTGGAGTTGACCTAAAATTATTGGCAATAATTAGATCCACACTGACAAACACAAAATCAAAAGTTAAGTTTTTAGGATGTCTGTCAGATCCTTTTGAAGTCACAACTGGAGTCGGGCAAGGTGACGGTCTATCTCCACTACTTTTTAACTGTGTTCTCGAAAAGATCATTCGGACCTGGCGAGCAAAAGTAAAGGAAATTGACTGCAGCCCATCAAGAAAAGGAACTAAATCTAAAGGGATCACAATAAACACTCTGGATTTTGCCGATGACATCACTATCGTATCAGATGACTTAGAAACTGCTAGGATCCAAATTGATTTGCTGAAGGAAATTGCTGATCAAAACGGTTTACAGATATCTTTTGAGAAAACAAAATTAATGACTAACATCAAGGATGCTCCACCAAAACTTCAAACCAAATACGGGGACATTAATCAAGTGGAAAAATTTAAGTACCTTGGTGAGATCATTATGAAAAATGGTTTGGACAAAGAAGCTATTCGGGAAAGGATTCGCAAACTAGAAATAGCCTACCAAACTTCGCGAGAGGTCTATAACAAAAAATGTCTTTCACAAAATACTAAAATACGTCATTATGAAACAGTTTTGAAACCAGTAGTTTTGTATGCAGCTGAAACCTTGTTCCTGAATGCCGATAAAGGACTTCTGGGAGAACTGGAGAAAAAAGAGAGAAAAATTATTAGAGGAATTCTGGGTTCCAACTTTAAGAATGGCGTCCTTCAAAATAAATCCAACAAAGAAGTCTACAGCAAAATTGAGAAAATCACTGAAACAATCCGCAAAAGACGGGCTCGATTCTATGGCCACCTCAAACGGATGGAGGAGAACAGACTAACAAAAAAAATCTTTAACTTATTTGATTCCAGACCCAAAACTGTAATGCCCTGGTTCGTAAATATTAAAGATCTCCATTTGATGGGGCTAGAACCAGAAGATGCTTTAAACAGAGATATGTTTCGGAAGAAGTTAATGACAAGTGGGACAAGCAGAGACGAACAATCCAATCGAAGACGCGGTACACTCTGGACAGAGGAGTGCAAACAGGCGCATTCAAAATGAATGAAGGAGTTCTGGGACCAAAAGAAGAAGAAACTCGCTGCCAAATGCACAAAGGCTTAACGTGGGGAAGAAAAATAAAATGTGATAAAGTAATTGTGGCCAATTCTTCAATTTTCAACAAATTTACTCAATGTGGAAAATCAATTTTAAGAAAACTCTTTTGAAGTTTGGTCTTAGATTTTTAATGATTGAGAAATGAAATTTTATTTGAAATAAGATACGGTGTGATTCCTTAGGCAGTGATGGAAGTAATCTGACAGATGAAATACTATTGTTTCTTCTGTATTTAATTGTTGAATGTTGGATTTTTAGCAGAAAGATATCTAGTTACCTTACAGTAAAATGGAAGACAAAATTGAATGGTTACCTAATTTCGGAGAGAAATGTGCACCATGGTATAGAGATCAAGAAGAAGAAATATACCTGGACAGACAAAGGTGGTGAGTGCCCTTACACTGCACCTGGCAAACTGAGAATGATGTTGAAGGCCAATGTTGGGTAGTACTGAAAATGAAAAGCGAGTGAGAGTTTCTGAAATGTGAATATCTCATGAATATCAAATAAGACAAAAGTTGAAATTGAAATTGGAACAAATAGTTTGAGGCTTTGAAGCTGTATATGTTGATGGCATTTTAAAATAGAAATCAGGATTGGAAAATATAGCTTTGAAATGACGATATTTAGAAATATGGTAGGTGCTTGTCATGTATATGAAGGTGATTAAATAAAGCAAGAAATGGAAAAAAATGTGACTGGTTAGTTGAAAAGAAAATATCCTGTAGTTTTTATCTAAATGGGACAAGGGAACTTGGTTTTGTTGGATATACAATAATTTTGTTATGTATTATATACAGTAGTCTTGCTTAACCAACCTTCGCTTATCCGACATTGTGTTTTCCGACTCGTAACACACACAAACACACACACACACACACTCTGTAAATCTTCTGGGAGCCCTCGTGCCTCCTAGGGGTGCCACGTGCATGCATGTGTCTGGAGCCTCCATGTCAGGCTAGATGGGCGACCTTTATTTTTTTTATTAAAAAATAAAAAGCTCTAATTTCCCCGGACGGCGAAAACCAAGGGCCCCGACATTAAAAAAAATCACCGTAGAGAGCTTTTGTCAGCTTTCGTTATCTTTGATTGACACTATTGAACAAGAAGATATGATTGTGAAATTGTGTCAATTAAATCTGAATGACGTGGCTTACATTTTGGCACAGTATTGGGAAAATCTTAGGACATGTACAATTGCAAAATCGTGGAAAAGTTTGTTTCGTGAGGAGACGGAAAGATATTCTGGCCCCCACTGCATGGAAAATATGGAGAGTATGTTGCCTTTGCTGATACAAATCCCTGGATGTGTAGATGCAACTGATAAGGGCCTTAATGAGTGGTTTGCCCTTGATGACCTGTATGAAGTCACTAACGAAGACATTGTCAGCATTGTCAACAATAGTAAAAAGGAAACAGAAGAGGAAGAAAACAGTTGATAAAGGTGGTGCCAAAACAACACACAATGAAGGATTCAAAGCCCTTGAAACATCAACGAAATACATGGAGCAACAAGAAGAAACCTCCAGCACTGAAGTGTTATTTCTACAGGAAATGCGTGACATGGCGGTGAGAAAGACACTTTGAAGACAAGCAAAAGTCTATTGCAAACTTTTTTAAACGAAATTGAATATATCAACCTCTTTTTATGCTTTTTAATTGTATTGCACAATGAAAGTAATTACTGTACTGTATCAGCTTTATCAATAAGACACTAGGAACCATTTGATATTGTTTCTTCTTTCCCTATTAATCGATATTCCAGGTAATCAGACATTCCCGTGGCCCGTTTTGGTCGGATAAGCGAGACTCTACTGTAGCTCTATTTCCTTAGCATAGCAACTGTTTCTTAGTATTAACCATTTTCTCCATAGAGACTAGAATGAGAGGTTGACAATACTTTTTGTAGAATATAAATTTTACATTTATTTAACTACTTAGTTTTTTTCTTAAGTTTTTTCTGATCTTTGTTGTATAGAATTTTTTTGTGGTATCTAGTTTTTTCAGATATTTTTTAATTTATTGTAATTGTGATAGTGAATGGTCTGTTTTCAATTTTCCCCATATACCTACTTTTCCCAGTTTTGAAATTCAGGTTAAAATGCTGTAAATGAAGTTTGAGAAATATTTTTACACCTGTTACTATATCATTTTGTGTATTTGTAAAAGTTATAGTTATAATTGTAATTGTTCAGTGGCCAATGATACTGTATTATTCTCAGACAAGGATCACTTGTATTTTGTGAAATATGTGTTTAAAAAAATGGTGCAAGCGTAGGACTGAAAACTGTTTTCAGAACAATTATATTGTGAATAATACTTGATATACTGGATATGATTTCCAAAGAAACTCAATAGTTAACTGAAATGTGAGGAATTTGTATAAATAATTTGAACTTTGCACAGTACTGAGAACTTTAAGAAAGATAATATTTGTAGAACATATTAAATCTTGGGTTCTGTAAAAATGAGGTAGATAGTGAACTGAGGATATAAATAGGATTTGTAATGAAAATAATTTTTCTGTTGACGATTGAAAGGCACAGTTTGATGTAAATTGTAGAAAAATAAAAACATTTAAGAATACCAGATGATTCAAAATGAATATGGTGAGTAGGTGGAAAATAGTGATGAGTATGTAAGGTTTAATAACAGCGTAAATTTCTTGAAATGCTTTTGGAGCATAAATTCACAAGGGTAATAATCTAGTAGTATAAACCCTTGCTAATTTGGCAAGCTGAATATTTATTTCAGATGTATTTGAATATTTCCAGTATTATGAATTTAGCTTAGCTTCCAGAGGATGTAATGTTTTAGCAGCTACACTTTTATATGTAGCCCTATTATTCTGACTTTTAAAATTTAAAACTAAGCCCAAAAACTGATTTCTTGTTTATTTTGATGTAGAATTGGGTACTCTAGATTTTGTGTATAGCAGTGGTACCCAACGGGGGTGATACCGAGAGATCGTAGGGGACATTACTGGTCCAAGTCAAATTTAGTGGCTATTGGGTACCAACTGACATTGACTACTTTCCAGTATATTATCTGGCTTTATTGGCAGCATCAAAGAAGTTTTTAATTGTACATCCCTAAAAAAGGATTTAATATAATTGGCAATTAGCTAAGAGAAATAGGTTGTTAATAGTGGAGTGTGGTGATTTTAAAGATTACTGATTACAAATAAGGCACCAAATATTGAAATATTAGTGCAATTACACAGAGCTTAGCCCTCTGATTATTTTTTTTCATAACATGTATTTTCTAAGAAAACTGACCTTACATGAAATGTTAACTTCAAATGTGGTATTAATAATCTGAAGGTGTTTGATAGAAAACCATTAGCTTACTATGGACACTGAACAATTACATTTAATTATACTGAGTATAGTTTTTTTTTAGTGATTTTGTCTTTCTGTTTGTTTCAGATGCAGTTTAAGAAAGCTTGGTAATATTTGTGAAGAGTTGATATCTAAATTTTTGCTTGATGGCTGTATTAGTTGAAGTGAGACTTTCAGTTGAGCTACAAGCATTTATTATAATTGTATGGAATGTTTGATATGGGGTTGTAACTGCAGGGTTGTCTTGTTATAAAGAACATCTTGAACTTTGAATTTGCAGCCAGCTTTGATACTGGGATCAACCCATCTTGAAAGAAATTTAGAAGTTTGAATATCAAATTTGATATGAAATTAAGCTGAAAAGATGTTGGGCTTGTACGGAAATGACAAGATTTTTTCCCAAGTCTGTTGTTTGATGCAATCCTCCACCCCTACCTATCTTGCACTAACCTCTTTATTTAAATATACCCCTTACAACCTACGTCCTCGGTTATCTGATTTTTATATTTTAATCTTTCCTTTCGATTGTTCAACCAAATGTAGACAGTATTTTTCTCCTTGTTTCAAAGGATAAGTGTGCAAAGTTTCATCGAGATTGGATGAAAACTGTGGATTTGTATGAAGAATCAACAAACAAACATATATTCATCTTTATATATAAAGATTTACTATTTGTCATTTATGCTCCTTTTCATCACTTTTGTCTTGATTTAGTTTATATTTAGTAAAAAATCTTCCTTCAGTATTGTTTATTCCATTCAATAACTTCCCAATATTCTCAGTGTTCTGTTAACAGGACAATGTCGTCAGAAAATTATAGCATACTGATCTCTTTTCTCTTTGAATATGTATGCCACATTCAAATTTTTCTTTTACTTCCTTTATTGGCTCCTCTATATAAAAGTTGAATAATAGATGTAGACTACAACCTTGTCTGTCTTTAACTGATGTATGTATGGTACAATTCTCTACTTTTATTGTAGACATCTTATTCTGATACAGATTATAAAGCTTGATATTTTAGACCTTCAAAATTTTGAACATATTCTTCAATCATCATTATGAAAAGCTTTATCTAAATCAAGAAATGTTATAAAAGTATCTGTTTTTCTTAAACCTAAACTTATCTTAATCTGCTCTCTTCCACTATCCTTTAAATTCTTCTGTATATTATTCTTGTCAGTAATTTTAAAGTATGTGATGTTACAGTACAATAATTCACATTTGTTAGGTTGTGTTTTCTTTGGAAGTGTGAAGATGATACTTTTATTGAAATTGGTTGATCTCTCCCATTTCCTTTTTTATATCAGCTTTAAAGATTTTTGCTTTCTCCTATGGGTTTGAGAAGTTCTGTTGGAATCTTGTTAAAAATTTTAAGTAACTTGTTTGATTTCAAATCATTCAAATCATTCAAACCTTTACCAAACTCTGTCCTGAAAGCAGGATCACCTAAATTGTTAATGTCAATATTGCCATTTTCCAGTAAACTTATGTTCAAATCAATCCCATCGTCCTATCAGTTCTATCTTTTGAAGTTAAGAGGTTTTGCATTAGTAGCTGTAATGTTTATACAACTTTTATTTCTCCAAAATTGTTTGATCTTCCTTCGTTTATGCCACGTCTACTTTTTGTACAATTTTTTTTTCTACTTCACACTTTAATTGCAGCCATTTTTTTGCATTTCTGTTTTACTTGATTCGTAAAATATATACCTCTTCCTCTTTTATGCTGAGCATTTTTGTGCCTTCTCTTTAGATCCATCAACTTCAAAATTTATTCTGTGATCTGGGCAATTTGTTCCTAATCTTGTTTTAGCACGTTTGATTATTTCTATATTCATTGTATTCCATTTCTAAACAGTTGATTTTCTTTCAGACATTTCTGAGAACTATTTCCATTATCTGTACAAATCCTATAATGTAATCATCAAAATTACTTATATAATGTCACTGAAGTTATATTGTTTAATTGGTTCACTTTCTGTTCTGTTCTGTCTTGATTGCTTCCTTATTCTCTGAAATCTTAACCAGAGTACACTATACCATCTATAACAAGATTCCTTATTCTCTGACAATGATATATCTAGCTGATACCTGCCTATATCACATGGATGTTTCTAGGTGTATATGCTTTGTGCATGATTCTTTAAGTGTATACACCATAACTTCATATTTTGCACAAAATTATAACAACCTACTTCCTTACTCAATTGTTTCTCCTATACTTTCTCCCATTATTGTAGTACAATCATCTATAATTATTAGATTTTTATCCCCTTTTATATATTTAAATTTTCAATTTCATTACATATTATCTATATTGCTTTACCAGCTTCCCGTGACATTGGTATCCACAGTTGTACTAATGTGGTTGGCATAGGCTTAGTTTCTACCCTAGTGAAAATAATCCTGTCACTAAGTTGTTTGTAGTAACTCACCTACTTCCCTATTTACCAGATGATTATAAATACTACACCAGTAGCTCTACTGATAGCTTTATTATTGATTATTCTGTGTTCTCCAGACCAGAAATCATGTTCATACTTGCAGTTAATCTCACTAATCCCAACATCTTACTTTAAGTGACCAATTTTTCTAATCTAGCTGCCCTATTCAGACTTGTAATATTCCATGTTCTGACTTGTGGAATGTTCTGACTTGTGGAATGTTTGTTGTGATGTTGGGGAGTAGGACCATTTTCCCTCAGAATAGGAAGAAGCTATTTTATTTGTATTTTGAGATTATATGTCTGTGGGATACAATTTGGGTCTTAAATTCAGTGGCATCCTGTTGCTTTCTGCCTCCATATGTTGATAAATTTCTGATTCATGTGCTTTCAGGAGCTGTTTCCATCCTGAAGGGCAAGGAGATGCCCTGGACTATTCCCTATTCTTCTGCTCTCCTCTAGGCTCATTGGCAAGCAGTAGGCTTACACTTGGAATTTTTTAATCATGAGCCTTGTCTGTGCAAACAGGGTACACAATGTGAGGGAGAGGTTGACATTTGGTTTGAAAGTGCTGTAAGAATGCTTAACTGGGGCCTGAGAATCCTGTCCTTTGGTAATTTCTATAAACAAATCCTATTGCCCTGAAACTTCAGTATGTGGGTTCTATATCGTATAATGTTTTAGCAAGGATCTAATCAAAGTTTTGTAATCCATGTCGTACCTGGTATATCTTATCATTATCCTCTCTAGTAGTCAATCCTTGCAACCCTTTGTCTATACTTGTCCTATCCTATGTACCCTGTCGAGTTTAGCTTACTGTCAATTGATGTTTCCCAGTATTTGCATTTTCTTTGTTAAGGAATTAATTCCCCCTCAAGAAATTTGTGAAACACCCTTTTGGCTTGTTTTGGCATTTATTTTTATTTACTTATTTGAAAAGTTAATGTGATTAAATTACTTTGTATTTGTTTATAATTTTCTCATAATGTAATATTGTACATTTCATTTGTAAACAATGTAGATTAACAATAGAATTGTTTATTAGAATCCTGAATAGTAATGGCCCCAATACACTGCCCTTATCTGTTTTTGGTTCCATTTCCCTTGATGCTTGACTATTTGCTTTGCACTTAAGAATTCCTTCACCAGCTTTATCCAAATAGTCTTAACCTTATTTGCAAGCATTCTACTAACTTTGGTACGGGATCTTTCTGTCAAGTTTTTATTGCTGATTCCTACAGACTAACGTACAGGAAACAACTACTGCTAAACAGTACAGGCTACAGCATGTTGGTACAAAGATTTTACAACACACACATATATCGAAATCATTCAATATATTTTGACCAACTCAACACCCCCACTTTAAAACATTTGAATGATTTCCTTAAATAATATCTAAACCTAGACATTTCAGAAAGTCACAATGTTTCTCTTTTCCCAATCCTTTAGTCATGATATCTGCAGGCATATCAGCAGTTTGTAAATAGAGAGGTTTTACAATTTTATTTGACACAACTTCTCTTATGAAATGATGTCGAACATCAATGTGCTTTGACCTCTTGTGATTTGACAGGTCAACAGACAATTTTAGGGCACTCTGACTCTCATTAAACAATGTTATACACTTATTATAGCCTATGAGCTCATCTAACAAATTCTTTAAATAAATGTCCTCTCGACAAGCTTCAGAAAGAGCCATATACTCTGCTTCTGTGCTAGACAGAGCAACAGTCTTTTGTTTAGCACTCTGCCAAGACACTACAGAGTCACCCACAGGGCCGGCGTTAGGGGGGGTTAAGCGGGGCAAAAGTACCCGGGACCCGGACCATCAAAGAAGGGCCCGCCGGCCTGGGTGCCTAAATAAATAGAAATCGAACACAAATTTTAAAATCTGCATTAATAATTTTGATCATTTTTGTGTTAAAATTTTCTGAGTTTATCCATAAAAAAGTGTAAAGTAAAAATATTTGGGGGAGGGGGCCTAAGATAGTTTTCCCGGGGCCCCAGAATCCTAGCGCTGGCCCTGGCCACCCAACTTAAAAATAAAACCAGTATATGACTTCCTGTCTAAGGGACAGTTTGCGCAATCTGCATCTACATAACCACATAATTCTAAACCTCCTTTCTTAAACTTTAAAACAATTCTTAGTCTCTTTCAGATATCTCAAAATTCGCTTAGCACATTTCCAATGTTTTTCAGTATGAGAAGTATTGAACTGGCTTAAGTAGCTTACACTGAAAGAGATATCAGGTCTTGTTAGTACTGATAAATACATTAAACTACCTATTAGGGCCTGATAAGGCACATTATCAGTTTTAGTTTCCTCTTCACTTAATCAAGTTTAGTTTCAACAGGAGTCTTTGCAGTTTTACAGTCTGTTATATTGAACCTTTCCAATAATTGATCAATATAGTTCTCTTGACTTACAGCTAGCACTTTATTAGCCTTATCATATTTGATTTCCATTCCCAAATCCATTCCTAAATCCTTCACTTCAAACTCTGAACTCAACCTATTTTTTGAAAATTCAGTCTCACTTGAGTCATTGGAAAAAATTAAAAAATCAACATACAATGCTACCAAAGCAACTAAACCTTCATCTTTTTGTGAACAAACAAGGTTCCAAATCAGATTTTTTGTAACCTATACAGCTTAAAACATCATTTACCCTTTGATTCCATACTCTGGATGATTGCTTTAAACCATACATAGCCTTTTAAACTTTAAAACTTTTCTTTTATCACTACAAAGATTTAAACCTTCAGGTTGTTTCAGGAAAATATCCTGTTTAAGAATACCATTTAAAAAAAGCAGTCTTAACATCAAGATGGGAAATGTTCAAATCTAGTTCAACAGACAAAGCCATAAAAAATCTAAGTGTTGAATGTCTTACCACAGGAGAAAAAGTTTCACCATAATCAACTCCAGGTTTCTGAGTGAATCCTCTTGCTCCTAACCTGGCACGATGTTGCACTTTACCTTCACTGTTGATTCTTTTCTTGAACACCCACTTACACTGCACAGCACTTGCACCTTCTGGAAGATTTACCACTTCCCAAGCTTCGTTGTCTTCAAAAGCTTGTTTCTCTTCTTCCACGGCTTGTTTCCATTTTTCTGCATCAGGTCCATCAAGGTGCCTCCTGCACGGTTGTTCCAGCCAAAAAACAAGTATCATAATCATCAAATCTTCTATTTGGTTTGGGCTGCCTTTGTGATGTTCTAATTTTCTTTACTTCATCTTCTTGCGTACCACATTCTTCATCATCATCATTAGTTTCTTTCTCTGATGTAACTACTTCTTTTGAGACATCAGAAGTCCTCTTAATGCAGTATTAGACTTAATGCAGTATCAGACTTCTTGTTTTCTTCATCATCCCCCACTGAAATGATGATTTCTTCATGATTCATTTCAGTTTCTGCATCATTAATATTTTCCATTATTGTCACATCTTGGCTTATTACTACATCATTTGTTTCAGGATCATAAAGTCTATAGCCTTTTTTATTCCATTTCTTTCTCTTAACTTTGGGAATATATACCATGACCTTATTTAGCTTGTATACACCATCAGTAAGAACTGCAGTTGCAACTAGTTTATTATGCCTGTTATAAATATTGCACTGATCCCTATTAAATTTAACAGAATTTCCATGTTCAATCAACTTACTCACAAAGAGCAAATTTGTAGTTAGTTCTGGAGCACACACATTTTTCACAGTAATATCAAAAGCATCCTTTCCAACTACAGTTGTTAAATTAACTTCTCCAGAGCACAACACTGGAATTTGTCTGATTTACAGCCATTAGTTTATGCACTTTAACATTATTTACTTTGTTTCTTATCCAGTCTTTATTTGCTGTGAGATGCATACTAGCCCCTGAATCAACATACCAATCACTTTTGTTATAAGAGCTACTCATAAACACTGCACTGAGAACGTTTGAAGTTTTTCTTTGTCTTGTATCACTGTCACTGTCAGGACACTCTTTTTAAATGTACCGATTTCTTGCAATTATAGCAGACAACGTCCTTATTTTGATTTCCAACTACATTTTGGTGAGAAAACTTTGGCTTACCTTGCCAACTTTTGACCTTAAAAGCACTACTGGCACTAGTAACATCTTCTTCCATATCTAGAAGCTTACTTTTTATAGCGTCCGTTGTGATTTGAATTCCTGAATGCTCAATTGCCATTATCATAGGAGAATATTTTTCCGGCAATCCTGCTAACAATAAGGAACCAATCCACTCATCACTAATACCAAAACCAGTTCCACGTAATTTCTGACCATTATCTACTACCTGGTTCACATAGCTTGTCATCGAATCACAATTTTCTAGACTTATTGATATCAGTGTCCTCAATAAATTAATTCTTCTTGCAAAACCAGAATCGTCGAACAATGACTTCAGCTTCTGCCACAAGTCCACTGTTGTTTTTGCTTCTTTTACGTGCACATACAAGGATGGATCAATCGTTAGAATTATCTTCGCTTTGGCCTTAAAATCTTCCGCTGTAACTACTTCTGAGATAAATTCCGCTAATCCTTCGAGAATAAGCAAATTTTCGATAGCGAACGCCCAATCTATGTAGTTCTTGTGACCTTTCAGCTTCGGCATATTTACTAGATAATTTTTTGCCATATTTATGAACAACAACACACAAAGGACTTTGACACTTGGTTTTATTCAGCAATTCCTGCACTGGGTATCTGGGCCCATAACCTGTTAAGTTTTTATTGCTGATTCGTACAGACCAACGTACAGGAAATAACTACTGCTAAACAGTACAGGCTACAGCATGTCGGTACAAAGATTTTACAATAACAAAGATAAAGCACACACACACACACACACACACACACACACACACACACACACACACACACACACACATATTGAAATTATTCAATATATTTTGACCCAACTCAACACTTTCCAAGGCACCTGACAAATTATCTAATGGGCTTCCTATATTTTATAAAACATATCTATAGCATAAATCAAGATTTATAATCTTTACTATAACTCAATTTACTTGAATGGCCTTTTCTAAATGTATTGTAACTTATAAGCCACAACTTTCCTTTACAGATTTTGCTTATGGAAACGGCAATGTAATTCGGCACCAACTTTCCCAACTATTAAAACCAAACTAATAGGTACATATTTATCCTATTACCCTTTTTTGAATTGTTACTGCTATGGCACATGTCCAGACCTCTGACTTGAAACTAAATTAGTAACCTACATTTAATACATGTAATAACTGAACTATGCTCTTAATATTTTTTGTGAGCAAGACGAGTGTTCTCTCGTAATACCTTGGGTCTTTGTCTTTCCAGTATGCTAGTTTTGACTACTATGGGAGTAATTGTGCTTGGTTAATTCTGTATGAGAATCTATAATAGTGTTACTAACAATTTGCTTATCTGAGGAAATTTTATATTCTCCGTAACTTGTTCCAAATTTTTATCTGTAGTTGTATGAATACCTACCTTCCCTCTTAGATATAAAATAGAGCTATAGACACTTTTACCTGCATCATCATATTCCCTGCTCAGCTATAATTTTTTGAAGAATTTGTTCTCGACTTTCCTATTGGTTGCTATTATTCCCTATATTTGATTGATATATTCTCTTTTGCCTTGTTGCTTCTTTAAATAATTATAGTCCCTTCTTGACACATTTGTCACTTCCATTATATCCCTACTGCAGTATACAGGTTCTGCTCCTGCCACTATTTGTTTTGGGATAAACATTTAATCCGCTATTGTATTTCTTTGTATTGATTTCAGTTGCTACTTTCAGTTCTAAAATATTCGATTTCTTTGTAACCCTATTTTTTGGGTACTGATTTTTGTGAATCACTTGGTGACAATCACAATTGCCTTGTGATTACTTATTCTTTGTATTGAGACTCGACGTGATTTGTCTTGGGCTTTGTTAAGAAAACATCAAGTATATTGTTGTTTTGTTTTGCTGCACTGTTTATTTAAACCTCACAATGCTTGCTGAAGTGTGTGTTGGTCTGAGTTTGCTTGTGTTGCTAGTTTCACTCTCTACCCATTATAACCACTTAAGCTATTGTTGCCAATCTGATTTTGTTGATCTTATTTAAGCAAGTATTGACTTTATTAATATTGTTATTTCATTGTTTGAAGAACACACATTTGCACATTAACTGGAGATCATAATTCTGCTAGATCTGTTGGACACGCAAGGTACTTACATCATTATAGTGGGCTAGTTAGCCACAAAATGTATCATTTTTAGGCATTAATTCAATTCTATCAGACCCTGGACCAATACATCACTGTTAGAACTGCTATCTGAAATAGTTGCAGATGTCTATTGGAGGGGGTGCAAAGAAGGGCTGCTAGATTTGTATCTGGAAATTACTGCAGAGCCAGAATGCGATTCATTGGAAGACAGGAGGGTAAAGGATGCTGGTCGTATTTGATCTGTATGTGTGATTAAACATGAAAAGATATTGGTGGAAGAATTACGAGGTGTGTGACCACAAGCTGGCACTCTATTGTAGGCATAAGGCTGTGACCATTTTGTTTTATACATAAGGGTGGTTAGCTATTGGAATAAATTACCAAGGGAATTGCTGAATAATTTATCAAAAATGCTGAAAGAGTTTATAATTAACATTTGTAGAGGGCAAAAATAGACAGATACAAGAAAATAGGTGTGAAGGGAGCACTGTATCATAATTACAAGCTAGTCCGCCACTACATGATTGTATTAAAATATTTTTTTCAAGATTACAGTAATAGTTATTGGTGGTATGAACTGTTTGAAAATAGGGCTAGTCACCAAATGTAAGAAAGTACAGGTACAGAACTGAAATCATAAGTTACAGATCATTACAGAAAACACTTGACTAATACATACACTTGTATAATATAATGTTTTATGTCAATACAACTGCAATTTGATTACAAATGATTAAAAAAGTACAAATTAATTCATGCTGCAGTATTTGATGGTACAAGGAAATTCCAAAGATACTTTTTAAAGATTGCGTAGCTTACTACTTGCTTGGTGTTTGAGAGCGTGTGCGCGTGCATGCGTGTGTAGGTAGTTATATGGTTTTGGTATCTTGGGAGTTTAGTGAGTGCACTTTATTGGTATTGTATGTCATTACCAGTAGAGATCAGTTTTTTGGAGGGCTTTGATGTGTTTAGCAAATAGCATATATAAAAGTAGTTTATTCTTAGTAAGGCATAGTGGGAAGGATGAGTTAAAAGTTGGCTATTGTAGTGGGTAAAGGAAGTAGATATAGCAAGACTCTTTATATTTTAGTGTCTTTCTGGATCAGAATTATCACAATTGTTATGATTGTTCTGTTGTACCTATTACCTGAAAGACATTTTGTGTTTAATCCTATATTATGGGAAATGGTTTGTGCAATATTTGGGTGTAGAGGCACTTGTATATGGTTCCATAATTAAATGTTTGGTTCCTTTTATAGACAGGGATGACTTTTTTTAGGAATAAAATTTATAGTCACAAGTGAGAATTCTGGAAGTTAATAGTGATTTTGAGTTTGTATAGGAACAATATTTTACCTGATACAAGGAGTGTTTGACTTTGTATGTGGTTTAAAATTGATGGAAAGTAGTAGTAGTGGTGTTGTGTTCCTGTAAGGTCAATGTTTGTGGATTATAGGGTTTATGGTATGAGGAAGATTAATGCAGGGGTAGGTAATGCTAAGGTTTTGGTAATTTTGAATAAGGGTAGGGTGTTGCTATTGGCATTGGATAGTGTATGTAGCATTTGAGGGTGTTAGCTATGAATGGAGTTTAGAAAGTGATGGGAAATGTGGGTAGGGTTCTTTAGGTTTGAGATAGAGAGATGAAGGTAGAGGTAGATGAAGTAGAGGGGGAGGAGGGGGAAGGATTTGTGGAGGAATAAATGGTTTAGCTGGAATAGTTGTAGTTGAAAGTCCCTTGAATTGTGTGTGTGTGTGTGTGTGTGTGTGTGTGTGTGTGTGTGTGTGTGTGTGTGTGTCAAAAATTGTTTGAAATTTCGAGAGGTACTTTTGTAGCTAATGTTGTAAGATATTAGTATAGGATAGGTATGTCGTTAATAATGCAAAGAGAAAATGGTTTTTTATGGGGGTTTTGTATAATAGTGGTAATATATAAATTTATAGTAAATGGGGTAGTTCTTTTCTTTTGAGTACCGGTATAGAACTGAAATATTTTAATGCTGTTATATAAGTTTATGGTTTATAAAGTTGGGGATGTGGTGTACTGCAAGTTTCTATATTGGGGCATTAGTGTTCATTAGTATGTATAAAGGGACTACCCTGTATTATGTTGGTAAACCTAAGTTCTGTCCTTTCTGCAACTGATACAACTATAGGATTTGAAAATACTCTAGATTTAATTTATTGTGATTGCAATGGAGTGCACACTCTGATGGCCATTTCCTTGTACACCTATTTTTGCCTTTTGTGTATCTAGCTAGTTTTGGCCTATAAATTTCAATTTTGAATTCTTCTACCATTTTTGGTAAATTATTAGTTGTTTGTGGAAAAAGTGATATTTGAGAATAAATGTTAATAAGCTTGTAAGACATTGTAAATGTCTGGTAGGGAATAAAATTAAATTGAGGGAAAGAATGGAAAGAATTTTAAATTGTTAATGTATAGGTCTATTTAGTTGGAGAATTTTTTGTAAATTGACAACCTACTATATTGTACAGTCAGTCTGTTAATTTGTGATTTATGAAAAATGTTTTTAAATTATAGTGATATAGATATTCTTTTTGGTAAGGTTTTGAAATGTATGAAGATGTTTGTAATGAAGTTCTATGTTACAGGAGGTACGGGACATTGAGCCATTTATTGGTGATAAGAAGAAAATGTCGATTTGTTGGTCTTATTGTGTATAGTGTGTGGCAACTCATTTATTAATTAAAGGTTGAATAAAAGATGGACAAAATTGTTTAAATATTTTCTTTTTATAACTAAATCAGTCGAGGTGTATCAGTATATTGATTCACGAGTTGGAATGTTGTCAGTTATTGTAATCAATATTTGTTAAGGAAGAAGAATATTCTCTTGTATTGTATTTAGTAGTGCTGACAGAATACTTGGTTGATGTTTGTTTGCTTTGGCTTCAAGAGATTATCAAGGAAAAGCATTATTGGGGTAAGATGTGGAATTCTGCTGGTCAGGGGTATGTAGCACTGGGAAGAGCTGTCAGCAGTTATATATTTGTTGCTAGTGAGTGCTGAATGTGTCATGCTTGAATGCAGAGTATGTTGACCCTTTGTGAATTGAAGTGAATTATTTGCATGAATCGTTCAGATTGTAAGGGCATAGGGAATGTATTTCAAAATAGTAGGTGATAATGATCCTGATACTAAAGTCCGTACAAAATAGGAATATGGTTTTATGTTCCGATGGTTTCGTGGATTTAAACAATGGAAGTTTTGTTTGTCAGTTGTGATAAGTGAAAATTTGCTTTACTGAAGGGAAGCATAGCATAACGCACATTTCCAAGGATGCTTTATGAGTATAATGAATTTACAATTATGTTGTAATATTTAGTGAATGATTGTTGCATGAAGCTAGGTCTAGGGTAAAATGTGATGAAATTTTAAGATAGAACTGAAGGCCTACAGCATGTTTGGTTTCAGATTGGTTTGTGGACTGCAGACAGAATGTAATTCTAAGTGCATTAGTGTTGTATGTAGTTGTAATATTGAGAGATCTTTCTTTCTCTTTTTTTCTCTCTTTTCTCTCTTTATCTTTGTCTCTGTGTGTCTGCAATTGTTGCATCTGGGGAAAGTTAGAATTATATGCAAAAAGAACAGTGGGTGGCGAGAAAGAGATTAGTGTTTTAGAAAAATACTTTTATGGTGAAAGTGCATTGTGTATGCCTGGATGGCATGGTGGCTTTTAAAGTGTGATGTATTTCTTAGCTATTATGCTATAATGTTCTCCTTTCTATACTGAAACAAAACAGAGGTTGGAGTATATCATGCTACATAGTGTGTGTAAAATGACTATGGTTGAAGATTTTAAAAAGATGTTATAATTTTTATAGCAGGAATAAATTAGTATATATCTGATTTTTATAATTTTGAGAAAGCTGGTTTTACTGCAATTGACTTAATTTCTAATGTCTTTGTATGACAATTTTATGAGATTTTTGGAATTGGTTGTAGCTTGTACTGTATGAATTGGATTTTTTTTTATGGTATTTGATTTTCCTTGAAGTGCGAAATTGCTTTAAGATGTTATATAGCCTCTGTATGAAATATTTTTCTACCAAATGCTTGTGGAAAATTGTTGTATAATGTTTGTGTAGTAAGTATTTTGAATTTTCTGTGCTGAATTCATAGCAGTTTTGGTACCGGTATGTGAAATTTGGTTTTATGTGATTAGTATTTTTATGTTATAGAGAGATTGCAGTCTTTTGATGTATATTTTTATTTTTCTGCAATTGATTTGAATTGGTTGTTTGAGCTGGTTGCAGCTCTTTAAGAATGAAAATTTAGATTTTTTTGCACTGACTAATAATTTTTAAGATTTTTATATTTTTAGCTATGATTTTTTGTTTTATGTGCTGATTATTTTTCTCAGATTTTTATACTTTTAGCTATTTAAATTTTGATTTTCTGTGATGAGCGTTTTTAATTTGTTGGATGTACGTTTTTAATACATGTATTTTTATCATGTGAGTGTTTAATTTTTCGTTAGAGCTGGTTGCAGCTTTTGTAGTATATTATTTTGCAAATATTATTTTGCAAATAGTATTTTTGTTTCATTTTATGTTGGTGCAGTTTTTATCATGTGGTTTTTTATTTTTCTGCGATAATTGTTTATGATTTCTTGCTATAGATGATTGCTGATTTTTGAAGTATATTTTTTATTTTAAGCAATGAGTATTTTTATTTTTTACTAAAAAACTGGTTGCAGTTTTAGCTTTGTGAATCTTATTTTGTGTAAAGAATATTTTTAATTTGTTTGACTTGAATCTAGTTTTACAGTATGAATTTTTATTGTATGAATATTTTTTTGTGATGAGATTTTAGTTTATTGTTAGAGCTGGTTGCAGCAATTAATATCCGAAATTTGATTATTGGTGCTTTTTTTAGAGCATTGTATATTTAATATGTGGAATCAGATTTTTTAGCAATGTTTTAAGCTCTTGTTAGAAGTGGTTATAATTATTTTGTATAAAAAATTTTGTTGCTGTGATTAGGTTTTTGTTTGAGCTATTTGCAATTTTTAATGAATGATTTTTGATTTTATGTTCTGAGTATACTGAATTAATGTGAAATTGTTGAAACTGGTTGCAGCTTTTTTTAGCAATCTGTCTGGGAGATTGATCTGGTTGCAGATTTTAATCTATGAATTTTTGGTAATATGTAAGGAATACTTTTTTTGTTTTGTTAGATGCTGTTTTTAAGGTGGTTTCACCTGTAATATGAGCTATATAAGTTTTCTACTGTTTGAAATGTAGCTGGAAGGGAAGTGAAAGTGCAATATTGAAGTTGTGTGGGGAAATCTGGAATATGGAATGTGTTGCTCTTGACAGAAGCCAATTGGAGAAGTTTGCAACTGGTTTATTTTAGGATAATAAATAATTTAGCAACAGTTATATGTAGGAATGACCTAGAAAATAAAATAAGAGAAATTCGGATTGGAACAGATAGTTCTATGCTCATTCTTTCCATAAGCGATGAGTGAATGGAATGGAATAGGATGGATTTAGCAAGTTATTGTATTTTATATAATAACTGTTGTATTTTATGATATATATTGTATTTTCTATGATTGTACTGCTTTTTAATACTGTATTTTTATATATTCTCGTTTTAGGACAGGATCGTTTTGATCCCTTGAATGAGTGAACTTTTAGCTTAATGTATATTAGTTTAGTCTTTTATATTTGAAATAGTAAAAATTCTATAAGTTTATTCACTTTTATTGACATGTTATCTAGTAATTAAAGATTCGAATATTTACAGGTTCTTTGTTAGCAGCAACTTTTAAAGCTCAAAGCGAATACACCAAATTTTTTCATGACGCTTGTCCAATGTTAAAGCTATCCTCTTTTTATCAACGTTACCCTAGCTACTAATTTCTTTCACAGAGTAATTATTGTTATTCTTTTATTTATGTAATCTGTTATACCATAAAGTGTGGAAATTTGGAATGTGATTTGAGTAGGTCCCAATAAATCACTCTGGCCAAACTGATGTGGTATTTTTCATGGATTTTTTGTTCATAGATTTTTTGGTCATGGTTTTCTTAGATTTCTTTAGGTGAATGCTGGGATAGGTCCTCAAAATAGTTTGAGTGCCTCCTGCCATATCCTGTGTATTTGTTCCTATGCAAACTGTTATACATTAGGATAGGTGCAATGCAGCCACTTCTGCCACCCACTTTCAGTGAATGACTGAGAAGTAAAAATGGAAATAGGTGAAGCTGGATGCAACTGGTTTTGAATATATTATATTTCTGTAGTTTGTATCTGATAGTTTATATTTTTGTACGGAAAATAATTATTTGATTTTTATTTAAAGAAATATTTTATATTTGAATTGTTATATTATATTTGTGATGGTGGTTTTATATTTGGAGTTTATTTATGAGAATATATATTGGATGGCAGTTATTTTGTAATAGATAGGGTTGTTTTATAATTGGAAGTTGCTGATGGAAATTTTCAAACCATCTTAATTTATTGGTAAAAATGGATTTATAGAATATTCTAGTGAAGGAATTTGAGGTTTTATTTTTTCCCCTTAGTATTATTGGTGTAGTAGTGTACTGTGTAAGCGATTCTGAAAATATGAGTAATAATTTTGCATGAAATACTGTGAGGTGATATTAATATTGAAGTGAAGCAGTGATTATTTGTGGTACCGGTAATGTTACGGATTGGTGTTTGGAATGATGTGGCTTTAAACATGTGTGGCCTTTTATATTTTAGTTTTTTGATTCTGTGTTTGTCATATCATTATAGGCAAATGGCTAGTTGCTTGTTGTGAAGGTATGGTAGAATTTGTGTTCCTTGTATTCCTATCTGTTTTGTAATTAATGCTGGTAAGGCATGATGCTTGTGAAGGGGAAGTTGGAGAAATATGTTGGTCATAAAAGTCGATGGTATTATTGAAGCAGTGAGAAGTTAATTGAATATATGAAGATTTAAGTTTTTAGATTGATGTGATTAGTTATGAAAGAAAGTTGGTGGGGTATTGGTACCTTTTGTTGGTGGAAGTATTTGTTATGTCATTTTGCTTGTACTAGCTTCAACTTTGAGTGATGGGTATATTTTATATTTTACTTGTATGTTGACTTTTGAGGTGGATGTGTGTTATGTGTAATTTAACTTTTTCTTTTGGCCTCTATGGTTCTAATTATGAGTTTTGTTGTTTAGCCCTGTGTTTTATTGTAGTAGTTCTATTTTTTTGTGATTATTTTTTTTTAGATTTTGGCTGGCTGTTTTGTGTAGAGAGAATTGGTTGCCTTAGTGAACATTGTGCTTATTATTGTAAATTTTATTGGTTACAATTTGTGGTTAAGAGTTTTGCTACTGGCCTTGTCTGTTATTTCCTTACTCTGTAAAGACTTAAATATTTTGTAGGCAAGTCTGAGAGATGTATTTGACTGTAGAATGTTAGTCCTGTTTGGTATGGCTTTGTAATTCTCTTGTTGGTGTAAGTCCTTGCTATGTGTAATATTTTCATGACTTTTTGGTCTCTAGGTATCAGATTTTTCCTTATTGTATGAATTTTTATATTTTTTTTTTAGGTCTGTAGGTCTGTTTTGTTGAAAAGTTCCATTGCTTGGAATCATTGAGGTGATCTATGGTCTTCTGTTGTCCATATATACATTGTCTGTTGTCAGATCCTTCCAATATATGTTAGTTTTTACTGGAGCCACTGCTTTTTTTATATATATAGTTGAGGGTTCTCCATTTTACTCAGTCTAGTTTTATGCCAGAAGGTTCTTCCTTAGAGATTGGATATTAGTTGGGAAGATTGAAAATTATGACATTTAGAAAAGAAGTCTGAGAGGTTAGCCTACTTGGTGGAGGGTTGGAATCCCGAATATTATGTGCTTCTCATTGGATGTTTTAATCACTGTGTATTCTCGTGTAAGTTTGCTTCAGCATATCTAGCTGCTTTGTATTGTAGGTGTATTGGGGGTTGGTTTTGTGTAGCCAGTCAGTATCGGACAAGTTTTATTGCAGGTTATATCTATTTTGTTTGAATGTGTGGATTGGTAAGAAATCGGATTTCCATACTCTGTGGTGGAAATGGAGAGTGCTTTAGCAGACATGTACAAGACCATCTGATTTGTTCCCTATTGACTGCAATATAACTTTGGGTTTGTTTGTGTTCTTAGTTGGAGTTATGTGATAGTGCTTCTAATAAGTAAAAGTTATATTTTGGCTGGTTGTGTGTGTGTATGTGTGTGTGTGTGTGTGTGTGTGTGTGTGTTCCAATGAATGTTATCAGGTGATATTTAGTTTGTCTCTTTACTCTTGAATGCAAATGAAATGTGCATATTGGGTTTTGGATGGGTTTGGTTTTGAAGAGTAGGTTTTGTAGTAAATTGACATAATTGACAGGGCTGTTCTGTTGGAACATGGGATACTGTACAATGATTGCCAAGTTGTTAGTGTATAAGAAAAGTTTATTGGGATGCATGGGTTGGTTATTTGTATAGATCTTAATAAAATTGGGATAATACACTGCCTTGGTATAAGACTTGACCCTTCTATGATGTTTAGCCCAGTGATAGAAGAGTAACAAATTTTGATTTTGTCCTGAATTTAGGAAAAGATTTTATGGCAGAGGTTAAACATATTAAAAGTCTACGTTTGGGGCCCAAAATTTTGTTCAATGCATGCATCAGTATCTGTAGTGTTAGTTTTTTTTAATACTCTTTTAAGTATTTTTGAGTTTTCTCCTTAAATTGTTTACCTGTTAGATTTTCTTCTCCACTAATTACTCTGATGTTGATGTGCCCTAAAGCAACAAGATGTTCTTCTTGTGCCATTGTTTGTAGTATATATATACTTTTTTCTGCTTGATCCTCCTCAGGCTTGCTATTAATGAACAGTTGGTTAGCTACTTTGTTTGGTGTAACATGTCCTCATGCTGTACTAGGTTTGTGTTTAGCAGTTTACTAGGTTATTCTGTCATGTTAGTTTTCTCCAGAGTTTTTACTTATTTATTTGATCTAGCTTCACGTAAGGCTCTGGAGATTTTTTCCCAATTTAATCATATACTCACTAAAATGGTTTGTGTTGAAAAAGTTTGGAGTAGTATCTCTTATATATATCCTTTAGCTCATTTTGTTAGTGTGGGGATATAGAATTTTATACAATGTCTGGTTATCTTCTGTATATTTTGCTATGTTGATGAAAAGCTCATAATTGATGGATGTTGAATAGTTGAGTCTAGCTTTTCTCTAAAAGCCTTCCAGTTGGCCTCTTCAAAATGGAAATGTGTTCAAAAAATATTATGCTTTTTTTGTTGAGGTGAAGATTTTCTGCCCAACTGGGTGATGAGATTTCGGTTTAGGCAGGTTTATTATTTTAATACAATAGTTAGAGAGCAGTCTACTACTGAAACATGTGAGGGTTATAGCTCTTCTGGGAAGGTTTATTTTTGAAAGATAGGGCAGTTTTATGTTATGTACTAGATAGAGGTGTCTGCTCTTTTGTGCTTAGTTGTGGCTACCTTAGCCATGTTTATTGGTAGTATTATATCGCTACAAGATTATTTGCTTGAATGTGTACTTTTGCTATTTTGGTTAATAGAATGTTTTATTTCTTGGTTTTTGGAGATGTCTGCTTCTGTACCAATATACTTTGATTTAGTATTGACGGTTGAATGGTGGTATAGTCATTTGATTTTGAGGTTAAAGAAGAGGAGTTAAGATTTATCTATGTTATTAGAAATCTGTTAGGTTGTGTGTGGTGTAGTGTGCCTGCTTCTTGTTTTTATAGTCTATTAATTGTGGATTTAGGCAACTAATTTTACTTGGTGAATAATAGTCGGTTGGAGTCTGCAATGGGTATTATTGCTTAATATGTGGTTAAGGTTCTTGAAGCTTTCCTGTTTTATACTTTTATTTCAGTGAATTGGTTACTGATGTTTGGACTCGTATATTTTCCAAAATATTTGGAGGCATTTAGTTCTTTATTATGTTGCTTAGTGGAGACAAATTGGAAATGTTTGTGTACTTTATGTGGTATGTTGTTGAAAGAGGATAGTTTGTAAAGAAGTTGTATTCTAGATTGAATTTAATTCTGTTGGAGCACAAGATGGTTCGTTAGTGGAGGGCAGGCAGTTGAGTAGTAGTAGTAGTAGTTGTAGTTTTAAGCAACTAGTTTAGAGTGTTAAGTTGGTGTGGTTGTGTGTTTATAAATGATTTTATTTAAAGACGAGTGGTGACGAGTGTTTTGTTTCTGGAAGGACTGTTATAGTTTTGCTGTGAATTTGTGTTTGGATTTAATTTTAGTTTGGTTTGTGTTAAGTATTTGATGTGGATTGTGATGGATGTTATATAAGTAAATAAGTATTTTGTATAAATTTTTAATTCTTGTTTCATGATGCAGCTTTATTAAGCTATATGAGCTATATTTTATGATTTGATGTTATATAATTTTGTTTTGTCTCCTTCTAAGCTGGTAGATCTTTAGGAACTTGCTTCCAATTTATGCCTGTTACTCAATGTATGTTTCTATCCCAATGATCTCAGGATCTCCCTCATGGTGTTTTGAGGTTCCATTGTATCCAATGCATAACTGCTGTAGTTTGTCAGTTTTGAGCAATATGACCAGTTAGTTGTATTTGTGGGTCTTTACACTTTGTAAGGTGTATATTACTTTGGTTATTGAAGGACTATAGATGTAAAATTTTCCTGTCTGTTGTAAATTGTAGCATTGCTCTTTCTGTACTTTGGTGGGCAGTTGTCAGTTGTTACTTTAACTGTTTATGGTCAATGGTGGGCAGGCATATGCGAGGCCAAGTAATAGATATTTTTGAAATATCTTTTTTTTTTGTTTTTTTTTGTTTTAAAGATGTAGTATTGTTTGATTTAAAACATGGAATTTCTTCTGTAGGCTCTCAACCAATTTTTGTGTTGGGATATGTCACAATGAGTTTAAGGCATATCTGTATTCTTGTATTGTAGATTTGGTGTTATATTTTTATATAGTAGTTTTTTAGTTTAATATTTTGTGTATTTAGTGTTGTAGTGTAATAAGTACTTTCAACAATTGGAAACTCTTAGTAGCCTAATGGAGTGCATGATATATTGAGTGGATGTTTGATGTGGCAATTTTTAGGATAAATGGTTTGTTTATAAGTGCAGTTTGGAAATTATATTGTTGCTGCTGTTACTGGGTTTTTGTACTTATGGATGTTAAGTGAAATATAATGGGGCTATACTGAGATGAATATGAAGTGTAACTTTGGTGAAGACTAGACTGTACACCATATGGTGAAGTGTTGGCTGTTTCAAGCATCCTGCTTAGCAGCTAATCTGTATGAGGCCTCAGAAAATGCACTAGAAGAGGGAAAGTTCTGGTCCAGCTTGATTTGATGTTTGTGATTGTGTAATAATGTTCCTGATGTGAAATTATATAAGTGATATAAGTGGCTAAGTTGGGGAAGTGAGCCTGACTTTAATATAAATTGTGTTCGTGTGTGTGTAAAATGTTTTGTTTATTCTATTATTAAATTTTTGTGATGTTATTTAAAATTCTATTGTATTGTATATTATGAATTGTGTATGTAGTAAAAAAAAAAATATGAATTTTTCCCCCCCTTGGATTACCACCTTGACGCGGTGGGGGGGCTCAGTAACTTACTGCAATACAATTATGTGTTGTTATAACATGTAATTGTGTTGTTATAAGTGAAGCCAAGAGTAATCCAATGTTTCAATGTTTTGTGGAGTTAAATAAATTCTTGAATGGTGTAGCACTATAGTGCTGCCCTTTTTTATATCTAATTTTGTGATAAAATTGGTATACTAAAAGAAATAATTATATAGTTTATCTATTTGTAATATATCTGTAATTTTCAAGTTTTTCAAGTTTTTCAAGTTTTTCAAGTTTTTCAAGTTTTTCAAGTTTTTCAAGTTTTTCAAGTTTTTCAAGTTTTTTCAAGTTTTTCAAGTTTTTCAAGTTTTTCAAGTTTTTCAAGTTTTTCAAGTTTTTCAAGTTTTTCAAGTTTTTCAAGTTTTTCAAGTTTTTCAAGTTTTTCAAGTTTTTCAAGTTTTTCAAGTTTTCAAGTTTTTCAAGTTTTTCAAGTTTTTCAAGTTTTTCAAGTTTTTCAAGTTTTTCAAGTTTTTCAAGTTTTTCAAGTTTTTCAAGTTTTTCAAGTTTTTCAAGTTTTTCAAGTTTTTCAAGTTTTTCAAGTTTTTCAAGTTTTTCAAGTTTTTCAAGTTTTTCAAGTTTTTCACTATTCCCCCCCATTGCCACTATTGCAAGTTTTTCACTATTCCCCCCCATTGCCACTATTGCAAGTTTTTCACTATTCCCCCCCATTGCCACTATTGCAAGTTTTTCACTATTCCCCCCCATTGCCACTATTGCAAGTTTTTCACTATTCCCCCCCATTGCCACTATTGCAAGTTTTTCACTATTCCCCCCCATTGCCACTATTGCAAGTTTTTCACTATTCCCCCCCATTGCCACTATTGCAAGTTTTTCACTATTCCCCCCCATTGCCACTATTGCAAGTTTTTCACTATTCCCCCCCATTGCCACTATTGCAAGTTTTTCACTATTCCCCCCCATTGCCACTATTGCAAGTTTTTCACTATTCCCCCCCATTGCCACTATTGCAAGTTTTTCACTATTCCCCCCCATTGCCACTATTGCAAGTTTTTCACTATTCCCCCCCATTGCCACTATTGCAAGTTTTTCACTATTCCCCCCCATTGCCACTATTGCAAGTTTTTCACTATTCCCCCCCATTGCCACTATTGCAAGTTTTTCACTATTCCCCCCCATTGCCACTATTGCAAGTTTTTCACTATTCCCCCCCATTGCCACTATTGCAAGTTTTTCACTATTCCCCCCCATTGCCACTATTGCAAGTTTTTCACTATTCCCCCCCATTGCCACTATTGCAAGTTTTTCACTATTCCCCCCCATTGCCACTATTGCAAGTTTTTCACTATTCCCCCCCATTGCCACTATTGCAAGTTTTTCACTATTCCCCCCCATTGCCACTATTGCAAGTTTTTCACTATTCCCCCCCATTGCCACTATTGCAAGTTTTTCACTATTCCCCCCCATTGCCACTATTGCAAGTTTTGACACTTGTTTTCTTCTTTTGCAGGAGATGGAGAGCTAGCAAGAGGGAGTTTGAGTCTCCCTGTCCACCCAAGGCGAAGTTGCATCTTGGCGGAGGCCCCAGACGAAGAAGACAAAATTTAGCGAGGTCGGCCAATTGCGGCACTTTACCAGCTCGTGGAGTGGAGGCACTTGAAGCGGCGGTGTGGGCGGCTAAGTGCCGCCCGACTCCCATGGGTTTCCCACGGGAGTCGGGCGGCACTTAGCCGCCCACACCGCCGCTTCAAGTGCCTCCACTCCACGAGCTGGTAAAGTGCCGCATTCGGCCGAACCTGGGGGGCTGGTTTTAGTGGATGATGTTGTGTATGTTGTTGGGGGGCTATTGGTTTGGAAGATGTCATGTTTTAGTTTGGATTGTTTGAATTGATTTATAAGTGTATTATATTGTGTATATAATATGTGAAAATGTTGTTTGAACCTTTGCGCTTGTTGTGGTGTTTTTGGTTTGTTGTTATGTTGTTTGATGTGTGTTGTATGTTGAATTTTGTGTGGTGTTGCGACGAAGGAATAAAGGTTGTTTTTTGCGTTTTGTGTTTTGTTGGTGTTGCGTTTTATTTATTATATATAAGAATATATAAGATTGGATAAATATGAAAAAAATGGAAATTGATGATGATTCCTCTATATTTTCTGAAATATAATGAGAAAATAATAAATACAGTAGTATTCCAACGACATTAGCGGAATGGCGATCTCGAATAAATTTGTCTAGTTTGTTGTTGAATAAAAATAAAAATAATAATAATTCGAGCTTCCTTAGGGACGCTCTTTTTGTCATAGAAATCGCAATATAGAAGGCTGAAAACGCAATGTTGTTTTTGTTATAGTATATCTGTGGTGACACATGTATGATCTGTGGATGGATTGAGTATATCATTGGCTCACGGAAAAATTCCGCGCCCATTGTTTTGTTGTGTGTGATGGATGGCGTTTACTTCAGCATCAAAAATCTGCTGCGGTGAGTTTTGCATTTTGTATTTATTATGTGTGTGTGGATATCGTTCGAAACTGCATGAATAAGCATGTGTTCAGTGTAATGTATCTATGTGCTAATTGGTGTGCCTTGTTAATTGTTGTTGCTAGTTTCTATAAACGTGTGTGTGTGGTATCTCATACGCGTGTTTCGAGTTTTCACGTATCAGTGCTATGTTTTTAATTCCTCAAATGCTCCCCGCTGTTTTTTAATCATTTCACAATCGCATACCAACAATGGTGCGGACGCACACATATTAAATTACTTCTTTGTTGGCATTCTCAACGAATGCAAACTTATTTTATTTATCTGTTTATTCAACGTGTGTTTTATTCCCGTCGCATCTCAAAGTTTTTTTTCGCCGGAAACTGAA